>OX246753.1:214158933-214806588 GCA_945910035.1 Brachypalpus laphriformis | reverse complement strand
GAAAACCAAGGCGAATTATGCGTTGGCGTTGGGTGTGGTGTGCTTTTGCTGAATAACAAACGTTAGAAAGGGCGAGTTTGCAAATTTGATGCTAAGTTCAATGAACTTGTACCCGCTTACGATCGAGATCAAACGGTTGTCCAAAAGCTAACGACGAAACGACTAAAGCTTGAATTTTGGAAAGTTCGGCGAATTGCAGCGAGTTGCAAATGAAACGAATTGAGCAGAAAATTCCTAATTCCGATAATAAAACGAATACGCTTAATGTGTTGAATTAAAATTTCATCAATGCGATTAAGTGGCTCCTTTTTGTATATATACCTACATGTATGTATGTATATTCGAATACGTTAATTGGATTAAAGCGATAATCTCCCTCGAATAACTGGGAAATAAATCGAAGAGGAACTTGTATGAAGCGATTTTATTGCCCAAAGCGAAATGGGTGAACGAGGTGAATTTTCGTTCAAACCAAAGGGTTCGATTGTAGCGACAAAACGATCGTTGCGATTTAAATTTAACAATTTATTTGGTTAAAAAAGAACGATACAGACTCACCAAAAGATGCATATATGGATGGCTTCGTGCTGTATGTAGCTGTTCCTCTAACTGGATGTAGCTGTTCCAATAACTGGGTAGTGCCGTTTGGAGTCCCGTACGCGATCGCGGAACCGGAATCGAACACTTTCTGTTAATTTTGAACCTTGTCCGTTGTTCAAACACTATCCCGATATAGTCACTGTTTTTTTATTTTTTTATTATTAACCTTATTGGTTTGAACTTTAGAAATAATCTTTCACTTAACTAATGACTTAAAGTCCTATCACGGTCGCCATGAAGAAATTTACATAAAAGGCCACTAAATGAAACACCAACTTAAACGTTACAAATTATATCTTTATTTTAGGATTCGTGCGAACGAGTTAAAGGTTGTATTTCGAAAAAGCCCTAGGTTCAGTGGGTGGGATGTATTTTATATGGGAATGGGGTGTGGTGAATTCAATAAAGGGGAAGTGGGTACTGTTTTGGCATTTACATACAGTGGTATAATATTTATTATGGTACGGGCTAAAGTTATTTGACGCGAACAGCTCTGTATACCTCGTCTCTATACACGCTATCATAGGCAACTTTGAAATCGATGAAGAGGTGGTGCGTATCGATTTTATATTCATGGGTTTTTTCCAAGATCTGCCGTAGTGTGAATATTTGGTCAATGGTGGATTTTCCCGGCCTGAAACCGCAATGATAAGGACCTATCAGGTTGTTGACGATCGGTTTTAGGTGTTCACATAATACGGCAGACAGAATCTTATATGCGATGTTGAGGAGACTTATACCTCTGTAATTGGCGCAGTTCAGAGGGTCTCCTTTCTTCAGGATCGGGCAAACGATGCTGAGGTTCCATTCATCGTTACTGCCTATATATCCGTATTAATCCTTATAATTTTGAGTAGAAATTTAAAACATAGATTCTCCGGAGAAGAATCTTAAGGGGGAGGAGTTACTCCCCTTATCATTTGCCCTTTACTATTGGTAAGAACACTTCCTAACGCAACTGCTCACCCCTTCACATCATACACCAATAATATGTGGAGCACACATGATTCTACACACGCGCATACCGCATGCTCTCTAAGAAACACGCGCAAACATCTTAACGTACATAAGCATATTTTCGCTACACGCGCCAGTCATTTTCGTGAACGTTAACATAAATTAATATTCATATCACATTGCACGCGTATGAAATACGAGTATTTCATAAACAAGTGCAAGTTATGGAAAACAGGACGCGACGTCAGCTGCCTAGCTACAAGCAGCGAATAAGTAAATAATTAAATAAAAATTATATTTTTTATCAACTGGTGCATCAAGTTTATCACTGGTGATCCTGCCAGTAGTGTGTGAAGTGAATAACGCAAATAACATCAACGCAACGATACGAGTAATCAATCAATCCAAGGACAACGGCGAGAAGAAACAAAGTATCACCAGGTTGAGATTACTTATGGGAATCAAGACACTAATAGACAATAATATTCGTGAAAAAGAAAAGTGAGTAAAACTATTCAGTGATATCCCATACACATATAAGCCAAAGTACATGACCAGATCATCGAAAGTGTACAATAACTGACTCAAGACAGAAATCGCAGCTCCAACTCTCCGTGCCAGCATTTAAATAAATCAATATTCTCAAAGACCGAGATCAATAGTAGTAATTGGACCCTGCAGAAACCAGAAACATTCAACGACCACTGGAGCCAATTTCACAAATCAACTCCAGTAAGTTATAAACTAAGTTATAACCATTGTCAAAATTCAAATTAAGAACCATGAGTCAAGATGTACTATTAGCCGCTTGTTCAGAATTAATTCGGGGAGTTCAAAATCAATTAAGTAAACAATTAAGTAGATTAGGCACCCAGATTGCCGACCTAACACACACCAATAATAATTTATCTATACAAAACCGCAATTTATTTGAAAGAACACAGAATCTAGACCAACAAAATACAGAATTGCTCAGTAGACTAACAAACTTAGACGCTAGCATCTTAGAACTGACAAATAGGATAACAAGTTTAAATACTAATGACGTAGTGGTAACAGAATATAAAGAACAGACAATTGACAACAACATACAGGACGACCAACCCCTAGATCTAATTAAGTCAGTGCCAGAATTTAAAGAACATACGAACGATTACGTCTCATGGAGACAATCGGCCTCCACGGCCATGAAAAAGTACATACAAGTATCAAGTATTTGCTGAATAACAAACGTTAGAAAGGGCGAGTTTGCAAATTTGATGCTAAGTTCAATGAACTTGTACCCGCTTACGATCGAGATCAAACGGTTGTCCAAAAGCTAAAGACGAAACGACTAAAGCTTGAATTTTGGAAAGTTCGGCGAATTGCAGCGAGTTGCAAATGAAACGAATTGAGCAGAAAATTCCTAATTCCGATAATAAAACGAATACGCTTAATGTGTTGAATTAAAATTTCATCAATGCGATTAAGTGGCTCCTTTTTGTATATATACCTACATGTATGTATGTATATTCGAATACGTTAATTGGATTAAAGCGATAATCTCCCTCGAATAACTGGGAAATAAATCGAAGAGGAACTTGTATGAAGCGATTTTATTGCCCAAAGCGAAATGGGTGAACGAAGTGAATTTTCGTTCAAACCAAAGGGTTCGATTGTAGCGACAAAACGATCGTTGCGATTTAAATTTAACAATTTATTTGGTTAAAAAAGAACGATACAGACTCACCAAAAGATGCATATATGGATGGCTTCGTGCTGTATGTAGCTGTTCCTCTAACTGGATGTAGCTGTTCCAATAACTGGGTAGTGCCGTTTGGAGTCCCGTACGCGATCGCGGAACCGGAATCGAACACTTTCTGTTAATTTTGAACCTTGTCCGTTGTTCAAACACTATCCCGATATAGTCACTGTTTTTTTATTTTTTTATTATTAACCTTATTGGTTTGAACTTTAGAAATAATCTTTCACTTAACTAATGACTTAAAGTCCTATCACGGTCGCCATGAAGAAATTTACATAAAAGGCCACTAAATGAAACACCAACTTAAACGTTACAAATTATATCTTTATTTTAGGATTCGTGCGAACGAGTTAAAGGTTGTATTTCGAAAAAGCCCTAGGTTCAGTGGGTGGGATGTATTTTATATGGGAATGGGGTGTGGTGAATTCAATGAAGGGGAAGTGGGTACTGTTTTGGCATTTACATACAGTGGTATAATATTTATTATGGTACGGGCTAAAGTTATTTGACGCGAACAGCTCTGTATACCTCGTCTCTATACACGCTATCATAGGCAACTTTGAAATCGATGAAGAGGTGGTGCGTATCGATTTTATATTCATGGGTTTTTTCCAAGATCTGCCGTAGTGTGAATATTTGGTCAATGGTGGATTTTCCCGGCCTGAAACCGCAATGATAAGGACCTATCAGGTTGTTGACGATCGGTTTTAGGTGTTCACATAATACGGCAGACAGAATCTTATATGCGATGTTGAGGAGACTTATACCTCTGTAATTGGCGCAGTTCAGAGGGTCTCCTTTCTTCAGGATCGGGCAAACGATGCTGAGGTTCCATTCATCGTTACTGCCTATATATCCGTATTAATCCTTATAATTTTGAGTAGAAATTTAAAACATAGATTCTCCGGAGAAGAATCTTAAGGGGGAGGAGTTACTCCCCTTATCATTTGCCCTTTACTATTGGTAAGAACACTTCCTAACGCAACTGCTCACCCCTTCACATCATACACCAATAATATGTGGAGCACACATGATTCTACACACGCGCATACCGCATGCTCTCTAAGAAACACGCGCAAACATCTTAACGTACATAAGCATATTTTCGCTACACGCGCCAGTCATTTTCGTGAACGTTAACATAAATTAATATTCATATCACATTGCACGCGTATGAAATACGAGTATTTCATAAACAAGTGCAAGTTATGGAAAACAGGACGCGACGTCAGCTGCCTAGCTACAAGCAGCGAATAAGTAAATAATTAAATAAAAATTATATTTTTTATCAACTGGTGCATCAAGTTTATCACTGGTGATCCTGCCAGTAGTGTGTGAAGTGAATAACGCAAATAACATCAACGCAACGATACGAGTAATCAATCAATCCAAGGACAACGGCGAGAAGAAACAAAGTATCACCAGGTTGAGATTACTTATGGGAATCAAGACACTAATAGACAATAATATTCGTGAAAAAGAAAAGTGAGTAAAACTATTCAGTGATATCCCATACACATATAAGCCAAAGTACATGACCAGATCATCGAAAGTGTACAATAACTGACTCAAGACAGAAATCGCAGCTCCAACTCTCCGTGCCAGCATTTAAATAAATCAATATTCTCAAAGACCGAGATCAATAGTAGTAATTGGACCCTGCAGAAACCAGAAACATTCAACGACCACTGGAGCCAATTTCACAAATCAACTCCAGTAAGTTAGAAACTAAGTTATAACCATTGTCAAAATTCAAATTAAGAACCATGAGTCAAGATGTACTATTAGCCGCTTGTTCAGAATTAATTCGGGGAGTTCAAAATCAATTAAGTAAACAATTAAGTAGATTAGGCACCCAGATTGCCGACCTAACACACACCAATAATAATTTATCTATACAAAACCGCAATTTATTTGAAAGAACACAGAATCTAGACCAACAAAATACAGAATTGCTCAGTAGACTAACAAACTTAGACGCTAGCATCTTAGAACTGACAAATAGGATAACAAGTTTAAATACTAATGACGTAGTGGTAACAGAATATAAAGAACAGACAATTGACAACAACATACAGGACGACCAACCCCTAGATCTAATTAAGTCAGTGCCAGAATTTAAAGAACATACGAACGATTACGTCTCATGGAGACAATCGGCCTCCACGGCCATGAAAAAGTACATACAAGTATCAAGCAAGTACTTTTAAGCCCTGTGTATCTTTCGAAACAAAGTTACACAGGATGCCAATCATACTTTGATACAATTTGGTACAGTATTACATCTAGAAGCAATATTAGCCAGATTAGACTCTAGTTATGCAGACAAAAGACCACTCCATATCATAGAAAATGAACTGAACTCATTAGAACAAGGTTCCTTGTCACTCGTAGACTTAAATAATCAAGTTTGTGCGAAATTAGCACTACTAATAAATAAAACAATCATGACCCACGGCGAGGCTAGCCCAGTCACTCAACAATTAAAAGAGGATCACAGACGCAGAGCTCTGAGAATCTTCATTAACGGCCTTAACGGTCAAATCTCGAATACAATCTTTGCTCTTAATCCCGTAGATTTGCCTAATGCTCTCGCCAAAGCTGAAGAACTCGAAATCAACAAAAATCAATTTCGACGAGATCACCTTCAGCGAGAAGACCATAAAGAAGAGAAATATAAGTACGAACAAAATCACTATAGGCTAAATAAAAATTTCCAATATAACTCACAGAATCATAGAAACAATAATATAGAAAGAATGGAGGTAGGATCATCAGCAAATCGGAAATTAAACGCAAACGACTGGAATAGATTCAGACAGAATCAAAATAACAACCCATTCAAAAGAGACGGCAATTATCATGATAATAACCACCAAAACTATAGGCCCAACTATCAAAATAACAATCAAGGTCCAAAACAGGAAAAGCTCAAACACATAAATGAGCACGAATCTTTTTTAGGAATACGGGGGAACTACCTCAAATATTCCGAAAATTAAATGGTAACCAAATCAAAATTTTTAATAGACACCGGCGCGAAATGCAATTACTGCCGCCGAAGATTGTTCCATAGTCCTTAAGCATTGGAACATAGAAAATTTGCTACCACCATCAGTGGTAACATCCCAATTACATAATATCATGATATGGAAATTCTGAATAGAAATAGCCGCTTCTATATAATAAAGAACTTAGAATACGATGCTGTAATAGGCCCACGACTATTAACTCTGGCCAAAGCAATCATCGATCTCAATAAAGGAACCATTAGGTACGGCTCCTATTGCGAGAAACTTTATTCTATTTCCGAGAGTAGAAACGACAAACCAAACGAGTCATGCGTACCGAACCTACATGACGTGGAAGCACAGGAAACTTCCGGCAACACATCCCGAGCACCGAACCCTCGTGCAATTAATAAGAAACCAAATAATGAATTGAAAGTACCGATCCCTTTCAATAATGCGAGCGGGGAACTTAAACCCTACAGCACTGAAAATATAGAAACCCTTAAGAAACAAATCAGGGATCTAATAACGGGTATGGTACTAATCGGATGTGCGAATAACCGCCCAAAACAATATCTCCCAAATTTGAACAATCCAAAAATTCCAAAAATGAACAATCGCCCAAAAAAAACTTGAAATTTTTTTGGGCGAACAATTACTTTCATTTGGGCGTTTATGCAATTTTATATATTGGGCTATTTTTCATAGTGAAAGATCGCCCAAAATGCCAAAAGTGAAAATATGTCAAAATGTTATGTGAATGATCGCCCAAAAATCCCAAATGAACAATCGCCCAAAAGTTTTTAAGCAATTCTTTGCAACTCATGTCCAAAAAAACACGACCATAGACCAAAATGAACACCCTTAGCGGAGCGACGAATAGACTTAGCCTCAGGCGCCTGCCTGATAGTTGTTGAGATACACTTAGCGGAACGACGAAGTCGCGTGAGCGGCTAAACCAGTCGGGAAAGCGGAGTTTAAGTAAATGAATCGCGCGAAGCGCCCCACTTACCCGCTGTTGGCCCGCACAAAACTGTCCTCGAACAGACTTAGTCCCAGGCGCCTGCCTGATAGTTGTTGACATACTCTTAGCGGAGCGACGAAGTCGCTTGAGCGGCTAAACCTCTCAGGAAAGCGGAGTTTAAATAAATTAATTGCGCGAAGCGCGCCACTTACCCACTGTTGGCCCACACAAAACTGTTCTCGAATAGACTTAGCCCCAGGCGCCTGTCTGACAGTGGTTGACATACACTTAGCGGAGCGACGAAGTCGCGTGAGCGGCTAAACCAGTCGGGAAAGCGGAGTTTAAGTAAATGAATCGCGCGAAGCGCGCCACTTACCCGCTGTTGGCCCGCACAAAACTGTCCTCGAATAGACTTAGCCCCAGGCGCCTGCCTGACGGTTGTTGACATACTCTTAGCGGAGCAACGAAGTCGCTTGAGCGGCTAAACCACTTCGGAAAGCGGAGTTTAAATAAATGAAATCCTCGTAGCTCGCCACCTACCCTCACGAAACTGTCCTCGAATAGACTTAGCCCCCGGCGCCTGCCTGACAGTTGTTCACATACCCTTAGCGGATCGGCTAAGCCACTCCGGAAAGTGGGCGATCATTCATTTTCGGATTTTGGGCGATTATTCGCACAGCCATTCACTCCTGTTTTGGGTGATTGTTCATTAATTTTTGGGCGGTTGTTCCTTTTTTTGGGCTTTGTTTCATTATGCACAAACGCCCAACAATTTTGGGCGATTATTAATTTTTGCAATTTGGGCGATTTTGTTTTGGGCGAATATTCGCACAGCCGTACAAATCGCTGTTTTTTTCATGCATTTTGTTATTTCGCTGCGATCATTTCGCAATATGTTGTCTTGCATTCTAATTATTTCGCACTTCGTTTATTCGCAATTTTTGTTCACCAAGTTCTTATTTCACTATGTTATCGTATTGCAATCATATCATTTCGCAATAGTCAGCTCGCAATTTTCATCTTGCTTCTTTTGCTATTTTGCAATATATTATTTCGCTTTGTATTATTTTGCATAGTATTATTACGCCTTTAAATTTGTTTGCCTTGCAATCTATTACATGTTAATAAATTTCGCGATAAATTTAAAAGCGTAATAATACTTTGCAAAGTAATAAGAAGGGAACCATGTGTATACATATATTTTGGGAATTCAATTCATATTTATTAACAAAATTCAACTATTATATGCACTCCATTATCTTAGGTAGTAACCAAGCGGCCTTTGCACTTATATTAAATATTTTTTTCTAAGTTTACAGCACACAGCAAAGTCGTATAAAAACTGTCGGCAATAAGCTTATCTTTATTTCTTATTGATTTTAATAAGAAACCAATATTTTCCGGGCTATCCATTTTGGGAAATAGTGACACCTAACTTTTAACCACGGCTGGCGTTTGGAAAAGGAATGAATGCCAAGTATCATTTTGTCATTTTCATAAACGCCGACTTAGCAAAACGGGAACTAACAGTTAGTGAAATAAATACTTTTAAAGAAACGAAGTGCTGCATCATCATAAACGAAATGGAAAAGCGCAGGAAAAGCATTGCGAAATGATCACGTTGCAAGATAAATGAAAGACCGAATGAAAATTTGCGAAACAAATAAAATTCATTTTAATAAATGCGAAGTAAGAATTGCGAGATAAATTTTGACGAATAGGCAGACACCCCTAATAACAAATATGCATGGTGCAATAGCTACCATTTAGAACAGACTAGTGATGTACCAAACCGAAATTTTCTCAAACCGAGTTAACGCGAGTTGGAATTTAAGCAAACCGAGTTGCAAAGCGGGTTGGGTAACTCGGTTTGTAACAAAATTATGCCACCGTCACATAAGAAACTAAAACCGAACCGAATACGAATTGAAAATAGATATTGAATCAGTTTGCGACTCGGTTTAACTCGGTGTGCATACGCTCAATTGGCTTGGTTCGATGGAACACACACCAAATCAGCGCATACACAAAAAAAACTAACACAACTAGTGAAAAAAAAACCAACAGTGAGAGAAAACAGGAGGCATCGTCTCATGAGAAACCGAACCGAAACCGAATTTCAAATAGCTAATAGACTGTTTTCCAACTCGACTTAACATACGGGTATATTCATGTGTTAAGGGGCCTATAGACACTACAACATGGTACGCCTACCATGTTGGGTGTTTAGAATACACACGCTCCGACCACGTTGATCAACCGCAGTTTACGACGAGATTGCAGCGGGTAACGTTGCTTTGTGTGTGCGGTTTAATGAAATGAAGATCTCTCCTTTGACCTGCCATCTCTTTCAGAGATACAAAAAATTCTCTCCGTTGGAAATCTGCACTCAAATTATGTTCGACTAAAATGTCCGCCAAGTTCTATACACACGCACAGACATGGTTGGGAAACCATTGGCTCCGCCTCAAAAATCAAATCACATTTGATTTTTACTCGTACCAGACACCAACCGTCAGACTGGTTTGTCAACTTGGTTGAAGTTGCCTGCAGACGGGCAACATTCACTCAGACCATACCATGTACGCGTACCATGATGTAGTGTCTATTGGCCCCTTTAGTGGATTGTGTATACTTATCCTAACCAACTCAAACCGAATCGTGTGTTCAACCCGGTTTAATGTTGTTTTGGCATTTAATTATTCGGTTCGTTCCATCGGTTTTGGAAACTCGGTTTATACTAATGTAACTCGGTTTAACTCCGTTTAGCTGTAACTCGGTTTGTACCGGCTTATGAAATCGAGTTGACACATCACTAGAACAGACGTTCAAGCAGTAGACACAACATCGGATAAACCGATTTGGTCAAAACAATATCCGTACCCATTGTCAGCGAATGACTTCGTGAACAATGAGAGCGAGAAACTATAAAAAAAATATCATTATCAGGCAATCAAAGTCTGCCTACAATTCATTCGGATAGTACCAAAAAGGGTCTAAACGACGATGGTATAGCTAAACATAGACTTGTAATCGATTTCAAAAAATTAAATGGAATCGGAATCGATTTCAAAAAATTAAATGAACAAACTTTTGCAGATAAATATCCAATACCAGATACCTACCAATGTTATCCTCTCGAATCTGGGGAAAGCCAAGATCTTCTCTACACTTGACTTAAATCAGGATTCCACCAAATCCCAATGAAAGAGTCGAAGATAGGGAAGACAGCACTTCAGTAAAGAACGGAAAATACGAATTCCTGGGACTTTCGTTCGGTCTGAAAAATGCACCGAGCCAGTTCCAACCAGCCATGGATAATATCTTGCGAAACTATGTTGGTAAATTCTGCCATATAACTATACATAGATGACATAATAAATCAAACTCAACAGTAGACCATATAACTCATTTGAAACAAATAATTGAAACACTTAGAGAAGAAAACATGAAGATTTCCCCGGAAAAATCGAATTTCTTTATGAAACAAGTGGATTTCTTAGGGTATACGATATGTAAACAAATAATAAAAACTAATCCAAATAAGGTAAAAACTATAAAAGAATATCCACAGCCTAAAACATTGAGACAGCTCAGATCATTTCTAGGTATGATCGGATATTATCGTAAATTTATTAAAGATTTTGCTAAAATAGCCAAACCCTTGACGACACTTCTGAAAAGAAAAGAAGGAGAAGGCCAAATTACGACACACGTCGCTAAGAAAACCCCAATTATCCTTGATACCACAGCAAGAGGAGCCTTCGAGTCATTAAAATCCCATTTACTCATAGAAACGGAATTAAACGAATCAGATTTTAACAACAAATTGGTCTTAACGACTGTCACATCCGATGATGCCATAGAAGCCGTCTTAGCCCAGAAAGGCAAATCATATCACATACATCACATTCATATCAAAAACATTAGCAGGAGCCGAAAGAAATTATGCGGCCAACGAGAAAGAGTTATACGCAATTGTATTTGCATTAAAAATTCTCAGAAATTACCTTTACCCCTAACTTTCGCAGTCTCAAGACGTAATCCAAATGCCAAAATGAAGAGATGGCATTAGTAGGAGAATATCGGAGAATATGCTCCAAAAATAATTTATAAAACAGAAGCTACGAATATCGTCGTTGACGCACTGTCACGACAACAACTCAATCAGATATCTGATGCCTCGGATGCAAACTCCCAACACTCGGCCGAAAGCTCTGACGAAGATACTATAGAGAAAATCAGTAAACCTCTTCACCAATATGCACAGCAATTTATTGATAGGCAAAGGGTCATTTGCATTCCATGAGAAAATGATTCCATTCAAGAATATGAACAGAACTGGACATACAGTCACCTATAGAACCGTAGAAGAAGTTATCCCAATTCTAAAAGAATATTTCAAGGAAATATTGAAAAAAATTGAAAAACAATTCCTCTAACAAATTTATAAAAAAATACAACTATTTGGCGCAACAGCTCTTTAAAGTGCCAGGGCCTAGCTTCTCGCAACCACTCATGTTGTGTGCGTTATATTTTTCACACGAATGGAAGGGACCTACAGTTTTAATGCCGAATCCGAACCGCGATTTGAGAAACCTTTTCGTGACAACAATATTCTCGGATGTTTGTCAGACGCTCGCGAGAGGTGGGACCGTGAAAAAACTTTTTGGTGTTTTCCGGGATTCGAACTTGGAACCTCATGCGTAGTGATCCGACACACTAACCACTTACGCCACGGCGCTCACAACAAATTATAGCAGTATCATATTTCCCGATTGACGTACCAAATAAAGCGGATCAGGTAGCAATAACTAAACAAACTCATAAAACTCGTAGAGCACATAGGAACTACAAAGACAACTTAAAACAAATACAGGAAAAATATTATTGGCCAACTGTGGCAGAAGACTTTAGGCAATACATCACAAATTGCGATATGTGAGTTAAAGCGGCCGCAACGCAGACACTTAAAAAAAACGCGAGCGCCAACCTTGAGGTTGGCCCAACCGTTCGACTTACATAGATTCAAATACGGGTTTTTACTTAATAACAATTTATTACAAATATTCTAACATGAGATTTCACTTAACACGATTTATACGAACTGTCCAATTCCACGTCCAACTTAAGACTAAATCTTAAATCTAATCCATTCCTATGGGAGAATGCTATTCCCGCCGTCCAGTCTGCTAAGTCATCAATTTAATCCCGGTGCGTGTATTCGAGGCAGTGCAACATGATTCCAATGCACCGGCACTGTGGGAACATGTTCGCACCTGAATTATCTGACTCAGCGAATCCCATGGGGTTCGCTATCATGCACTTAGCTCATGGCTCAAGTGCATGCTAAGTGCATTGCGTAAACTTGTGCAATGAAAACAAATAGTTACAATAGGCACCCCAACAAACAGCCAATTAGTGAGGCACCAATTGCTGAAAAGGAGGGAGAGTCATTGCACATACATATGTTAGACGTAATGTATGCCGAAAAAATCAAAATTCTCACTTGCCTAGATTCAAATTAAGTTTTTATAAATTAAAAGATCATAAAAAAATATTTTTTATTGAGGAGAAGCCTCTTTATTTGATGACATTCAATTACAAACTAAACTAATAACAAAATCAAAATAATCTTAACATCTAATTAAAGCTTCATGGGAGAACGTTGGAGAATGTGGGAAAAATGAAAGACATGGGAAAATATATGCATATCGCATATGGCTCCAGACGTCGAGTCAGCAACTTGAAACTGGGGCGTGATTCTATTGGATTGTGGGAATGTGCTAAGGTGTGGATTATGAAGGGATAATGTGTTGGGATAATGTGAAGGCTATTAACTCCTCCCGCTAAAATGCAAACGTTCTAATTTTGCAACCTTTGTTTTAGAATAATGGTATTTGGTTTATTGTGCAAATTCTTGGGCATATTTTTGCATTGTTGATGTTTCCGATTCGCTCGGTCTTCTGGTGCATCTGTGATCTTTGCTACGGACTTGGGTTTTTCTGCAGTGGTGATCTCTGGTACAGGAGTTTTTCCTGGTGTATCTGTGACCTTTGCTGGTGACTTGGGTTTTTCTACAATGGTGATCTCTGGTACTCCCTTCTTTCGGCAAAATTTGGCAATAAGTATGAGCAGTATGATGATGGCTATTAGTGACAAGCTGTAACCTCCAGGGTGTTTTATATTGTTTTCCGATTCTAAAGGCTTGATAAATTTTGTGTTGTTCATATAGAGATCTTTAATCATGTTCAGCGGTAGGACTTCTTCGTATTCGGTGTTATCGGACATGGGTTGAAGTAGTGCTGGTAATGGTTTTATTTTCGTTATTTCCTTGGAGAAGTATGTTCTCCCTTCAGTTGTTATTGCGGTATTATGGAACTGTGTAATGAATATACCGGTCAGATTAACTTTCTTGTCGTCAATGATAATTGCGCCTTTGTATTAGTGGAGGAATAGTGTTCCACTTGAGATTTCTTCAACTTATGCTATGTGCTGATTGTTGATTTTTTTTGCAGGAAGATGGTTGTCTCTTAGTAGCTTGGGTACACATGAAGAATTACTTATATCTAGCAAATTATTTTCCATACAAATTGATAAGCTATTAAATGTTTTGCAATTTCCATTAATTCCAAATATTCTTCTCTTACAATTTAGTACCGATTTATAATTTATTTCGTTAACATAAATTCCATTTTTAACTGGTTTCACAATCAAATTAGAGCATTTTTTATCCTTAGTTAGTGGTACATTGATAATATATATTATAGTTGTTTTGTCAGTAGCTATTCTTACTTCACTAAACTCTAAAATTTCTTTTATGTTTAAGTAGTGCATAGGGTGATGGCATGTAAGGTCGGCCCTCTCCAGTTGTCGGCCGCCGCGCCAAAAAATTATGTGTAATAGTTTATGCGTTTGTAAAATACACATGCAAATTTTGTTTTCCAAAAGGTTAACGGTTTTCCTGTCAGTAAGCAAAAGGTTGTTGCAATGCAGCTGCTAGTTTCTTCGTTAAAATTGTCACTTTGATTCAAGTTCTTGTCTGAAGTGAAACGTCTGGATTTTAGTAGTAAAAAAATATTGGAGTTGTTTTCCAAAAATCTTAAAATCAGTGAAATATTAACAGTAAGTGCGTTTTGTTATTATATTTATCTAATTAATAGATTCGTTTTACTGTTTATTGAACACAAATCTAAAAAAAAATGTTATTTTAAATAAAAAGAGAGAGGCCGACCTAAGAAGACATTTTTTGTGTGATTCTTCTAAGGTCGACCGAAGATTGAGTTTTTTTTTTTGTTTTGGTTAACTAACGATGTAAATTCAAAGCTAACTTCAGCTATGATTGAAAAAACTATTTTTTATTAAAGCTTGATCAAAAACGAAAAAAATCTGAAGGACGGCCAAAACGTGCTTTCCATAAGTACTTAGAAGAGGCACTTAATGAGGCCTTGAAAAAGATCAGGGAGGAAAATTGCCCAATAAGGAAAGCAAGCAAGAAATTCCGAGTCCCTAGAGCAACAATCCAAGACCGAATTCATGGGAGGATTGTGGAAAAGCCAAGACAAATGGGACCGGATACTGTGCTTAGTGGAGCAAAAGAACAGACCCTGGTAGACTGGCTTTTGAACTTAGCAAAATGTGGATTTCCACAAAAACCAACAGATCTGCTAAACACGGTGCAATAATTTTAGAAGAAAATCGAAAAACACAATTCAAAGACGGTCTACCATGAAAGACTTTGTACTACGGGTTCCTAAAGCGCCATCCTGAACTGTCCCTCAGAACACGAGAGGGACTCTCAAAAGGTCGGGCGATAGTCACCGAAGAGTCGGTCAGGATGTGGTTTTCGGACCTAAAAAATTATCTGCAGGAAGTTGATGCTGCAGATATTCTTGAAGACCCTTCCAGGATTTTTAATGGGGACGAAACATCGTTCAGCATGTCTCCGAAATCTGGGACTGTTCTGGCACCTAAATGCGGGAAAAACCTTTATAAGGTTAGCCAAGTCAACGAAACTCCACAGAAGCAGAAGAAGCTGCACGGAGGTGTGACAGCAGGACCGTCTACAGAATCACCAAAGAGCTGACAGGTGGTCCTAGCTCCAGCCAACACCCAGTGAAAAGCCTAGACGGCTCCTTGCTCATTTCGGATGAGGACCAGCTCAAGAGATGGAAGGAGCATTTTGCCACGGTTTTGAACCGCGTATTTGCTAGCGATGTGCTCCCAAATCAGACTGAGATGCCCGAGGTGAGAAGTTCCCGAATACGCACCACGACTCCCAGTAAAGATGAGATCACTAACCGCGATCCAAGCAGCGCCAAAAACATCGGCAGAGCTTCTGCTTCCACTTATAGAGAAAGCTTGTGAAGCTGACAGCTTTCCTGACGAGTGGAAAAAGGGAATGATCGTCAGGCTTTCTAAGAAAGGAAATTTAATGAAGTGCGGAAACTGGAGGGGTATCTGCGTGCTGCCTGCTGTGGCTAAGATAATAGCTAAAATCATCCTGGAGCGAATCGAACAACATCTCGAAGACGCACTCGATGCCGAACAAGTAGGTTTCCGCTCTGGATCCTCATGTGTCGACCACATCAACACCTGTGAATTATCATCGAACAGTGCGTTGAATATCGATCGCCACTCCACCTGCTGTTCATCGATTTTGATAAGGCGTTCAAGTGTGTCAACAGGGAGTTTATTTGGCGTGCCTAACGCAGGAGAGGTATCCCCGATAAACTATTTCAGTAGTTAGTTTTGGGGGAGTCTAGGCCAATTTGGTTGCGGTTAAGGTTGTGGTTTTCTTATCAGTAAAAATGAAAAATGCCTACACGTATGGTTGAGGGTGGTCAAGGCCGGCGCGTGTGTGTGTGTGGTTTTGGCGTTTTTTTTTTTTTTTTTTTTTTTTTTTTTTTGTTTTTTTTTAGATTGCGCCAGGGATGTGTAATCATAGATACTATTAGCCCGAGTGCTACTAGCATGCACGATTCGCAAACCTGCCGTTAGGTATTACTTCGCGGGGCTGGTTAGCAATTTATGCTGTACTTTCTGCTTCTCGACGTATTCGTTCTTGAATTCGAAGCTGCATTTGCACATGCGTAATAAACGCGCAAATTTCCATCCATTTTTCCTCAGATTGTACCATATGATCTATGAGGAATGGGGGACTGGGAAGTTCGTTTCTCCAGTTTTCAAATCGCCTACAGTAGAAGACTGCATGCTCCGTATCTTCCTCCTGGTCTGGACATTCTGGACACAACGGAGAGCTATCGTGTCCAAACCGGTAAAGATATTTGCGATAACCTCCATGGCCAGACAGGAACTGCGTGAGGTGGTAGGTGCAGTTCCCATGTGCTCGGTTTATCCAAATGTCGATGGTGGGGATTAATTTATAGGTCCATCTGCCTTTAACCGCATTATCCCATCGATCTTGCCACACAGCTCTTGAAGCTGCTTTTTCTTCTTCTATAACCCTTCTTCTTTCGCTAGCCTCTTGATGGCTCGAGCCTCTCCGATTGTAGATTCTCTGCATCTCGTTCGCGAGGATGTCGATAGGAACCATTCCTGCTATGACAAAGGCTGCTTCGTCAGAGATAGTTCGAAAACCACTGATGGTCCTTATAGCGCAGAGTCTGTAGGCTGATGTAAGTTTCCTCCTTGTTTCTTTGGTCGCGAGAGCCCCCGCCCAAACCGGAGCCGCATAAAGAAGGACTGAGCTGACAACTCTGGATAGTAGGATCCTCCTAGCGTATCCAGGTCCTCCAATGTTGGGCATTATCCTTGAGAGTGCTGCCTGAAGTCGTGACGCTTTTTTGCTCGAATAATCAACATGCTGTTTAAACCGCAGTCTATTGTCGAGCATTACTCCTAAGTATTTGATTGCTTCTTTGGATTTGATGATTTGGGTTACAACCTGTACATTCATATATTCCACAGATTTCCGACTGGTTATTAGAACAGCTTCAGTTTTGTGGTCAGCTAATTCTAAACCGGCGGATCCTAGCCAGCTTTTGATTTGACTGATTGCCACATTTGTAGCTGATTCTACTTCACTGATTTGTTTTGCTACTGTAACAACAGCGATGTCGTCAGCAAATCCAATTATATTCACTTTAGGTGGCAGTGGTAGTCGTAAAACTCCGTCGTACATTATGTTCCATAGTAATGGGCCCAGCACCGATCCTTGCGGGACCCCAGCTGTAACATCGTAGTACTTCACTCCTTCGTCGGTATCATACCTCAGTTTCCTGTTGGTAAAGTAGCTCGCCATTATCTGCAGCAAGTAAGATGATGTATCCATCCTAGCAAGAGATCTTCTTATAGTGGGCCAGTCTGCCGAATTAAATGCGTTTTTGACATCTAGCGTCACTACTGCACAGTATTCCTTGGTGCCGTATCGCCATCTTTCACCTTCAATTGCTTCCGCTGCTATATTAACTACAGCTTAAATGGCGTCAATTGTTGAGCGAGACTTGCGGAATCGAAATTGGTGGTTGGACAAAGCCCCTTTCTCCTCCGCTATTGTGAGCAATCTGTTGTAAATGATTCGCTCCAGGATCTTTCCCACTGTGTCCAATAGGCATATCGGGCGATACGACGATGGGTCTCCTGGGGGTTTGTTTCCTTTTGGCAATAAAACGAGATGTCCATTGATTAGGAAAAATTCCTTCTTCTAGGCACTTTTGCATTGTTGCAATAAAGATGTCTGGCCTTTTTTGAACAGCAGCTTTCACTGCTTTGTTAGGGATGCCGTCAGTTCCGGGTGTCTTGTTGTCACCTATCTTTCTGGATGCGATTGTCAATTCCTTTGTTGTAATCACTGGAATTACCTCTATAAAGTTTTCTCTGATGATTGCGCACATAGTTGATGCTCTCCTTGGAAAAAGATGTTCTGCTATTGACTTCAGCATTATCGGGCATGTTATCTGCGGGGAGTTGCCGCCCTTAAGCTTTCTCATCACCATCCTATACGCCGTGCCCCAAGGGTCTACGCTAGCTTCATCGCAGAGCTGCCTGAAACATCTTGCTTTGCTCTCCTTGATAACTCTGCTTAACTGTTTTCGCGCCAGCTTAAAGGACGATAGGTACTCCTGAAAGTTGGGTGTGTTTCGCGATCTTTGTACTTTGCGTCTTGCCCGTAGACACTCTGCTCTAAGTTCCCTGATCTCATCGTTCCACCAGTAGCAAGGCAGGCGTCTTCTACTTGAGGCCCTCCTGGGCATTGATGAATCGCACGCCATGTTGATGGACTGGATGAGGTGGCGAGCTGAATTTTCTGCCGATCCTTGGACTAGCGTGAAGGTGTCAACCACTTCCGCGAATGTATCTTTGTCGAAGAGCTTATCCTGCCATTTCGGACCAGTCGATCGCGGGCGGTGAGTGCTTCTGGCGTTACCGATGTCAATTATAACAGCTTGGTGGTCACTGTGGGTATAATCTTCACTGACTCTCCATTTAATTCCCCGCAGGATGGAGTTACTCGCTAACGTGATATCAATTATTGAGCCCATGCCTGCTCTGCGGAAGGTGTTAGCCCTACCTACGTTTGCGATGCCTACGTTGAGAGCTGCAAATGTTTCCAGGAGGGCATGACCCCTTGCGTTGGTAAATCTACTGCGTGTGGTTTTGGCGTGTGTGTGTGTGTGTGTGTGTTATCAGTATGTGGGCTGTGATGGTGATGTGTTGGGGGTTTCCAGGAAGCGGTTTCCAGGACAGCAGGTGCATGACGTCACCACAGGTGTATGACATCACCAGTAGTATTTAAAATTTTTGGCTGTGTTATTTATAGAAATTTCACAACACTACAACCTGCTTTGCGGTTTCGAAAAAAAAATTTTCTATTCATTTGTAAGCATTGAAGACAACATTGCTGATAACTAATCCAAAAAAACTTCCAAAACCATGAGATAAGGATAGTATGTTATATGAGAACAATGTGCATGACGTCACCAGCAGTTTTTGGTTTAGGAATAAATATAAAAGTTTTCATTTATCATTTATCATGAAAGTGACCGCAATTTTTTTGTGATTACATGTGAAATCATTGGTAAAATTTGTTCCGGCTTTATTATTATTATTATTATTTATTAGTTGTATTTGTTGTAAACCTGTGAATTAGTCATGTTTTGGTGTGAGACTTTGAAAGATGATTACAAGTTCTGTGTTTGTACACAACAATGGAGAGAGTTATCATTTGGGGATGCTAGGATAACTGGAAATGTTCTAGAAAAATCTATGCGACACCAGAAGATGGCAACCGAACCCTGTTGGCAAAAGTTATAAACGGTGAATCATCGAGCAAAATACAAGATTTGAAAATCAAATCTATTGAAAAAGGACAACATATAAAAATAGAATCAGTTGGAGGTAATATAACGTTAGTGGGAACGGTTGACACACAGCCTCCACAATAGATTGTCAGATACCTGGGGAAAAACATAAAATACAACTATACACAACTGCAAGACTGTAACTCCTTCAATTGCGGACATCTGTGTCTGAAATTTCTTTTTAATTTAAATAAGTAACAACATTTTTTTTTTTTTTTTTTAATTTTTTTTATTAATAAAAAATGTATATTTATTGATCAAAGAAAAAAATAAAAGAAAAACTAAACCCACGATGAAAAAAAAAAAAAAAAATAAAACAATTACGATTTTTATTTTTTTTAAATTTTTTTATTTTGTTTTTAATTGTATATTGAAAACTTTTATATTTATTCCTAAACCTAAAACTGCTAGTGACGTCATACACTTTTTTTAAATACAACTGTTTTGTTTGACTTTTATTTGCTTCCATTCAAAAATTTATTCAACAGGTAAACATTTTGCAGTGCGCAGCACTTACTATGAAATAGACATTTTATTTCATTGGGGTAGAGACGCTTCAATTCTTTTAGAGCAGGACAGCCAACTTCTTCAATGTCCATTACTTCAACGTTTTCATTCTGAAGTAATTCTTTTATCCATTGTGTTTTTTCCAGGCCTTTAACGTAAACAACAGTATTTTTAAGTTTTTCTCGAAGATATTTTCTAACTTCTCGAAATTCTGTAAATCCTCCATCCCAGGTTAAACCATGATGATTCTGATAAAGCCACTGAGCTTGTCTCTGTAGTGATGATGATAGTTGTTCAGCCTTGAATGGAGGCTTTAAGATGTAATGATTATGGCTTCCATTATGCAATATAGCTATTTCCTTTACGATAAACTTGTTATTTGGTCCTTTGAATCCTTGAAAGTCGAGAATAAAATACATTTTATCTTATGCATACGTATGTTTCCTCAATGAAAGCTAACATGCAACTAACAACTACTTATATTTCTCGAGAAACTATTTGATTCAAAGGATTATAGTTTATAATGCGATCGTGTAACATCAAACAGTAGGCAGACGTATTAGAAGGCATTGCTTTCGCTGTTTTGATTTCAATGCGAATATCAACTGGACTGTTTTTTATTATTTCACTTTGGTGTCTGCAATCAATTATGAAAATTGACGCTTGGGCTTTAAATGCATCTCTTGACAATAAAGGTTCAGCAACTAATCGATTATAAAAAGTTTTTTGAAAATCACAGTACATATTGTACAGCAAACTGTAATTATTTTTTTCAAATGAAAGAATTAAATCCTCGCATGGATAAGCATCTGAATTTAAATAGGCTTTCACATTAGTACTATTACAATGATCAAAATCAGTTGGATTTTCTTTCAGTAAATTACGTTTTCCGGTTTGTAGAGCAAGGATAATATAGCGTGGCTTCTCCATTTGAGAAGTTGTCTTCACATTCCAAATATGATGATTAGTATTAGGCAATACAGGATATTCATATAGGTCCCAGTTTCGAAAAGCAATCTTCATAGATTGCCCCTTATTAATAGATTGGTATAGATTTAATTTGAAAGAATCGGATAACGTAACATGAGGAATTTTCCACTGTACTTTAAGTAAATTTATCTTTGCTTTTTCATCTTCGTTAGTAATTAATGAATTGTCATCTGTGCGTGAGCGTGTTAGAATTAAGTCATGACGTCCGTTTGGAATTATTCTCTTATAGTCCTCAGCAAATCCCAATAATTTATTTAGGGGTATGCAAAAATTAAAGTAGAAACCATTTACATTGATTGAAGAATTGGGAGACCAAGATGCATTTAACAGCATGTCACTTTCGTTTTGATTTAGGGAAATATAGTTTTTAATAGTGGATGTGATGCCACCATTGCGATTGCTATCAATTTCAACACCATTTAATTCATAACGAATTTCATCGAATAAGAAAGCTACTCCATTATTTACAAGTTTTGTTTTCTCAACTGCTGATCCATTAGTTTTCGATACAGTACCTTCAATATAAATGAAACTCTCTGAAGGCAGAATATTAAGATTTTGATGTTGAACGCAAATTTGAATGATGTCATTTTTTTCGAAATTATTCAAATATGGTGAGTATGTATGATATTCCAATTTTGAGATGCTCTCTTCAAACGTTGGCTCTTCAAAAATATTCAGCATGATGCAGGTTTGATTTATTTTCTTAATCTGTAACCCAGTGATAATAGAAATTGTTGATTTTGTGCAGTAAGCTCCGATGTTCTCCTACCAGACGTTGATAGTACATTAACAGAGTTCGTATTACCACCTGCTCTTTTATAATTTGAGGGATAAGATGTGCTATCATATATTATCATAATTGCGGTTTAAGATGTAATCGAACTGTTATGGTTTCACCTCGAAAGTTTATAAGATTTCCGTCTTGATCTAAGAGATTCAATGTTACAGAACTTATCCTCTTAAAGTTCACTGGCAAATATATAACATTGCGAGGAACTTCGACTATTTTATATCCTGGGCTAACATTGACAGAAAATTCATGCAGTATATGTGCAGGTTGATTATTGATATATGTTTCATCAATTATATTACATTCAATTCGCACAATATTCACTCTTTTTATGTTAACGTAGAGATCTGATTCATGTAATTTATTTGCAGCTAGCTTTTTATTGCTGAAACCCAGAAGTGATCCAATAGAGTTAGGTTGTGAGAAATCAATCTCTATATTGCTAAAAATTTCACATTTTAATGTATTATTATTTGCTTTTATTTTGATTGAAATTTTGTTAGCGTTATCCTCATTATGCAATTTGACAACCTCTTGAATACAGTTATTTATGTCTTCAATCTCATACGATCCAATAGGAAGTGTTATTATGACATCACCAAAATGAAATAAGTTATTTATTACATCCACATTAGGTATAGAATTGTAGGTCTGGAAGTCAACTAAGCCGCATACGTAATCAGAATTGAGGATAATTGGAGGAAAATACTCCGCAGTGAGAGTAGATTCGTTTCCGCTTAACGTTAGTGTTAACGACATTGCTGTTGGAATTGAAATGAAAAACATAATGGGATTTTGCTCTACTTATTTATATTTTCTTCGATTAAAAACTTCAAACATAGATGACCACATATAAATGTATTATAATTTTGATAGTTGTTATAATTATAATGAATATTTTCACCCAGATATCTTATGACCTCTATAGGTGGTCTTAAATTGCCGAAACTATCGAAATATTTTACAATATTCTTATGCTTACTATATGCTACCCAATGCGTTCCTGGTCCACTCTCATTGTCTAAGTTTATTACACCACATTCTTTATCAAGTGATCTTCTTGGTAATTTATCTTTCATGTAAACACCACGAAAATTGGATATATTGATTTTTCCAAATTTCATAATATCAGTATTGGTGAGAGGACGATTGGGTAGCAAATTTAAAAGTTTTTTTGAATCTTGTGGCCTTAAGAAAAGTCCAAATCCTTTCTTATATGGTTGTAGATAAAGTCCTTTGCCTTGCTTAATTTCTACTCCTTCCATAGCTTGGTTGTGACGTTTGTTCTCTTCCAATTGTTGCTTGGCTACCTTTGTATCGCTTATCGCTTTAACTACTGCCGCAGCTCCTCCCCCTAAGGATCCAATGGCTGATAACACAGCTAAGATAGGTACGAGAGGTAAGAAACCTCCAATTTTCGGCAGCGGAATAACTCGAGGAATTCCAATGTTCTTTCGTTTATTTTTAATAACCTTTTTAGCTGCTTGTAAAGCAGTTATTGCAATTGCATTTGGATCTTCGCTTCTTGGATTCTTTATAGCTTTTTTGGCCTCTATAATGGCTTTTTTGAATAAATTACTTCTTTTCTTTGCTTTGTTATGTTTAGATTGGCAGCCCATGCCGAGTTTTGTTTTAACCTTCATCATATTTGTAACCAATAGACTATTTAGTTTTTCAGATATTGTTGAGTCTTTAGCTTTTACCCTCTGCCAGGCCTTTTCAGTTAGAATTTTATCTGCAGAATGTCGATCGGATAAGTTTTTATTATTAGCGTATGCAATGTCGTGTTCACGACAAGCTGCATCCAATTGATTAATTCCTCGATCTCCTCTAGCAAGATGTTCTTTTAATTTAGTTCCAGGTCCACAGAAATTATATGAGGGAAGATGTAATTCAAATGGTAACTTATTGATTATGGAATTAACTAATCCATATCCTTTGGCTGAATCTTTCCAACTGATGGCTTTCACATTATAAACTATCATTTTATACGTATATTACGTTCTTGTTGTACGCGTTGAGCAATTATAAATCCCTTAACTATAAAACATTACCTTTTATATTGATTGGTTTCATTCAGTAATAGAATGAGGTTCATAAAACAACTAGACACCATTAAAGTTAAGAACTTTGATACAAAAATGAAAGATAAGAAAAAACATGGAGAATTTTTCCCAAATAGCATTCGAGGAATAATTGTGGGCCCATCAAACTGTGGAAAAACAAATGTCATGTTAAGCATTCTTCTCGATTCCAATGGTTTAAAATTTGAAAACATTTATATTTATTCAAAATCTTTGCATCAACCAAAATATGCATACTTGAAAAAGCTAATAAAGTCTATCAAGGGTATGGAATATAACGAATTTTCGAATAATTGTGAAATCATACCACCTTCTGAAGCAAAACATAATTCAATATTTATTTTTGATGATGTGGCATGTAATAGACAAAATAATATTTGAGATTATTTTTGCATGGGACGACAGAACAATGTTGATAGTTTCTACTTGTGTCAGTCGTATACACATATTCCAAAACATTTAATTCGTGACAATGCAAACTATATAATTCTTTTTAAGCAAGACGAACTTAATCTAAAACATATATATAATGATCATATAAATTCTGATATGTCATTCAATCAATTCAAAGAATTGTGCAGCACACAATGTTGGAAAGATGCATATGGGTTTTTGGTTATTAATAAAGATTGCAGTATAGATAAAGGGCGGTATAATAGATCATTTAAAGAAATTGTAACTTTGTAAATCTGCTCAGTCATTAAACAGCTGTTCATGTGATTACACACGTAAGGAATAGCCCTGTTTGCAACCGCACCTGTACGTAAGGAATAGCCCTGTTTGCAACCGCACCTGTTTGCAACCGACCCTGATTGGAATCGCCCTGCTGTAAATATGGAAATTAATGAAAATTTACTTAAAGATCTTATAAACACTAAAAAACGTTGAAGTAATGGATATTGAAGAAGTTGGCTGTCCTGTCCTAAAATAATTGAAGCGTCTCTATCCCAATGAAATAAAATGTCTATTTCATAGTAAGTGCTGCGCACTTACAATAACAAGCATTTATTATTTATTTATATTTTTTTTTTTGTAGAATACACTATTTGTGAGCTTGCGGTTTTAGCATTTGACTTAACAAGTAATAACCTCTTCAAAAGATAATAGTTCTCATGGGTATTCATGATAATTGTTCTCATATAACATACTATCCTTATCTTATGGTTTTGGAAGTTTTGGTTATATTAAAAAAGATAAAATGAATAAAATTCTTAAGAACCACAACTCCCGAAAAATGGTTCTCACAATATTTCACATATAAAAGGAGGTTTCAGCTTTGAACTCTTTAGTATACTGAGGAACATTGTTAACAAATCACATAAAGGACAAATCGATTTCTTAAATAAACTTAATAAAATTGGCGGACAAAAATCCTTGGAATATCTAAATACATTAAAACTTAATGTAAGATATACCATCCAGAATTCGAAGCGATACAACACAAAATTTGGGCCACGGATTATGGTAGAACTATAAAGCTGCAAGGTTCTCCTCCCTATTCGTTTTATAGTCTTGAGCGATGAGAGCCTTAAGGACCTTATAGGATGTCAAATGGAGCTGCTAAAAGCAGTAGGAACTTCTTTTGAAGTACAGTTCCATAAAGACCAGCAAATAGAAGAAGAGGAAGAAGGAGATGCCTAGAAGGATGAAATTGACCTGTATATTATTTCTTGATGTTAATGACGTTTCTCTGGAAAAATAAAAAATAAATACAAATTGATCTTTTATTTTTTTTATTTCTTCATTTATTTTTCATTTTTATTTAAATTTTTATTTTTATTTTTTTTTTTGTTGAAGTCTTGGAAGTACTTCTTTTTTTATTTATTCTTTTGGTATTTTATAATGACCCCAAGCATAGGTGCTTATTCCATCACTGTGTATATATCTTTTGGTGTCATTACAACTTAATGCTAACTTATTTATATTTTGTGTATAAAGGTTGTGTAACTTACTCTTAAATGTATACATTGACTTGAAAACTTGTTGTTTTTCCATTAAACACTCGCGATAATCTTGTATACGTAAACTTTTAGTTACAGATTTTGTTATGCCCTTTGCCTTTTGTACCTCTTTACCAGTGTCTACGCTAAAAGAATACATTTTTGCTCTAAGCCCCACAAACTCCAACATTTTTCGAGATTTATTTTCGTCTTTAAATTTGCCGAGTACTTTGCCATGTGTTTGTGGGAAATTGTGAGAATTATCTGGGGGATATTCTGAGGTGTCAAACCTAGATTTCTCCAAATTAATGACATCTTCATATATATCGGAATAAAAATCATCTGTCGAAAACGAATATATAAATGAATCTGTATCCATATAGTTTAAGCGAACTGTGTCTCTAAACTTTTCTTTTATATAATCATAATGAAAGTCATACATTAACCACTTTGACAGTTCTAATACGACGAAGCCTAAATAAATTGGTTTATCATATGTTACCTTTCCCTTCTTCATTTCAATAGCACACATGTCAGGTGAAAATATAGATCGACTATGAAAATTGGGTTTTGCAACTAGTTTTCTAGCACTGAACGCATTTCTTTCACAATCCCATCTTGTTACAATCTTCACATCCCTTCGCCTTTCCACATTTTCCATAGTCTTGCCGTAAACACTGTTGTTCATTAATTTAAAGAAATCCTTTTCGAACTTATTTACTGCTCTTTTCCTATATTCTGTGTTGAGTTCTATGTATTTCTGTAACCAATTAGATTGGTTGAATGTCAGCACTCTATGTACTTTAGTGAGAGTTAATCCTTTTTTAAGACATTGCTGTAAATTCTTCAGATGAATCACATAATTGCTCTTTGAATTTAGGTTAGCTGTTAACTTGGAAATTTTACTTCCAGGAGTTAACATATTCTCTGGACAAAACGGAAGATCGTTGTGAATATCGTGAAGGTGTGTGGGATAGGCTAAATCTACTTCTAACACATAACCAACTTCCTTATTTTCCAAATTGGAAATATATTCTGTAGTATAGATCTCAGTATCACGCCATTGAAAATTTCCATGGGGGAGCGGTTGCGACATTGCCCAACCATACAAATTATTTGCATCGAAATACATAAGATATTCACTCAATTTCTCTGGATTATAATTAACTAGATACTTATTAATAGCAGTGGCATGGCGATGACTACACTGACATAAACCACCTCTAATACCTTTCTTAAAGAAATTAAACATATCAACATCTTTAAGAAGTTCTAAGTTAATTTTTGTAATTTTCAACATCGCATCCCAAGTTAAGCCAGGAGATGTGTAATAGTGACATGGATCTAACTCATATATCTTGCGGCAAACTTTACGAAAATTCTCAAATATGTCTGCAAACAAGAGCACATCACTCTGCAGATATAGAAGCATGTAAACTTTTAAAGTTTTACAACTGAAATGATCCCATACTTTAAGTGCATGATTATAGTCCTCGTCTAAACAATTTTCAGCAATCAATTTATTGTAAAATTTTGTAATTGGTGGAAGAGAACAATCATCAAGTCGCTCCCACGAATCAAGATAATCATAGGGAAATACACCTTTCCTAAGCATCAATTTAAATGATTCATCATTTCCAAAAACTCTCTTGTTAATAATAAAATCATCTATTGCTAAATTTTTCGCTAACGATTCTATACTAGATTGAAGAAATCGGTTTGAATCTAGGAATCTCATTTGTAATGAATTTTGTTTATCTAGCTGTATCCACTTGGTAAGTGAAATGTAATTTTCCTTATTTAGTGGAATTATTTTTATTTCACCATCAATTTTCCCCAAACTTTTCACAAACAAATGGCAATCATAACCCGAAAAATTATGTAAAAAAATTGGAAAAAATTTTGGTATACGGAAATCTAAATTACACTGCGAATGTGCAGGTCCTCTATATGCCCCGGTAAAATGGCAATGATTTCTAACTCTAACCTCTAAATCCTTAAAATTATTCTTACATATACTGCATATAGGTGCGGTGTGTTGCATGTAGTTCTCAAGGTCGGTCAACGGAATCATTGGCTTTGGTTTCTCTATGACTTCTCGATAAAGGTATTTCAGATCGTCAACCAACATTTCCACGAATTTGTCCGGTGTGTTTTCACCTAAAAACAACAAAAAGAAATGATTTAATAGAGTGTCTTATTGTGCATAATATATTTACTTTCTTACCAACAAATGTTCTGTGCTTATCGAAATTATCATCAAACGAGCACTTGATATAGTAGGAAAATGCACACGGTATGTGTTGTTGTACATTCGTTGTTGATGAACTTTCTGGTCCCGGCATACAATGACTCACTGGATCAAGAATAGACTCAAAGTTTGCATATACGGTGAATGGAACTTGCAACTTTCTTCCATGCTTATCAAACATAAGCAGATCCTTTCCTTCTTCTGGCATTATTGTAACCAGTTTGCAGCACTCACTTTTGTGCTTCGCTAAATTAAATGCGCTGGGAAGCCTTTGCAAACAGCCATTACAGAGATACATTTGGGTTTTTTTACTGGTTACTTGACTTCTCATTAAGCGCGATATGTTTTTAATATACACATAATGTGTTAGATTACTGTCATCACTTTCACATAACAACAGGTTAATATGTTTCACCTTTTCCTCACACGTATGATAGTAGGGTCCAATAATATTGTATTTATCCCCATTTTCATTCATTTCATAGCCAAAAACGTTCACACTAATTGTTGGATTATTTGCTTCGAAAATTTTGATATCTTTAACCATGAGAGGAAATTCCATATTACTAAAGTTAAGAACATTGCCATTGACTTCTATTATTTCCCTTATTATGTCATTTATCTTATAGACTGATGGTCTATCATGATGATCTTTAACCTTTTCATCAAGAGCCGATATGATAGCCAATTTAAAGCAATATTCATCATTGTTTTTTACATTTATACATGCCTTTTTATTCTCTATCCGTGGTGGCAATTTAATGTATGAAGAACCACCAAGAGGTTGGTATTTATTCACATTAATTTCCAATCTTAAAAATGAAACTAAGGCCCATCCGCTATCTTTTCCTTGAAATTCTTCCAATTTCCTCTTGATGTCTTCAACCAGGATTTTTAATTGTTCCGGTATATCATCCTTCCTTAAGATTGTGCACATTTTGGTTTGCATATTTTTTATATCCATGATCATGTTGTCTTCATTGTCCGAATACTTCACAAACTCACAAAATAACTCCATGTTAAATTTTAAAGTATTCAAAACTTTGAGTTCACTTTCTAACAATTCGTTGATTATATACATATTTTTCTCAAACAATATCTCGACATTAAGTATACTCTCATCGTTGTTTTTTATCGAGAAGCTTTTAATTCTATTTTTGAAAGCGCCCTCAATATAGCTCACATTTTCCCCAAGAACTTTTCTCGCTTTTTCCTTATGTGTATTTTTCCTTTGATGTTGAGTCCAAATCCTCTCCTCAACATCTTCTTCGCAAAATAAACACCTCCTGTACACAGTTTGCTTCATCTTCTTTAGCTGTACTCCAGATGTTGACGGCTGCTGCTGCTGCTGCTGCTGTGAAGATAGTTCTCTCTTTTGAGAAGCCGTATCGCTTGTAGCTTCCACATGTAGCTTCATATGTTCATCTAAGTCGTCTTTTCGTTTAAACATAACACTACACTTCTCGCACTTATAGTGTATTTTAATATGTTTCACCAAAGATTGCTTTACCCAAAACTCCTTCTCACACACTTCACAACGAAACATTTTTACTTCTCCGAATTAAATTTGTTTGAAAATATACAAATTAATAAAGGATATTTATTCATTGTTCCTCTATTTATACATTTCAAATTTGTGTTCAACAGCGTTGTACTACGCACTTAGATAACAAAACATAATTTCCCATGCATTAGTTTATAAAAATTTACTATCACATGTCATCACCGCACAATATAGTTTCACATGCCATCACAAAAAATTGCGGTCACTTTCATGATAAATGATAAATGAAAACTTTTATATTTATTTCTAAACAAAAAACTGCTGGCGACGTCATGCACCTGCTCTCGTAGAACATAGATCATTATGTGCTATCCCTTCACTCAACTATCTTCTTTTATATTTACTCCTATACCAAAAAAACTGCTGGTGACGACATTCACATTGTTCTCATATAACATACTATCCTTATCTTATGTTTTTTTTTTTTTTTTGGAGGTTTTGCATTAGTTATCAGCAATGTTGTCTTCAATGCTTACAAATGAATAGAAACATTTTTTTTTCGAAACCGCAAAGCAGGTTGTAGTGTTGTGAAATTTCTATAAATAACACAGCCAAAAATTTTAAATACTACTAGTGACGTCATACACCTGTGGTGACGTCATGCACCTGCTGTCCTGGAAACCCCTTCCTACAAACCCCTCGTCACGTCATACACACACACACACACACATGTGGTCACGTCATACATCGGCTCTTGATGAAAGGGTTAAAGATCATCATGATAGACCATCAGTCTATAAGATAAATGACATCTATTTTATATTTTCCCCCAAGGTATCTCTGACAATCTCTTGTGGAGGATGCAGATTTCCGTAACTATCCAAATATTCTATATGATCTTTTATTCTCATCGATTTTGCTGCAAATTCTCGATAATTTTCATCACTGCTGGTGACGTCATGCACCTGCTGTCCTGGAAACCGCTTCCTGGAAACCCCCAACACATCACCATCACAGCCCACATACTGATAACACACACACACACACACACGCCAAAACCACACACACACACGCGCCAAAACCACTAACCACACACATGCGCCGGCCTTGACCACCCTCAACCATACGTCTAGGCATTTTTCATTTTTACTGATAAGAAAACCACAACCTTAACCGCAACCAAATTGGCCTAGACTCCCCCAAAACTAACTACTTATTTCCTATTATCAAAGCCACATATGAAGGCTCCAAATGTCACGTTCTGCACAGGGGAGGGTTGTCTAGGGAATTTGAGATCCAAAGTGGGGTAAGACAAGGCTGTATCCTTTCACCAATATTATTCCCATTGGTGATTAGCGATGTGCTTCATGCAGCTTTGTCAATGGGAAACGGAGGAATTCGATGCACTCTTACATCTCAACTGAAACATCTTGACTACGTTGACGATGTATGCTTACTCTCTCACAGAATTATGGACCTCCATTAAATGACAGCAGATATGGGGAGGGAGGCAGGCGTCGTCGGGCAGAAAATTAATACGGCAAAAACTAAAATTATCAGCCTTGGAACTAACTCATCGGCTCAAATATGCATTGCTGGACAACCGGTAGAGAGAGCAGAGGATTTCCAGTATCTTGGAAGTGTTGTCTCGACCGATGGTGGAACCGAACTGGATATAGCCAACAGGATCGCCAAAGCAAAGTCCGCTTTCGGGATGTTGTCCAAAATATGGCGAAGCAATGCAATCAGTTTGAACACCAAGCTAAGACTGTTCCACTCCAACGTTGAATCCGTGCTATTATATGGTTGCAGTACGTGGAGAGTGACCATTACTATCACCAGAAAGCTGCAAACGTTTGTTAATAGGTGCCTGCGCAATATCTTAAGGATTTTCTGGCCCAATTGTATCTCTAACGAAAACCTTTACGAGAGAACGGGTCAGGAACCAATACGCACAACCAACCAACGACGGAAGTGGCAGTGGATTGGTCACACGTTCCGAAAGGGTGACAGTTCCATAGCGAACCATGCTATGCAATGGAACCCTTTAACTCAGGATGGCAGAAGACCTGGCGGTCCGAAGAGAACATGGCGCAGAACAGTCGAGAAGGAGGCACGGCAGTTAGGCAAAAGTTGGGGAGAACTCAGACACATTGCCAGAAACCGTACACGATGGCGCGTAGGCGTAGTAGAGGCCCTAGGACTCACAAGGGAATACAGGACATAAGTAAGGCAACGAAAAGGAGACAGTCACTCTTTTGTTTCTTTTTAGTGCTAATGGTGAAACTTTACCCCCTTTAGTCGTGTTTCCATACGTTCGCCCCTCCACAAGCTCTAATCCAGAGTATACCAGACAAATAGATTTTGGGAAGGTCAGAGAGTGGCTGGAGAGCTATATAATAACTATGTACTTTGATGGTTTTTATGAATCAATAAATACCTATTGTAAAGTTGAAAAATTAACTTTTAACCTTAGTTGAAATAGTGAAAGTCTGGATGTAAAAACTCGGGCCGACTACTAAATACTTAACTGGCCGTAGAGGGGGCCGACTACTCAAAAATGAGGTTTTCATTAACATTTTTGTAAATAATTTCTTTTGGGTAGTAAATACACTAAAAATGCGTTGAATTTCATAATTAACACATTCCAATTAATCAGAAATGCTGAATATTCTATTCTTTATTATAATAACGGATTTTTAAAAGCAAATTAAACGTAAAAAAAAGTTAAGGGGCCGACTACTGACTACATCACCCTATTGTCCCTTTCAAGGATGTCTTTTACAATGTTTGTTTCGGAATTTGACAAAATGAAGGAGCCATCGCTCACTGGGGTAACACCAGTGTATTTTTTACTTCAATCGCACACTGGCTGAATAACGCCGGAGTAAAATTGTGTTTACATGAACCGATTTTCATTGTAGTGGTATGACATACTAATTTGTTTGCTTCTAGAAATTGAGAAGTTATGTGTGTATTGGTTTACCCCGATGTTAAACGGGCCATCGCACACTGGCTGAATGTTACCCCGGGGTATCTTTTACTTCAATCGCACACTGGATGAATAATGTCGGGGGAACATTTTGTATACATGAACCGATTTTCATTGTAGTGGTATGACATACGGGGCGGAAGAGTGTTTTCTCACTAGAGCACTTCTTCCTGTTCCAGGCCGCAGCGGACGAACTCCCTAGACGGAGTCAATGGTGGCATCTATAGTTCCAGTTAGGTTGAACTTAGTAAATACCTTGCGCGAGCTACTTCGACGTATTCGGATCACAGGTCGGTAAGGAATTTCCAATGTTGGTCAGGACATTGGAATAGAGATGGTGGCGGAGGAGCCCTTAATGGGACAACGATAGCGCTTATACTCCCGTAGTGGACTACTGGCACCGGTGTACCCGGCCCCTCGTCCTAGGAGAATAATTAAGGAACTGGCCCTCCAGGTTGGGGGTTGTGCCATCGGGGTAACTTCCCTACCACGTAAAAAAATTATGTTTCCGAAACAACCAAAAGCCTCGGATAAGGATGACTCAACTAATGACGATCCCAGCAAACGAAATAAGGACAACGACCTTCGGATCTGTACGTGGAATGTTCTGTCCCTTTACAGACCACGTGCAGCCGAACAACTAGCAGAGGCCCTAGACTGCTATAAAGCAGATATTACCGCCATCCAGGAAGTGCGATGGGATGGGCCGGGCAAAAAGAGGATGAAAAACTGTGACATCTACTACCATGACTGCTACAGAGCCAACAGGCAACGCTTATTCGGATGCGGATTTGTCATACGCGACAGACTTAGGCAAGAAGTCTTAAGTTTCCGACACGTAAGTGAGCGTATTATGACTATCCGGATCAAGGCTAAATTCGCTAACATAAGCCTAATATGCGTTCATGCCCCCACGGACGAAAAGGACCCTGCCACCAAAGAGTGTTTCTACGAGCTCCTCGACAAGACATATAAGCAATGTCCTAAATACGACGCTAAAATCGTATTGGGTGATTTTAACGCCAAAATAGGAAAGGAGGACGTCTTTGGCAGGGCAGTCGGTAAGAATAGCCTACACGACGCTACGTCTGATAACGGACTAAGGCTCATTGATTTCGCTGTGGAGCGAAATGTCACCATAGCAAGCACATGGTTTTCTCATCTCGATATTCAAATTGATCATATTGCGATCGACGCAAGGCATGCCTCCAGTATTCTGGATGTCCGGACCTTACGAGCGGCCAACATAGACTCGGCTCATTACTTTCTTGTAGCCAAGGTACGAATGCGGATATCCCAATCTGAGCAACAAAGAAGAATTACTGTGAGAAAATGTAACGTCGAAAAGCTACAATCGCAAGGGACCGCCAGACTCTTCGCTAACCGCGTATACCGAATCTCTCAATCACACCTATGCCGCCAGCATCAAGTGTTGAAGACCAGTGGCAACGTTGCCAACATGCCATCAGAAACGCCGCGACTGATGTGCTGGGTCTCGCTCGCCCACCACCGCGAAACCCCTGGTTTGACGAAGAATGCCGGCGAGTGCATGCCGCAAAACAAGAAGCATACAAAGCGGCGCTGCAAAGGAAAACGAGAGCTGCTCGTGAGCTCTACGAGCAAAAGAGACGGGAAGAACATCGCCTTCTTCAAAAGAAGAAGAAAGAGCATGAGAAGCGCGCGTTTGAGAATATCGAGAGTTTATACTCCAGGAACAATGTACGAAAGTACCGGCCGAACTTTTCCATTCAGCTGCGGATGAATTGGTAGAGTGCATACACCAACTCATCTTTAAGATTTGGTCAGACGAGTGTATGCCTGATGAATGGAATCTCAGCATCGTTTGCCCGATCCACAAGAAAGGAGACCCCCTCAACTGCGTCAATTATAGAGGCATCAGTCTCCTCAACATCGCATACAAGATCTTTTCTGCGATATTGTGTGAACGCCTGAAACCTTTTATGAACAGCCTGATTGGACCCTATCAGTGCGGTTTCAGGCCAGGAAAGTCCACCATCGATCAAATCTTCACACTTCGGCAGATCCTGGAGAAAACCTAAGAATTTCAAGTCGAAACTCACCACCTCTTTATCGATTTTAAGGCCGCCTATGACAGCATCTATAGAGAAGAGCTTTATAGAGCCATGTCTAGTTTTAACATCCCCGCCAAACTTGACCGTCTGTGCCGGCTGGCAATGGAGAACGCTCGCTGCTTCATCAAGGTCGGTAATGACCTCACCGAGAACTTTGATGTCAAAAAAGGTTTTAGACAAGGTGACGCGCTGTCATGTGACTTCTTTAACATTGTACTTGAACGGATTGAACGGATGAAGACATCCTTGGTCGCTTCGAGAGAAAAATTCTTCGTAAGATTGTCGGTCCCGTTTGCGTTGACGGGTTTTGGAGGAGAAGATTCAATCACGAACTATACGAGCTGTATAGCGACGTCGACCTAGTCAAAAAACTGCGTATAGAACGTCTGAGATGGCTAGGACATGTAGAGCGAATGGACACCAACGCTCCGGCCCGCAGAGTCTTAGAATCTAATCCCGAGGGACGACGCAGTAGAGGGAATCATCGCCGTAGGTGGCGCGCACAAGTTCAAGGGAACTCGACCACCTTGGAGTGAGCAACTGGAGGCAATTAGCTAAAGACCGAGCTAAATGGAGATGCTTGTTGGTTGAGGCCCAGGTTCACCCCGAACTGTAGCGCCACCTAAGTAAGTAAGTAAGTAATTGTGCGTTGGAATAGTCCAGCACTCGTATATCAGCCGTGCAGGATTTGAGGATGGGCCTAAAAGGATAAGGAGTTAATTTTTAATATGAGATTTGTGGACAATTCTGCCAGAATCAGTTAGTATGGTGGTGTGCCGATTTTCTTTGACTCTTTCCTCTTTATATCTATTCGAAAGTTTGGTACATAGTCTCTTATTTTGCTTAACATAAACTACTTGCCTTGGTAAATATTCTTTCATTGGATGTTTTTTCTTATTGTGATAACTAATATCTTGCTTTTTTTCTGAAGTATTGTAGCTTTTTAAAGTTGGTTTGTCTCGTCTTTTCATAGTTGTCTTGGTTAAAAGTAACGTTTCGTCCGAAACAGAGATCTACCGGTCTTTTATTTATCGTAGAATTAATACTGTGGTTGTAGTCGTTTACTGCTCTCCCTAGAAGTTCATAGAAGTTTCGTTTGTGCCCATTCTCTTTAAGTCATCTCATTATTTCTGTTAGTGTTGAGTGAAATCGCTCTATTTGGCCATTTGCTTCACTCTTGTAGGGTGGTGTCGTGAAGACACTTATTCCCAATTCGTCTTTCATCATAAAGAGAATTGAAGCTGAGTTCAATGAGAGCTCGTTGTCAATAATGACAGACTTGGGTACACCATTGCCATAGAAAAAGATCAAGTCTCGAAATAGTCGTCTTACGTATTTTTACGGATTTTTACCCACTAACCCCTTCTCCCTTCTTCCCGTTTTCCCTGCGGTAACGCCATCTTGGTTTTTCATCGCAGGGCGGGGAGGAACCAGCCTAATTGCGATCTAGTCACTTGGACTATTAAGTAATTTTTTCCTGACATCTAGGTCTTTGAATGAGATCCACCATCTGGTGTATGTTTTTATTTTCGGATATGCTATGTTAAGCAAGCATATATGCTATGCATATATATATGCTTTTTCTCGTTTTTTTTTTATACTTCTAAGTTAAGTTAAATCGAGAGGTTTTATTCTTTTGATCCTTCGTAATTCTCATTATTCAAAAATTTTACCGCATCTAAGTTTATATGCTTTTCTAGCTTTTCTTTGTGTTTTTTTGCATGTTTAAGAATTTTCGAACTTACACTATCTATCTTCGAGTGTCGATGAAGGTCAGTGTTCCTTATGAACCAAGGTGCATTTACTGTATTTCTAAGCACCTTGTTTTGGAATCGTTGTATTATGTCTACGTTTGTCTTTTTGGCACAACCCCATAATTGGATTCCATATGTCCATGTTGGTTTCAGAATTTGATTATAACATATATAAGCACTTTATTTGCAAGTGATACTGAGTTGAGTTTCTTCCTATCAACCAGTGCAATTTTCTATATTTGATATCTAACTCTTCTTTTTTCTTTTTTATGTGCTCTTTGCATCGCAGCTTAGCTTCTAGTGTCATGCCTAAATATTTCGCTGTACTAACGTATGGAACTATTTTTTCGTTTATAATGATTGGTATGTGTTCAACCTTTTTATTAGTAAAATCAATATGGACTGACCTGGACTCATTCAATTTCATTCTCCACTTTTTAGTCCATTCGCAGTTGTTTATGCCTATTTGGAGTTTTTCTGTGGATTCTTCATTAGTTCTCCCGTCTGTTAGTATTGCAGTATCATCTGCAAATGTTGCCGTAGTATGGTTTTCTAGTTCCGGAATCTATAATCTTAAATACTATAAAAGCAAAGTCGATTTCCTTGTGAACACCGTTTCTCAAAAACTACTAGACGTAGGTACTTGAAATTTTGCACATTTATTCCTTATTTTACCTAGATGCGAGATAAAAAGGGATTTTTCGAAATTCAGGGTCTAAGTGGCATAAAGGGGGTTAGGGTCGAATTTTCCTTCTGTAAATATTGATTCCACAGCCGTAGCTCAGTACTGGCTCTCCGAATAAAAAAAATTAATAAATAGGTGAATTTAGTAAATTCGCCGCTGATTCATTTAAAGTATAAAACAGCCTTCTGCGTTGTCCTGAAGCTGAGCAATGCTAAAAACAATCAATCAAATCATCGCCCATAATTTTCCTTCAGTGGCGACCACGGCCAGCAGTCATGCAGCAGTGGCTATCGTTGCCATAGTATGTGTTTGTGAGTATATGGGCGCGCTATCCCATGATTATGTTTTGATCTTCAGTGTGCGATCTCTTCTTGAGTTAAAATTGGAAAAAAGAACATTATCAGTGCCAAATCTAAGATATTGTAAATTTTATTAATTAAGATATCCATGTGCTGTCAAAACTTCATGCAATTAAGAGACTTGGGAATATACGCGTAGGTACATATGTACATGCATATGCATGTGTAGACATAGAACTATTGCAATATTTTTCCATTTTGTTAGATGTTGATCGTTGGATTTGTCCACATTTTAGAATGTTTTAATGGATTTAAAATAAATTGCGTGTTGGAAGCGGGTTTTCGTATGTTCTGGTGGGATTCTCATGGGGGAAGTTATAATTAAGTTTACACATTTTTGGTATTGTATTCTGTTGGCAATTATATTTCAACAAGTAAATAACCGTCAACTAAAATGCGGGCGAAGCAATGCGAGCACTGGTTAGCTAGTAGGTACAATATAGGGCCCAGTACACTACCTTGCGGTACGCCGGCCTTTATTTCTCTTAGTTTGGAATAAGTATTCTGTTGCTTTATAATTTTTATTTTTTTTTTCGAGGGTAGGTGAAAATCTTCAACAAGACACTATGAGGGTCGACAGCGCGTGCTCATAGTAGTGCAGGATTCTTACCCACTAGAAAACCTCCCTTCAAAGCACACTTGTTTATATTTTTTACTACAACTAAGTATTCGACTTATCAAGTAGTTTTCATTTCACGAAATAATGACGTTTTGCAGGTACCTTCCCATTAGAAGTTCCTGCTAGCTCCGCAGTTTAGGCGCGGTTACTTATCGCGCTAAGTCTAAAGGTTTGGTTCTTTGTAGACGGCGTAGTAAATTTCTTTCTTCCAAAACTTGGAGGACTGTAATATTTACGTGACTTTCTAGTCGACTTTTATGCTTTCTCGCGTAGCTTTTGATTTCGTCTTCGATTGTTTTAATGCCAAGGTCTCTATGGATATCCCTGTTTCTGATATATGTTACCATGGCGCATTAGCAATACCTCTTAGTACGAGTACTATGTTTTCAAAAGTTTGTAAAATTTTAATATGTAATACTTATTTTGGTACAACCCCAAAGTTGTATACCATATGTCCAAACAGGCTTTAGCACTTGCTTACACGGAGAAAAAGAGTTGTTGAAATTACCGAAAACCGCAGTCAATTCTTGATTTTCAGCTAATAACATAAAATGTTGAATTTACGATTTTGCTTAAGTGTTGAATCAACTACCAATCTGTTGAATTTACCGGGTAAAATGCAATCGAAAATAACAATAATAATCGTAATTTCAGCATAATTATATGTTGATATTAAAGCTCCTTCAGTAAAATCAACTATTCATAATACTCCTAATCAACAACCAGTTTGTTAAATTCACAGTGCAAACTGCGTAGCAAGCAGTGATTTCAACATACTTGTGTTTTGGTAAATCAGCTTCTATTGCAAATTGAACTATTATGTATGTTGAATTTACAGATTTACAAGTTGTTTTTCATCCCTTTGCAGCCCTCAAATTTTGGGGAAAATTTAACCAGAGATCTGTTACATTTTTGATCGGGAAAAAAGCTAAAAAAATACACTCCAAATATTTGTTTAATACAATTTTTTGATTTTATAATTTACATAAGAATAATATGGTACTCCATTGAATAAGAAAAATGAAGTAGATGAAATATAATAAAACAAGAATATACCACACTGAGAACAGAGTGATGCTTATACAAAATGTCGTGAATATTCGTAAAGCATGCACTTACAATCTTCTTCTTCCTTTTATCAGCGAGGCTATGATCCGAAAACAAGGGATCACAGCCCTCCCACTTCACTGCATTTCTACTGATCCGCCTGTGGGGTTCGCCTATTTGACCTCAGAAAATATCGGCAGGCCTGCCGATTTTGGATCACTCAAAGCATGCACTTACAATATTGCTTTAAAGAAGAATTATTATTAAAGGTTGAAGGGTTGAGCCCTTACTTTTATTTTCTTCACTTATTCTTTACAATTTTTCTTTCACCTCAACTTCTGTCGTAGCCACAAGGAAGATAGCATTAGGATGTTTTTATTCTATATCTATTTCCTGGTGGTAGCAGGTAATGCAACGCTTCAAATGTCTTAACTTTGTTTAGATCTACAAAAAAAAAAATTGTAATATGCATGTACATATACCTTTACGGGCTTGCATTCTAACCTTCATTATCTTCTTCTTCTTCCTTTTATCAGCGAGGCTATGATCCGAAAACAAGGGATCACAGCCCTCCCACTTCACCGCATTTCTACTGATCCGCCTGTGGGGTTTGCCTATTTGACCTCAGAAAATATCGGCAGGCCTGCCGATTTTGGATCACTCGGTTACTGAGGCCAATGAAATGCCGATGTCGTCGCATTTGTCTGATCCAGGCGTTTATAGGACTGCCTTTCCTACATCGCGATGTCTTTGGAACGTGCATTGATATTGCCTTTTTCACGGGGTTCAAATGATCTCTTCTTTAAACGTGGCAATACCAACTGAGCCGGTCGCGCTCTATTTTTTGTACGATGGTTTCCTTGATGTGAAAGCTTCCACGGATCTTCGAACTTCTTATTCGATCAAGCTTTGTCACTCCTGCTGTCATGCGAAGCATCTTCATCTCAGCTGCCGTTAATTTACTCTCATACTTTTTGGACATCGTCCAACATTGTGAACCGTATGTGAGCGCTGGACGCACAACTTCGGTGTAGAGCCTTCCTTTCAACTTAGGGAACATTTTTCGGTCACAGGAGATAGCGGAATTTTCTCGCCACTTCATCCACCCTACGCGTACACGATGATTGATGTCGTCATCACAAGTTGCTTTGCTATTGATCATAGATCCCAGATATTTGAACTTTTCGCACTTGGGAAGCACTGTTCCATTCAAATAAATGTCTGGAATAGGCCTGAGTGGATCAGAGAACGGAATTTTTTGAGGTAATTCGATACCCATTTCCCTCCAAAACGTCCACCCACACATCAAGTGCTCGTTGCACGGATCAAAGCAAAGAATAACTGATGTACCTTGGGGTCCATCACTTTACCTTCAAGCAGATAATCAAGGACTGTAATAAAGAGCAAAGGACTTAAAACGCCTGGTGTACCCCGACTTTGATTGGGAACTCTTCGGTTACTCCAGCGGGACATCTTACTCTTGTCTTTGCTCCTTCGTACATGTCCATGATCATCTGTACATAGGTTTCTGGAACCCCTCGATGTCTTAGCGCCACCCATATCAGATCTCGTGGTTGTCTGTCGAATGCCTTTTCAAAGCCAACCAATACAATATGCAAATCCCTTAAGGAATCCCGATGTTTTTCCATTATGATCCTTATACTTTGGATTGCATCTGTGGTTGATTTACCCGAGACAAACCCGCACTGATCATCAGATAACCGTATTATTTTTCGCACTCGGCCACCTAATACCCGCTCAACGATCTTCATGGCGTGTGACATCAGCTTGATCGAACGGTAGTTATCACAGTTTCGCGTATCACCCTTCCCTTTGTATACAGGGAGAAGGTAACTTTCCCTCCATTGATTCGGCATTGGATCACTTCTCACGAATTTGGAGATGAGAATTCTGAGCCATCTGAACCCGATGTCTCCCTTTTTTTTCCAGAACTCAGAGGGTATCTCGTCTGGCCAAACCGCTTTTCGTTTTTTGGAGTATTTGACCGCCTCACTAACTTCTTCGACTATAATGTCGGGTATTTCTTCACAGTTAGGGGTGGCTCTTGGAAAGTATAGCCGGGGAACTGTTTATTCAAAAGCTCTTCACAATACTGCCGCCACCTCTGCAGAATTTTGTCGTCATCCACAAGAAGCTGGCCATGAGCATTGCTAATGAACTTTGGCGAACGAATCTTCTGAGCATTCTTCGTTCTTTGGGCGGCTATTTTGAAGATAGTGGCACTCTTGTTCATATTGTGTCTTCGCAGCTCCTGGATAGCCTGGTTTGCATCAGCAACCGGGGAAAGTATTTTCTCCAGCTCCCGATACAGGCCCTCCGTACTCTCTGCTTGAAGCTGAGCGCACTTCTTCTTCGCTTTTTTCTTGCAGCATCTGTATTCCATTTCGAGGCGAGTTTTTTCGTCACTATTATTAGAGGGGCACTTTGACCAGGCTTTGAAAGCCACTTTCTTCTCATTTGTCATCTTCTTAGGTTCATCACTCCACCACCATGTTTCTTTGGCGTGTTGATGGTGGCCTTTTGAAGCGCCTAGCAGTGATTTGGCCTTCTTTAAGCAAGTTCGCTGTAGGGAATCCCACATATTTTGTGCTCTGCACTCTTCATCCGCAGCTCCGTTGATGGTGTGAGAGAGGTCATTTTTCATTACGAAAACAAAAGCCTCGCCTTTTTCTTTGCCAGATTGTACCACTTGATTTTCTCAGAGACCCTTGTTTGTTTGCTTTTCTTCGGTGTTTTCATAAAAATTTCTGTTAGCAGGAGACGGTGTTGCCGAGCGATTGCCTTTCCCAGGATCACTTTGCAATCTTTTACCCGAGGCTTCATGAAACTGGCTACCAAATGGTAGTCAATCTGAGTTTCATCTCCACCACTGCTGTATGTGATCAGGTGTCGGCTTTGTTTGATGAACATGGTATTTAACACGATAAGATCGTGTGATTTGCACATGCTTAGGATGTCTTCACCAGGAAGGTTCCTGGTGCCATATCCTAGTCCTCCATGGCAGTCTTCATAGTCTTCGTTTGATTTCCCTACATGTCCATTCAAATCTCCTCCAACAAACAGAAATTCTTCCTTTGGGATGTCCTTAAGGAGATTGTGGAAATCTAGCCAAAATGCATCTTTATCTCTCTGATTGCACCCATTTTGAGGAGCATATGCACTGACAATATTCCACACCTCTCCTTGTATTACTAGTTTGAGAGACCTCAAACGGTCGCTGGACTTCGAAATGCTCAAGATGTTTCCAAGTAGCTCTGCCGCAAGGATGATACCGATTCCGTTCTTAGCCTTTTCCGTTCCGTAGTAGAACCTCTTACCTTCATTATGGTCATTAAATATTTAGTTTCATGCTTTTTACAGCAGCGGGAATTTTTTTTTTCTTACGTTTATTCCTCCGCCCAGAATAAAAGCTGCAGACTGCATCATTAATGCGCACGAGTGAAATCTTTTTAAATCTGAGAAAAAGAAATATTTAATTCCGATTATTGGAAAATTTTTTAAAATTACCTATCTTTGTCCATAAGCGTGCTTTAGTAAAGGTCAGTCTCTAAGAATATGAGTAACATTTGATCCCAAAGATGGACTTATTTCTTTTCTTGATAGAAAAAGGGTTTATTCTGTGGCTGAGCAGAGTTATTGGGTGCACTTTCACGTGGGGATAAGGGTGGAGTGAAGTTGTGCGGTTTTCTTGCCGGCGCCTGGTTGGAATGTACGTAACGCGACCTAAAATTTGGATTTTCCAATTTCAGGTATAAATGTAGTGCTTGCGGCAAGTCGGTCGGTTCTTGAATTCCTAAAAGCCTTGGAAAGTCGCCTTTAAGGCCTCTAATGAAAGTAACGAGAGCTTTGTCCCTATAATTTTTGGTCAACAGCCTCATTGATTCTGGACTGATGTCCATGCAACCTTTCTTGTTGAGAATTAAGGAAAGGTGACTGTATACCATATGGTAGAAATTTTGAATAGTATTATTGCCTTGTACTAGCGCTGTCATTTGGTACTCCAGAGTACCCAAATCACGCTTATCTGCATAATGTAGGACAAGTCATTGGGAAATATGGTATTTTCCCATTATTTTATTACGTATGACATTGAGAATGCCATAGTACTTGGGAGTGCTAGACGGAGAGCTGGTGAAATTTTTTCATGATTATTTTGTCAACAAAATGTTGCTTATTTTTTGGTTGCCGTGTTCGGATACATCACGAATGTGAAATTCTGGCGGACCTAGGGGCTACAGGGCCTCAAATTTGTAAAAAATTTTGAAAAGAAATTATAGGGTCAACTTTGAGTTCTTGTTTGATGAATCGCAATTAAGAATCATATCGTGATAATGAGCCCCCCTGGCAGCTGACCTCCTCGTGGTGGGGGGCGGGCAACGTGACTGGGATGTGCAGATGGGGTAACTTAAATAGTTATTCCCATCCATACAAACCAGTTACGGCTAACAAAGCGCAAACCCTATGATGACAAGAAGGAAACAACCGGCCTCGGATATTGCCAAGCCTGGTAAGCCAGGGCATCCTTTGGAGCCAGGCCTGAAGGGTGTCAGGATGCGAGCGTCTGGTGGTCGGCTTGTCCCGCTCGGCAGCCGGCCGGGTCAAACCCGAAATGGCTACGAGCTTCCTGTCAATGGTCTCGTGAACCATTACGGGGGTCAAGGGGTGAGCGCGCTGTGCACCGATAGGGGCACAGATGGACTCTCTGAGATTCGACAACGGCATCGACTTAGGATAGGCACATGGAACGTCTCATCGCTCACAGGGAAGGATCTTGAGCTTGTTGGGGAGGCTGTTAAAAGTCGACTAGATATAGTTGGCGTCTCTTCAACAAAGCAGAGAGGTTCTAAAGCTGTGGACCTTTCGGGTGGGTGGAAGCTCTTCCTGTCAGGAGTCGCACCCTCAATGTCTGCTCGGGTGGGAGTGGGGATACTCACAAGTCCCAGGTTGACAGACAGAGTATTGGAGTGGATACCATTAGGAGGGAGAGTTGCGATCTTAAAGCTCAAGCTTGAAAGATCAACTCTGGCATTGGTGCAGGTGTATGCACCGAACCTTCAGTCAGAGTACGCAGCTTTCTTAGATGAAGTTGATGTTGCCCTTGAAAATGTTGCAGATATGGATTCTTTTGTCCTGATGGGTGACTTCAATGCTCATGTGGGTGTAGATGTTATGACATGGGGGAGTGTGATTGGGAGGAACGGTGATTCTGATCAAAACGCAAACAGAGAGAGGTTGTTGGATTTTTGTTGTGAAAATGGCTTATCCATCATGAACACCATCTTTCCACACAAAGACATTCACAAATACACGTGGTACCGTCAGAGTCTTCAGCAGAAGTCGCTGATCGATTTCTTTGTGGTACCATCGTGTCTGAAGAGAATGGTTTGTGATGTTCGCGTATTGAGAGGGGCCGAACTGTCAACTGATCATCACTTAGTGCTGTGCAAATTGTATCTTAGCGAGAGAGTGCCTCCCCTACCAAAGCGTAAACCAGGGATGGTTACACGCATACGATGGGAGAGGTTACAGGACGATGAGATACGGGAGACATTTGCGCGGCAAATATCTGAGAGGTTTGAACGAATTCCAACTGTTCCATCAAATGTAGAGGAAGAATGGCAACTGTTTTCAACAGCGGTTATTGCCTCTGCGGGAGATGTTTGTGGAGTGAAGCGGCTTGGTGTGGCGGCTGGTGGTGAGAAAAGAACTGCTTGGTTTAAAACGCCCGGAGTTCAAGAAGCCATCAGAGAGAAGAAGAGAGCCTTTAAGGTGTGGATTCACTTGAGGAACTCCGATTCTCGAAATCGGTACACTGAGGCGCGAAGAACTTGCAAATTAGCTGTGAAATCAGCGAAAGAACAGTCTTGGAAGGAGTTTGGCGAGAAATTGGAACGTGACCACAGATCTGCAAATAAGATGTTCTGGCAGACCGTCCGCCGACTCAGAGGAAAAAAGTTGAATATCGTTGAAGGAGTCAAATCCAAAGACGGTAGACTTCTTTCCAATGAGGAGGACATCTTACGCAGATGGAGCGAGCACTTTTCAGAATTGCTCAATCCCGAACAGGGCACCGAAGATGACAGACCTATGGTCGAGAGTTGGGCGGAAAATAGTCCTACGGTAGAGGAAGTAACTTTGGCGATCAAAGCGCTAAAAGTTGGCAAATCTGCTGGTGTGGACGAAATTCGGCCAGAAATGCTCAAGGCTTTAGGTAAAGAGGGAGTGCAATGGCTCTCGCGTGTCATTAAAGTGGCTTGGGAATGCGGTGAAACACCTGGTGATTGGCAAATGGGGGTGATAGTTCCTCTTTTTAAAAAAGGGGACAAAAGAGATTGCGCCAACTACAGGGGTATATCTCTTTTAAGTCTCCCTGGAAAAGTCTTCGCTAAGGTGCTAGAAAAGCGTTCCAGAGCTGTGGTTGAGGACAGTTTGGGGGATGAGCAGTGCGGTTTTCGTCCCAGTAGAAGCACAACCGACCAGTTGTTCACTCTCAGAATGGTTCTTGAGAAGGCCTGGGAATATGCCAAACCTGTCTACACTTGTTTTGTGGATTTGGAAAAGGCATATGAGAGGGTTCCTCGAGGCAAACTCTGGAGTGTTCTGCAGGAGTATGGGATTGCTGGTTCCCTGTTAAGGGCGATTCAGTCTTTATATACAAATTGTAGAAGCTGTGTTCGGATAAACGGTGTTAAATCAATACCTTTCACTGTGGGCATTGGACTCCGCCAGGGGTGCGTTTTGTCACCTCTCCTCTTCATTGTATATATGGATTGGATGTTACAGCGCAGCCGTGGCGGGGAATGTTTCGAAGTGGGAGACCTAAGGATTAGTCATCTGCTCTTTGCTGATGATTTGTTCATCCTTGGGTCCTCTCAAACCGAACTTCAGCGCGCACTCGAAAGGTTTGTAGCCGTTTGTGATGATGCTGGAATGAAGATCAACGTGAACAAATCGGAAGTAATGGTCGTTTCCAAAAAACCCATTCAGTGCACTCTGCATGTTAGTGGAGTCCCACTGAAGCAGGTGTAGAAGTTTAAGTACCTCGGGGTTTTATTCACGAGTGATGGGAGGAGCAATGCCGAGTTATCCTGTAGAATTGGTCAGGCTGGATCAATTTTGAGAGAGCTTGGCCAATCTGTTATAAGGAAGGCCGAACTTAGTGTTCAAGCTAAGCTATCGGTTTTTAACTCGGTGTATGTTCCAACTCTCACATATGGTCATGAAATTTGGGTAGTGACCGAAAGAATAAGATCGCGGATACAAGCTGCCGAAATGAGGTTCCTTCGCAGTGTTGTTGGAATAACTCGCAGGGATCGAGTGCGCAACACCAGAGACGCGAGGCGCTCAACGTTCTTTGCCAGATTGTACCACTTGATTTTCTCAGAGACCCTTGTTTGTTTGCTTTTCTTCGGTGTTTTCATAAAAATTTCTGTTAGCAGGAGACGGTGTTGCCGAGCGATTGCCTTTCCCAGGATCACTTTGCAATCTTTTACCCGAGGCTTCATGAAACTGGCTACCAAATGGTAGTCAATCTGAGTTTCATCTCCACCACTGCTGTATGTGATCAGGTGTCGGCTTTGTTTGATGAACATGGTATTTAACACGATAAGATCGTGTGATTTGCACATGCTTAGGATGTCTTCACCAGGAAGGTTCCTGGTGCCATATCCTAGTCCTCCATGGCAGTCTTCATAGTCTTCGTTTGATTTCCCTACATGTCCATTCAAATCTCCTCCAACAAACAGAAATTCTTCCTTTGGGATGTTCTTAAGGAGATTGTGGAAATCTAGCCAAAATGCATCTTTATCTCTCTGATTGCACCCATTTTGAGGAGCATATGCACTGACAATATTCCACACCTCTCCTTGTATTACTAGTTTGAGAGACCTCAAACGGTCGCTGGACTTCGAAATGCTCAAGATGTTTCCAAGTAGCTCTGCCGCAAGGATGATACCGATTCCGTTCTTAGCCTTTTCCGTTCCGTAGTAGAACCTCTTACCTTCATTATGGTCATTAAATATTTAGTTTCATGCTTTTTACAGCAGCGGGAATTTTTTTTTTTTTTACGTTTATTCCTCCGCCCAGAATAAAAGCTGCAGACTGCATCATTAATGCGCACGAGTGAAATCTATTTAAATCTGAGAAAAAGAAATATTTAATTCCGATTATTGGAAAATTTTTTAAAATTACCTATCTTTGTCCATAAGCGTGCTTTAGTAAAGGTCAGTCTCTAAGAATATGAGTAACATTTGATCCCAAAGATGGACTTATTTCTTTTCTTCTTTGCTCATATGTTAATTTCCTCTTGCTTTCCGCGGTTGGCCAAGGTTCTTGGTTATGTAATAGCCAAAGTTTGTCGGAATCGTTTTGTGTGTCGTTGATTCTTTCTTTCTTTTCTATTAAAAATATTGCTATCACATCAAATGTTAAAGTTTTATAAAATAGAATTACTGGTAAAGCTAAATAACAAAATTACTTCGTACTTAAGTTTGATAACATTTATATTCTTATGGAGTCACAAACTTTAATTGCCCAATAACTCGAAACAAACACTTTTTGACTGAAAAATGTTTTGCAGCATACCGACGATATTTAGAAAAGGATTTATAAAGATTATTTACGTGCTAATTCATTGCATTGCAATGGTTCTTGATTATCAGATACGTTAGAATCCATTTTCGATTTAAAATATTTCACTGAACACTTAATTTTTATTTTTCTATTTTTTCACTTTATGTGCGTACAAAACACGACCGAACTTTTTAAGCGTTTCGAAAAAGCAATGCTTAAAGGCACACAAGAAACTTACGATAATCTGATAAGAATCTTACTGATACTTCGGCAATAATAACTGAAATATCCGTAGATTTTGCTGGTTCAACTACTGGCACAAGGAAAAATCGGTAGAGTCGACAAATTTCTTGTACATTACAGGAATAGTCCTACACACTATTGCAACGATAGCCACTGCTGCATGACTGGTGGCCGTGGTCTCCACTGAAGGAAAATTGTGGGCGATGATTTGATTAATTGTTTTTAGCATTGCTCAGCTTGAGGACAGCAATGATGTTTTATACCTGTATGTTTTAAATGAATCAGCGGCGAATTTACTAAATTCACCTATTTTCTATTTTTTTTAATCCGGAGATCCAGTACTGAGCTACGGCTGTGGAATCAATATTTACATATGGAAAATTCGATATTAACCGCCTTTATGCCACTTAGACTTTGAATTTCTCGCATCTAGGCAAAATAAGGAATAAATGTGCAAAATTTCAAGTATCTACGTCTAGCAGTTTTCGAGAAACGGTGTTCACAAGGAAAATCGATTTTGCTTTTATAGTATTTATAAGAAGATTACATATTCACTCATTTGGAGAATTATAGGTGAATGGTAAGAGCTTACATACTCAAATTCATCTATGTGTATGTTATGTAGCAGCTCGACAGATTTTTAATTATGTAAAAATCAATTAGATCTTGTTTCTTATTTTTGTCTGTAGGCCAGTACGTGGGCCTTCCTGCCGAAAGAGTTTCACACTGATGTTTTTGAATTGCAGCATAAAGTTCTCTTCTTCTTATTGATGTTAATCTACAACCCCAGTTTAGGTTTTTTGCATTAAAATCACCACCTATTATGTATCTGTTTCCTAGTTTTTGGAAAAAATCAGAATATTCTTCTTTTTTGATTGAAAGTTTTGGAGGATAGTAAATAGCAGCGATGTTAATATCTTTATGTTTAGTTTTTATGCTTCTTGCTGTAGCTTGTATTTTCTCTGCAGTGTATTTCAACTCCTCATATGGTTGGATATTGTTTTTGACTATAATTGCGCTTCCGTCCTTAACTGAGTTATCAGGGTGAGCGGCGTGGTAGATGTTAGTTTTTAAATTTTATTTCCGTGTGTTTTGTAAAATGGGTTTCTGGAATAAGACAAATGTCTATGTTATTTTTTTCAAGAATCACCTGCAATTCCTGTTCGTGTTGCAGGAGACCATTTGCATTCCAACATATACTCGCAACTTTAAGATTTTGATCCATGATTATGCTTAAATACTTTTTTGTTTATGTTTTCTAACTTTTTGAGTCGCAAGTCTAGAGTATTATATTAAGTTTGGTTAGGATCAGTTGTAGTGTTTGATTTATGTCACTTCTTGGTTGAGCCTTATTTTAGTTTTCCTCAGGTTGGTCCTTTTTCTGTATAGGATGCTGTTTTTTATGTTCTGGTACTTGAGCATATGACACTATACCCGCACTGGTTTCTGTTTCTTTAGCGTTCGGGTATGGATGCAATTAATAACGAACGGATTTAAATTTTTTTTAAGAATTCGTAGAAGGTTTTCGCTGTTGTATTCTAATTCGGTTATAGTATGCCGATGGTATCCTGGAAAAATGATTTTGAATTCATGGTTAGTTGTCTCGCCTACGTTGAGAAAAAATGCTTGGGATGAGTCCTTGTGAAGAGCTCTCGTCGCTGTGTATTGTGGGGGTTAAAGAATTTGCGAAACTATTTAAAGGAGGTCTAGAGAGTGCGCCTGCCACTATATTGGTTTTGCCTGGTTTATATTGAAGTTCATAATTATATTTCTCCAAGTTGCCTTCACCTCTTCATTTGGGTATAACCGTTTTTATTACTTAATGCGTAGGTCAGAGGTTGGTGGTCAGCGTATATTTTGACTCTGGCTGAGCCATATAGGTAATTTCGGAGTGATTTTAGGGCCCACACTATTGCTAGCATTTCTTTTCCGTTTGCTGCATAGTGTTCCTCTGTTTTACTTAGAATTCTGGAGATAAAAGTGATGGACTTATCGTCTTGGGATAGAGCCGCGCCGATAGCATAGTTTGATGCATCGATTGTCAGTTGAAAATCTTTATTGAAGCCGGGGTACATGAGTATGGTGCCTTTTGAGACAAGGGCGTGTTAAATTTATCGAACGATTCCATGGCTTCTGTGCTAAGGGCTATGTTTTGTTTACTGGATACATTTTTGGGTAGTCGTCCGTTCTCTCCTCTTAAGAGGCTTGTAAGAGGTTTTGCCAATTTCGCATAATCTCGGACAAAACGGCGGTAATAGCCGGATAGTCATGAGAAAGATCTAAGATCTTTGAGTGTTTGTGGGCGTGGGAATTTCAAAATAGCTTCGACTTTCGCCGGATTTGTTTTAATGCCTTCGGAGGATATTATGAAGCCGAGAAATTCTACCTCACGCTTGTAGAACTCACATTTGTCCAACTGGACCTTCATGTTGGCATTTTCTAATGTTGTAAAGACCTTTTGAATATTTTCGGCGTGTTTTCTCTCATCTCGACTGAAAATAATAATGTCGTCTATATAGACGTAACATATCTTCCCGATATGTTCTCGAAGAATGTCGTCGAGGGCACGTTGGAATATGGAGGGGGCATTTTTCAGCCCAAATGGGAGTCTAATAAACTCATATTTTCCATTGTTCACCGAGAAGGCGGTCTTCTCTAAATATATCTGATTCTCTTGGGAGAATTTGATGAAAACCACTGTTTAGATCTAGAACAGAAAACCACTTATTCTTTCCGAGTTGCGATAGCACTTCGCTTATCTCTGGAATAGGGTACCGGTCTGCTATCATGACCGTGTTCAGTTTTGTGTAGTCGATCACTAATCGGAATTTTTTCTCACCGGAGGCGTCGAATTTTTTCGGTACAATCCAAACCTGTGAATTATAAGGTGATCTTGAAGGTCTGATTATGTCGTTGTTTAACAAGTCTTGGATTTGTCTCTCCACTTCGTCTTTTAAAGACATGGGATAGGGATAATATTTTCAATATACAGGATTTTCATTGGTTGTGCGGATTTCAGCTTTTACAGCAGTTGTAAAGGTGAGCTTTTTGTTGGGTTCATCAAAAAGTATTGGAGAACTTACTACTAAAGAGTTAATTGCATCTCTCTGTTCTGCGGTCATGTGGTCGGTTCTTATATTTATTGCATTTACATCTCGGGAGGCTTGATATTAAATACAGATTTTGAATTCGAATTACCATAAAGTCCTGGTTAGTATGGATCACGGCCTCCAGTTCTCTAAGATTGTCATGTCTAAGAATTCCGTGGAATGACTTAAGGGTCGGTAACAAAAAGAATTTAATTTTGACCTCATGAAGGTCGAAAAGACTAAGTTAGGTGTGGTGGGTAACTTTGATGCTTCCAGCTACGGAGTTTGCATGAAAGCATTGCTTGTTTTGTATTGATTTGACTACAAAGGAAGGAATTAGGAATTAGGAATTTTATCACGTTCCCTCTCCCCGTGCGACATTCGAAATATGGCAACGAAGAGCTCGGTAGCCTAAAAAATGAACGTCAGTAAAATCCGCGTACCCTGAGCAATTGGTGGATTTGGGAAAATCTAGTACATTATCATTAGGGCTGTAGTCGGCTGATTAAGGAAAATCTTGGACGTATTCGTTGAGGGTTTGTTCGTGAGAATCATTTGCAGTAGACACAACCTCATCATATTCGGTCATTTCTTCTTGGTTTGGTTTGACATAGAAATGCTGCTGTAGATTAGATGGTTGGTAGTTTTGTTGTAGGTACATTCTAATCATTCCAGGATTTGTATTGTACTGCTGCCTGTTTTGTTGGTTGATTTGCCTAATCTGAGCGGAAGGTCCCTGAGTCATTGGTTCTGGTTTTATTTGTGCTTTCGGTTGAAACTGATTGGGGATTTGATTATAGTGTACTGGATATTGATTGCATAGGTCTGAAATTATTTACAGGGCTAGTTCGCACTGCAGGAGAAAAATTTGGCTGTGGTTATCGTTGAGGTGAGCGATATGATTGATAGAAAAAGGGTTTATTCTGTGGCTGAGCAGAGTTATTGGGTGCACTTTCACGTGGGGATAAGGGTGGAGTGAAGTTGTGCGGTTTTCTTGCCGGCGCCTGGTTGGAATGTACGTAACGCGACCTAAAATTTGGATTTTCCAATTTCAGGTATAAATGTAGTGCTTGCGGCAAGTCGGTCGGTTCTTGAATTCCTAAAAGCCTTGGAAAGTCGCCTTTAAGGCCTCTAATGAAAGTAACGAGAGCTTTGTCCCTATAATTTTTGGTCAACAGCCTCATTGATTCTGGACTGATGTCCATGCAACCTTTCTTGTTGAGAATTAAGGAAAGGTGACTGTATACCATATGGTAGAAATTTTGAATAGTATTATTGCCTTGTACTAGCGCTGTCATTTGGTACTCCAGAGTACCCAAATCACGCTTATCTGCATAATGTAGGACAAGTCATTGGGAAATATGGTATTTTCCCATTATTTTATTACGTATGACATTGAGAATGCCATAGTACTTGGGAGTGCTAGACGGAGAGCTGGTGAAATTTTTTCATGATTATTTTGTCAACAAAATTTTGCTTATTTTTTGGTTGCCGTGTTCGGATACATCACGAATGTGAAATTCTGGCGGACCTAGGGGCTACAGGGCCTCAAATTTGTAAAAAATTTTGAAAAGAAATTATAGGGTCAACTTTGAGTTCTTGTTTGATGAATCGCAATTAAGAATCATATCGTGATAATGAGCCCCCCTGGCAGCTGACCTCCTCGTGGTGGGGGGCGGGCAACGTGACTGGGATGTACAGATGGGGTAACTTAAATAGTTATTCCCATCCATACAAACCAGTTACGGCTAACAAAGCGCAAACCCTATGATGACAAGAAGGAAACAACCGGCCTCGGATATTGCCAAGCCTGGTAAGCCAGGGCATCCTTTGGAGCCAGGCCTGAAGGGTGTCAGGATGCGAGCGTCTGGTGGTCGGCTTGTCCCGCTCGGCAGCCGGCCGGGTCAAACCCGAAATGGCTACGAGCTTCCTGTCAATGGTCTCGTGAACCATTACGGGGGTCAAGGGGTGAGCGCGCTGTGCACCGATAGGGGCACAGATGGACTCTCTGAGATTCGACAACGGCATCGACTTAGGATAGGCACATGGAACGTCTCATCGCTCACAGGGAAGGATCTTGAGCTTGTTGGGGAGGCTGTTAAAAGTCGACTAGATATAGTTGGCGTCTCTTCAACAAAGCAGAGAGGTTCTAAAGCTGTGGACCTTTCGGGTGGGTGGAAGCTCTTCCTGTCAGGAGTCGCACCCTCAATGTCTGCTCGGGTGGGAGTGGGGATACTCACAAGTCCCAGGTTGACAGACAGAGTATTGGAGTGGATACCATTAGGAGGGAGAGTTGCGATCTTAAAGCTCAAGCTTGAAAGATCAACTCTGGCATTGGTGCAGGTGTATGCACCGAACCTTCAGTCAGAGTACGCAGCTTTCTTAGATGAAGCTGATGTTGCCCTTGAAAATGTTGCAGATATGGATTCTTTTGTCCTGATGGGTGACTTCAATGCTCATGTGGGTGTAGATGTTATGACATGGGGGAGTGTGATTGGGAGGAACGGTGATTCTGATCAAAACGCAAACAGAGAGAGGTTGTTGGATTTTTGTTGTGAAAATGGCTTATCCATCATGAACACCATCTTTCCACACAAAGACATTCACAAATACACGTGGTACCGTCAGAGTCTTCAGCAGAAGTCGCTGATCGATTTCTTTGTGGTACCATCGTGTCTGAAGAGAATGGTTTGTGATGTTCGCGTATTGAGAGGGGCCGAACTGTCAACTGATCATCACTTAGTGCTGTGCAAATTGTATCTTAGCGAGAGAGTGCCTCCCCTACCAAAGCGTAAACCAAGGATGGTTACACGCATACGATGGGAGAGGTTACAGGACGATGAGATACGGGAGACATTTGCGCGGCAAATATCTGAGAGGTTTGAACGAATTCCAACTGTTCCATCAAATGTAGAGGAAGAATGGCAACTGTTTTCAACAGCGGTTATTGCCTCTGCGGGAGATGTTTGTGGAGTGAAGCGGCTTGGTGTGGCGGCTGGTGGTGAGAAAAGAACTGCTTGGTTTAAAACGCCCGGAGTTCAAGAAGCCATCAGAGAGAAGAAGAGAGCCTTTAAGGTGTGGATTCACTTGAGGAACTCCGATTCTCGAAATCGGTACACTGAGGCGCGAAGAACTTGCAAATTAGCTGTGAAATCAGCGAAAGAACAGTCTTGGAAGGAGTTTGGCGAGAAATTGGAACGTGACCACAGATCTGCAAATAAGATGTTCTGGCAGACCGTCCGCCGACTCAGAGGAAAAAAGTTGAATATCGTTGAAGGAGTCAAATCCAAAGACGGTAGACTTCTTTCCAATGAGGAGGACATCTTACGCAGATGGAGCGATCACTTTTCAGAATTGCTCAATCCCGAACAGGGCACCGAAGATGACAGACCTATGGTCGAGAGTTGGGCGGAAAATAGTCCTACGGTAGAGGAAGTAACTTTGGCGATCAAAGCGCTAAAAGTTGGCAAATCTGCTGGTGTGGACGAAATTCGGCCAGAAATGCTCAAGGCTTTAGGTAAAGAGGGAGTGCAATGGCTCTCGCGTGTCATTAAAGTGGCCTGGGAATGCGGTGAAACACCTGGTGATTGGCAAATGGGGGTGATAGTTCCTCTTTTTAAAAAAGGGGACAAAAGAGATTGCGCCAACTACAGGGGTATATCTCTTTTAAGTCTCCCTGGAAAAGTCTTCGCTAAGGTGCTAGAAAAGCGTTCCAGAGCTGTGGTTGAGGACGGTTTGGGGGATGAGCAGTGCGGTTTTCGTCCCGGTAGAAGCACAACCGACCAGTTGTTCACTCTCAGAATGGTTCTTGAGAAGGCCTGGGAATATGCCAAACCTGTCTACACTTGTTTTGTGGATTTGGAAAAGGCATATGAGAGGGTTCCTCGAGGCAAACTCTGGAGTGTTCTGCAGGAGTATGGGATTGCTGGTTCCCTGTTAAGGGCGATTCAGTCTTTATATACAAATTGTAGAAGCTGTGTTCGGATAAAGGGTGTTAAATTAATACCTTTCACTGTGGGCGTTGGACTCCGCCAGGGGTGCGTTTTGTCACCTCTCCTCTTCATTGTATATATGGATTGGTTACAGCGCAGCCGTGGCGGGGAATGTTTCGAAGTGGGAGACCTAAGGATTAGTCATCTGCTCTTTGCTGATGATTTGTTCATCCTTGGGTCCTCTCAAACCGAACTTCAGCGCGCACTCGAAAGGTTTGTAGCCGTTTGTGATGATGCTGGAATGAAGATCAACGTGAACAAATCGGAAGTAATGGTCGTTTCCAAAAAACCCATTCAGTGCACTCTGCATGTTAGTGGAGTCCCACTGAAGCAGGTGTAGAAGTTTAAGTACCTCGGGGTTTTATTCACGAGTGATGGGAGGAGCAATGCCGAGTTATCCTGTAGAATTGGTCAGGCTGGATCAATTTTGAGAGAGCTTGGCCAATCTGTTATAAGGAAGGCCGAACTTAGTGTTCAAGCTAAGCTATCGGTTTTTAACTCGGTGTATGTTCCAACTCTCACATATGGTCATGAAATTTGGGTAGTGACCGAAAGAATAAGATCGCGGATACAAGCTGCCGAAATGAGGTTCCTTCGCAGTGTTGTTGGAATAACTCGCAGGGATCGAGTGCGCAACACCAGAGTACGCGAGGCGCTCAACGTTGAGCAGGTACTTCTCCGAACGGAACGATCTATGCTTCGATGGTTTGGTCACGTAGTGCGTATGCCCCCAGACCGGCTTCCAAGACGCGCCATGGTTGCCGTGCCATCAGGTAGGCCTAGAAACAGATGGTTGGATCAAGTCCGACATCTCTCCTAGAGCCGCTTAGGAATTCCCCCTGAGGAATTGGAGTCAATGGCGGAGGATCGAGAAGGATGGAGAGACCACCTGAGCATCCTACCCCCGCGACCCTCATGAAGAATTAGCGGGCCATTGAAAATGAATGAATAAATGAATGAATGAATCGTGTAATGAAATTGCCAGAGCGGTCGCAAACCCCTACCAGAAACTCCAATTTTTAAGTTATTTTGTCCACACTCAAATTTTGGTACATCATATAGTATATACTGGTGAATCTAGAACTGAAATGCCAGAGCAAAATTCCGGTCGCAACACCTTGCCAGAGCGCGTCAAAGCGCATTGTGCGTGAGGGGTCTTCTCAATGGTTTGTATAAGGAATTGTTTCATATGTTCAAAAATATGTCAATGATTAAAAATATTTCAACTGATTCTGAGAAATTATTTAAGAATCTTTAAGACCGTGTATTAAATTTAGTGCTAACATTTATACTTTCGAAATTATTTGATTTTAAAACCCAACCAAATACTTTTTCTGTTCATGATGTTTCTACACCGAAAGTAACAGACGAGAGTTTTTTTTTGTTTTTGTTTTCAGTAAGTCCAATCATTAGTTGTTTAATCTGCAATTTAGAAAAAAAAAAGTCAAAATACATTGCATTAGTTACTTTAAGGTATGCGTAAATATGAGATGAGTTTATTCAGAAGTACAAATGAATTTTGTATCAGGAATGAGCGCAACGGTAACCGCAACTGCATCAAAGTTGTGTTCATTGTGCATAGGTTCCAAATATGTTCCAACTTTCACAATTTTTGGCAACGCAATTGTTCGGAAACGCCTCACAGGTGATTTACCATCATGCAGGATACATCGACAAGAAGTTTTATCAATAATTGAATTCGAACTTGCAGATCCCCATTTCTATGAAAGGTCGAATATAGATATGGTAATCGGGTCAGACTTATATCTCTCAATTGTCAGGGAAGGACTGAAGTCCAACGTTTTGGAATCCCTTCTAGCACAGAATACAATCTTTGGGTGGGTACTCTCAGGACCTCTTTCGCAAAACCGTGTTAGTTCCTTTTCAACTTTTTTGTCCTATTTTTCTGAGACTTCGTTAGATCAACAAATTGCCAAATTTTGGGAAGTTGAGGAGATATTTAAACGAAATTCGCTATCGAGTGAAGATATCTATTGCGAAAAACTTTACTCCGATACAACGACCCGAGACGCCAGTGGTCGTTACATAGGTCGTCTTCCGTTTAAGATCCCTAATCTCTCATTGGGTAATTCAAGAAACCAAGCTCTGAAACAGCTACATCGTATGGAAAAGTTCTTAGCAAGAAATACCGACCTTCGCCCAAAATACAACGATGTGCTTCAAGAATATGTCACACTTGGACATATGGAGGCGGTTTCAGACATCATTAAAAACCATCAGTTATTTGCCACATCACGCGGTTATAACACCAGATAGTACTACAACAAAGGTACGGGTAGTTTGTAATGCCTCTTGTCCATCAAGCAATGGAACTAGTTTAAATGATATGTTGTATACGGGTCCCATTTTACAAAACGATTTAACAACAGTCATTTTGAGATGGCGTTTCTATCGGTACGTTTTTAATGCCGATATAGAAAAGATGTATCGGCAGATCATCGTTCATCCTGAACATTCGTCTTTTCAGCGCATTTTATTTTGGAAATCCGATCACAGCGATAGTCCTTTTCAGGACTATGAGCTAAAAACGGTTACCTTTGGCGTGAATTGCGCTCCATATTTAGCCATTGATAGGTTTAGCAGATGATGTGCAATCTACCTTTCCGATTGCTTCGTCCATTCTTAAAAATGATTTTTATGTCGACGATGTGTTTTCTGGAGCCCACGATGTTGAGACAGCACTCCAAGCACAGAGTGAACTAATGGATGCTCTAAGGTCAGCAGGGTTTCTCTAAGGAAATGGACAATTGCTAAGATTTGATTAAAGATTTCCATGTTTCGCATCTTTACAATCAAGATTTTCTTAAATTAGAAGATAAAAGTATCTACAAAACTCTGGGGATTCAATGGAATGCTAGATCTGATAGTTTTCATTTCTTTTTTTCTATACTAGAAGAAGATCGATTAGTAACTAAAAGAGCTGTACTTTCAGTGATAGCAAGACTCTTTGATCCCGCAGGATGGTTGGCTCCTGTGGTAATTACTGCCAAGATCATCATGCAGCAAATCTGGCATGATGGGATGTCTTTTGCCCGTTACGTGTCACCGCTGAAAAACGTTCTTGAATGCACTCCCAGATATACAAAACGTTCAAGTTCCTCGGTGGATTCATTACCGTCCGAATGATTTTATCCAAATCCATGGGTTCTGTGATGCTTCCGAGCGAGCTTATGCGGCGACGTTTTATTTGCGCATACAGCACAAGTAGCTGTTCTTCTAACCTTTTATGTGTCAAAAGCAAAATAGCCCCAGTCAAACAGGTCCCTTTACCAAGACTGGAAGTCTGCGGTGCTGTTTTGCTGTCAAAACTTTTTCGCAATGTTATAGCAGACCTTAATTGCCCGAATTATGAACTCTTTCTGTGGACCGATAGCTCAATAGTTTTAGCATGGTTAAATAAAGCTTCTAGCTCGTGAAAAACCTTTATAGCTAATCGAGTCTTACAGATACAGTTATACGTGCCAAATACTAAATGGAATCATGTTAGATCTGCTGACAATCCAGCATATTTAGCGACTAGAGGTCTTTCGCCAACAGTTCTTCAGGCGAACAATTTATGGTGGCATGGCCCTACCTGGCTTTGTCAACCTCAATGTTCTTGGGCTGAATCCATTTTAAACCGACCAGATGATCGATATCTCGAAATGAAACCAATAAAAGCGAATCTAAGTATAATATTGCCTAATATTGACACAATTGTTGAAAGATTTTTTTCATGGTCAAGAGTATTGCATGTCTTATGCTATATTTTGCATTTTCCCATAGAGCCAGCCCTCGCCATAAGAATAGCTTTTCTTTCAGAACCAGAATCGTAACCCAACACGAAGTTTCTTACGCAAAGAACTTGGTTTTTTGGCTGACTCAAATGTTTTATTTTCTAAATGAATACTTAGCTCTCCTGAAAAACGAACCTATTTTAAAAAAAAGCTCATTGGCGAATTTAAATCCAATTTTAGACCAAAATCAAGTCCTTCGGTCAGATGGAAGGCTCACCTGTTCTGCTTTATTTTTCAACGAAAGATATCCAATTATCCTTCCTTATCAAGTGAATATAACTGCTCTTTTGGTAAAATTTATCCATGAGGTTTCATTACATGGTGGTAACCAATTAGTGGTTCGCTTGGTTTAGAGAGAATTTTGGATACCAAAACTAAAAAAACTTGGTAAAAAACCACATCCGTTCATGTAAAACATGTATCAGCCCCCTTCGGGTAGGGGTTAGAATATACCCGAGGTAGGCATGCCTGACGTAAGAGGCGACTAAAATCCACCCTCCGTATAGCGAGTATGGCATATACAAAAAACATGCAATGAACAAAACAAAAGATTTCAATACCCCAGGTGGCAGTCCAGGTACACTGGAAAATCCACCTTCTTCGGAGGTCGGCTCTACAGATTCTGGGGAGAGCCATTTATTGCACTTAATAAATCCCTTCTCATATAGTACAAGGGTATCTCGATCTCCACCAACAAGATCGAACGTCTCCGGTAAAAGAAGGCCGCGCGAAAAACGGGACTCAGCGAAATCAAAAAGCATTTAGGAGGAAAACGACGTACTCCGTACCAAGCTTGTCGAAATGGAGCTACTCTATTGGGAGCTTTAGAAAGAGGTAGATTTACTCAGGCAAGAAAATAATGCCCTAAAAAACACGTATCTACAAAAAGAAAATGCAGTTCGCCCGCATCGCTCACCTAGTCGCGAATACCAGACGGATGAAGAAGAGCTAACACGCGAAACGAATTGGATCGAAAAGAAACGACCCAGCAAAAAACGCAAAGCTGGTTCCTCACCGGAAGTCGAGCCACAAAGAGATGAAAAGCGCAAGGAGTTACAAGAAAAATAACAACAACCAAAGTTGCGTCCTCCGCCACCGATAAACGTCGTTGGTATTACGGAACTTTGGCATCGAAGTTTAAGGTAACATCTCTGCGAAACAATACGTGGAAAATCAATGTCGATGATGCCGATGGTTACCGATCAGTATCTAAAAAATTGAATGCCGAAAAGAGTCAGTGGTATACTTATGAAGATAAGTTAGAAAGACCACTGCGTTTTGTAGCAAGGGGACTCCACCCCTCGTGCACCAGAGAAGATGTGATGCAAGACCTTCAAGACAAAGGCTTTAAAATTCTTTTTGACGTCAATATTATCAAGAAGGAGAAGCAACAGTCGGAGGGAGATCAGGAAAAATTGGTAAAGCGTGGGCTTCCACTATTTATGCTTAGTTTTGATGAAGACGAAAATTAGGAAATTATATATGGTATCAAAACTATTCTAAATATCGTGGTCAAAATCGAACCTATGCGTAAGAGCTCCAGATCGATCCCGCAGTGTAAGGCTTCAATCATACGCAGACTTACGGCCAGAAAGAGCCGCGATGCGTCAAATGCGCAGGTAAACATCTCTCGGAAGAGTGCCACCTAAACAAGCAAACCCCAGCCACTTGTATAAACTGCAAAGGAAAACATCCTGCGAACTATCGAGGTTGCGAAGTGGCGAAAGAGCTCCAAAAAAGGCGTGATACGCTAAAAGATTCCATGCGCCCGAGTATGAAACCAATCAAGAATAGACCCAAAATAGCTACGAAAAAAGCAGCGAAAGATAGAAAATCCGTCAATATTGACTTAAGATCGGTTAATGAAAAAAAATCCAAACGTAGTAGAGATAAGGTGACAGAAGCAAAATCTACGAATATTGGCGTGCAATCTTATGCTCAAGCGGCGAAGACAGATAAGGGTACGTACACGACCGACAACTCACGGGAGATCAAAGCAAGAAACCGTCGAAACTTTAATGTAAAGACTCCTGCTCAAGCTGCGACATTGAAAAGCAATACAAAACAAATAAACTAATTTTCGAGAGGCTAGTTGCACTAGAAAACAACGTTCATAACACGCGCACTTCAACCAGAATATGAAAGAAACGCTTAAAATTCTTACTCGGAACGCCAACGGGCTCATACAAAGACTCGACGAGTAAGAAATATTTATACGAGAAAAAGATATTGATATATGCTTGGTCTGTGAAACTCATCTGACAAAGCAATCGAATATTAAGATAAGGGGATATAGCGTGTATCACGCCTTCCACCCATCGGGAAGAACCAGAGGCGGATCATCTTTGTTTATAAAAGAATCTATCGAACACTCAGCAGAAATAAAGATTGAATTAGAAGCAATGCAAGTAAGCACGGTACGCGTTAGAAATAGACATTTTGCTTTCAACATTTCGTCTATATATTATCCACTGCGATGTAAACTTGAAGCAAGTGATTTCACAAACATATTCAACTTCCTTAAACCAAATTGTATTATTGGTGGCGACTTCAACGCGAAACACCTCTTCTGGGGCTCAAGGTACGCCTCTCAGAAAGGTAGAACGCTTTATAATGCGGGTATGCAATTCAGTTGTGATTTTTATTCGACGGGTAAACCAACATACTGGCCGACTGATAGAAATAAGATACCATATCTGATTGATTTCTTTGTTGTTAAAGGAATATCTGGCAACTGTATAAAAGTTGACGAAAGCTTTGATCTCTCCTCTGATAATTCTCTAGTCATTATGACGGTAAACGAAGCTCTGATTAAAAGAGTAGGACCGCCCTGATTAACCAGCGAAAACTAATTGGGATTGCTTCAAAAAAGATATTGAAGCATATATTGAGCTGAGCGTATCACTTAAAACGCCCTATAAACTTGAAGTTGAAGTAAATCGCTTCGTCGAAATCTTACAGGATGCCGCGTGGAAGAATACTCCCAAACCAAAGAGAACCCCGGCCAGTTACATTCAAACTTATCCGCAGGAAATAAAAGAGATGGTTAAGGAGAAGAGAAAAGCGCGTAAAAGATGGCAACAAACTCGGGCTCCGCAACATAAAGCACATATTAACCGTTTGTGCAACTCACTAAAAAGATCTATTAAAGACTTTAAGAATAATGAAATGCAAACTTACCTAGAAAGCTTAACCGCAGAAAAAGATTGTAACTATTCGCTTTGTAAGGCTATAAAGGTATTAAAAAACCGCAAATTTAAGCCGCGCCAATTAGGACAAATCAAGACGAATGGGTCAGGCATGATAAAGAGAAAGTGCAAGCTTTTGCCGCCCACCTGAAAGAAACTTGCAAACCGTTTGATGGACAAGCTCTTATTGAAAATATAAATACGTCGTATATAGACAATAGCATAATAAGAAATGCAACACTTACCGAACTTAAGGAAGAAATAAAGAAACTTAAACCTAAGAAGGCCCCTGGATGTGACCTAATTACGGGAGAGGTTCTTAAAGCACTACCAATAAAAGCTCTAATTAAGCTTCTGTTCTTTATAAACGCCGTGATTAGACTAGAATATGTTCCCAGTCAACCAGTCAATGGAAAGTCGCCGAAGTTATAATGGTCCTTAAGCCCGGAAAACCGCCGAATGAAAAAACGTCTTATAGACCGATTTCGCTTCTTCCAATTATATCCAAAGTGTTCGAGAGAATATTGATTAGGCGAATACAGCCGGTAATAGAAGAAGGGCATCTCATCCCGGATCATCAATTCGGATTCAGAAGTAAGCATCCTTCAGTTGAAGAAGTACATCGAATAACACATGTAATCGAAAAATCGCTTGAAGAAAAAAAGATTTGTTCAAGTGTATTCCTTGACGTTTCACAAGCCTTTGACAAGGTCTGGCACGAAGGCTTAAAGTTTAAATTACGACAAGTTCTGCCAGAGTACCTATATAATATTTTGAAGAACTACCTCACGAATAGACTATTCCGCGCCAAATGTGGAGACGAATATTCTGATTTTAAGGAAATAATAGCTGGGGTGCCGCAAGGAAGCGTTCTTTGTCCAGTCTTATATCTATTATACACTCGTGATATACCGCAAGTAGAAGGCATTGAGCTAGCTACATTTGCCGACGACACTGCATATCTTGACAGTAGGTAAAACGGTCGAAGATACTTCAGAAAAATGAAGCTTTGGATAGAGTAAATAAATGGACAAAGATTTGGCGAATCGCACTCAACGAGACCAAATCTGTTCATGTAAATCTTACTTATAAAAAAATAGATAATTTGCCGATCTTTTCAAACTCGGTTCAAATTCCGTTTGCAAACGACGCTAAGTATCTTGGAATGACACTTGATACAAAGCTGAAATAGAAAACGCACGTAAAGAAAAAACGCAAAGAACTAGATAATAAATATAGAGAAATGTATTGGTTAGTTGGAAAATATTCCAAGCTCAATATAGAGAACTTTTATATAAGCAAGTGCTAAAGCCCGTATGGACATATGGTATACAACTCTGGGGTTATACCCAAATAAGTAACATTAAAATTTTACAAACTTTTGAGAACAAAGTGGTAAGAGGTATTGTTAATGCGCCATGGTATATCCGAAATAGCGACATCCACAGAGATCTTGGCATTAAGACAATCGAAGACGAAATCAAAAACTACGCGAGAAAGCATAAAAGTCGACTAGAAAGTCACGCTAATATAACAGTCCTCCAAGTTTTGGAAGAAAGAAATTTACTACGCCGTCTACAAAGAATCAAACCTTTAGACTTAGCGCGATAAGTAACCGCGCCTAAACAGGAACTTCTAATGGGAAGGTACCTGCAAAACGTCATTATTTCGTGAAATGAAAACTACTTGATAAGTCGAATACTTAGTTGTAGTAAAAATAAAAAACAAGTCTGTTTTGAAGGGAGGTTTTTTAGTGGGTAAGAATCCCACACTACTATGAGCACGCGCTGTCGATCCTCATACTGTCTTGTTGAAGATTTTCACCTGATTTTCACCTACCCTCGAAAAAAAAAAAAAAACATGTATCATCCTGTGGCGGCATCTTTCGGACATGAAAGGTGCCTTACAACATCACATCAACCTCGTCGGCAAGAATGCCGATAATGGAAAATAACATCGTCCTGACCTCGTCAGCAAGGATACGAAATTGACAGAACTTTGAAAATAACGACGGAAAAAGACGGGGATTTTTGAGGAGAGAGAATTCCTAGACTCGAGCGACGAGACCGACCCCGAAGCATTTGAGTAGAAAAAAGAGTAATTGTATTTCATTTTATCCAGAAAAATAAAGTTTAATTTTGTGACGTCTGAGTCGCTTCAGTGGTGACCCGACGATTCTTGGACGAACAAGATACGTACAAATTTCAGTAGAAAGTGACTTGCGTAAAATTTTTCTTTGTAAGGATGAGTGAAGAGGAGCAGGGACAAAACGACGTAGTAGCACAACAGCCTAGCGCTCCGCTGGCAATCAATCATATAACAGTGCGCCTACCACCGTTAATACCATCAGACCCAGAACTATGGTTTGCTATGGTCGAAGAGAATTTCGCTTGTGCTAGGGTGACGGATGACTCCACGAAATTCGGATATGTGACGGGAGTGCTGGAACCGCATTATGCTCTGGAGGTTTGCGATGTTATCGTCAAGAAGCCTGCGAAGGAAGCATATTTAAAACTGAAGACGGAGCTGATCAAACGTTTGAGTTCTTCACAAGAGGAGAAAACTCGCCGCTTGTTGGAGCTGGAGGAGATCGGCGATAGAAAACCTTCTCAGTTTTTGCGTCATTTGGAAGGCCTCGCCGGTGCAGCTGTTCCCGAGCCAATGCTTCGAACGCTATGGTTAGTACGCCTTCCAGCTAACATGCAAACGATTCTCGCAGCGAGCAAGGATCTCAGTGTCGAGAAAATTGCCGAAATAGCTGATTCCATCGCAGACATAACGTCACACCGTCCAATAATCTCCGAAGCTACAACTACTGAAGAGAATCTATCGACACAGATGTGGCAACTGGCAGTAACGTTGCAGCAGGAGATCGCAACAATCCGTAAGCAGGTAGCTGAGTTGAAGAACAACCACATTCAGCGTAGTAAGTCTCATTCCCGTTCAGAGTCCCGCAACCGATCCCAGTCGAATGGTTTGTGCTGGTATCATGCACGGTTCGGACAGGAAGCCAAGAAGTGCCGAACACCTTGCTCATTCAACCAGGCAAACTACAACGGCACTCGTTAACAGCGGTAATTAACCAGTGCCCAACGAAAACTCACCGCATATTTGTAACCGACCGGGAGACCAGAACACAATTTCTCGTTGACACAGAAGCTGACTTATGCGTTTACCCTCGTTCCTATTTTCGCGGACATCGAGAGAAATCAGACTACGAACTTTCTGCAGCCAACGGAACAACAATCGCAACATTCAGCACGACTACGTTGACGCTTAACCTGGGACTTCGTCGAGATTTAACTTAGCAATTTGTCGTTGCCAATGTGTCGAAACCCATCATCGGTGTGGATTTCCTCGCACACTACGATCTCCTGGTGGATGTAAAGAATAAGAAGCTGATCGACGCTAAAACGCTGCTTGCAACACAGGGGAAAGCAGTCACCATCAGTACGCCAAGCATCAAAATGGTCACTGGTTCGACACCTTTTCACGAACTGTTGGCGAAGTTTCCGGACATCACTCGACCCCATGGTGGTGCAGTAGAGAGGCTCAAACACCAGACGCAACACCACATTGAGACTACCCCCGGCCCACCAGTAACTCAGAAGCCGCGAAGGTTGGCTCCGGATAGACTGAAAGCAGCGAAGAATGAGTTTGACGCCATGTTAAAGTTGGGAACCGCCAGATGGTCTCAAAGCTGTTGGTCATCACCGCTTCACATGGTACCTAAGCAAGGCGACGAATGGAGGCCATGTGGGGATTATCGTGCCCTAAACGCTAGGACCGAGCCAGATAAATATCCCGTGCGACACCTGCAGGACTTCTCACAATCCCTCGCAGGTAAGAATATTTTTTCCGCTATTGACTTGGTAAAGGCTTTTAACCAAATCCCAGTAGCGATTGATGACATACCTAAGACAGCCATAACCACCCCCTTCGGAATGTTTGAGTTTCCGTTTATGAATTTTGGCCTACGGAATGCAGCGCAAACATTCCAAAGGTTCATCGATGGTATTCTCAGAGGCTTGAATTTTTGTTATGCGTACATCGACGATATTCTCGTAGCGTCATCGTCTCCTGAGGAACATTTAAACCATCTCGAGATCCTGTTTAAGCGTTTGCAAGATTATGGCGTCGTCGTGAATGCACCAAAATATGTATTCGGGAAATCATCAGTTAAGTTCCTCAGATACTTTGTCAGTGGCACCGGAACGCAGCCGCTGCCGGCCAAGGTCGAAATTATACGTGAATTTCCTCGCCCCGACACCATTCAGAAACTTGGACAATTTTTAGGAATGTTGAATTTCTTTAGGAGGTTCATGCCTAATGCTGCATCGATTCAGTCTCCGTTACATGATCTTCTCCAAGGTGACGTAAAGGGAAAAACTCCAGTGCCCTGGACACCTGTAGCGGAAGCCGCTTTCAATTCCTGCAAAGATAGTTTGGCCCGAGCAGCTTTACTGGCTCATCCGAAAATAAATGCTGAACTAGCCGTATTCTGTGACGCCTCGGACTTCACAATAGGAGCATCTCTGCAACAACGTACCAACTCTGCGTGGGAACCTTTAGCTTTCTTTTGGAGAAAACTCAGTCCTACTGAGCGTAAGTACGTAGCGTATGATAGAGAATTACTCGCTATCTACGAATCGATAAAATATTTTCGCTTTATGATAGAAGCAAGAACATTTACTATCTACACCGACCACAAGCCTGTCACTTACGCGTTTCGGAAGAAAGATAAGCAGTGCAGTCCTCGCCAGTTTCGCTATTTAGATTTCATCGGTCAATTTTCAACGGATATCCGATATGTATCTGGGGAAGATAATATCGTCGCGGACACACTCTCACGCATCGAGGAAGTGGATGATGTCTTGGACCTGAAGGCACTAGCAGCTGCGCAAAAGACAGATGCCAAACTTCGTATGATAGTTGAGTCAACAACAACGTCTCTGCAAATGAAGCTTATAAGTAGGCCCGAAGCGGATGTTTCGATTTACTGCGATGTTTCAACAACTGTAGCCCGACCGTTCGTTCCTATGGAATTTCGCCGAAGAACCTTCAACGCCATACATGGATTGGCTCATCCAGGAGTGAAAGCTACGGTCAGACTAGTAACACAGCGTTATATCTGGCCATCGATAAAAAGAGATTGTCGGTTGTGGGCCCGGACTTGCGTCGAATGTCAACGTCCCAAGGTTGTTCGCCATGTATCCACAACGCCCGGAACATTCACGCCGCCATCGAGGAGATGTGAGCATGTGCATATTGACATTGTGGTCATGCCGGTATCTGAGGGTTACAAGTACTGTCTTACCTGCGTCGATAGATTTTCTCGGTGGCCGGAAGCTATTCCCATCGAAGATCAGGAAGCTTCAGCAGTTGCTCGCGCTTTCTATGCCAATTGGATCTCGAGTTTTGGAACGCCCTTGCGAGTTACCACCGATCAGGGACGGCAGTTCGAGTCGGTTTTGTTCAGGCAGTTGAACTACCTAACAGGAACGACTCATTTTAAAACCACCGCTTACCACCCAGCAGCTAATGGGATGGTGGAAAGGTTTCACCGGCAGCTGAAGAGTGCGATCAAGTGTCAAAACAACTCACGATGGAGTGAAATATTACCAACGGTTATGCCACCACCTCTACGTGGGAGCCAGCAGCGACAGCGGAACCCGACACTCATCAGACGACGTCATCTCAGCCAGTCCAGAAAACTCGATCAGGGAGGCACGTTCGCTTTCCTGACCGCTTATCGGCTTATTGGATTAAGCTTACATCGTGCACCACTGGTAGGGGGGTACTGTGGCGGCATCTTTCGGACATGAAAGGTGCCTTACAACAGCACATCAACCTCGTCGGCAAGAATGCCGATAATGGAAAATAACATCGTCCTGACCTCGTCAGCAAGGATACGAAATTGACAGAACTTTGAAAATAACGAAGGAAAAAGACGGGGATTTTTGAGGAGACAGAATTCCTAGACTCGAGCGACGAGACCGACCCCCAAGCATTTGAGTAGAAAAAAGAATAATTGTATTTCATTTTATCCAGAAAAATAAAATTTAATTTTGTGACATCTGAGTCGCTTCAATCCAAAAAAGGAAAGTGCAAACCCAGATAACGGGAGCCTTACCGTTAGAAAAGACACAAATTTCATTACCGTTTACCAATACGGGCATCGATTTTCCAGGTCCATTCGTTATACGAAGCTCTTTAAGACGAAACTGTAGACTAGCAAAGGCATGTATGTATGTATATGTATATTTATTTAGTATATATAAAACTATTAGTTTACAATAAATAATTCAACGATACAAAACATGAGATCTTATGTGGTTCGCTAACAATTTTTTGAAAATTCTAAAAACATTTTCATTTTTTATTTCACTGGGAAGTTCATTAACTAACTTTAAATCTTTATACATTAACATATTTTTTGTTCTTTCATCCCTATAAAAGCGTAATCGGAAATTTAAATTTGATCTTAAATTGTAGGGTTGCACATCTTGTATAAACTGCAAATTCGCTGACAGGTAGTTAGGTAGTAAGTTGTATTTCATCTTGAATATGAACACTATTGCATTGAATTGTATTCGCTGGTTAATGTTCATCCATCGTAGGCAAGACAACATCCATTCAATTGGCGTGTGTAGACTGCATTTGAGAATTACTCGCATAGCTTTATTTTGCAATAATTGGAGTCTTCTTATGATCTCCATATTTCCCATAAAAAGGATTGTGGAGCAACATTCAAAATGGGGTTTTGTTATTGTATTATAAATGTTAATTGCACACATTGTAGTGATGTTTTTACGTATTCGTTTTAGGAAACCAATTTTTTTGGAAATTTTCTTAGTAACGTAAGAGAAATGGTTTTCAAATTTGAATATGGTGCCCTGGGGTACTCCAAAAGTCGTCTGCACTATTGTTGAGAGAGCACTTCCTATCTTGGTTCGCTGAGTTCTGTTATTAAGGTAAGACCTAAACCACCAATACTCACTGTCTTTTATACCATATTTAAATAGTTTTTCTAAAATAATCTCACGGTCAACGGTTTCAAAAGCTCTTTGGAAGTCAAGGAATACAGCTATTATTATATTGCCCTCGTGTCTTTGCTCTTTAAAGTTCATGATAAGCCAATTCAAGGAAGTTTCACAAGAATGACCAGGACGAAAACCTGATTGGTTTTCCATTAAAATATTATTGCTCACTATAAAATTAAAAAATTGATCATAAGCCGACTTTTCAATAATTTTTTCCACAATGGGTAGCATATTTATCGGCCTAAATCTTTCACAGTTAATTGTATCATTTTCTTTGGGTATTGGAATTATTGTAGTTTCTTTAAAATTACGCGGAAATTCGCCACTACTAAAAGATTCATTAATAATTTTAACTATAACTGGGCCAATGACACTAAAACAATCAAGTAGAATTTTAATATTTAAATTCGTAGGGTCTTTTTTATTTTTGATTTTTTACAAATATAATAAAGACCACGTGTGGTAATTTGACTAAAATTGAAATTTGGGTAGGTTTCTTGAAAAACACTTTAGTCCATATTTAATGACGGTATCGAGTTACTTATATTATTTATGCTTTCAACAAAGTAAGAGTTAAACTTATTTGCAATTATCGTTTTATCACATTCTTTGCTATCGATAAACTGAATTTCTTTTATTTCATACTTGTTTACTTTCAACACTAAGCTTTTTATAGCTAACCACATTTCTTTTTGACTTGCACTGTTTTCAATTTTATTGCAAATATATTTGCGTTTAGCTAAATGAAGTTTATTTTTATATAAATTTCTTAGTCTACGATATTCATACCAATCTTCTGCGTTGTTGAAAATTCTTGCTCGTTTATATGATCTAGTTTTTTGAATTTTAATTTGGTTAAGATCCGACGTGAACCATTTATTATTAAGGTCACCAATACGTTTTTTTAACAGATTGCATTTGAACACATTCGACAAGGGCTTTCTGTATTTTTTCCGAAAGGACATGAAAATCACTTGTTACCATTTCAGCACATTTTTGACTTAACACGGATTTAAATACATCACTTCGGTATTTATAAACATCAACCATATTACATTCATCGTTACGCACACTTCTTTCCACAGGAACAATAATAACTAACGATTCATGATCACTGATTATAAGATCTTGCTCAATTTTCACGGTTACGTTTTTTTCTACCGGTACTAAAACATAATCGATTAGAGATCATGTTGTTTCAGTAATCCTTGTGTATCCATTTACTATTTGTTTAATGTTATTCATCACGAACAGTTCATTTAAAGTCCTGGAGTATGTTGTATTTTCTAGTAAGTTAATGTTAAAGTCGCAGTTAAGGATGTCCTTTAGGAGGACTCTAAAAATAACCGAGAACGCCAACCTTGAGGTTGGCCCGACCGTTCGACTTACAAAGAACAAGACTTTATTTCAAAATCTTTTATTATTACACATTCAGATTTATAAAATACAAGTTTGCTATTATGGGATTTATAAAATACAAGTTTGCTACTACTAGCTTCCACGTCCAACTTAAGACTAAACTCCAGCACACCCAGAGTTTCCCCGATGAGTTTGCGTGTCTTCTATATGTGCTGCGGATGGCAAACGACTAACAAAGGCCTCGTAGGGGCAGCATCTCCCGATAGGTGTTGGTCCGCTAAGTAACGAGAAAGAGCCACTGCAGCCGAAAACCTAGCAGCTCTGTTAGTAAGCCCTACTCCCACCTCCTCGTGGTGCCATCTGGGGATTTCTTCGGAAATTGCTAACGGGAGAGGACGAATGGCGAGCTTCCTGCGCCAAAAAACAGGATAAGTGTCGGTTGGTCTGTGGCCCAGCGAGCCGCAACCGTAAAAACTTTTACTGCTCCGAAACGAAAACCAACGCCTCGGATACGGACGGATAATTTGATGACGACCTTTGGCTATCGGACACGGACAACGATCGGATTCTGGAACGTTAAGACCCTCCTGGACCCACTCAAGGAAGGGCCTTATAACGCCAGATTCCTCCAATTAGAACGCGAATTCGCACGGTATAAAATAGACATCTTAGGGCTGAGCGAGATAAGATGGTTCGATGCTGGGGAATTCATCTCCCCAACCAAAAACACTGTCATGCTCTACTCTGGGAAACCAGCTGGAAGTGCACGAAGTTCCGGAGTAGGACTCATGCTAACTCCAGCAGCACGTAGTAGCCTCATATCCTGGAAACCCCATAATGACCGGATATTGACGGCTAGGTTCCAGAGTAGAGTTAGAAAAATTACCATCATACAGAGTTATGCTCCGACTCTAGACGCGACTGAGGACGAAAAGGATGATTTTTATAGCCACTTAGGCGCCGCCTACAACCAAACGCCTAATGGGGACATCGTAATGGTGATGGGAGATTTCAATGCCAAGGTGGGTAGCGACAACACCATGCTTAAGCACGTGATGGGATTTCACGGCGTGGGAGACCGTAATGACAATGGTGAGCGGTTTGTGGACTTCTGCAATACCAACCGCCTGGTCATCGGAGGTACGCTGTTTAAGCATAACACCTGCCATAAGATCAGTTGGGTCTCTACTGATAGGCAATGAACATCCAACCAGATCGACGACATTGCGATCAGTCGCCGCTTTAGAAATTGTCTCCTGGACGTCCGAAACAGACATGGAGCTGACGTCGGACTAGAACGAGATCACCATCTTATGGTAGCTCATTTACGCCTTCGTACTGCATCCGTCAACAGCAACCGCTCAAACCTACTTAACATCACCAGGTTTAATATCGACAGGCTCAAGGTTCCCCAAGTGCGCCAACAGTTCAGGGACCATCTTGCCTTAGAAGCAGAAGCAATCAGCAGCATAGAGAACATGGATGACCACTGGAGTGCTGTGAAAATTGCTTTTGCGACTGGGGCACGCACGTATGTCCGTAAAAAGCAGAAACACCACCGCACATGGCTTTCTACAGACACCTGGAGACGGATCGATGAGCGTACAGCAATCAAGGCTCGAATTGCAGCGGCCTCAGCAGTAGAGAGAACCGAGCTTGAAACCCAATACCGTGCGAAGAATAAAGATGTGCAGCGTAGTGTGAGACGTGACAAACGTCAATATATCAACTCACTGGCCTCAAGGGCTGAAGAAGCAGCGAGCAGGTGCGACAGTAGGACTGTGTATAGCATCACTAAGGAGCTCATCGGTGGTCGAAACTCCAAACAACATCCAGTGAAAAGTCTAGACGGTAACCTTCTGATTTCGGATGAGGATCAGCTCACTAGATGGAGAGAACATTTTGCTACAGTGCTAAATCACATAGGCGATGGCGGTATGATCTCGAATTCGAATGAGCAGTTCGAAGCAACAAACTCCCGAATTCGCACCGCACCTCCCAGTAAAACCGAGATAATAACAGCAATCAAGTCCCTCAAGAAGAACAGGGCGGTGGGTATTGATGGCATCCCTGCCGAGCTATTTCAAGCGGCGCCAAATACATTGGCAGATTTGCTGCATCCCCTAATACGGAGAGCTTGGGATAGTGAACAATTTCCACAGGAGTGGAAAAGGGGGATGATCATTAAACTTCCAAAGAAGGGAAACTTGATGGATTGCGGTAACTGGAGAGGTATATGCGTTCTTCCAGCCGTGGCTAAAATAATAGCTAAAATAATTCTAGAACGAATTAAAGAACATTTAGATTCAACTCTCGATGTCGAACAGGCAGGCTTTCGCGCTGGATCCTCCTGCATTGACCACATAAACACCTTACGGATCATTATCGAGCAATGCGTTGAGTATAGGTCTCCGTTACATTTAATGTTTGTCGACTTCGAGAAAGCTTTCGACAGATTGAATCGAGATGCTATCTGGTTGGCCTTGCGCAGGAGAGGCATCCCAGAAAAACTTATAGCTATTATCAAGGCTACATACGAGGGCGGTAAGTGTCACGTCGTGCACAATGGTAAGGTGTCGGAGGATTTTGAAGTCCCAAGTGGAGTACGTCAAGGGTGCATACTGTCACCACTATTGTTTTTGGTGGTTATCAGCGATGTACTCCGTGCAGCATTGACGGAAGGCAGCTATGGAATTCGTTGGACTATGACATCTTACCTTAAACACCTAGATTACGCTGACGGTGTTTGTCTACTTTCACATCAGATAATGGATCTTCATCTGATGGCCCAAAATCTAGAAGCTGAGGCAAACAAAGTGGGGCTAAAAGTAAACACAGCCAAAACAAAAGCCCTGAGCACTTCTTCTAACAACCGCGCTCAACTTAACATTGCCGGACAGGAAGTCGAGAAAGTTGATAACTTTCTTTATTTAGGAAGTGTGGTCTCGGCTAATCGCGGTGGCACCGAACTGGATGTGTGCAGCAGAATGGGGAAGGCTAAAGCTGCGTTCGGAATGCTATCTAAAATCTGGAGAAGCAATGTTATCAGCTTAAGAACCAAGCTACGACTGTTCCGCTCCAACGTAGAATCAGTGCTGCTTTATGGGTGCAGTACTTGGAAGGTGGACACCATTAACACACGGAAGCTGCAAGTCTTTGTAAACAAATGCTTAAGAATCATCTTGAGGATTTTTTGGCCGAACCGCATCTCTAACGAACAACTTTATCTGAGAACGGGCCAAGAACCTATAAGCATTACTATACGAAGAAGAAAGTGGCAATGGATTGGACACACCCTACGGCGCGAAGACAACTCCATTGCGAAATACGCCATGCAGTGGAATCCGCTCACCCAGGTAGGCAGAATAGCGGGACGCCCTAGGCAAACGTGGCGCAGAACAGTTGAGGAGGAATCGAGCTCTTTAGGAATGAGTTGGAGGCAGCTCAAACGCGTTGCAGAACTTCGAACACGATGGCGCGCAGGCGTGGTTGACGCCCTATGCCCCCCGAGGGGTTAAAGGATCTAAATTAAAAAAAAAAATTATATGTGCTGCGTCAGCCATTCGACGGATGCGCGTGCACGGTGTCATCATGACCAGCTACTCGGACGGATGCGCGTGCACGGTGTCAGCATAACCGCAATCCGGCGTATGATGGAAAAGTGCTGATATAGGTGAAATGCAATGCAGGCAGGTGGCATGCGGTGAACCCGTGAACTTGTTGGAATGTGCTGTGTCGTGTTAACTCCTCCCCCTTCAAAGATCTACGGCCCGTAGATCACGTGTAACGTTGTAAGTAGGCGTGGTTAGGACTGGTTATCTGGTTGGTCTAGTTTCGACAATTGTATATTTACTGCCGGAATGTCGATGTTCCTGGTGATCCTTCGCCAGATGGTGACGGCAATGATTATCATGAGCAGGAAAAATGCACCATCTGTAACTAGGGAGATGTTAAACTTCTGGGTGAGGTTACCTAGGCGTTCTATATTCCTGATGCTAAGGCTATGTACATATCCCAAGTCGACCTTGTGGACCCTATTGGTGATGTTCGTCAATGCCGGAGGGAGAGCCTGTAGGATTGTTGTAGTTGAACTCGAGAATGTTCTGTTGTTCAACTGAACTGTCTCATTGTTGATCTGTATTACATAGGTACCTGTAAGGAATCTTGAAATATTGTTAGAGGTCAGTTGCCCTTTAAAATTTGTCAAAAAAATCGTGTCCTCCTTGATGAGTTCAACAACCTCATCCGTACTTGTGCGGAAAAAACATGTCGTGTGGCCTCCTTTCAGTAGTTTGGCAACGCAGTTGTCTTCAGGAATCTTTTCTACGTTTGCCGTTCCTCCGCAAACAGTTGAGTTACTAATGGAAAGGCAGGTATTCACTATGCCGTACGTTTCCCTGTGGTTGACCAGCATCCTGTTGAACTTCAAGTCGATTTGCTTCCCTTCCATAATCGATGGTCTCGCTATTAGTAGGTTGTATTCCTCCTTCCTGACCTTTGGTATGGAGAGGACGTAGAGCAGCATTGAGTTATTGGTGAAGATTGATGGTGTCCCATATTCGACTGCTTCAATTTCGTTCCCATATGGCAGAGTTTCGACTTCGCTTATGATCCTGTTTATCTCCTCTATGTCTAGGAGATTTGTCTTGATTACGCCATTCTTCGCCATTTGAGTAGCTCGCACGATTTCGTTAACTTCGTCCTTGATTGCTAGCACCTCATTTAGGATATCCTGTTCGAACCTTCCAGCAATTGTGTCTCTCACCTCCTTGTTAAACCTGTCAGTTATCAGGTTAATTTTCTCCGTTATCTCCTGCGTGATGCCGAAAAGCTTGTCATTGATTTTGTTTTGATGGTTATTATTCTCGATTATCTCCCGTTCGCTCTGGACCCATTTCCAGGCGGATCCTATCCAGTCGATTGGCCTCGCACTTCTTGCCGGCTTACTACTTCTCAGCATATTAATGCGGTCCCTTATTTGTCGCAGGTGGAATTCAATGAAAGGCTTTCTATCCTGTTCCTTTAGGTTGTTGGTCACTGCTTTGGTTACCCCATCTACTAGGTGTTTAAATCGTTCCAGGTCAATAACGTGAACCAGCTTGAATGTTCCGTCGATGATCCAGCCTTTTCCTGCTTTGATGGTTATCAGGGGTGAGTCATATATGAAAATCTGAAAGCTCTGCGCTGCTGCTAGGTAGAGAAATATCAGGATATTCATAATTTTTCGCTCGAATAAAATTATCCCGGACACGGATGAGTTTATCTATTGTCGTTCTGTAACGATAGAAGACTTTCTATTGTAGGGAGCCGGCTATGGAAGGATCGTGTTAATCCCTTTTAGTCGTCAACGTTAATAGTTGTCGGCAACCTACTAATGGCACGATTTACTTCACGCTCATGTCCTTTTACCCTTGTGCGATCTCCACTATGTTCTCATGGGTATAGCGGAATGTGGCTCAATGCAAAATTACTTTCAAGTCGGAATGGCTACTGTGTTCCCATGGGTACAGTAGCGTGCACTCGATAGAGCGTACCGCCTCGTGTCCTGTATGAAAGGACAATTTTGCCACCTTATCGCAGGGTCAAAAAGAACTAGAGACTTTTAAGCCGGTCCCTGCTCGGGCGCCAGTTAAGGATGTCCTTTAGGAGGACTCCAAAAAAAACCGTGAACGCCAACCTTGAGGTTGGCCCGACCGTTCGACTTACAAAGAACAAGACTTTATTTCAAAATATTTTATTATTACACATTCAGATTTATAAAATACAGGTTTGCTATTATGGGATTTATAAAATACAAGTTTGCTACTACTAGCTTCCACGTCCAACTTAAGACTAAACTCCAGCACACCCAGAGTTTCCCCGATGAGTTTGCGTGTCTTCTATATGTGCTGCGTCAGCTATTCGACGGATGCGCGTGCACGGTGTCATCATGACCAGCTACTCGGACGGATGCGCGTGCACGGTGTCAGCATAACCGCAATCCGGCGTGTGATGGAAAAGTGCTGATATAGGTGAAATGCAATGCAGGCAGGTGGCATGCGGTGAACCCGTGAACTTGCTGGAATGTGCTGTGCCGTGCCGTGTTAACTTCACCCATCATTATTAGGTTATTACAAGTAAGGAGCTTTTGATCCAACCAATTTGAAAGAAAATCACAAAAATCGCGTTCCACTAGGTCATCTATATAATATAGCTATAGTTTCTGCAAATTCATTTGAATATACTTCTACACTGAGTAGCCATATTTTCATTTGAACACTTGTTACTTCTAGCTCTCTGTATTGAAGATTTTTTTTTATATATAGAACTACACCACCAGTATTTCTACTAGTACTATCACATCTTAGCGGCGTCCAATAATTTACAATATTGATCTCTTTATTTTTTATATTTTTAGTTAAATGAGTTTCGGATAGAGCTACGATATCAAAGTCATTATTTATTATCACGGATTCAGTTTCGTTAAAATTTGTCGTAATTCCTCGAGCATTTAGATAAAGACACGAAATGTTTTTTAATTGCTATAATTCAGTCTTTTCTTTACGTACTTTGATATGCCTGTTGAAAACTGGGCACTCCTTATCATTTGCACTATGATTGCAGTCATTGTCCATACCTAAAGAAGCGTTAAGCTTAGTACAATTGACACATTTCTTTTCACTGCTATTGCAATTTTTAACGTCGTGTTCACCTCCACATTTGATGCAAGCCGGTTTATTTTTATAATCACTTGCTTTATGGTTATAACCTTGACAATTAAAACACCTCCTTACGCTAAAGTACTCTCTGACATAGCATTTCACCCATCCTACTTTAATAACATTCATATCACTTATTTTTTTGAAACTCTCACTGTCAACTTCCATCACTATAATGGTTCAACGTTACTTTTTAATTCCTTTCGCGTTTCTTCTGATTGTTGCTTTTTCTTAGGGTAAACAATAACAGCTGGTTCACTTTTATTTACTTTTAGTGATGGTTGTTTTAGTATTGACGCATATGAGGTTGTTTTATTCCCGCTATTTTTCATTTCCCGCACTATATCATTTTTTATTTCACGCACACTCTCCAGTACAACGTGGTTATCTTTAGTTATCTTTCCCACGTCATTACATAACTTTTCGCTCTGCTCTTTAAAACTCTCACTAAATGTACTCATTTTTTTCAATTTCCTTTACACTCTTCTCACATGATTCTTGTGCATTTCTCATCGCTTTAAGTCTAGTCATATACGTAGATTCGATTGCCTGCAATAAAGTTTTGAAAGTTTTTGGCATATGCCTGTATATTTGTATGTTTCGCTACTAGGGCTATTCACCTAGAGGCAACTAGCGACTTATCTACGCAATCGTTTTTAGCAACTTTCAGTCAGTTTATTGCTCGGCGTGGTATACCACGTATACGTGGTCAAACGGTAGTGCATGCGATCATATGAAAACACAAGCGTTTTCACTCAGCTGAGGCCTACCAACTCCTACTCTCAACCTCCACGCGGTGACAGCCGGGTGCCTAGTACCTTAATCCAAGAAATGGGTAACCAACCCCGTTTGGCGGATTCTTGGTGGCAGCAGATGAGAGAGGGGGGGAAGAGTTCTTTTCTCACTAGAGCACTTCTTCCTGTTCCAGGCGGCAGCGGACGAATTCCCTAGATGGAGTCAACGGTGGCGTCTATAGTTCCAGTTAGGTTGAACTTAGTGAACACCTTGCGCGAGCTGCTTCGACGTATTCGGATCACAGGTCGGTAAGGAATTTCCAATGTTGGTCAGGACATTGGAATAGAGATGGTGGCGGAGGAGCCCTTAATGGGCCAACGGCAGCACTCATACTCCCGTAGTGGACTACTGGCACCGGTGTACCCGGCCCCTCGTCCTTGGGGAATAATTAAGGAACTGGCCCTCCAGGTTGGGGGTTGTGCCATCGGGGTAACTTCCCTACCACGTAAAAACCGCATGGTTCCGAAACAACCAAAAGCCTCGGATAAGGATGACTCAACTAATGACAACCCCAGCAAACGAAATAAGGACAACGACCTTCGGATCTGTACGTGGAATGTTCTGTCCCTTTACAGACCAGGTGCAGCCGAACAACTAGCAGAGGCCCTAGACTGCTATAAAGCAGATATTACCGCCATCCAGGAAGTGCGATGGGATGGGCCGGGCAAAAAGAGGATGAAAAACTGTGACATCTACTACGGTGATTGCTACAGAGGCAACAGGCAACGCTTATTCGGATGCGGATTTGTCATACGCGGCAGACTTAGGCAAGAAGTCTTAAGCTTCCGACACGTGAGCAAGCGTATTATGACGATCCGGATCAAGGCTAAATTCGCTAACATAAGCCTAATATGTGTTCATGCCCCCACAGAAGAAAAGGTGAAGAAAAAGTGCTCGGTAGAGCAGTCGGTAAGCATAGCCTACACGACACCACGTCTGATAACGGACTAAGGCTAATTGATTTCGCTGTGGAGCGAAATGTCACCATAGCAAGCACATGGTTTCCTCATCTCGATATTCATAAGCAGACATGGCGGTCCAATGATCATGTAACGATCAACCAAATTGATCATATTGCGATCGACGCAAGGCATGCCTCCAGTATTCTGGATGTCCGGACCTTCCGAGCGGACAACATAGACTCGGATCATTACCTTGTTGTAGCCAAGGTACGAATGCGGATATCCCAATCTGAGCAACAAAGAAGAATTACTGTGAGAAAATTTAACGTCGAAAAGCTACAATCGCAAGAGACCGCCAGACTCTTCGCTGAACGCGTATCCCGAAATCTCTCAATCACCCCTTTGCCGCCAGCATCAAGTACCGAAGACCAGTGGCAACGCTGCCAACATGCCATCAGAAACGCCGCGACTGATGTGTTGGGTCTCGCTCGACCACCACCGCGAAACCCCTGGTTTGCCGAAGAATGCCGGCGAGTACATGCAGCAAAACAAGAGGCATACAAAGCGGCGCTGCAGCGGAAGACGAGAGCTGCTCGTGAGCTCTACGAGCAAAATAGGCGGGAAGAACATCGGCTTCTCCAAAAGAAGAAGAAAGAGCATGAGAAGCGTGCGTTTGAGAATATCGAGAGTCTATACTCCAGGAACAATGTACGGGAGTTTTACCAAAAGGTAAAAAGAACGTGTCAGAGAAGTAATACCCGTACAGAAACCTGTAGAGATGAAAATGGAAACCTCGTAGTAGAATCACAGTCGGTGCTGAGAATATGGAAAAACTACTTCTGCAGACTGTATAACGGCGACGAAGACCAACATCCCGCTGTCAGGCAGAATGAACCATTCAACATAGACGATGATAGTCAAAATTTCCGTCCACCTGACCCAAGCGAAGTGAGGATAGCAATATCCAAGCTAAAATCCAACAAGGCTGCTGGACCTGACGGCTTACCGGCCGAACTTTTCAAGGCAGCTGGGGATGAATTGGTAGAGTGCATACACCAACTCATTTCTAATATTTGGTCAGACGAGTGTATGCCTGATGAATGAAATCTCAGCATCGTTTGCCCGATCCACAAGAAAGGAGACCCCCTCAACTGCGCCAATTATAGAGGCATCAGTCTCCTCAACATCGCATACAAGATCTTTTCTGCGATATTGTGTGAACGCCTGAAACCCTTTATCAACAGCCTGATTGGACCCTATCAGTGCGGTTTCAGGCCAGGAAAGTCCACCATCGATCAAATCTTCACACTTCGGCAGATCCTGGAGAAAACCCAAGAATTCCAAATCGATACTCACCACCTCTTTATCGATTTCAAGGCCGCCTATGACAGCATCTATAGAGAAGAGCTTTATAGAGCCATGTCTAGTTTTGACATCCCTGCCAAACTTGTCCGTCTGTGCAGGCTGACGATGGAGAACGCTCGCTGCTCCATCAAGGTCGGTAATGACCTCACCGAGACCTTTGATGTCATAAAAGGCTTTAGACAAGGTGACGCGCTGTCATGTGACTTCTTCAATATTGTACTTGAACGGATTGTGCGGAACTCACAAGCCAACACCGGAGGCACAATCTATTACAAGTCTGTACAACTGCTTGCATACGCCGACGATATAGACATTATCGGAAGATCTCAGCGGGCTGTCACCGGTGCTTTTGCAAGCATTGAGGCGGAAGCGGCCAAAATGGGTTTAGCGATAAACGAGGGCAAAACCAAGTATATGCTGTCAACTAGAAGGGAAAACCAACACCGACGAATTGGACAAAACGTCACCGTGGGCCGCTATAACTTCGAGGTAGTAAGGGACTTTGTCTACCTTGGCTCTGCTATAAATTCTTCTAACAAAATCAGCGTAGAAATCAAGCGAAGAATAACTCTTGCCAATCGCTGTTTTTTTGGGCTTATAAAGCAATTCAACAGTAAAGCCCTATCTCGAACAACTAAGGAGACTCTATATAAGACCTTGATCATCCCAGTCCTGCTTTACGGCGCTGAAACATGGACTTTATTAAAAGAGGATGAAGATATGCTTGGTCGCTTCAAGAGAAAAATTCTTCGTAAGATTTTCGGTCCCGTTTGTGTTGACGGGTTTTGGAGGAGAAGATTCAATCACGAACTATACGAGCTGTACAGCGACATCGACCTAGTCAAAAAACTGCGTATTGGACGTCTGAGATGGCTAGGACATGTAGAGCGAATGGACACCAACGCTCCGGCCCGCAGAGTCTTCGAATCTAACCCGGAGGGACGACGCAGTAGAGGGAATCATCGCCGTAGGTGGCGCGCACAAGTTCAAGGGGACCTCGACCAACTTGGAGTGCGCAACTGGAGGCAATTAGCTAAAGACCGAGCTAAATGGAGAGGCTTGCTGGTTGAGGCCCAGGTTCACCCCGAACTGTAGCGCCACCTAAGTAAGTAAGTAAGTGGTATACCGAAAACTGTATTTTCGGACAATGGTACCAACTTCATCGGAACTAGCAAGGTCATTGCAAAGGATTTCAAGCAGTTTATGCAAACTGTCTCCCCCGAGGTATCTAAAAGATATGTGGATCAGAATTTGGAGTTGAAAATTATTCCTCCTGGTGCACCTCATATGGGCGGACTTTGGTAAGCCGGGGTTAAAAGCTTCAAACTTCATTTTCGGAAGGTGGCTGGAACTAATAAATTTACATTTGAAGAGTTTGCCACCCTCCTAGCAAAAATCGAAGCTGGCTTAAACTCGCGTCCCATTTCACCGATTTCCGAAAATACATCCGACATCCTTCCATTGACTCCAGGCCACTTTCTGCGAGGTGTTCCTCCGTTAAGCCCCCTTGAAACCGCTCTGAATTGCGTTAAAAGACGGGAGAAAGTAAAGATATTGCATCACCAGTTTTGTCGTAGATGGAAAGATGAGTATCTTAAGGAACTCAACAAGAGATAGGTACAAATGGAAATTCCCGCAGAGAGATGTGTCTATTGATGATTTGGTTGTAATTAGAGACAAAAACCTGCCTCCAAATTAATGGCGGCTCGGACGTATTGTAACGTATTGTTCGTGTAGCCGAACAATTTTAAACCACAACATTTTTATCCTTTGCTGCTACATTCGACCTTGCCAGCCCATGCAGAGCTACCAGCTTGCCATAGACGCGTTCGATTCGTTGTTTGATATTGTTGATCCTCGCGATACCGTCTTAATTCTGGGGGATTTTAATTTTCCCGACCTCCAATGGGCTCCATCTGAAGATCAGTCCTATTATACTGCAATAAACCCCTCTTCAGAAAAGGAAGTCCTTTTCATTGACTGTCTCTCAGATTCCAGCTTATATCAGTTAAGTGGTGTCACTAATAACCTAGGCAGACAACTTGATCTCGTTTTCTCGTCAGATGCCGAAAACTGCCTCGTTTCAGCGAGCAAGCATCTCTTATCCAAATTGGATCATTACCACCCTCCTCTAGCTCTTACATTGTCTTACAATAATAATAAAAATGCTGTACAATCAGAGTACTCGTACAGCTTTAATTTTCGCAAGGCAGACTTCACAAAACTTAATAACCTTTTAAGCGCTATTAATTTCAACAGTATTTTTAACAGTACACATATTTCTGTCGATAATGTTCTTGGATTGTTTTACTCTGAAATGTTCAGCTGTTTTATGCAATCCGTCCCATATATGCCACAGAAGAGTTTCTCGTCCTCTCCACCTTGGTATACTAAAGAATTACGTTCACTTCGTAACAGAAGAAATAAGCTCTGGCGCATCTACCTCGAATGTCGCTCTGATTTCAACTTCTCCAATTACTATCTTGTACATACGCATTTTTCCGAACTCTGTGATTTCCTTTATAACGCATATATTGACCGTATGCAATCTGACATTATCGCTGACCCCAAACGATTTTTTCATTTTATTAATACCAAAAAAAAGTCAGACAGCTACCCTTCGACTCTGACATTCTCCAATACATCGTCGAGCGATCCTAAAATAATAGCAAATTTATTCGCTCACTTCTTTAGTCAATCGTTCTCCAACCACACATCAGAGCCCGACTATTCTTACTTCTCTTACATGAGAGATTGTCCCCAAACCTCTTTAACTTCAATTGACATAACAGTGGCTCTCGTGATAGAAAATATCGAAAGACTTAAATGCGATTACTCCACTGGCCCGGACGGTATACCTGCCGTAGTTTTCAAAAAAATGTGCAAACACCTTAGCTCTACCCCTTACGACTATGTTCCAACTGTCTCTCTCTCAAAGCGTCTTTCCTATGCTTTGGAAAAGCTCTTATATTATTCCCCTTCATAAGAAAGGTCCAAAAAACGAAATCTCGAACTATCGTCCTATAGCTAAACTATCCTGCATACCCAAACTATTCGAAAGTATTGTTTACGATGCAATGTTTTTCCATTGTAAATCTATATTTTCCCCTCACCAACATGGTTTTTTAAAGGGAAGGTCTACAACCACAAACCTAACCCAATTCGTATCCAGCACCCTGTGCGCATTGGAAGATGGCAAGGAAGTTGATGTCGTTGCTACCGATTTCAGCAAAGCCTTCGATAAAATTTCGCACGCAATTGTATTTTTTAAACTCAAAGCTCTCGGCTTTCCGCCTGTGTATATCGCGTGGATCAAATCCTACCTTCATGAACGTAAATATGAAGTCCTTTTTAGATCATTTATATCCGATCCATTTATGCCCCCCTCTGGAGTCCCCCAAGGTAGCCATCTTGGTCCCCTTATTTTCATTTTGTCAAATAATGATGTTGATGGCATAATTAAATATTCCCGCCTATCAGTTTATGCGGACGACATGAAAATTTTTACACATATCTCCACACCCACTGACTCCCGTGCTCTTCAAACTGACTTGAATAGCTTTTCTACTTGGTGTAATAAAAACGGTCTTGAGTTGAATGTCAATGAATGCCAAGCTATTACTTATTCCCGGAAGCGTCTTCCGACAGACCCCAGAACGTATGCGATTTGCGACGAGCCTGTTCCCACTGTCACTTTTCTCCGTGATTTGGGCGTCATATGCGACAGTGACCTTAATTTTCGTAGCCATATTGACAATATTATTAGCAGGGCTAATTCTGCGCTAGGTTATGTGAAACGTTGGTCCAAGGAATTCTCAAATCCTTACGTCACGCAATCGCTGTGCTTCACATTTGTAAGACCAATTCTTGAATATGCCAGTCAAGTCTGGTCTCCCTATCACGATACACATTCACATCGAATTGAGTGTGTCCAACGGAGGTTCATCCGTTTTGCTCTACGCGGACTCCCGTGGCCTGACAGATTCAACCTACCTCCTTATGAGCATCGGTTAAACTTGTTGAACATGCAGTCGCTTGAAAAGCGTAGAAAAGTTGCCGATATACTATTTGTACATCAACTATTAACAGGCAATATTGATTGTCCTATGCTGCTCCAAACCATTTCACTCAGCACCAACCCACGTTTTCTGAGATCAGTACCTCTCTTCTGCCTCAAGTTTCACCGTACAAACTACGGCTGTAATGAGCCTATGTCTCGAATGCTTCGTTCTGCTAATGACTGTCAGAACCTTTTTGATTTCCAGTGCAGTAAAAACACCCTTAGAAACTCCCTTTACTCCCCTTCCTCACTCAGGTCTTGATATTTGTAAATTTTAACTAGCTTTTAAGTATACATTGTAAATTAGATTTAAGTTCTTTACAGCTTGTATTAAGCTAATTAAATTAAATTATACGGACTCAGAATGGAGTCATAAGGCGTCCAATTACAAAATTGTGCATGCTAACTCACTCTTAACTAACTTAAACTAACTTTTAATCTCTGAATTTATTCATTTACACTAAATTGAAGTATTATTTCCTTAATCAAAAATCTGAATTTAAAAATCTTAAAATATTGCATTGATCTACCAAATATTGCTCGCTACTTACTGTAACATTGTTAACTTTGAACATAATTTGCATAAACATGTATATTATTGTATTTTTTTTTTTTTAAAACAAGTGTGTGGCCGCCCCCAAATGGTGTGTAGGCACTGCGACCAAGGAGATCTATTGTGCCATAGGCCACTTTTAGGGCAGCAGTACTTCTACTCTCCTTATGAAAGCTATAATTACGGCTGCGGAGGAGTTCCTTAAATCTATTGGAGATATGATCTCTTTAAGGAAAAAGCTTCTCCTAGTACTACACAGAGCCAGACACTCACATAGTATGTGTTCTGCGGTTTCGTCCTCTTCTACACATAGGAGGCAGGTGATATTCTCCAAAATTCTCATTTTGTTAAGGTGGTAAAGAAGTTGACAGTGACCGGTAAGGAAGCTCACAAGCCTTTTTATGTCATTTCTGCCGTATTTTAGGATATCAACTGCCTATCTTTGGAAGGGTTTGACAGCTCTTTTAGCCTGCCTGAGACCTTGGGAGTTATTCCAGTGGGAGATGCACATGTTGCGTTCCCAAATGTTAAGGGTAAGTTTAAAGGCGGAATCGGGTATTCCGCAGAAGGGTTCAGGTCTAGTGAACAACTCAGAGGAGCCCTACCTAGCTAGCACGTCTGCAGTTTCGTTGCCGTCAACGCCTACATGACCCGGTACCCAACACAATTTTACTTTGTCGGGTCAGATTTTGTAAGCTGTCGAAGCAGCTTAGAACTGATCAGATGGGGGATCAGTGCTTTGAGCGCCGCTTGGCTATCGGTGAGTATATGGATAGAGGCACCTTTGATGCCTGAGTGCAGGTTAATGTTAGCACAAGTTTCAACGGCGTAAAGCTCAGCCTGGAAGACGCTAGGATTCTTTCCGAGTGATTTTATGGTTGGGTGCATACACACCGGCGCCGACTCCTGAATCTATTTTTAATCCATGGATGTACCACACTTTTCCTTTTGGATCAAGCGACGGTCCGCCATTGTTCCATATAACACGGCTTGGCATCACAATCTCAAACCTTCTACGAAAGTAGAGCGACTTGGGCGTAAAGTCGGAGACCATGCTGAGCTTGTCTAGCTCGGGGAAGTCCGACAATAGCTCCATGAGATCCACGTGATCCGGTGTACTATTAGCACCTGATTTTCTAAGACTAACTGCACTGCGGATTGCCACTTTTTTATAAATATATGTAACGGAGTAAGTCCGATTATGGCTTCAATGGCTGTTGTGGGACAAGTATGCATAGTACCTGTGACCTCTTTGGTTTTCGTCCACCAGACTACGGACGCGTATGTCAGAATGGGTCTTACAACCGTGGTATATAACCAGAAAATTACCTTTGGAGACAGGCCCCAGGTCTTGCCGTACATACGGCGACAGGCCCACAAGTAGTAGTCGGCCTCAGTAACCGAGTGATCCAAAATCGGCAGGCCTGCTGTTATTTTCTGAGGTCAAATAGGCGAACGCCACAGGCGGATCAGTAGAAATGCTGTGAAGTGGGAGGGTTGTGATCCCTTGTTTTCGGATCATAGCCTCGTTGATAAAAGGAAGAAGAAGATGGGAGTTCCAGTTAAGCTTCTTATCCAGGACAATTCCTAGATATTTGACCTCATCGGAAAAATTTATGGTTGTACCGTTTAGAGTCACTGAGCCAATATTCAGCGTTCTTCTTCTTGTAAACAGTACAACGACTGCCTTCTTATTGCATAAGTGATTTCAGAAATTCAAATAGTAGAAGTGGAATTTGTAATTTTTGCAGCCATTGCTGCAAGGCGGCCGGCAATGTTCAAGCCAAAGATAGTTGAACGTATCTTAAAATTCTAGCAGTTATATTAATTTGAATGGTTAGATGTCGCTTCATACAATCTATTTGAGATCGGAAACCGCTTAGCCATATTCTTTAATTGTCGATATTCGGCCTTCTTGATTTTGACCTCGATGAGGTAAGTCCTATACCTCCGTACAAAAGAAATAAAGAGTTGTTATTATCCAAGGGAAAATCCTCTTTTTTTCTTGGTCATCACCGAAAATCACCGAGCAACCAGCAGGGGTTACTACTCACCCCAACAGGGGTGATTGATTCAATCGAACCCCCTGTACTGTTGCGTAAGTTATATTGGCAGGTCTAAGCTAACCGTGTAGGTGCAGAGATGCATTAGCGTAGTAGAGTGATTATTCAATCTAACTCTAAGTACTGCTTTTCATGGTGTTGACTGGGTGGGGTGACTGTTTCAATCAAACCCTTCATACCTAGGTGGACCGTCCAGGTGTAGAGGTGCATAAGCGTAAATAGAGTGACTGAGTCAATCGAGCTCTAAGTACTGCTGTGCATAAGGTGTTGACTAGGTAGGGTGACTGTTTCAATCAAACCTATGCCTAGGTGGACCGTGGAAATAGTGGGGAGTGCATAAAGCGAAATTTTCATTTCAACTAAGCCAGTTGGATTTCCCAATGAATCTATGTAAGTTTATAATGTCTATGTTAGACAGGTCACTTAGGTCTACAAAGAAGTATTCACCTAATAGTTTCTTTCTCAAGCTGGCTAGCGCTGGGCATGTGCCGAGGAAGTTGATACTGTTCTCCTCCTCTTCATCTCTGTAGCTTCTACAGAAATCATTTGCTGGGACTCCCATTCTAGTGGCATGTCTACCTAACAAATAGTGTCCCGTGATTATTCCTGCTGTGAGGCTTATGTTCCTTCTATTTAATAAAAGCAGATTTTTGGTTTGTGGGCCAGATCTTCCTGGTCGATACACACGTAGCTAGATTACTCCATCGATTGTTTACAATAGCTTGTGCTTCGTTAAGCATACGAAGTTTCATCAATTGTATTGGGGGTGCCAGTACCTCTCTGTTGACAGCTAGAGGTAGTACGGTGAGTTGTTTAAACGCTATCAGTACTGCTTAAGGGCAAGCATTTTTGACGAATATTACTTTGAACTGAAAGAGAAAAACTCAAATCAGCTCCTAAGTAATATCCAGCTTGTCACAGTCATCATTTAGCGTGGTGTTAGTTGTTAGTACTGTGAATATTTATAAAGCTTAACACCTTACGCACAAAGACTGGACAAGTAAACAAAAAGCAGATTGCATACTAAACAATAGTATGAACTAAAAATGAATATGCTACGCATAAGTCAAACATTACACTAGACACTTACAACAAAGAAGTTAGTATCGTTAGCATAATTTATGTTTTAGATTTAATTTACTATTGTTGTAATCAAATTTGTCGCGGTTACTATTTACTTCCTTCGCCATACGCGTAAGAGGTTCGTTAGAACCATAGTTCGTTCGGTGGAAATTTACGCGGAAAATCTCGGTATTTTCTTACGTTTAAACCGACTTTAAAAGATCCGGCGAGTCAATAAAACCATTTACCAGCTGGTGTAAAAATACTACATCACATACTTCCCTACGTTTCTCCAAAGAATGACGATTTAAGAGAAGAAGGCGAACGCAATATGGCGGAAGACGTGTAGGGTCATTCCAGTTTAAATGGCGAAGTGCAAATCGGACAAACTTACGCTGTACCGATTCAATACGGTTAATATGTACTGCATACATTGGAGACCAAATGTTAGACGCATACTCTAACTGCGGACGAACAAAGGTATTATAAAGCGTGGATGTTATAAGAGCACACTTGAGTTCTTTACTCCAACGTTTTATAAAGCCAGGCAATGAATTGGCTTTATTGACAATCTGTTCAATGTAAAAATCGAAGTCGATATTTTGAGAAAAATGCACTCATAAATCACATATTGATGTGACTTTGTTAAGTACACATTCATTGAGATTGTAATCATAAGTTATTAAATTACGTTTTCTTGAAAAGATCATCGACTGGCATTTAAATAAATTCAAAAATAAATTGTTATTACAGCACCATTCAGCGAACGTATCTAAATCATTTTTAGCTAGTTCATCTGCTTTACAATTGCCTGGAATATCCCGGTGACCCGGGACACAGCTAAGAATAATATTGCATCTGTCCGCAATCTCGTTAAGAGATTCGCGGCAAAGTTTGACCAACTTAGATCTTATTGTTGGGGTTTCCAGAACTTTAATCGCTGACTGACTGTCTATGTAAAGGACGATAGACTTACCATCTATCGGAAGCATAGAGAGTCTGTTCACAAACAGCCGATATTTCCGCTTGAAAAATACTTCAGTGGTCTGGAAGTCGGAGAGCTACATTTATCAAAGGTACTTCGCAAAACATACCCAATCCTGTGCCCTCCGATGTTTCGGAACCATCTGTATAGATTTCGATTGCGGCGTCATTTAGATTGATACCGTCATCCCATGCGGATCTGTCAGGGATGGTGGTGCTATATTTGATATTGAAGTCGATAAATGGGGATATGTAATCTGTTTCTCTGAGATTGGAGTTTTGTAGAATTTTCATGTGGCCGATTTGTGAGCTTGACCGTTGGAGAGATTCTCTAAGTCATAGGGCTGCTTTAGATGGTACCATTTTCCCAAAGATATCAATGGGAAAAATGTTAAGCAGGGTTTCTAAGGCGGCTGTGGGAGTTGACCTGAGAGCCCCTGTGATGCACATGCATGCATGCTAATCGTTGTACTCATTCGATAGAGTTTGTGTTGCACATTGTTTCAAGTGCAGGCCACCAGACGAGAACGCCATTAAGCAGGATTGGTCTGACCACCGCCAGGTACAACCAGTGGACTATATTTGGTTGAAGACCCCATTTAGGACATATAGCCTTTTTACAGGTGTAGATGGCGATTTCCGCTTTCTTGGTTCGGTCTTGAATGTTCTGTTTCCAGTTAAGTTTACTATCAAGGGTTAACCCTAAGTATTTTTCTTTGTTTGTAAAGCTGAGTTCCGTGTTTCTAAGCTTAGTTGGAGCTATGAACGGGATTTTGTGTTTCCTAGTAAAAAATACTAGTTCAGTTTTGGACGAGTTTTACGGACGCTGTCCGTCCATTTCGCTACTGAATTTAGCGCCGAAGTCATTAGATCTCTTAGGGTTTAGGGGAATTTACCAGAAATGGCTATGGCAATGTCGTCAGCATATGTTACGACCTTTTAGCCTTTATTTTTTTGTGAAGTGAGTAGCTTATTCACTACTAATATCCAAAGTAGCGGAGAGAGAACGCCCCCCTGGGGTGTGCCTCTGTGCGCTAACCTTTTGGTTGAGCAGTATCCGAGCTCGGACAGAATTTGTCTGCTGTTCAGCATGCGCTCTATCCAGATGTATAGGCAGCAATCAACCTCCAGGTCAGCGAGCGCTCTTATGATGGATTCTGTATTGACGTTATTAAATGGGCATTCTATGAATGTCAAGGAAAGACACCATAGTATACTCATTAACGGCAAGAGATTTTTCAATGGTGCCTGCTAACGAATGTAGAGCTGTATCCACTTAAAAGCCTTTCCGGTAAGCATCTCGGGAGTTAGATAAGGTTTGTACCTGGAGTTTTGAACGGATATATTCAGTGCAAATTTTATTATAAAATCTTGTCGGTAATAAAAAAAAAAAAATATAAAAATTGTAAAAATGCTGAGTGGAAACAATGAACAACAGAGACGGCTAAGATCTGCTGCCGAGAAAAAGTCTTGCTCTGTCTCACCTTTTTCTGGCTCTCCCGCGACATCATCGATACCCGCTAAGTTGTGGGAGAGAATAGATAACCGCTTAAACCACTTAACTAAAACTATTACTGAGTATGTTCTTGCGCAAATTAAGACTGAGATAGATGTGGTATATAAGAGCCTGTCCGAACGCATCAGGGCCATTGAAAATGAATTCAATGCAAAACTTAAAGCAGTTGAACAAAAATTCAATAACCGCTATAGCTCCTTCAAAAACTCACTTCTCGCATAGATTCACGAACCTAGAAATTCAGTGCAACAACATTGATGCTCTCCAGAAACAGTTGGCCCTAATACAGGCACAGGCTTATGAGAATGACAACCAATGTTAAAACACCAAATTGATGCGCTTGAAAGACAAAATCTATCTGGAGTTTTACTTCTTCAGGGAAGTCGCTACACGAAGAATGAAAACCTCCCAGACATTTTCTAAATTGTATGCGTAACGCTTAACCTGACGTCATTCAAGCCTACCTACATTTTCCGCACTAAACCAGTGAAGAAGTCGTCCAGTAGTCCCGTAATTGTTAAATTGCTTCATGCACAAATCAAGAAGTAAATATTGATTGCTGCAGCGGATTACCTTAAAACGAACGGAAGAACTGTTACTCTTGGTGACCTTGGTTTCGAGAGCAATAAATTTGTGCGTCTGTATAAGAGTTTGACAAAACACAACCACTCATTGTTCAAAAAGGCTAATGAACTCAGGCGAAGCAAATGATTGCAGTCTGTGTTTACAAGAGACGGCAGAGTTTTTGTTAAGGAAACAACAACAAGCAAGCCGGTGCACATCAACAACACTCTGTCTCTGGATTCCATCTGCCGCAATGAGATGTCAAAACCGAAATCATTCACATCTTCTGGTGCTGCCGCTCCCGCCCCTGATTTAAGTATTATGTTGTGATGTTTTATTGTTTTGCAATGTTATCACTAAATTTGTAATGTTTACGCTTATCTATGTTAACTGTTAACTTTCTACTTTTGCTTAAGGGGTTATACGCACCTGCAAGGGCAAAAAAAGTTGTTTATTTGCGATTTTTTTCTGAAAACGGATTTTATTTGACAAATACAAGAAGTATTAACACATGTAGTGGTAACTTTTAACTTTATATCGGCATGTTTAATTTTTAAAAATATTGAGTTACAGTGCTCCTGTAGACGATCTCCTGGAGGTCCTCCAAAAAAAGGTGTCTGGCGGTGAGCACGATATCTACGATTTGGATTATCTTCTAAATACTATAAAAGCAAAATCGATTTTCCTTGTGAATACCCTTTCTCGAAAACTGCTAAACGTAGATACTTGAAATTTTGCACATTTATTCCTTATTTTGCCTAGATGCGAGATGATAACCGATTTTCCGAAATTCAAGGTCTAAGGGGCATAAAGGGGGTTGAGATCGAATTTTTCATCTGTAAATATTGATTCCACAGCCGTAGCTCAGTACTGGCTCTCCGGATTAAAAAAATAAAAAATAGGTGAATTTAGTAAATTCGCCGCTGATTCATTTTAGGTATAAAAAATCCTTCTGCGTTGTCCTGAAGCTGAGCAATGCTAAAAACAAATAACCAAATCATCGCCCACAATTTTCTTTCAGTGGAGACCACGGCCCGCTGTCATGCAGCAATGGCTATCGTTGCCATAGTATGTGTGTGTGAGTATATGCGCGCTATCCCATTATTATATTTTCATCTTCAGTGTGCGATCTCTTCTAGAGTTAAAATTGAAAAAAAAACATTATCAGTGCCAAATCTAAGATATTGTAAATTTTATTAATTAAGATATCCATGTGCTGTCAAAACTTCATTCAATTAAGGGACTTGGGAATATACGCGTAGGTACATATGTACATGCATATGCATGTGTAGACATAGAACTATTGCAATATTTTTCCATTTTGTTAGATGAGATGTTGTTGATCGTTGGATTTGTCCATATTTTAGAATGTTTTAATGAATTTAAAATTAAATTTTGTGTTGGAAGCGGTTTTGCGTATGCTGTGGTGGGATTCCCACGGGAAGTTATTATTGAGTTTACACATTTTCGGTATTGTATTTAGTAGGCTGCATTGTATTTCAAAAAGTAAATAACCGTCAACTAAAACCTTGCGAAGCAAAGCGAGCACTGGTAAGCTAGTTTAAAATAAAACAAACCAAAAAGATTCTGTAGTGGATAGATAAATATAGATACAAATGTGCTTGTAGTTATTTCCAAGAATATTTGCCGGATCGATTTGAAATTTTCAGAGAATATACTCAAATACCTATATACCATATACATTCCGAAAATGCAATAAAAGGAAAATCGATTTTTTGAAATTTGTGCGTATAACCCCTTAAGCAGTTTTTCTTTTTCATTGCTTGTTAGTGTTGCCAACTTCTATTTCTTTTGTAAATTTTTAAATATTACTTTCTTTTTAATTTTTTGCGTAGCTCAATAGCAGATTGAATTAATTCGATGAGTATGGAAATATTACCTGTATGAAGTTCTCTTTAATCTCTAATTCAATTTATTCATTTATTCATTTTTTCCTTTTGATAAATGTGACATGTGTGGGAGCGGTTTCCTCTGAAAGCCTACTGACGTCTATAAATCGATATGGGTTTTGGTCTAAATCCTGACACAGTAAAATCTGTTCTTAACGTTATGTGTGGATTTTATTATTAACGTCTGTCACATAAATGCTGGAAGTCCTAGGCCTAAACTCACTATTTTATATCAAATGCTCAGTACATCGAAAGTGGATGTTGTTATGGTGTCGGAATCGTGGCTAAATTCTGGTATTCTGTCTCAAATTGTTTCTATTCCAGGATTTACTCTACATAGAAACGATCGCAAGAACAGGATTAGAGGGGAAGTGTGTATATATATACGAGATAGTTTGTCAACAAAAAGCGTACACTCGTCCTCGCTGTCTGAAGTAGATTTTTTGTGTATTGGAGTCAAAAGTAGATCTGATAAATGTTTGTTGGTGACTGTGTACTGTCCGCGCCATAAATTTAAGGAGCAGTACTTGAAGGAGCTTAAAGATACCCTATCCAGACTTAACCCAAATTACAGTAATATTTTGATTGGTGGAGACTTCAATGTTAACTATCTGAAGAAGAAAAGTACTACTGATCTGTTCCAGTATTTCTGTAATAAAATGAACTTAAGCGTAGTCAATAAACGGTGGCCCACTTATTTTCAATCTACTAAAAACCCGGCACTTATCGACACGTTCCTGACAAGTTCGACCAACCGAGTAATTGGAAATGATCAGGTTACGTTTACATCAGATTTTATTCATGACCTTCTTTTTTTCTCGCTTAAGTTTAATATGAGTGGCACTAGCAATGTAAAAACATTGAAGTACAGATCATTTCGTTATTTTGATTTTCCACATCTGCAAGAAAATATTGGTAGCTTTGGTCTTAATGATATTTACAACCCTGTAGACATTGATTCAAAACTTTCTTTGCTAACTACGCTAACAATGAGCTGTATGAAACCTATGTCCCGGAAATAACAAAAGTGTTAAGTCCTCAAAGTTGTCCATGGTTTACTAACCAACTTAAATTATTAATTCAGGAAAGAGAACGCTTCTTCAAAAGGTTCAAAATAATGCCATCGGAGTACAATAGGTGTCAATACATCTTTGCTCGAAATAGAGTTACTGCAATGATACGTTGCTCCAAGCGTTCAACCCAAAGTTAAAATCAAAAGTTCTATGGAATAACTTAAAACAAGTAGGTGTGGTGGATAATGACAGGCCTAGATGTACTTTCAATCCGACCGAAATGGGCGCTGTACTCCTTCCTACATCATCGGATGCCGCTGAGCTTGATTCAAGTAGTCCCTCCGCTACTGAGTGCTTCGCATTTAGGTGCTTCAACATCCCGGATGTTGAATTAGCTTTTCGTGCAGATAAGTCGAATGCGATCGGGCCAGACGATATTTCTCCGAAATTCGTTAAGTTGATCCTTCCTGTACTTCTTCCTTACTTAGTGCACATATTCAACTACTGTATATACAGCAGTCAATTTCTGGAGATGTGGAAGAGAGCCAAAATTATTCCGATCCTAAAAAAATGAAATCCTAGGAACTCTGCTGAGTTTAGACACATGAGCTTATTACCCTTCCTATCGAAAGTCTTTGAAAAGATCTTGGCCCAACAGATTCAAGAAGACTTAGATAGACGTAATAAGATTTCTAAGTGGCAATCTAGCTTTCGGAAAAGGCATAGTTGTGAATCAGCGGTAATTAAGGTAACCACTGATTTAAGGGCAGCATTGGATTTAGATGAAATCAGTGTGATAGTGCTATTAGATTTTTCAAAGGCTTTTGACTCTATTAATCATTCATTGCTACTGCACAAACTTAAAAGTAATTTCCAGTTTTCTAGGTCTGCCCTTGAACTGATTTTCCATTATCTGAGTAATCGTTTACAGAAGGTCCAAATGGAACAGGGAAGCTCTAGTCCGTATTTGGTAAATACAAGCGTTCCACAAGGATCGGTACTTGGACCACTCCTGTTCTCTGTATTTGTGAATGATATTCCTGATATTCTTGTGAATTGTCAAGTACACCTTTACGCAGATGATGTTGTTATTTACCTTTCTAGAAGACCGTGGTTAATAGATGATTGTGTGGCTAGAATAAATGAAGATTTGTGACACATTCAGAGCTGGGCTGATTTAAATAAACTTTGCCTCAATCCACTTAAATCTGTTTGTATGGTATGCGCCAGAAGTGAAGTATGCTTACTCAATGTCCCTCCCCTTGTTGTAAATGGTGTTACTATACCTTATGTAGAGCATGTCAAATATTTGGGTTTTAGGATAAACAGAAAATCTACTATGGATTGCGCAGTTTGAGAGCCTCTTCGAGTTTGCTGCATCCGAAGATGAAATTACATCTTGTAAAAAGTTTAATACTTTCATTTTTCTCCTATAATTGTATAGTATATTACTGCATTGACTATGCATGTAAGCATAAAATCAATGTCGCCTTTAATGATTGCATACGGTACATATTTAACATCCCAAGGTATGTAAGCGTTTCACAGCACAAGAGGTCCCTGCTTGGAATGAGTTTAGATGAGTATTATGACTTCAGATCTATCTTTAAACTCCATAACATAGTCCGCAAAAAATGTCCTGAGTATTTACTAGAGTATATTATATTGCTAATTTTGCCACGAATCACACACACAGTGGGAGATTCGGTTGTGGAATAATCTTCCACATCAATTACAAAGGATTGATTTGTCAGCTGTATTTCGTGGGAGGCTGTTCTTATACATGTCACAATAAATTTAAAATTATTTAACAATAATATCTCAATTCATTTATTTTTAATATTTACGTGGCTCCTGCGCAAGGATAACACGCAAAATCGTGAAGCGTTCCACATTTTTGTAAAACCGAAGTCATATACCGGGTATTTTGTCAATTTACCTTCTAATTTAACATCTGTACAAGGAGTCGGAATCCTTATCCCCCACGTACACAAACCAATTGTCTTAAGCATTTTATCTACTGCTATACAAGTTGATATGGGTACTAAGATTACGATTATTTGTCTTTATATTCTGCCTGGGCAAACATTCACACGATCTGATGTTAAAAATATCATCCGCCAAGTGCAACCGCCTTATATAATTACAGGTGATGTAAATTCCTGGAGCGAGCTTTGGCGTTCCCCTAAAAGCAACAAAAGGGGTTCAGTTATTGAAGAATTTATTATGAAATCCGACCTAACCATTTGGGGGGCAAGGTTCCAGGCAAAGGGGCCAGAGGAATAGAGGCATCAAAATGAATCTATCTCCTAAAACCGTCCATACGTGGTGAAGAACCACACCCTGCACGAGTTGTCCCTGCTGAATACGAAATCTGGCGGATCCCAGGTGTGTAACGACCGTGCCTAAGAGGTGAATGGCACTCCGTAAGTTTGTTTTATAACGGTGGACTCCGGAAACCAGGTGAGATCCGGTTTAAATTAGCCCTCCCGCAGTGGGGCTCTACTGCGGGTGAACTACCCTTCCCCTTTTCAAAAATCCTATAGAAACAAATTTAAAAAATAAAGATGAGGAATGCACTCCTCTTAACCTGCGAACCGGGGCCGCTTTGGGCCTCTCAGACTCTAGAAAGAGGGCACTTGGTCCTGCTGTGGAGTCTGAACTTATGGATGTCATAGCAGAGGACATGGCTTCAGGTACCATCGACACAACCGACACCATAAATACGGAGGATGAAGAGACTCTCCTAGCATCACCTGGCTCTCCTGCAACGGCGATTGACACTCATATTGAAGGCGTCGAAAGTCTCTTTTCAGAAAGGGTCAAGCTATCTGGAGCTGGACGCAAACGACTAAAAGAGTTTCTGAGGAAAGGGCACAGCCTGGAGAAAATTCGAGAGCTAGCGCAAACTCCACTGAACAGGCAAGAGGGCCCCTCAAAACGTCCAAGAGGAGACAGCGCTACGCCACCAGACAACGCAGGAAAGAGGATGAACTCGGACCATCAAGCCCTTTTAAAACATACAGAGATGCCGTTGATAACGCCAAGATTGGTGTCTTACCACCCGACTTTCCGGGCACCATCTGGACTACAGACCAGCTCAGATGGGTACAGGACAAGGTACTGGACATCATCCTGCAGCAGAGGGAAAGTTACACAAAACCGCAGTTCCTCGGCTGTACCTTTAAACCCGGCTGGCTTCTTTTCAGCTGCAAAAATAGAGCAACAGCGGACTGGCTCAAGGCGAGAGTCCCAAAAATAAACCCCTGGAAAGATGCTCAGCTGAAAGCTGTGGACGAGGGAGAAGTTCTGCTACCAGACATTTTTGTCGTATACTTTCCTGGCAAAGACTCAAACCAGCGTTTGTTGGGCCTAATCAAAGGCCAAAATGCAGGGCTAAGAGTGGACGACTGGAGAGTGCACAATAAAGTCGAGCGTATAGCCGTCGTAGAGATCACCGTATCTCTAGATCCGGCATCAGCCTTACACCTCTCCAAAATCGGAGGTGAACTTAGTTACGGCTTCGGGTCCGTACAACTTCGCCGAAAGTATAAAGTGCACCAAAAACCCGCCGTAAACCAGCAAGACACAGTAGAAAATGAGAACCCTGCCAGCTCTTGTACACGTAGAACTAATACCAGTGGCACTGACGCCACACAGGGCCCTAGCACCAACCCTGAGGCCATACGGGGTTCCAACACCAGGGCGGAGGCGGCATCTGCAAACAAACGGCCACCAGAGAGTACATCAGCTGGCACAAAGCTATAACAGCTACCAGGGGTTGCCCGTTGGGAGGAGTCCTCTCTCCCCTGCTCTGGACCTTAGTTATTGACGAACTTCTAGAGCTACTTGAAAAATCGAGGTACAAAGTACAAGGATATGCAGACGACATTGTCATCAGCGTCAGAGGAAAATTTGAGGATATAATTTCTCAACTAATGCAAGGCGCCCTTAATTTAACTTCCGATTGGTGCAGGACAAAAGGACTTACCATAAACCCGGGAAAACTATACATGTACCCTTTTCCAGGAAAAGAAACCATACTCTTAAACAAATTACATTGAAAAACGTCCCAATCGACATATCCAAGGAAGCGAAATACCTAGGTGTTACACTTGACAAGACGCTGACCTGGAATTAACACCTGAACAAGGTTACCGAGAAAGCGACAAGAGCAATGTTTATGTGCCAGCGCCTACATGGCAAAACTTGGGGGCTAAAACCCAAGATAATATACTGGACGTACAGCGTCATTATCAAACCCATGGTCACATATGCATCGTTGGCATGTTGGCCAAAAACCTTACAGACTAAGACTCAGGAACAATTGAATAAAATACATCGTCTAGCCTCTCGGAGTATCACAAGAGCAATGAGAACGTGCCCCACCACAGCAATGGGAGCAAAGCTTAGCCTCACACCATTGCACCTTGCAGTACAGAAAGAAGCTATGCTGAGTGCTCTTAGGCTGCCCAAGATCTCGGACCTCAAAATCGGCAACTTTACGGGCCATTTGAAGATTCTAGAGTATATTCAAAATGACCCTACTCTCAAAATCCCAGATACTATGCTCAAGAAATACCGGTTCTCCAGGAAATTCAATGTGATCATAGGTGACCGCCACACATGGAGGAATGAAGTGCTTGTAGTCTTACCAAACTCTCAAACTTGGTACACAGATGGTTCCAAATTGGAAAATGGTAGCACTGGCGCAGGAGTTTATGGACCCATGTTCCAACGACGGGTTAAGAATATCACTGCAGCAATATGCTCCCCACAATGGGTGCAATCGGAGAGATAAAGATGCATTTTGGGTAGATTTCCACAATCTCCTTAAGAACATCCCAAAGGAAGAATTTCTGTTTGTTGGAGGAGATTTGAATGGACATGTAGGGAAATCAAACGAAGACTATGGAGACTGCCATGGAGGACTATGATATGGCACCAGGAACCTTCCTGGTGAAGACATCCTAAGCATGTGCAAATCACACGGTCTTATCGTGTTTAATACCATGTTCATCAAACAAAGCCGACACTTGATCACTTACAGCAGTGGTGGAAATGAAACTCAGATTGACTACCATTTGGTAGCCAGTTTCATGAAGCCTCGGGTAAAAGATTGCAAAGTGATCCTGGGAAAGGCAATCGCTCGGCAACACCGTCTCCTGCTAACAGAAATTTTTATGAAAACACCGAAGAAAAGCAAACAAACAAGGGTGTCTGAGAAAATCAAGTGGTACAATCTGGACAAACAAAAAGGCGAGGCTTTTATTTTCGTTATGAAAAATGACCTCTCTCACACCATCAACGAAGCTGAGGATGAAGAATGGAGAGCACAAAATATGTGGGATTCGCTACAGCGAACTTGCTTAAAGAAGGCCAAATCACTGATACGAGCTTTAAAAGGCCACCATCAACACGCCAAAGAAACATGGTGGTGGAGTGATGAAGCTAAGAAAGTGATAAATGAGAAGAAAGCGGCTTTCAAAGCCTGGTCAAAGTGCCCCTCTAATAATAGTGACGAAAAAACTCGCCTCGAAATGGAATACAGATGCTGCAAGAAAAAAGCGAAGAAGAAGTGCGCCCAGCTTCAAGCAGAGAGTACGGAGGGCCTGTATCGGGAGCTGGAGAAAATATTTTCCCCGGTTGCTGATGCAAACCAGGCTATCCAGGAGCTGCGAAGACACAATATGAACAAGAGCGCCACTATCTTCAAAATAGCCGCCCAAAGAACGAAGAATGCTCAGGAGATTCGTTCGCCAAAGTTCATTAGCAATGCTCATGGCCAGCTTCTTGTGGATGACGACAAAATTCTGCAGAGGTGGCGGCAGTATTGTGAAGAGCTTTTAAATGATAGTGAGGCGGTCAAATACTCCAAAAAACGAAAAGCGGTTGGGCCAGACGAGATACCCTCTGAGTTCTGGAAAAAGATGGGAGACCTCGAGTTCAGATGGCTCAGAATTCTCATCTCCAAATTCGTGAGAAGTGATCCAATGCCGAATCAATGGAGGGAAAGTTACTTTCTCCCTGTATACAATGGGAACGGTGATACGCGAAACTGTGATAACTACCGTTCGATCAAGCTGATGTCACACACCATGAAGATCGTTGAGCGGCTATTAGGTGGCCGAGTGCGAAAAATAATACGGCTATCTGATGATCAGTGCGGGTTTGTCTCAGGTAAATCAACCACAGAAGCAATTCAAAGTATAAGGATCATAATGGAAAAACATCGTGATTCCTTAAGGGATTTGCATATTGTATTAGTTGGCTTTGAAAAGGCATTCGACAGACAACCACGAGATCTGATATGGGTGGCGCTAAGACATCGAGGGGTTCCAGAAACCTATGTACAGATGATCATAGACATGTACGAAGGAGCAAAGACAAGAGTAAGATGCCCCGTTGGTTACTCCAGCGAAGAGTTCCCAATCAAAGTCGGGGTGCACCAGGGAAGCGTCTTAAGTCCTTTGCTCTTTATTACAGTCCTTGATTATCTGCTTGAAGGTAAAGTGATGGACCCCAAGGTACATCAGTTATTCTTTGCTGACGATGAAGCCATTGTAAGTGAGGATCCTACATCCCTGCAACGAGCACTTGATGTGTGGGTGGACGTTTTGGAGGAAATGGGTATCGCATTAGTTCAAAAAAGACAGAGTACTTGTGTTGCCCGTTCTCTGATCCACTCAGACCTATTCCAGACATTTATTTGAATGGAACAGTGCTTCCCAAGTGCGAAAAGTTCAAATATCTGGGATCTATGATCAATAGCAAAGCAACTTGTGATGACGACATCAATCATCGTGTAAGCGTAGGGTGGATGAAGTGGGGAGAAAATTCCGCTATCTTCTGTGACAGAAAAATGCCACCTAAGTTGAAAGGAAGGCTCTACACCGCCGTTGTACGTCCAGGGCTCACATACAGTTCACAATGTTGGACGATGTACAGAAAGCATGAGAGTAAATTAACGGCAGCTGAGATGAAGATGCTCCGCATGACAGCAGGAATGACAAAGCTTGATCGAATAAGAAGTTCGAAGATCCGTGGAAACTTTCACATTAAGGAAACCATCGTACAAAAAATAGAGCGCGACCGGCGCAGCTGGTATTGCCACGTTCAAAGACGAGATCATTTGAACCCTGTTAAAAAGGCAATATCAATGCACGTTCCAAAGATATCGCGATGTAGGAAAGGCAGGTCTATAAACGCCTGGATCAGAGGAATGCGGCGACATCGGCATTTCATTGGCCTCAGTAACCGAGTGATCCAAAATCGGCAGGCCTGCCGATATTTTCTGATGTCAAATAGGCGAACCCCACAGGCGGATCAGTAGAAATGCGGTGAAGTGGGAGGGTTGTGATCCCTTATTTTCGGATCATAGCCTCGCTGATAAAAGGGAGAAGAAGAGGAAGATTATCATGCAGAGTACTAGGCCAAACTCAAGGGCCTAAGACAGGCAAAGAAGTTCATTAATCTCAACCATTGTAAGGCTAAAAAGCTACTCGAGCTTAGGAAAGCAGACTTAAGGATCTTAACAGGCCACTTGACTGATCAGTGCCCACTCAGGTACCATCTGCACAAGATAGGAGTAGCAGATACAGACGAATGCCGGCTATGTGGAGAGCAAAAAGAGACGGCAGAACAAATTTATTGAGTTCCCTGACTTCTGGAACATTGAGCCTGGAGCTTTGTTGAGGCTTATCAAGAGCCTTAACAAAGTTCTCAGCTAAACACCGTGCTGGCACAATAGATCTAATAGGTCGCAGTGCGTACAAGGCCCTAGTTTAGTATAGTAACCATAATAAATGATAGTTCTCCCACCCACTTCTCAACTCTTGGCGCATTTACCCACGTTGACGTTACATGTTGTTCTTCAATACTCTTCGAAAAAATATCTTGGCATATCTCCGACGATTTGCATAACAGCGACCATTTTCCAATATATTATATTGATGTAATTGACTTAGTTGAAATTAATATTAAGGTAGAAGAAAACAATGTATACTTTCTCGATAGATTCAATTACGAATTTATGAATAGACAAGCAAAAAGAGGAGGAGGTATAGCAATGTTTATTAGAAATCACGTACAATATGAAAGAATAAATGCTGAGACTGTAGCCTATGAAAACCTTTCAGTAAAGATTTCTTAAAACTCAAAAGATAAAATAATTAGTGGAATATATAGACCGCCAAAGAATAGAGAAAATGAGTTTGTAGAAGAGTTTTTGAAGAGAGTGAACCTAAGAGAAGCAAATAGTGATCTTGTTGTCATGGGAGATATAAATATAAATATTAAAGATAGTTCGAAGAATTTTGTTCTCAACTATCAAGAAATGCTGGCGTCAAGTGGGTTATATAACGTAATCAAAGGAGCCAGACGAATCGATCTTAATACGGGAAGTAGTACACTTATAGATCACATATTGGTGAACGTATCACAGCAAAATATATTCTCGGCTGTTGTAGAAAGTGACATATCTGACCACTACAGCACTCTGTATGGAGCCTATAATGAATGTTTGACTGAAAATGGTGCACCTTTGCACTCTTCCATAAGAACTAAGCAAGTGAGCCAATTAGTTAGAAATACCGATTGGATCCCAGTATTAGAAAAAACCGATACTGAAACACTGTTTAATAGTCTTGCTAAAAAAAATGGACTAGATATACAAAAATTCAACAGTCGTTTGCAAGGAAAAACTTCACCGGAACAACGCTGCGTGGATTACGAGAGAAATAGTAGAAAGATGCAAATACAGAGACAGACTTTACCGACGGTGGAAGAATAATAGGACCAACTCAACATACAGGATAGAATACAATCAACTGCGTAACCTGTGATGGTGAACTTAGAAAAAAAAAATATTTTGACACCATCTTGTCAATGCAGCCAATGTGGAATTCCATTAACTCCATCTCACCAACGATTTTCTACAAGCCTATCTGTGGACATCCCGGAAATCGCTTCTAATAGGAGCAATAAAAAAAAAAAAACCTCTTCTGTAGCGAAGCGAACATGCTTCTTTCTCTTTGATTTCAACCTCCCACCAGTGTGGACGTTTTCTGCTGCTTAATATTTTCCGTGAACATTACCGATAAGTTTTTTTTATTGCGTAAATACCTTTCTGTGCTGCGGCCTAAACTCTAACTTAAAATAATACCTTAAATTAACGAAAAAATGCCTAAAGTTATTTAATTTTACGTAACTATCTTAAAGTAAATGTTAAAAGATCAATAAACAATCTTATCTTATCTAATAAAATTGGATCGGTCTTTCCTAACTTAACGAAAATATCATTTCGACCTTAAATAAATGTGTTTCTCACAAGACAATTAAACTTTTGAGCCTATAAAGCAAATTAAACACATGATCTACGATAAGAGAAAATCATCCCTTCAAAGACACATAATCGCATTAACCAAGTGTAAAACTAATCTCCGCTTAGTCAAAAAGGAAAAAAAATCATCATCATCATCAATCGAAACTGAAAACTAATCGCTGATCAGTCCCCCGCTCTCTATCACCGAAGATCCATTAGATGACCGAACATCGCTAAAGAAGTTCCCTACGTCGATCCACCACCGTCAATGCATCGAGGGATTCGATCCAGTATCATTGCTGTTTGGAAATTGTGGTTTGTTTTGTGATTGTTTCTTTTTGTTTTATTTTTATATTTAAACATTCGTTTTAAATCTATGAATTCAACCTAAACATAATTTACCTATTCATATCTAAAAATAAAATAAAATAAAAGGTATATAAGAGAAAGACATAGATTAATGATAAATTAAAGAAAATAATAAGAAAGAGTAAAAGAAAAAGATAAGTAAGGAGAGAGTATAAGAGATCACAATAATGAAATGTTTAGGGAGGAATAGCAGAGTTTGATTTTTTTTAATTCTCATTTATATTTTGTTGTCTTCTACTAATAAATATGATGACGTCGTCAGGTTTGTTAGGTAGTGAAATATATGTACATATCATTCCAAAAACAACTAATTAATTTAGTATTCCTAAATATACCGGTCAAATACAATTTACTCCTCCTCTTTCATATAAATTTGATTTGTACGATCTGAGTTGATAATTAAGTTTATTTTGAAGTTTATTTTTGTTATAAGTATTATATTGGAGTTAATAGTTACCTAATAAAAACATTGAATTTAAAGTATATATGCATACTCGTGCATAGTTATGAAAAGAATAATGTGTTTAAATTATTTAATTGGCTATCTTATTGAAATAAATGTAATTTAACATGTTTTAACTCAAAACAGTGACGTTTGATTCTAAGGTCATGCAAGGTAATTAGTATACGGATTCAGGGGTAGATATATGGGTACAATATTTGCATTTGTACACGGATGGGCGGATTAAATGAACCATAAACATCTTCGTTAGTTGGAGAGGGAAGTGGAACTCCCGTTTATAGTTTGTTGTTTTATTCTTTTCCAGGTTCATTTTATTTAATTTATTTTACAGTTATTTTTGTATGCACTTAAATTTAATTGGTGTGGTGAGAGGTCATCGGGCGGAAAAAAGAACCTACCCCCATACCCTTCAAGGTAGCAAGAGCAAAGCAAGGCGTGCAACCCATTTCTCCAGATACCTCAACAAAGTTCATCACAAATCAGGTCAATAAAGAGATCTGTAAATGTAAAGGTGAATTTTACAAACTGAAGTTTGAACAAGCAAAGTACGATCCGAAAAAAACATGGGTCTTAATCAACGAGGTACTAGGAAGAAAAAAGCCAGCACTAGACCAAATTATTGTACGAAGCTACCCGAAAAACAAGAGCACTGTTGTGCTAGCAGACGATTTTGCTAATTTCTTTTCGCTACAGCTGCATCTATCATTCATAGATGTAGCACCATAGCATCCAGTCATCATAGTGCTGTACTGCGCGACTCTATTTATGTAGCTGATACAAATTGTACGGAGGTGATGAATCTGTTACAGCGTTAAATACGCAGAAGGCTCCTGGATCAGGTGAGTTTAGAGCAATCGATCTGAAATCAAATGCAGACGTCTTTGCTCCTATAATCACAAAATTGATTAACCTTAGTTTTGAGACGTCGACAGTCCCGAGCAAACTTAATGAAGCAGCTCTTCGACCAATCCACAAAGGAAGTGCCAAAAACCAGGTTGTAAATTATCGCCCAATAGCTATATTACCAGCTATGGAAAAGATATTGAAACAGATAGTAGCAGATAGAATATGGAATTTCATCGAAAAACACAATATTATAAGCAAAAATCAATACGGATTTCAAAAAGGGAAAAGTACGAATCAACTTCTTGGCGATTTTGCGGATCTTGTTAACAGAAACCTAAGTAAAATTCATCATGTACTGGTATTGTTCCTGAATTTCAGTAAGGCTTTCGATACTCTTGACCACAACAGACTCGTAGATCGGTTAGAAAAAATTGGAATTAGAGGAAAACTTGCAGATTGGGTGAGACATTATCTAAGGGAGAGACCATTTCGAGTAAGAATAAAAGATTCACTAAGCAGTATAAATAAAATGCAATATGGAGTACCTCAAGGTTCAAATCTCGGACCCCTGCTATTTATACTGTATACAAACGAGATGCTTAAGTGTCTCCAGAAAAGCGTTCCGTTCGCATATGCAGATGATACGGCGATTGTTGTATGTCACAAAACAGTGGAAGAAGCAACGAAAATGGTATAGATATTATCGACCGATATTACCGACGAATTGGACAAAACGTCACAGTGGACAGCTATAACTTCGATGTAGTAAGGGACTTTGTCTACCTTGGCTCTGCTATAAATTCACCAAACAAGATCAGCACAGAAATCAATCGAAGAATAACTCTTGCCAATCGCTGTTTTTTTCAACAGTAAAGCCTTATCTCGAACAACGAAGGAGAATCTATATGAGACCTTGATCATCCCAGTCCTGCTTTATGGCGCTGAAACATGGACTTTATTAAAAGAAGATGAAGATATCCTTGTTCGCTTCGGGAGAGAAATTCTTCGTAAGATTTTCGGTCCCGTTTGCGTTGACGGGTTTTTGAGGAGAAGATTCAATCACGAACTATACGAGCTGTACAGCGACATCGACCTAGTCAAAAAACTGTGTATTGGACGTCTGAGATGGCTAGGACATGTAGAGTGAATGGACACCAACGCTCCGGCCCGCAGAGTCTTCGAATCTAACCCGGAGGGCCGTAGGTGGCGCGCACAAGGGGATCTCGACCAACTTGGAGTGAGCAACTGGAGGCAATTACCTAAAGACCGAGCTAAATGGAGATGCTTGTTGGTTGAGGCTCAGGTTCAGCCCGAACTGTAGCTCCACCTAAGTAAGTAAGTAACGAAAATGATGCAAGCAGAATTGAACGAAATTGGGAAATGGTGTCACGATAAAGGCTGTGATCAACGGATCAAAAACGAAGCTGATGCATATTCGTAGCCCGCAGTTTCCAGCATCAGAAGTTATAATAAAAACCTTTAATTGCACAGATTTAAGCCGTTGTGAAGTTATTGAGACAGTCGATACGTACAAGTACCTTGATGTAACGATTGATGACCATTTCCTCTGGGAACCACACATTAACAACTTACGTAATAAGCTGAAAGGATCGCTATTTGCACTTGCATCTCGGCATCACAAATCAACAACCTGTGTACGCAAACAAGTTTACCACGCTCTTGTCGAATCAAGGCTCAGGTATGGTATACTGGCATGGGCAGGAGCAGCGCAAACGCACATTGATAAATTACAACGCATCCAAGATAGAGCCTTAAAACTAATATCAACAAGGCAATCAGCAAGAAATAGGGTAAAGGCCTTAAATGTAAAGAAGATTTTTGACATGATAGCCGTATTAGAATACTATGATGAATACCAATTAACCACCAGTTCAACACAAGAAGACAAGCAGAAAGCCTGTACCAAATTCCAAATTTTAACAATGTCTACGGGAAGAGACGTCTGATGTATACCGTGCCGAGCCTTTTAAATAACCTGCCTCAGAAATATAGTTGAATTAATTTTGAGAAAAAGTAGATTAAAACAACATTTTATGGAAACAATAACTTAACCTTAATTTGAAATATCATTCCTTAGATAAAGTTTTAATAAGCATGAAAAAAGTTTCATATTTAGTATCAAATTGTCTCCTTTTTATCTCTTTTTTATTACTATTTCTTTTCGTTTTCATAATAAATTTTTATAATTACATATATTCACTATTCATTTATATTAATTAGCAATTTAATGCAAAAAAGATCACTAGATGTCAAAATAAAACGTGCTGTTGAATTAAAATCCTGCAGATAAGCCAGGTTGGCTTCGCAGGCAAATATAAATACATATACAAATTATACAAATAAATAAATAAGTAAGTAAGTAATCCATTTCACTGCTCCTTACACATAGGCAAGTAAATATTAAACATATCCCAAGATATAAAACAGACCTGGCAAATTGGAACCTTTTCAAAAAAAGGCTCGACACATACCCCCTAAAAATATCTACAACCGCCACCTATGTAAATAGGGAGGCTGCCATTTTACTCAAATGCATTCGTAACGCTGCAAATGATTCCATACCTCAATCATCTAAAATTACGCCAAAACGAACTATGCCTTGGTGGAACCCGGATCTGGCTAGACTAAGAACCGAAAAGTTCAGTACTTGAAGGATTTTTAAGAAAAATCCTACTCGAGTCAACCTATTAGCCTATAAAAAAGCTAATGCTCATTTTAGAAGATGGAGTCTGACAGGCAACTCCTCACATAAATATATTGTGTCGATTAAAACACCAAACGGTTCTATAACTGATCCTGACGAAATCTGCAACTTTTTTGCCCAAACACGGTCATCCAATTGAAATAACTCAAACTTCTCACCGGCTTTTAACACCAAGAAATTGGAAAGCCTAAATTTTCATCCACAACCTGCAATGAACGGAGCTGCGCAACGTATCGAATCCAATATCACTGTAGTTGAATTTGATAGTTGCTTAAGTAAACTACAAGGTAAAACACCCGGTCGGATAGGATCTCATATCCCATGTTAAAAAATCTTCCTGCATCAGCTAAACAAAGGCTAATATCGCTTTACAATAATATTTTTAGCAAAGGTACCTCAAAGTTGGAAAACAGCCACAATAGTTCCCATTTCAAAGCCCAAAAAAGACATCAAAAAGACAAAAATAAGTGTAAATGTATATCGCCCGATCTCACTGCTTTCTTGCTTACCTAAAGTCTTAGAAAAAATAATCGCTAACAGGATTTTATGGTTTTTAAAGTTTAAAAAGGTCTTAAGTCCTAATCAAGTCGCCTTCAAACTAAAAAGAGGGTAGATAAATGCCCTACTTCATATTGACCATATTGTCACAAATGCCCTCTCATGCCCTTATCTGTCATTTGTTTTGCAATCGCATTTGACGAAATAAGCGCCATTATATCTAAATACAAAGATCTTGGTCACTGTATCTATGCAGTTGATGTATATATACTATGTAAATATAGTGATCTTGATAAAACAAAATCGGTATTATCTTTCTTAGTTAATGAGATTAATGAATGGTCTAATATTTCTGGCTCTAATCTATCTTTGGAAAAATGCAAGCTTATTCACATTTGCAGAAAAAATAATGTACAAACTTTGAATTAGTTATTAACAACACAAAAATAGAAACAGTTACTAATGTCAATATTCTAGGACTAGTAATAAACAATAAATATAACTGGAAACCATACTGTATTAGTCTTAAGAAATCATTAGCAGCAAGCCTCAATATTGTAAAGTACCTGTCATCAAATAAAAGTAATGTTCACGTAAATTCACTTTATAACATAACCAAAATATTATTCTTAAGTAAGGTAGATTACCCTTTGCCCATCTATGATTACTGCCCAAAAACAACCAACAATATTATTGCACCAACATACCACCAATCATTAGGGAAAAGCCTAGGTGCCTTTCCTACCTCACCAACCAAGAATATACTTGCTGAGGCCGGTCTCCCGACAATAGATGAGCGATAACTTGAAGTCATCGCGAAATTAAATGTGAAGCTTTCTTTCCAAACAGGATCTGTAATAGACAACGACAAGAAAAAAGCCAGCAATCACAAACGCAACAGAAGAATACACAGGATCCTCTACTCCTGTATAAAACTAAGCTTACCTTGTAATAATATAAATAAATTCTCACTAACCCAACCACCTTGGACACTCCATAAGGACTCCGTACTTCTCCACCTACAAGAGTTGCGAAGGGTAATACGAAGTAATACTATGTATAAAGGACGCTTCCTCGAAATCTTGAATGGTTTGAAAGGCTAAGGCTGGAACTTTATATACACTGCTGGCTCAAAAACAAAAATAAACACAGCTTTCGTAGTTGTAACTGAAGCTGGTTCCATCATCATACAAGGAACTCTACCAAACTTCGCTTCCATTTACACCACTGAAGCACTAGCTATACTTGAAGCCGCAAAGAAAAGTACACAAACAGCAGGGAAATGGGTCATTTGCTCTGACAGCCTGTCAGTATTACAAAGCATTGTGAATCCTCGAAATGACACACATATCATAGCCACAATTCGAGATATCCTAATAAAATCGAGATCGAAGATAAAGCTCATTTGGACACCTGGTCATGTAGGAATCAATGGTAATGAGTTCGCAGACGTTGCAGCAAACTCCGCCCTAAAGGCTCCAACCTACACCTACAGCACCTTCTCTCGATTTAAAGAGACACATACTTCAGGAATGTCATAACCAACAGTTACTTGAGTGGGGACATTACCAACAGCACTACAAAACAGCCAACCCATATAAAATTAAACCAAAATTCCCGACAAATATCCCCAAAACTGATTTAACTATGTTTATCCGACTCCGCCTTGGTAACACTGCATATACTCACCAGCATCTGCTGAAAAGAGAACCTCCACCAATCTGCCCTACCTGCCTCAGCACCATAACTTAATGTTACACATTTACTCAGCTCATGCTTCTTATCATCACAACCAACACTGCAAAACAACCTTAGCCTGAACCAAAATCTATCGGAACACCTCAGAGAACCAAACCAAAGCAATATTAACAAATTGAAAAAAATCATAAATTAACTTAAAATCGCTATCTACTCGTAACTACATATTAAATGCTTCCAAGAGCCGAAAGCCTTTGCTGCTAGTTACTCTTTTTTTTATATTAGTAACAATTTGTAATTGTATATTGATACGAGTATTTTAATAAATAAATAAATAAATAAATAAATAAATAGATAATATTTACGTACTCGTCAGTGTACTAATGAAAATCTCCTCCGGAAATACTAAAAAAATAATTTTCAGGAATCTTCCACCGATTCCAATGAAACTCAAATTTAAACGTTATAATTTAAATCTTTATTCTAGCCAACCGGCCAAGTCAGAAGTGCAACCAAGAATGACAAACTAAATTCTATCCTACAATAATTTGACTTAGCCTAAAACTGCTGCGTTGCATTTCCCACGCAGACCCATCACCTCAGTTCATAAGCAGAAAGATGATCCTCTTCATAACGGGCGCGCGTGCACATAACGGAAGCGCGTGTGCAGCGAATCGCGTTGCTTGCACTTTTTCCCGTCAGGTGAATAGCCGAACGTGTTAACTGCCCTCCCCTTAAATGTCTGCGTCCCGCAGATTATTTGCTGAACTCGTAGGGCATCTCAAATTTGGACTAGTGTCATTGACCTCCTGGGAAGGACGTGGTGTAGAGCGCGGGGCTGGTTTTCGATGAAAGGATAGGCGGAGTTCAGGGAGGCTAACCTCGCCGTAGATCTTTCTCCACATCAAACAGATGACAGTTAGTACCGCTATGATGATAAAAAACTCTGTAAGGATAGAAGAGTTAAAATGTTTCTTTAAGATATTAATGTGCTCGATATTCTTGGAGCTGAGATCATGCACGTATTCCAGGTTGGGTTTAAGCTTGTTGCTGGTTACATTAGCCAGAACGGGGGCAGCGCCTGCGGACCAATGGTTACCTTGCTATAGTACGTCTTGTCCTTTATCTGCACCGTGTCATTGTCCAGCTGTATCAAGTAAGTACCTTCTAAGGGAATAGAGGAATTTTTATTTAAGAAGGACCCGTTAAAATTCGTAATGAAAATAGTGTTTTCCCCAATCAGTTCTATTATTTCCTCATTAGTTGTCCTATAGTCACAAAGTGCGATACCACCCTTGAGAATTTTGTGTAGGCAAGAGTCTTCTGGTAGTCGTTTTAGAACAGCTTCCTCACATACAGATGTATTGCCTATGTTAAGGCATTTGCCGTCTAGTCCGTACGTCTCGTCATGGTTGATTAGCAGCCTAAAATAGTCCAAGTCGATCTGCTTACCATCTTTTATTGCGGCACGAGCTGTCACCAGATGGTATACTTCTGGTTTAATTTTTGGGATCGATAAGATGTATAGCATCAGGGTTCCATTACTGTATACTGAAGGTCGACCATACTCCACAGCTTCTACAATATTCTGATAGGGTAGGGTTTCCAGCTCATTTATGATAACGTTGACCTCTTCAGAGTCCAGAAGGTTACTGTTAACTATACCATTTTTCGCCATTTGGCAGGCCCTTACTATTTCGTTTACCCCTTCCTTTAGTATGAATACTTTGTTGAGTAGGTCGTGCTTAAGTTTGTCCGTCTCCCCTTCCTGTACAATACTGTTGAAACGGCCGATTACCTTGTTAATTCTATCTGTAATTTCGCGCGTAGTGTCCATCAGTCCTTTGTTGATTCTGTATTGTTCGTTATTGTTCTGTACAATGTCTGTTTGTGTCTCTAGAAGGTTACCCCAGTCAGTTGCGTCAGGAGTGCCAGCTAACCACTTCCAAGCGGACCCTATCCAATTGATTGATCGGGGCCTTCTCGTCCTTGCATCTCTTAGTTCACCAAGACGGTCTTTAATATGGGTTAAATGATAGCTTAGAACAAGACGTAGTTCTTCGTCCTTTACATGCTCCGCTGCCAGCTGCTCGATGTTCTGAACAAGAGCATCGTATTTCGTTAAGTCGATTACGTGAATTAGTTTGAAATAGCCGTTAGTCACCCAGGCCTTTCCGACTCGAATCGTTACAATCGGAGATTTGTAGGCAAAGATATGAAGGGTTTGCATGGGAGTTAATAGAAGAACTAGTCTGTAATATATAATTTTATTTTTATTCGAACTAGAATGGGTTACAATGAATTTTGACTTATGAAGTAAGTATGTTGGTACGGCACCATATTACATTGCTGATAAAGTATACATGGTTATATCTATTTCGTGACTTAGGGTTTTTTCCTTTTTTTGAAAATGTTTGCTTTGTAAAATTTCATCATTACATTATTTCGTTGTTCTGACTTTTTCCTTTATAATATGTTCTTATTCTCGTTAATTTGACATACATTTTTTATTATTATTTTTTTTTATGTACTTATATTTTTTAAATGTGCTTTGTGAATTATTTTTCCACTTGCTGTTGTTATTGTCACACGATTATCTCTTGCCACAACTTCCTTTTTATATAAGGGCTTGTTTTTACTTTTTATGCCTTTAACGGCAGTGTACACTACATCACCCTCGCAATACCTTCTCGGCGCCGCTCTTTTTAAATTTAGCCTAGTGTTCCTAGCTTCCATGTTTCGCCTAATTATACCTCTCAAGTCTTTGTTAATTTTCGAGCGAATGTTTAAAAGATTCTGATAATTGACCCTTTGAGACCTATTAAAAAACACGTCCGTAGGTTTTCTTTTAGTAACCGAATGGAGTAACCATGGCCCGACCACATCATGCGGGGCTCTGATGTGGCCGATGAATATTTCCCTAGCTACTCGTGGGAACATGAATAAAGAAAAAAAAAATAATAAAATAAAATAAAATACATGCGGGATATCACCGCAACAGAAATGGCAAGTCGTCTGGAGAGAGACCTCCGAGACGAGGACTACGACAGGCCTAGCACGAGTCGTAGAAGAACGCCTCCAGCGCGCAGATTTAGCCCTAGGCGCAGAACACCTCCAGCGCGTAGAGTCAGCCATAGGCGCAGGATGAGCACGGAGCACCACAGGCGCAGAGACGCTGAAGCTCCAAGAAGACAGTGGCCTACAGGCACCCAAAGGCCAAGATCCCCGGTAAAGAAGGTATACACTTCCCGGGAGGCGAGAAGACCAGCAGAGAGTAGCAGACCCAGAGAGCGGCTGCATAAACCTCCTACGCTACCAGACAGGGGTAAGCCCGGTGGTCTGGATGACCCGTTGAGAAAAGGCCTCAGTGGAGCGGGTGCAAAGTGGTACTTGCGCTTCCTAGCCCAAGGTTTCGAACCTGAAGAAGCAAGGAAGCTAACCGTGGAAAGGAAGAAGGAGGCAACTGACACTCCAGTAGTACAGGGACACCTAAAAAGGGGAAGGGATACCATCACCCCCCCGGAGAAACCTGAGAGCAAGCTTCAGTTTGAAGGTATACACTTCAGACTGGGCTTACTACTCGTTGACTGTTACAACGAGGACACAGCTCAATGGCTACTACAAGCAGCAGCAAGATTAACTGCGTGGAAGGGGGTCAAATTGACGGCGTGTTTGGGAGAAGATATCCCCAAAATCCACACCATTACCGTCTTCCTCCCAAGAAGCTCTGGGCACGACCAGAAGAAGTCGCTAGACCTCATAGAAGCGCAAAACGAGGGGCTTAACACCCATCTATGGAGAGCGACCAGTAGTCGAGAAGAAGGCAAGGGAAGAGTGGTAACCTTCCTCATTGACGACCAATCGGCAGAGACGATTGCCAAGCAGGACTACATGATCGGATATAGGTTCGGCAAAATAAATGTCTGCGGACTGCGGAAGCAGGCAGCCGAAACAGCCGAAACCCACGCGGGCGAGGACGGAGCACTCGCAGTAAACCATGGATCAGTAGCTCAAGAAGAGGGAACTGCAACTCCAGCTGACTCCATCACAGCAGCAACAGCACCAGCAAAGGCCGAGGAGATCCCCCTGAGTGAGGAAGACACTGAAAGTGTCGACATAGCTGGACTCAACATGGAGGATCTAGTCATTCCTCTAACATAGGAGGAAGAAGAGATGGAGGTGGGCACCTGCCCCTCTCCGAATTTCCCCTAAAATGGAGCAAAAAACTCTAACTCGCATCGCACAAGTTAACCTACACCACGCGAAGGCGGCCTCGGCCGCCATCTCAAGAAGTTTTATCAAACACCAACTTGGACTTGTGCTGATACAGGAACCCTATCATTTCAGGGGAAAGGTAAGAGGTCTCTCACGCAAGAATGCACAGGTAATCTGGGATAATAGACAGGACCTCCCCAGGGCCTGCATACTAATCAGTAAATGCATAATATTCTTATGTCTTTCAGAGTACATGACGCAGGATTTGACAGCTATCCAGGCCTTCATTAACGTAGGAGGCACCCACTGCGCCATTGTAATTGCTTCGGCCTACTTCGACGGAGGCGGGGAGGCACCGCCAGAAGAAGTTCAAAGGCTAGTGAGACACTGCAGAAGGCACAAACTGCCACTTCTGCTAGGATGCGATGCCAACGCCCATTGTCTGGAATGGGGCAGTAGCGACAACAACGCTAGAGGTGAGCGCCTTCTCGAATTCATTATTAATGAAAACCTAGATATTTTGAATGTGGGAACTACACCAACTTTCGTAACTAGGGTAAGGGAAGAGGTTCTAGATATTACACTCGGCAGCCCGAGTATTAGTAACTGCATTACAGGTTGGAATGTTTCTGACGAGCCGCCCATGTCGGACCACAAGATCATCACCTTTAACATAGAAGGTCTCAGTAAGGAGGTTACCACGAAAAGAAACCCCCGCAAAACTGACTGGGACAGATATAGGTCTACACTCGAGTGGAACCTATTAAATGTGAAAGGAAAGAAAACGGCGAGCCACTTCCTAGAACTGGAAAGCAACGTAGAAGTGGTTAACAGGGCGTTCAAAGATGCATTTGAAAGCAGCTGCCCTATTAGCCGTAAGAAAGATCCGAAGGATATTCCCTGGTGGAACAAAACGCTAGTCGACCTAAGATCAAAGGTGCGCAAGCTCTTTAATAAAGCAAAGCGTGACGGAGACTGGCAAACATACACCGAGCAATTAACAAGATACAACTTGGAGATCAGAAAAGCTAAAAGAAATAGCTTCAGAGCATTCTGTGAGAACATAGCGTCAACCCCTGCAGCGGCCAGGTTACATAAAGCACTGGCTAAGGAGAAAGCAGGCGCGCCTGGCTCACTGAAAAAGCAAGATGGCAGCTATACCGAAGATGAAGAGCAGAGGGCCCTTCTACTATTAGAGACACACTTCCCGGGTAGCTCAATCTACAGCAGCACAGATGTACTAGTAAGACATAAAAGGCCCAGGAGAGAGGACTGGGCGATGGCAACAACTCATTTACCTGTCTTTCGACTTCGTCCCTCATAGAAGCCGGGTAGGGATAACTTTTAGTGTAAATCGGCTCATCGATACTCGTGCGGATCTCTGCTCTTACGTTTGTCTTAATCTCTTCATTACCAACGGGCCCAAATAAGTGGCTAAATTTATCGCAGAGATCTTCTAATTTGAGTTTAGCATGTTCAGAAATATCTTTATTCGGGATCAATAAGTGGTTAACCACGGCAGAGGTCATATTTTTTAAAGGGATTTTTTTATTAGTATCTATGATTAGTTCATTTTTCTTCCTATCTATTATAGCTTTTAGTTGTTTAAGAGTGTCGTCACCAATTATTCCATCGAATGACTCCAAACTCGGAAGAATAAAAAAGGTTATATCTAAATCGCAGCCTAGGGAAGAGAAGAATTTTCGGCAGATTTTGGCTTTAACTAAGATTTTCCCAGCAGGACTATTAATAAAGAATGGTGTATGGACGGGTTTGGCATTTGGCGCTAAATGAGATTTAATGAAGTTTTTATTCGCACCAGTGTCTACGAGGAAATTTAATATTTTCCCGTCCCGTGCAACATATTCTATGTATGGTACGCTGGAAACGAGGCGCCTTCCATAAAATTTTCCTCATTAGACTCTTCGATTGAGGTATCAGTAATCGCCGGTGTCCCTGAATTTTCGTCTCCGGTCGTTACCATATGGTAGAACCGCTGCTGCTTCCGCGGGTAGCTATCTGAACTAGCTTCCCGTTTAAATGGGTTACTTGGACGATTCATGTAATTCACGTTCTTTGTCTGGGCAGATTCATCCACTTCCATCTTAATTGCAGTCTTCGGGCCTGTCGTTCTTGGTGGAGCGTACTGTCGTTGGAACCCCGAATTCCACGAGGATGGTGGTCTCTGACCCGAATAACTTTTGCCATTAAATGGCCTAACTGCGATTCCAGCGGGCGGAGGAGGTCCTCTGTCATTCCCGAAGTTGTAGTAAACTGGAGACGATATAACATTTGGTGCCTGAATGTGCACCGAGTTGCTTCTGAAATTGAGATTTTGCATCTCGAGGCAAGCCGAGTATGCTTCAGGCAGGATCTTAGGCTTCTGAATTATCAGTAACCTCGAAAGGTCCCCACTCAGGCCTCGAATAAAAACATCCAGCGCTCGATTCCGGTAGCTTTCCACCAGTGCATCCATCGTCTCGACAGAGTAAGACTCGGCCCTGATTTTATTAATGATCAGTGAGAACTGGTGGTTCACCGTGGCATAAAAGTCGTCAACCCTAGAGCTTCCCTGAGTGAGCTTATTTAGCTGGTGTTCAAGAGTACGAATATCTCTCTTGTCCGCGTAATGAAGAGAGAGAACTCTCTTTATTTCAACCCATTCATTATCGAAAATGTTATAAGACACAAGTGCAGAGTCTGCTCTGCCTCTTATTTTTTGGCGAATGTGCTGAAGGATCGCCCGATAGATCGGCTTGGTACAAACAATTTCGTAATCCCTCAGCACGGTTTCCACACTATGTACCCAAGAAACGTATTGCACCGGGTTACCATCGAAAACCTGGAGTTCCTTTACGGAGTCAGGAAGTTTCGATATGTCCTTCAGGTCTTGCTCGTTATCAGGACGACGGAGAGGTAATGGTTCTCTAGCCTCCGGCACTGGTATGTCTAACGCGCCAGCTTGTTCAATCGACGCAATACGATTTCCCACCGCCTGCACTTGTTCGGAGAGGGACCGTATAGCCTGGCTAGGATCACTCTGCTCGATTTGGGCAATGCGGCCCTCTATGCCTTAGAGCTGTGTTATAAGGGAATTAATTGCTCCCGTGAGCTGCGTTACCTCTCTTTCTAACTTATCCATCCTACTCTAGGTAGAGCGGTGTCTAGAGGGTATTCAAGGTAGCGAAAGATATTCTAAAGCAATTTGTGGGCAACGACAAGGTGCGTTTTAATTTAATTGAGTGAGAATTTAATGTGATATGTAATATATTTGTTTTTTTTGTTTTTTTTTTCTTTTTTTTTTTTTATTTTATTTTATTTTTTGTGTTAAATTTTAAATATATTTTCGAGTCAAATTCTTTCGTTTTGCTTAACCTATATGTATTTAAGTACAAAAATGTGTTCACCTAGATGCCCGCTGAGAGCTCTCCGTTAAATTTTCGGAGTAGTCGCCCTGGTTCGGAAGGTTCGTATTACTCCGTTTTGGTCGTAAGCGCTGATAATTGCTAGCAACCTACTAAGGTACGAATATCTTCACCACCGAAAATCGAATGATTTTATGGGTGAACCGACTCCTTGTTTCATGAGAGTCTGCTCCTAGACATATAATAAGCTAATATTTTTTTTGATTTCTCTTTTCCTTTTTATGTATTTTTACTCAAACGTTTTTACTCGAATCTTAGTTTTTCCTTTTTACTTTCTAGATATTTTTATATCACCTTTTCCATTTAGGCGTAAAGTAAAGATCTTTTTCCTTCAAATACCTATATATTTTATACTTTTCAATGAATATTAAATTTGTTCTATACCTTATTATTATAAATATTCTCTATACTCTTCTTCTTGGTTGAGCACATGCAGTTTTAAATACTTATATCTATTTATCTTACATAAGAAATGTTGGTATGAGCCAGCCTGCCATCGCTAATTGGGTTGGTTATCTTCTTAGTATCCTGGATTCCGGCACAAGGTTAAGTGGTTAATTTCCCACACTCGTTAATTTCCACAGTTTTTCTTGCCACCACTTTCTATTCTCAGTTCGAGCACTTTACAGGTTGCAGATTAAAAATATGTTTTTTTTTGTTTTCACGGGTTTTTTCGTCGCCACATACGGAACAAGGTTTTTTGTCGGATCACTTAATATGTTTTTTTCCTTTTTTTTTCACCACGTACGGTAAAGGTTTTTTTGTTAACACTTTTTTTATTATTTCTTGTTAACACTTTATAGTTTGCACATAAAAAATAATGTCTCAATTTTTTATTAAACCGCGATGACAAGCGGTTCCTGCTCGGGCGCCACTAATGAAAATCTCCTCCGCAAATACTAAAAAAATAATTTTCAGGAATCTTCCACCGATTCCAATGAAACTCAAATTTAAACGTTATAATTTAAATCTTTATTCTAGCCAACCGGCCAAGTCAGAAGTGCAACCAAGAATGACAAACTAAATTCTATCCTACAATAATTTGACTTAGCCTAAAACTGCTGCGTTGCATTTCCCACGCAGACCCATCACCTCAGTTCATAAGCAGAAAGATGATCCTCTTCATAACGGGCGCGCGTGCACATAACGGAAGCGCGTGTGCAGCGAATCGCGTTGCTTGCACTTTTTCCCGTCAGGTGAATAGCCGAACGTGTTAACTGTGTATTTAGTTGTTGTGTTCATAAATACTTTTCTTTTTCTTTATCATTGGTATTCACTACAGTTGTATGTAATTCAATTTTAAGTGCTTATTTATGAGAAACAATTTCTTGAAGTATTATGTTAATCTAAGTTTAAATAAATGAAATGAAAATGAAATGGATATAGTTACCAACTAGCCTTTCTAACGTTTTCAGAAAGAAAGAGGAGAGGCTAATTGGTCTGATGTCTTTCGGAGTGTAGTGTAAAGTCTTACTGCATTTCGGGATGAAGACCACCTTAACTCTTTTCCATGAGGATGGGATATAGCCGAATTTAAGGCAGCTATTGAAAATCCCGTAGAGCCAGGGGGCTAAGGGTTTTATGCCCTCTTCCAGTTCTACTGGTGTTATACCATCTAAACCTGGAGATTTATATGGTAGGAAACTATTAACAGCCCAATGAATAATATGAGTGTTTATTATTCCTGCCGGAACGTCCATGATTGAGTGGTGTTGGGGTGGGTGCCTATTATCTCGCCATTTTCATTTCGTTAACTATCATTTCGTTTTGGTTACAATAATTTTTATTCACATTGCAAAAGTTCTTTTGTTTTTCTTTTTTCTTTGTTTTGCGATCAGTTCTTAACACAATTATATTGCATTTCTTCTTGTGCTTTTTACTTGTTCTGTATTTTCGTTAAGTAGTCTATGCTTTACCTAGGCTAAATTTATCTCGTAAAACGGTTATTTCTCGTTTTCTCTCTATATAGATCTATTGTTTTATAATTAGTTATTTTGTTGCGGTTGACTTAGACTTAAAGAAGGCGAATAACGAAGCACCTAAAAAAGAACCTGAAGAACCTTAAGGCGAATACTTACTTTCATTTGGGCGTTTACGCATTTTTATATGTTGGGCTAATCTTCAGAGTGAAAGATCGCAAAAAATGCCAAAAGTGAAAATATATACAGTGATCAAAAAAGTATTCGACGTAAGGGTACCTTTCGAAAAATCAAATAATAAGTGTATAAAAATATAACAAATTCAATTTGTTTAAAGCAAAATTGCATACCAGACTTATTTATTTCTTATTTCAGTTCATCATTTTTTTAATTTTTCGCATTTCAAGAAGAAAAAAAACTAAAATCATTATATATTTTTTTGAAGCTCTAATATTTAGTAACTTATCCTTTGTGCCGTATGATCTCTCGTGATGGTCTGGCATAGATTTGACCAATGTTTTAGTGAATTCAGGATCAATGTTAGTCCATGACCCCATTAAAGCAGTTTTCATTTCGTTTCTGTTGGTAAAGGTGTGTGGTCGCAAATTTTTTCCCAAATGACCGAATGATTGTGCAGGCGTTTTAATCACTTTTTCTTTCTTTTAGTAGTTAATATAATATAATATATTATATATTATATGATCCATCGTTCCATTAATAAGAACCAAATTTCCCACACCCGAAGCCGTCATACACCCCCATACCAAAACACCTCCTCCGCCATGTTTCACTGTTGGCACCAAGTTTTTTTTCTTCTAGCTCTTAGCCTCAGACGCCTGCCTAACAGTTGTTGACATACCCTTAGCGGAGCGACGAAGTCGCGCGGGCGGCTAAACCCCTCCGGAAAGCGGAGTTTAAATGAATGAATCACGCAAAGCGCGCCACTTACACGCTGTTGGTCCGCACAGAACTATCTTCGAATAGACTTAGCCCCAGGCGCCTGCCTGACAGTTGTTGACATTCGCTTATCGGAGCAACAAAGTCACGTGAGCGGCTAAACTCCTCCGGAAATCGGAGTTTAAATAAATGAATCGCGCGAAGCTCGCCACCTGCCCACTGTTGGCCCGCACAAAACTATCCTCTAATAGACTTAGCTGCAGGCGCCTGTCTGACAGTTCTGACATACCCTTAGCGGAGCATGATTTTAAGAAATTATCAAAGAAAACGAAGTAAATTTTTTGGGCGATCATTCATTTTCGGACTTAAGGCTATTCTTCCTTGGGCGATTATTCGCATAGCCATTCACTCCTGTTTTGGGCGATTGTTCATTAATTTTTGGGCGGTTGTTCCTTTTTTGGGCTTTCTTTCATTATGCATAACTTACTTACTTACTTAGATGGCGCTACAGTCCGTACACATTTGTAAAAGATTGAACCTCCGGTGTTGGCATGTGAGATTCGTACAATTCTTTCAAGTACTATGTTAAAGAGATCGCACGATAGCTCGTCACCTTGTCTAAGCCCTTTTCTGACATCGAATGGTTCGGTGATGTTCTTACCGACTTTGATGGAGCAGCGAGAGTTCTCCATCGTCATTCTGCACAAACGGACGAGCTTGGCAGGTATGCCAAAACTAGACATGGCTCTGTATATCTCGTCTCTACACACGCTATCATAGGCAACCTTGAAATCGATGATAAGGTGGTGTGTATCGATTTTATATTCATGGGTTTTTTCCAAAATCTGCCGTAGTATGAATATTTGGTCAATGGTGGACTTTCCCTGCCTGAAACCGCACTGATAAGGACCTATCAGGTTGTTGACAGGATCTTATATGCGATGTTGAGGAGACTTATACCTCTGTATTAGCGCAGTTTAGAGGGTCTCCTTTCTTCAGGATAGGGCAAACGATGCTGAGGTTCCTTTCATCGGGCATACTTTCGTCCGACCATATTTTACAGATGAGCTGGTGCATACTCCTTACCAACTCATCTCCTCCTGCCTTGAAAAGTTCAGCGGCGACGGAAAAGGCCGTCGGCTCCAGCAGCTTTGTTGTCCCTATCCTCACTTTATTCTGATCGGGTTGGCGGAAATCTTGACTGTCATAATCACTGCTGAATAGCTCACTCTGCCTGACAGCGGAATATTGGTCATCATTGCCGTTTAATAGTCTGCAGAAGTGTTCGTTCCATATCCTCAGCACCGACTGCGATTCTACTACTATATTACCATTTTCGTCCCTGCAGGCTTCTGTTCTGGCTTTGAAACCCTGGCATGTTCTTTTTACCTTTTGCTAAAATTTTCGAACATCATTCCTGCAATAAAGTCTCTCAATCTCCTCGATCGAGCGCTTCTCATGCTCCTTTTTCTTCTTTCTGAGAAGTCGATGTTCCTCTTTTCTACTGCTCACGTAGAGCTCGTAAGCAGCTCTAGTCCTTCTATGCAGCGCCGCTTTGTACTCCTCTTGTTATTCTGCATATGCTTGCCGGCATTCCTCATCAAACCAGGGGTTTCGTTGTGGTGGCCGAGAGAAACCCAGCACATCAGGGGCGGCATCTCTGATGGCTTGTTGGCAGCGCTGCCACTGGTCTTCCGCATTTGCTGCTGGCGGCATAGGACTTAGATTAAGATTAAGAAAAACACGATCGGCAAAGGTTCTGGCGGTCTCTTGCGATTGTAGCCGCCCGACGTCAAATTTCCTCACAGTATTTCGTTGATTTCGCTCCGTTGTGGATATCCGCATCCGTACCTTGGCTACAACTAGGTAGTGATCCGAGTCCACGTTGGCTCCTCGGAAAATCCGGACACCCAGAATACTGGAAGAGTGCCTTGCGTTGATCGGAATGTGATCGATTTGGTTGACAGTTTTTCGATCAAAGGAGAGCCATGTTCCTTTGTGAATGTCGAGACGCGAGAACCGCGTACTAGCTACAACAAAGTTTCGCCCCGCCAAAGTCGATTAGCCTGAGTCCATTGCCGGAAGTGATGTTGTGCAGGCTGTGTTTTCCGACCACTCTGCTAAAGACCTCCTCTCTTCCTAGTTTTGCGTTAAAATCACCTAGGATAATTTTAACGTCGTGGCAAGGGCATTGCTCATACGTCTTGTCCAAGAGCTGGTAGAAGTCATCCTTTGTCGCGTCGGCCTTCTCGTGAGGGGCGTGAACGCAACAGATCAGGTCAACAAGAGATGCCTCGTCCGGTTAAACATATGCGCGCTGAAGTTCACCCAGATGTGCTTACGCAGGTCTGAGTGTTCAGCTACACATATATCGTCAGACTCAGCATACGCTCATCGTTAGTTCACTATCAGATAACTATCCAGCGGGCTCCACGGGGAGGTGATGATGTGATTTTGCCACGCCTCATTATGCATAAACGACCAGAAATTTTGGGCGATTGTTCATTCTTGGAATTTGGGCGATTTTGTTTTGGGCAGTTATTCGCACAGCCCTTAAAGAAACTTCGCATATTTGTTTATGGGATCTACTTGTAATGTCGCAACTCTACGTCGCCATAAAGTTTGGGGTGATTTTTCATTTTTGGTTTCTTAATTTTTTTCATTTTGGGACATTTTTTCATTTTGTTTGGGGTCATATTTCGTTTGAAACTGGGGCAATTTTTTTCAAATTTCGTGGGTAGTTAAAAACAGTAGAATTAATTTTATGAATGCTTTTGTCCATCGGTGTATATGTGAACAAATTAATAAAATAAAAAGAATAATATCAAAGGTTTGAAGGTAAAGTGAACATATTCTTATCAAAATAAAAACAAAATGGTCTCTAGGGAAACAGAATTATTATCATTTCTAAAATGAAATGATGATAATTCGAACTAATTATAAAAGTAAATAAAAATTTGAGGAGCAATCAAATTCGAAATGAGCTAAATATGAACTATTTACAAAAGTAAATGAAAATTTGAGACATAATCAAAAACGACTTGAAGAAAATTCGAGTTTATCGTTTATCAAAACAACAAAATGCGAAATGATAAAATCGAAATAACAGAAATCAAGATAAAAAATGCGAGTTGTACCATACCCGTGTTGAGGTATAGATATGTTTGTATCTATAGAGTTTCCTGGGAAATGAGAAGGTTTAATGCTTCTTCTGTGGACATGGTCCAGTCTCCGTTAGGTTTCTGGATAAAGCTAGGGACATGAGGTTATTTGGAAAGTATTTTCCTCAATCTGATAGAATCGCTTGTCCTTTCTATATTGCTACAGAACAATCTCCACCATTCTCGCTGAGCTTTCCTTATCTCTCTTTTGAATACCCTGAGACTGTTCTTATAGTTTTCCCAGTCTTCTGGAGATCGTGAAGACTTTGCTATATTGAACTGTTTCCTACTATCATTTCGGAGTTTTGCTATGTTAGTATTCAACTAAGGTTCATTACCATTTCTGAAAGCTTTGTTCATAGTTTTCGAAACTTTGTCTACCATCTGGTCGATTTCAGATGGTGAGCAAGGTTGAGTTATCTCGGTGTTGAGTTCTTTATTTAAAAATGTATTACATACCTGCCAGTTAGTATTCCTAGAATTCCTAAAGGATTTTAATGGAGGTTTGGTAAATTCCAAACTAAATTGGATATAGTTGTGCTCCGAAAAAGAAACATCTTTCGACACCATCCATTTACTAATATTTAGCTTTGGGGAGTTGGTGGCTAAAGTAATATCTAGTACTTCTTGCCTAATTTTGTTAGTAAAAGTAGTTTTAGAACCTATATACATACTACGAGGTTAGTTTCTATGATGAAGTCGATAAAACGGCCACCTCGATTGTTTGTATCACTGCTTCCCCAGAGGTTGTGGTGGGCATTGGCGTCAGCGCCTATCACTAAGGGGATGTTGCTTGCTTGGGCTGATCTTATCGTCTCACGTATATTTGGTGTTTGTATTGGGCCTGTATCATCGTAGGGCATATACGCTGACGATATCCATAGCCTGTCTTTCCCATCGCGGCTTAACACCACACATGCGAAGTCCGAGTCGCTGAAATTTAGTAAGAAGAAGGCTTTTAAGTTATTTTTCGCTAGAATGGTTCACCTGATCTTTTGGCATAAAGCAAGGAATGATTATTTGCTCTTAATCCAGCTATGCGGTTATCGCTCGTCACCCAAAGTTCTTGGATAAGGGCAATGTCCTCTCCTTTTGACTGCAGGCGGAGCAAAAGATTAGCAGAAGCTGCTATTGAGTGGTGTAGATTAATCTGTACAAGCCGGAGCATCATTCCTGACTGGTACAGATGTCTCTATTGCTGTGGTGTCACTATCCTCCGACTCGGAAGATTCACCACTATTTTGCTTTGGCAGCATAACTATCTCTATCTCACCTACTGACTCAGACAAGTTCGGGCTCTTGGACGGACCTTTATATCGCTCCAGTGACAGACCGATAGGTCAGTTTTGGCCCAAAGGTGGTTAAGCTTGGGCACTGCCTCTTTGGGGAACGTGATGGAGCTACTGCTGCTGCATTTTAAAAGCTTTGCACCGTTAAGGTACCAACCAGCGTCCGAAAAAGTCAGTGGCGTAGCAGTTGGATTTTTAAAAAAATGCGCCAGCACGTCTGACGCAAGTCTTGCCTTGAGGAGTCTCCAGTTGTCACCACTGATACGGCCCTCCTCATTTCCACTGTCGCAGATGCCGAACACCAGGTGATCCTCCGCCACCTCGTTGTAGGACCTGAGCATTGACTCGGTATTCTTGGCCTTATTCGGGCTTCAGAGCATTCTGTTAGGACATAGCGTCAACCCCCGCAGCGGCCGGATTACATAAAGCAGTGGCTAAGTAGAAATCAGGTGCGCCAGGCTCAATGAAGAAGCAAGTTGGTAGCTATACCGAAGATGAAGAGCAGTTGGCTCTTCTTCTATTAGAAGCTCACTGTCCGGGTAGCTCAATCTACAGCAGCGCAGATGTATTAGGAAGGTATAAAAGGCCCAGGAGAGAGGACTGGGCTATGACGGGAGACATCTGCTCGAATCAAAGGCTAAGTTGGGCTCTGAACATCTTCCAGCCGTTTAAAGCACTGGAAGCAGACGGGATATTCCCTGCCCCACTACAACAACCCAGGAAATCATTATGCCACACCTCCTAGGACTATTGAGAAGCAGCGTTCAACATGGGCATATACCAAGAATATGGGGAAGCGCAAAGGTCATATTCATTCCGAAAGTGGGAAAAAGAGACACCACTTCACCAAAATCCTCTAGACCCATCAAGCTGACCTCATTCATGCTAAAGACGCTAGAAAATGTCATAGATAATTACCTAAGAATGACTGTGCTGGAGAAAATACCTCTTCACCACAATCAACATGCCTACAGAACAGGAAGATCCACCGAAACTGCGCTCTACCAACTGACAAGCTGGATTCAGGATGCACTGAAGAGCAAGGAAACGGCAATATAAAGCAATTAGGAGGGATCTCGAAATAAAAAGAGTAAATCACACCACAACTAATTGGATGTGTGAGATGCTAAGAACTAGGACTGCTGAGATAGAAGTGCGACAAAAAATCATCACTATAAGCACCACTAGAGGCTGCCCACAAGGAGGGGTATTATCACCATTGATGTGGATCCTATACTCTGTTCAATTTATATTTTCAGTACAGGGAAGATAGGATATTTGCCTTTCACCCTTACTATTATGGATTTCAATAAGCTATCTCCATTCTAAAGCTCTCACATAGTTGCCGTAGTGAGCATTATGAATTGGCATAATTCTCTCACAAATGTCGGTAGGGTTACCAACTCTTTATTAAGATTTCATGAACAGAAACATGTAGACCGTAAACTAAATCTAAAAAAATTAAACTAAATCTAAATTAAATTAAATCTATCTTTTTCTACACCACCGAGAGGTAAGATAGTAGGCTCATTTTTTTAAGAGTCCCCCAGAAGGCCTAATCTCTTTTAACGTAAAAATAAATCACAGGAAAAAAAACGTAAATGTATGTAATGTATGTAAATGTTTATTGGACTGCACTATTTTAAATATTATACCCGAAACCATCTTCTTTTTATTTTTATTTTCATGAACAAAAAAAAACTACTTGGCACTTCAAAATCAAAATTGCAATTAGTTATTGAACCGAACTCCATCAAAAACTTGCTCAAATAGTAAATCTTCCTTATAACAAATAGCCAACAAATATTGTATACCTGCATTTTAACCGTTTTTTCAGGAAAAAAACGAAAAAATGTAAGCAGAAAAACACGCAGCGACAACACCTTTTTCCTTAAACTTTAAATATATGCTCCCAAAAGCTCTAAGAAAGCTTCAATTCTGAAATCTCCATACCAAAAACCAAAGAAAAAGATATTATAATTTCCATCAACGCACGAATGGTAACTCTGAATCAATGTGTTTTTTTTAATAAACACAATAAGCGAGAGGCAAATTGGTGATCAGTCTCCTCACAGCCGGGGAGGAGACAGGATATGGTGGGATGTACGTAGGTTTATGGAATATTACAAAAACAATTTCAATGCAACTCAGGGTTCTGTTTTTAATTTCAGTGGCAATTTTTTAAGTAGAGTGCCATGCAAACACCAGCAGGCACCAGTGTGTTTGAAAAAGCTCTCCCATAAGCCCTGTACTGAAGATATAAATTGAACAGAGTATAGTAGTAGATGAACTACTGCACAAATTGACAGATGTCAGCATTACGTGCCAGGGGTACACCGACGATATAGTCATTGTCGCAAGAGGGAAATTTGAAGAAACGCTATGTGAAATCTTTTAAAAGGGTCTAAGAATTACACAGAAGTGGTGTGAAACGGTAGGACTTAGAGTGAACCCTACCAAAACCACTGTGATACCCTTCACAAAGGAAAGACAGCTAAAACGTATGCAACCTATCCTGTTGGAAGGGATCAGGGTTGACCCACAGAAACAGGTCAAGAATCTAGGTTTAACACTAGACAACAAACTCCTCAGGAAAGAACATGTAGAAGCTGTGGTAACCAAAGCCACAAGAGCACTTATGGTGTGCAGGAACATTTCAGAAAAAAACTAGGGATGCAACCCACCCACACTGAGGTGGATGTACCTGATGATGGTAAGACCCATCATCAATTACGGGGCAGTGGCATGGGTTAACAGAACTAGGCTAACCACGACGAGGACAGCCCTCAACAAAATACAAAGAATAGCCTGCATATGCATGCAGCACCCGCAGATCGTAGGTATACATACCTCCGCCACACATATTTATTTTTATTTATTTATTTTTATTTATATGCTGACACATTAAAATACAATATCTTATAAATTTGTGGAGCTTGGCAAAAAAGAAAGCAAAAAGAACACATCATTTCAATCATCAAAGTTCAATGCATTAAATGAAGTAAATTAAGGAAAAAAGAAAAAGAAAGAAGAAGAAAAAAAGCTATGAACAGAGGACATCAAAATTATGTTGGTTCAGAAAGGCCGGAAAACTAATGAGCTGTGAGGGTCTTTTTGATGCTGAGAACTGAAGTCTATTGTAAAGATAGGAAAGGTGATGGCTCTGAATTATATTAAATAGTAGCAAAAGTGTTCGAAAATTTAAGAGGTTATCGAACGACATACCATAGATACTTTTAGAAAATCTCGAGACATGATCGTACCTCCTTAAACCGTAAATATATCGCGCGATATTTTTATATGCCACATTAAGTTTTCTCTGGGTCACAGCATCGCTTTTGCAAAAGATGTCACATCCATAAGTAAGGATAGGTATAACTAATGTCTTAGCGGGCATTTTACGTGTTTTTAGAGGAGTAAAATCTTTTGTGACTCAAAGCGATCGGAGAGCACCATATACTTCACCGACAATGGAATTAACGTGGTCTTTCCAGCTTAAATTTCTATTAAATATAATTCCCAAGTTTTTTGCAACAAATTCTATAGGAGTGTGGTATTTGTACCACAAGAATAAACGTTTTTCGTTATTCAATGTTTTATTCTTTGACTTAATATTACGGATACAATAAAGTAAAACTTATTTTATTTTAGGTTGCGCACGCTTCGACGGGTAAACGTAGAATGACATCAGCATGCTATATATACTGCTGACATCTGTTCTGTGGTTCGTTTTTCGTCCTGGTCATGTCAATGTTATTGTCGGGCGAAGGGCGTTCCTGGTGTGTGGTGAATTGCTTTATTGACACGCGCTGTGTTCGTTATGTGGGTCGCCACATTACTCCCCTCCTAGTGGAGACGTTCCGGCTTACGCACGATTCTGCCTGACTTGGTCACAATAGGCTTCGAGCAAGTCGCTGCTGTTTCATCTAGTGGTTCCGATGTTATAGGTTGATGATGTGTTACTCTTTTGGTTGATTCGTGGTCGGCGTTTAACGAGTCGTTCTCCTCACCATTGAATATGAAAGCGGGCTTTAGACGATCGATTGATATCTTGCGTAGTTTACCATTAACTAGAATACTAAAGTACTTTTCTTTTCGTGTTATCACTTCGAATGGTCCTCGGTACGGTGGAGTGAGTGATGGTCTGAGCGCGTCGTTGCGAATAAAAACATGCGAAGTGTTGTTCAAATCCTTGTGGATGAATACCTGGTCGTCACAATGCCTCGATGTGGCAGTAGGTTTCAGCATTTTTATTTTTCGTTTTAGATTCTTAAGAAAGTCGGAATGGTTAACATCTTCAGGTGAATCAGTAAAAAATTCGCCTGGCAATCGTAGCGTTGTTCCGTACACCAATTCTGAAGCGGAAGATTTTATGTCGGGTTTGAATGCCGTTCGTATTCCCAACAAAACCAAAGGCAGGACCTCACTCCACTCAAGAGTCTCATGGCACATCAAAGCCGTTTTCAGAGTTCGGTGCATCCGCTCGACTATTCCGTTTGCCTGCGGGTGATAAGGCGTCGTCTTAAGATGCATCGTTCCCAGCGTTTTGGTCAGTTGCTGGAACACTGCAGATTCGAACTGCCTTCCGAGGTCCGTGGAAATCTTTGTCGGCACGCCATATCGTGAAATCCAACCTATTATGAGATTCTGAGCTATTGATTCAGCTGTGATATCGTACATCGGGATAACTTCTGGCCAACGGGTGAATCTGTCGATTATAGTGAGACAGTATCGAAAACCTTTAGACGGCTGCAAGGGTCCAATTATATCTACGTTCATATGTGAGAATCTCTCATCGGGTAGCTCGTACACACCCACGGGACCTTTCGTATGCCGCTGGACTTTAGTGATTTGACATTGTTTACATTGCTTGACGAACGTTGCACAGTCCTTCCTGAGGCCGTACCAAACATACCTGTCGCTTACTAATTTGGTTGTACAACGTACGCCCGGATGTGACAGACTATGAAAATTTGATATCACGAGCCTTCTGCAGCTTTTCGGAATGAATGGCCGAATTACTCCGTTCGAAGTATCGCAATAAATCAGTTTGTTTGAGTTCGGTATTTTGAAGTGGGCTAGCTGTAATGATGTTTTTGAATCGGGTTCCGTCAGCAACCGTTGTAACTCCACGTCGGATTGTTGCTCGTTGGCTATGTGGTCGTAGTCGATGCTTTTAGATTCGGCACTTATCTCGTTGACTCGTGACAAAAAATCTGCTACCTTATTTTCCTCTCCTGGAATATGTCGAATGTCGCTAGTAAATTGGGCAACTAGATCCAAATGTCGCATTTGCCGGGGTGAAGCTTTGTTGATATCCTGTTTAAATGCAAATATTAGTGGCTTGTGGTCGGTGTAAATACAAAACTCGCGTCCTTCTAGCATGTACTTAAAATACTTTACACCGTTATACATCGCCAAGAGTTCGCGATCGTACGTACTGTATTTTGTCTGTGCGCCTGTCAGCTTTTTGGAATAAAAACCTAAAGGCATGGTATCGTTACCTATCGTTTGGTTGAGAACCGCTCCTATTGCCGTATCTGACGCGTCTACAACCAATGACAGTATTGCATTTTTAGCGGGATGGGCTAACAATGGAACGTGTGCTAACTCCAGCTTGCATTGTTCAAAAGCGCGAGAAGCTTCTTCGGTCCATACCAGTTCTGTCCGTTCAAATGCACATCAGTGCCTGGAGATGCATTTGATTTTTGACCGCACCTGGTATAAAGCGTTTTTTATTGTTTGAATTTTTTCGTCGAGTGGCTTAATTCCGTCTTTTGTTACCGAATGGCCCAAAAACTTGACTTGCTCTTTTCCGAAGACACATTTCGATACATTAATGCGCATATTGTTTCGCTGGAGACAATCGAAAACCCTTCGTAGGTGCGCTTTATGCTCCTCTTTGTTGCGAGATGCGACACAAATGTTATCTATATATGGAAAAGCGAAATCCAAATCTTTTAAAACTTGGTTGGTATGCCTCTGAAATGTCTGCGCGGCGTTACGTAATCCGAATGTCATGTACTGGAATTCGTAGAGTCCAAATGGGGTCGTAATTGCTGTTTTCGGGATGTCTTCCGGCTGAACAGGGATCTGGTGGTACGCCTTTTGCAAGTCTATAGTTGAAAAAATTGATTTGCCGTATAAAATCGTAGAGAAATCCTGAATGTACGGGACTGGATATCTGTCTGGAACGGTCACGGCATTAAGACTTCGGAAGTCGCCGCAAGGTCTCCACTCTCCGTTCGGTTTCTTCACCATGTGCAATGGACTCGCCCAGTTACTATTCGATGGGCGACAAATTCCCTGCTCGACCAAACATTTGAATTCAGCTCGTGCTGCGTCTAACTTTTCAGGTGGTAATCTTCGTGGTCGTGAAAAAATCGGGGGACCCTTCTGTTGCCGCCAAATATCATATTTAGCAGTCAGTCTGTGTGCTAACGTCGTCGACGACGGTTGTCTTTTGCTCCGCTTTAGATTTAATAAACAGTTTTTAATAATCGCAGCATTTTCATTTTCTTTACGCATGTTTCGTCATCATAGCGCGAACATTGGTCCTTCTACGCCAAATATAACCAAAGAACCAGCATAATTTAGCACATGTATATGCACAAAGCACATTACATATTTACGCACACATATTTTCCCGCAAACGCATAACTGATAAACATTTATCGTTTTCCTTTTCACCACTTTCGTTTACGCATACAACGCTTTTGCGTACCATCAAACGGACAGTTAGTTTTTGTTAGTGTTTTTTTCTCTTCTGTCGTCGACAAACGGAACGAGCGGTCGCAGTTTTCCATAGTTGCACATAAAAAGTGTTTAGAGTCAGTCAACATGACAAAAAATAATTTAACAAAACGTGATAGCTATCGAAATTCCATCAAACGGCTCTTAATCGCTAGTAAAAAAGCGGAATCATATGACGCAGCTGAATTGGAATCATATTTTCACCTCCTATCTGAACATTGGACTGGTTTTTCCCAAGCACAAGAAAAGGTGGAGCTTTCTTGTGGCGACGAAGTACTAAAAGACCAGGAAGCAGAGAGGGAGCAAGGTGAGCAGTGGTACCGCGAAGCATTCGCTAATTTAACTCGTGCCGCAAACAAGTTAAGAGCCAAGGTGGAATCCAAATCAGACAACATGCCGCAGTCAACACGTGCAGACATCAGACTTCCCCGGATGGAACTTCCGCAATTTGCCGGTGATCCCAAAGAATGGACACCTTTTCGCGACGCTTTCACATCGTTCGTCCACAATGAAGTATCGCTTTCTGGATCCCAAAAGCTCCATTACTTGCGTTGCAGTCTACAAGGGGAGGCCATGCAGGTAATTAAAGGTTTTCCAATTACAGACAATAACTACGATGAAGCGTGGAAACTTTTGACAAAACGCTATAATGTGCAACGCGTAATAATTGATTCCCACTTTCGAGCCCTTTTCGCTTTAAAAAGGGTAAATAGCGAATCATCAACTGCTTTGAAAGCTCTGCTAGACGCCACTCAGGAGCACTACCAAAGTCTTAAAGCGCTCGGCAGACCTGTTACGAATTGGGATGATTGGCTAGTCCATTTAACAGTAAGTAAACTAGACGTCGAAACTCACAGACAATGGGAGGTCTCGCAGAAGGACGATAAGATAGCGGACTTCGACACTCTTGTAACTTTTTTAGAAATGAGGTGCCGTTCTCTTGACGCGATTGATTCACACCAGCAAACCTCATCTCACATATTTAAACACTCCGGTCATCAATCAAAAAGTAAAGCCAAGTCCGCCTCTGGTTCTCTCCACACTGCAATCCCCGCTAAACAGACCGATCAACATACAGTTTCCAAATTTCAACGGAATGCATGCGCCTTTTGTTCAGCCAATCACAAAATTTACAGCTGTGACAAATTCCGGTCTCTTGAAACAACTAAAAGAGCTTCGTTCGTCCGTGAGAAAAACCTTTGCGTTAATTGCCTTTGCGCTGGTCATGAACAAGATAAGTGCCGAAGTTCAAATGCTTGTCGTGTGTGCCAAATACGCCACCACACGTTGCTGCATCGTGAAGTGCCGACTTCCAGTGCCGTAACCTCAAACACCAGTTTAATACCATCGTACGGTGCACACACTGCACATCACGTTCTTCTAGGCACGGCCATTGTCAAAATAATGGATAATTCTGCAAGATACCAGCCAGCCAGACTCCTTTTCGACAACGGATCTCATCTCACGTTCATCAGTGAAAGTTGCGTTCAAAGACTTAAGCTAAGAAGAACTTCAGCATCCACGACAATTGAAGGAATTGGCGCTACCGCAGCTGGAAACTCCAAGGGTGAAGTTGAACTTACCATCTCATCGCATGACGTCACCTATACAACAACAATTCGCGCACACATTTTGCCTAAAATAACAAGCAAGCTACCGCCGGTTCAGTTACCCCAAACCGATTGGTCGCACATCAACAGGCTTAAACTAGCCGATCCTCTTTTTCACACACCCGCTGCGATTGATATCCTCTTAGGCTCGGACGAACTGGGTCAGTTCATACTAACTGGCTTGGTTAAGGGTCCCATCGGAACTCCAATCGCACAACAATCTACACTTGGGTGGATTCTCTTCGGGAAAATAGCCGATACGAAACCCAAATGCACCGCTTCTACCGCAGTCTGTATGTACACAGACGCCTCGCTTACAAAGGCTGTCTCCAAGTTCTGGCAAATCGAATCATTACCCGCAATTAACCATCGAGGAACAGCTGTGTGGAAAATTCTTTGTCGACACGCATTATCGCCGAGAGGATGGTCGGTACGTGGTCAAACTACCATTCAAGCCTGACTGCCCTCTGGGAAACTCCCGTCAAGCCGCCGTTCGTGCATTAATCCGAATGGAAGCGCTCTTCGCAAAAGACAAACACCTCTACGATCAGTATAAAGACTTCATCGAAGAATTTATCAGCCTAGGTCATATGGAGGAAGCGACTCAATCTCCGAAACTAGGTAAGCACTACTATATGCCGCATAGAGCTGTAGTAAAGGAGACAAGTACCACGACCAAATTGACGGTTGTTTTCAATGCCTCTTGCCGCACTACTACTGGGTTTTCACTCAACGATTCGCAAATGGTCGGTCCGCAGCTACAAGCAGATCTTTTTTCAACACTTCTTCGACTACGTTCTCATCGCTTTGCTATGAGTGCAGACGTGGCGAAAATGTATCGCCAAGTACGAGTGGACGAGGAACACATCGACTACCAACGGATTGTTTGGCGTAATACTCCACAGGATGACATCAAGGACTACCGGCTGTTAACTGTCACTTACGGGGTCGCTTCAGCTTCTTACTTAGCTGTAAAGGCCCTTCAGCAGACTGCTTTAGACGAAGCCGAAGGTTGTCCTACAGCAAAGCAAGTTATACTACGTGACTTCTACATGGACGATCTGTTGACTGGGTGTTTCGAAGAAGCAGAACTGCAGCGTCTACAAGTTCAGACATCATCTATACTCAATCGAGGTGGATTCCATCTCAGGAAATGGTCCTCAAACTCTCTTCGCGTTATTAGTGCTGTACCAGAAGATGAACGTGAAGGCACACACTCTTTGGATTTTTCCGAAACGGATAGCGTCCGAACTTTAGGACTCCAATGGGAACCGCTCCTCGACAATCTAACATTCACTGTTCAGGTTCATGAGATAGATATCGCAAATTTAACTAAACGCTTACTTCTTTCAGATGCCTGTAAGCTGTTTGATCCTTTGGGCTTGCTTTCCCCTTGCACCATCATCCCAAGATGCTTTTCCAACGGCTTTGGACTCCCAAAGTCGATTGGGATGAAGCTGTACCAGGCGATGTGAAACGGCAGTGGCTAAATTACAGGAACCATATCACCAGCCTCGCAGCAATTAAAGTGCCGAGGTGGGTCGGCCGCTGTCGTGTACGTCCGCACAACAACCCCTGATGGCAAGGTCACCGTTAATTTGCTCACAGCAAAAGCCAGAGTCGCCCCACTAAAACAGACGACGTTGTCTCTACCCCGCTTGGAGTTATGTGGCGCTGCCTTGTTAGCACAGCTAATATCACAAGTTAGATCGTCGCTGGAATACCCAATCCGTAGCGTATTTGGATGGACGGATTCATCAGTAGCTCTTGCTTGGATTCGTCAACACCCGGGCAAATGGTGTACATTCGTAGCGAATCGTGTATCACAAATCCAAGAAGCCATACCTGCAAACGATTGGTTCCACGTTCAATCATCGCAAAACCCTGCTGACTGTGCTACGCGCGGCGTACTACCACAAGACCTAGCTGAGCATTCACTCTGGTGGGACGGTCCACCTTGGATCAAGCAAAACGAGTCGTCATGGCCTTCGCAACAGCTTTTCGTAACAAACCTAGACCGACGATCGGAGTCAACAAATTTAGCAACCAGCCCTAAAGTACCACCGATTTGGGACCTAATAGATCGCTATACGTCGCTGAGAAAATTGAAACGTGTAACAGCCTATGTTTTGAGGTTCCAGCATAATGTTCGAGTTGCCCTGCAAAACCATGAGAGCGGAAATCAACTGACCCGCCGAATGAGTAAACATCTCCATCTTTCTGAATTGGACGAAGCATTCTCTTTTTGGATAAAACTCACCCAACAGTATTTCTTCGCCGACGATATTCAACGCCTGTTGTCTAATAAGCCAGTTAGACGCCATAGCAAACTTCTGAGGTTACATCCGTTTATGGACGAAAAAGGATTGCTTAGGGTGGGTGGAAGACTGTCTCATACCTCACTTCAACAAGATAAAAAACACCCCCTCCTGTTACCAACATCCGCAATACTCACCACTCTCATTTGTGAAGATATACATCGCATAACCCTACATGCAGGACCCCAGGTTATGCACGCTATGCTTCAAAGTCGCTTCTGGGTTATCGGTGCACGCAAGATTTTACGGAAAATATTCAGATCATGTGTAAAATGTCGCAAACGCTCCTACGTGATTCAGCAACAATTAATGGGTGATTTACCAAAGCCTCGCGTCGTGGCATGCCGACCTTTCCTACGTAGCGGAGTGGATTTCGCCGGACCTGTAAACCTTCGTTTCTCCAAAGGCCGTGGTTCGAAGTCCGTGAAGGGGTACATATCTGTTTTCATCTGTATGACAACTGGCGCTATGCATTTGGAACTTGCAAGTGATTTATCCACAGCTACTTTCATCGCTGTCTTCAAACGTTTTGTATCTCGCCGTGGCCATTGCAAGGAGCTATATAGCGACAATGGCACCAATTTTGTTGGTGCTGAAAAAGAGCTCAGCAACTTACTCAAAAACGCTATCAAGGATGAACATCTAGCCAAACATCTCACTGACGATGGTACTACTTGGCACTTCAACCCTCCAGCGTCGCCCCACATGGGTGGGTACTGGGAAGCAGCAGTGAAGCGCGTAAAATTTCACTTGCGCCGAACGTTGGGAGAAAATCGGTTAACTTACGAAGAATTTACAACGCTTTTAACGGAGATCGAGGCTTGCGTTAATTCACGGCCTCTATGCTCGGTATCTTCGGATATAAACGATTTCCTCGCTCTCACTCCGGGACATTTTTTAATCGGAGAACCTCTCAAATTAATACCTGAGCCCGACACGGTCGATTTCAAGGGAAACCTAACAAGCAGGTGGCATCTTATCACGAACATGAGACAGCATTTCTGGAGAAGGTGGAGCTCGGAGTATTTATTACAACTTCAACAGCGTTCCAAGTGGACTCGTGTGAGCTGTAACGTCAATCTGGGTGACCTAGTCGTCATTCGCGATGAGAAGCTGCCTCCTACCAAATGGAAGCTAGGAAGGGTTATAGACATTCATCCCGGAACAGACGGTAATGTGAGAGTCGTTACACTCAAGACAGCTGATGGAATGCTAACTCGTCCCATCGTGAAGATATCTCCACTTCTAGCCGCAAATGACGTAACTTCCTAGATTTCCTTAAAACCTAATTAAAGCATTTATATTTATTAATGTATTCACTTTTTTGAACAAATTTATCAATTCGTTCCAAGGCGGGCGGAATGTTGCCGCCAAATATCATATTTAGCAGTCAGTCTGTGTGCTAACGTCGTCGACATCTTTTTCTCCGCTTTAGATTTAATAAACAGTTTTTAATAATCGCAGCATTTTCATTTTCTTTACGCATGTTTCGTCATCATAGCGCGAACACCTTCGTTAGGATTTGGTGTGTAATCGTGGCGTCCGTCGGTTTAAATGTTTTATTTGAAGAAGACATAATGTTCTTGTACTCGTTTAAAATTACAGCAAACTTATCCGTCGTGTCGATCATCGTAATACTCGTCGTTGTATACTCGCCGCTTTTGTTCGTTATGTTTTTTCCCAACTCGCTGTGGACTAATTTTCGACGCTTACTGTCTATCGTCAAGTCATAATGAGCTAAAAAATCGAGACCTATGATAGGATTTTTAACATCGGCGATTATGAAATCCCATGTGAAAAATGTATCCTTTCCTAGCTGCAACTTCATTCTTCGCTTTCCGTATGTCCGAATAATGGTGCCATTCGCAGCATATACAGTTGGTCAAAAAAGAAATCGGACGCTTACTCGTTTCCTCCTTAAACCCCAAAATACAATAATAAAAAGAACCCAGTTAAATCATGTTACTGCTTCTTGTGTTAGCTTATATTATTGGCTTGTAATATACAACAAAAAAAATGTAATCCATTCAAACGTGTGTTTTTGACAGCTTAATGTAAAAAGCTCCATCAAATTTTACCTCAAAAAAGAAATCGGACAAATCATTTTTGCAATTAAAGGAAAAACAACAAAAATTACGAAAATAAAAAATTAAAAATAAATTAGTATTTGGTAGGTCGACCTTTCTTCTCTTTCACCGCATGCAACCTATTTGGCATTGATTGAACCAATTTTTCACAATAAGTAGCTGGAATGTTGTCCCATTCACGTCTCAAAGCAAGCTTTAAGTCCGTTTTGCTTGAAATGGAGTAGTTTTTTAGCTGATTCTCTAAATAGCTCCACACGTGTTCTATTACATTCAAATCTGGTGATTGTAGAGGGGTTTCTAGCACATTTGGGCAGTTATACAATAGCCACAGCCGAGTATTGTGAGCTTTGTGCTTGGGGTCGTTGTCCTGATAAAAATAATATCCATCGCTGATTCCCAATTTTCGAGCACTTTGGTTCAAATTATCTTTTAAAATTTGTATGTATTTATATTGATCCATGTTTCCATCTATAAAAACAAGATTTCCTGGCCCAGCCGCAGTCATACAACCCCAAACCATAACTGAGCCACCCCCATGTTTTACTGTTGGTCGCAAATTCCTCTCTCTGAGCTCTTCGTTTGGTTTTCTCCATACATATGTTTGTCCATCAGATCGAAATAAATTAAATTTACTTTCGTCTGAGAATAGAACACATTTCCAGAACGAAAAATCTTTGCTTTGATGACGTCTAGCAAATTCCTTTCTTTTTATTCGGTTCTTCTTGTTGATATACGGCTTCTTTCGAGCGACTCTTCCATGGAAATTGTTTTTTCGTAAAACTGTCCTAACGGTTTCCGGATGAACATCTTTATGCAAATAGTTTTTTACCTCTGCAGTCAACTTTGGTGCACTTAATTGAGGATTTTTCTGCACTTGCTTTACAATCCAACGCTCATCCGGCACACTAAATTTTTTAGGTCTTCCAGATTTTGGTAAATTTTCAATTGAGTTTGTTGTTTTATACCTTTTTATAATGTCGCCTACTGTAGAGCGACTTCTTTTAACTATTTCTGCAATGGCACGCACAGATTTTCCTCCTTGAAAATGTTTTATTATAATTTCCCGCACTTCTAACGTTGTGTAACCACGTTGTCCCTCCATCTTGGCTTTCTTTTCCAAATTTTGCTTCCGAATGGAGGAAAACAGTAAGTGTCCGACTTCTTTTTTGACCAACTGTAGTTTTAATCTTCTGGGTTTTTCGTATTATCTTTGGTTGAAGGAGGGATGACTGAAATATCGGCTCCGGTGTCGATCAGGAAATCCGTAAATGTTGATGAATCGGTGACATAAATTCGATCTATACAAACGTTAGCCGATTCCCCTAACGTTTGATCTCTTAGTTTCCCCTTTGCTGGTTCCCAAACCGACACGGAGAACGGCACTTGGTAGCGTTCTTGCCGTGTTGTAGGTGATACCAACACGTGTTGGTTGCGTCACTTCGTAGTGCGTTTTCACTTGTCTGTCCTCCCGGTGCGTTCGTGTGTCTTTCCCTTGTTCGACTTCGTTGTCTGGGTCGCTCGTTACATAGCCTCTCCAATCTTACTATCCGATTCATCATCTCGTCCATCTTTGATTCCAGTGACGAACGTTCGTCATTGAATCTGGTCTGCTTGGATGCCGCAGCTGCTCGAGCTTCTGCTATCTGTGTGAATTCTCCTACCTCCATTATTTTGTCCGCTAGCATCGCCAGCTCGCTCAACTCGTTGTTGCTCGCTTGCAAAATTGCCTGTACCTGCGTGGGTAGCCTCTTTAGCCATAAAGATTTTAAAAAATCATCGTTGATTTTGCCTGCCGCCAAATTTTTCAACTCCATATATAATTGGGATGGGCGTTTTGTTCCTAACTCTACCTCAGACAACAATTTTTTCTCGCTTCTATTACTTGCGCTTGTACCGGCGTTACCACTATCAAACCCACGTGTCGTGTCTTTTCTTTGTGTGACCTTACCCTGGTCTTCGCCGCCGTCTTCGTCTGTGTCCGTCATAGTCGTTGTGTCTGTATTTCAGTCCGTTTCTTAATTTAGTTTTAATTCGTCGTTTAACCAAACTTGTAAAATGTATTTTAGAAAAAAGAATTTACGATAAACCTACTATGTATGTATTTGTGGAGAACAGATGTAAGCAATATATATGTATGTTAAAAAAATTTACGTGCGTTTTATCAGCAGCCGCTCGATCGGATTTCTTATGGTGAGGGTTCCCTCGCCGCAGTCACAGTATACATATATGTATATGTATGTACATGCGCCTGTACAGTTTTCGTTAACTGCGTCCCTTTTTTTTAGCCTGCCGTCGGGTAAATTGTGTTCTGCTCCCGAGGAATTAAAATGTGCTCGTCGCACAAAATGGCGTCTTGTCTGTGTGCTTTTTACACAGAACTGTGTGCGTTTTTCGGGAAATCCAAATTACTCTAATGTTCGCGGGGTCACCATTTGTGGTATTTGTACCACAAGAATAAACGTTTTTCGTTATTCAATGTTTTATTCTTTGACTTAATATTACGGATACAATAAAGTAAAACTTATTTTATTTTAGGTTGCGCACGCTTCGACGGGTAAACGTAGAATGACATCAGCATGCTATATATACTGCTGACATCTGTTCTGTGGTTCGTTTTTCGTCCTGGTCATGTCAATGTTATTGTCGGGCGAAGGGCGTTCCTGGTGTGTGGTGAATTGCTTTATTGACACGCGCTGTGTTCATTATGTGGGCCGCCACAGGAGCATTATTTAGGTAGATTCGAGGGAAGTACGATAAGTCTACCGATTTCTTAGAGATCACAATGACTTTAGATTTTTCAGGATTTAGTACTAAGCTATTGACTCGCGACCAGTTATAAATATTTTGAAGGCCCTCGTTTATGGTCTGAGCATAAAGTACTATGAATCCTAGAGGACAACTTTTATGTAACTTGACATCATCGGCGTACATATGTATAAGAGATTGGACAGCAATTTCAGGAATTTTATTAATGTATAAAGAGAAAAGAAGTGGCCCCAATATTGAGCCCTGTGGGACACCTTACTTACTTACTTATGTCCTGTATCCCCTTGTGGGTCCTAGGGGCTCTACTACGCCTACGCGCCATCGTGTACGGTTTCTGGCAATGTGTCTGAGTTCTCCCCAACTTTTCCCTAACTGCCGTGCCTCCTTCTCGACTGTTCTGCGCCATGTTTTCCGCGGACCGCCAGGTCTTCTGCCATCCTGAGTTAGAGGGTTCCATTGCATAGCATGGTTCGCTATGGAGCTGTCACCCTTTCGGAACGTGTGACCAATCCACTGCCACTTCCGCCGTTGGATAGTTGTGCCTATTGGTTCCTGACCCGTTCTCTCGTAAAGGTGTTCGTTAGAGATACGATTGGGCCAGAAAATCCTTAAGATATTGCGCAGACACCTATTAACGAACGTTTGCAGCTTTCTGGTGATAGTAGTGGTCACTCTCCACGTGCTGCAACCATATAGCAGCACGGATTCAACGTTGGAGCGGAACAGTCTTATTTTGGTGCTCAAACTGATTGCATTGCTTCGCCATATTTTGGACAACATCCCGAACGCGGACTTTGCTTTGGCGATCCTGTTGGCTATATCCAGTTCGGTTCCACCATCGGTCGAGACAATACTCCCAAGATACTGGAAATCCTCTACTCTCTCTACCGGTTGTCCAGCAATGCATATTTGAGCCGATGAGTTAGTTCCAAGGCTGATGATTTTAGTTTTTGTCGTATTAATTTTCAGCCCGACGACACCTGCCTCCCTCTCCACATCTGCTGTCATTTGGTGGAGGTCCATAATTCTGTGGGAGAGTAAGCATACATCGTCTGCGTAGTCAAGATGCTTCAGTTGAGATGTAAGAGTCCATCGAATTCCTCCGTTTCCCGTCGACAAAGCTGCATGAAGCACATCGCTAATCACCAATAGGAATAATATTGGTGAAAGGATACAGCCTTGTCTTACCCCACTTTGGATCTCAAATTCCTCAGACAACCTTCCCCTGTGCAGAACGTGACATTTGGAGCCTTCATATGTAGCTTTGATAATAGCAATTAGTTTATCGGGAATGCCTCTCCTGCGTAAGGCACGCCAAATAAACTCCCTGTTGACACTATCGAACGCCTTCTCAAAATCGATGAACAGCAGGTGCAGTGGCGATCGATATTCAACACACTGTTCGATGATAATCCGCAGGGTGTTGATGTGGTCGGCACAGGAGGATCCAGAGCGGAAACCTGCTTGTTCGGCATCGAGTGTGTCTTCGAGATGTTGTTTGATTCGCTCAAGGATGATTTTAGCTATTATCTTAGCTACAGCAGGCAGCACGCAGATACCCCTCCAGTTTCCGCACTCCATTAAATTTCCTTTCTTAGGAAGCTTGACGATCATTCCCTTTTTCCACTCGTTAGGAAAGCTCTCAGCTTCCCAAGCTCTATCTATAAGTGGAAGCAGAAGCTCAGCCGATGTTGTTGGCGTTGCTCGTAAGAGCTCTGCTGGAATACCGTCAAGTCCTACCGCCTTGTTGGTTTTGAGTGCCTTGATCGCGGTAATGATCTCATCTTTACTGGGAGTCGTGGTGCGTATTCGGGAACTTCTCACCTCGGGCATCTCAGTCTGATTTGGGAGCATATCGTTAGCGAATACACGGTTCAAAACCGTAGCAAAATGCTCTTTCCATCTCTTGAGCTGGTCCTCATCCGAAATGAGCAAGGAGCCGTCTAGGCTTTTCACTAGGTATTGGCTGGAGCTGCGACCACCTGTCAGCTCTTTCGTGATTCTGTAGACAGTCCTGCTGTCGCACCTCCGTGCAGCTTCTTCTGCTTCTGTAGCCAGCGCGTTGATGTAGTTGCGCTTGTCACGTCGTACGCTACGCTGAACTTCTCTCATCTTCATGCGATATAGGGACTCTAGCTCGCTTCTCCCTGCTGCTGGGGTAGCTGCAACGCGAGCTTTTAGCTGTTTTCGTTCGTCAATCCGTCTCCAGGTATCCTCGGAAAGCCACGCCCTATGTCTTCCCTGCGATCGACCGACAATTCTTTCAGCACCAGATGTAAAAACATTTTTCACAGCACACCAATGGTCTTGGATGGTTGCGGGCATTGAGCTGCTGATTGCTTCCACACCTTGCGAAAAGTGCTCCCTTAATTGTTGGCGCACTGAGGGATCACTAAGTCTATCGATGTTGAACCTGGGCATTCTTGTGTTGTCGTGGGATCTTCGAACTGCAGCAGTGCGTAGTTGGAGAGTAGCTATCATAAGATGGTGATCACGTACTATCCCCACATCTGCCCCTCGTCTGTTTCGGACGTCCAGGAGACTGCTTCTAAAGCGGCGGCTGATAGCAAAATGGTCAATTTGGTTGGAGGTTGCTTGCCTGTCATTGGAAACCCAGCTGACTTTGTGGCAGGTCTTGTGCTCAAACATGGTGCCACCTATCACAAGGCGGTTGGCATTGCAGAAATCCACAAACCTTTCGCCGTTGTCATTGCGGTTGCCTAGTCCATGCTTCCCGATTACATGCTTGAGCCCTTCGTTGTCGCTGCCTACCTTGGCATTCAAATCCCCCATCACTATGACAATGTCTCCATTTGGTGTTGTGTTGAAGACGGCGCTTAAGAGATTGTAGAAGCTTTCCTTTTCGTCCTCAGACGAACTATTCGTTGGGGCGTAACACTGTATGATGGTGACGCGTCTTACTCTAGTCCGGAATCTGGCCGTCAAAATCCTATCACCATGAGGCTGCCAGGAAATCAGGCCCTTGCGTGCTGTTGTTGTTAGCAGTAGTCCGACTCCATATTCCCGCGGACTTCCGGATGGTCTTCCAGAATAGAGTAGTACAGTGTTACGCGTTGGAGACTGGTACTCGCCCGCTTCTAACCATCTTACTTCACTTACCCCCAAAATGTCCAGTTTATATCGCATGAATTCCTTTTCCAGTTGGAGGAATCTGGCATTGTAAGGACCTTCTCTTCCCGAGTCGAGGAGCGTCTTTACATTCCAGAAACCTATCTTTGTCCGGGTACAATAGCCAAAAGTCGTCAACATGTGATCAGTCCTTATCCGAGGCATAGTGTCGGTTTCAGTAGCGAGCTGGTTTCAGTAACGCAGGTTGCTGGCCCACGTTACCTAGCCTAGAATCAAGGCCCTAGACAACCCGCACTTACAATTTTGGCCTATACGTATAAGGGTTTATACGTATAGTTGCCCGGGGACCACCACTAGGAGGTAAAGTAAGCACTTCATCAAGAACTTGATTGTTGCGCTACTGGCCCAAGCCAAGTTTTGGGCAGTCAGTAGTTTCCCGATCAATCGCAATGCAGGTCCCCAAACCAATGCAGGTGGGACACCTTGCTTTAAATTTAATAATACTGATGTCTTATTTCCAATTACTACAGCTTGCTTTCTACCTGATAGATATGAGAAAAGTAATTTCACTGCTTCAGGTGCGAAATCGTACAGATTTGATAGTTTGCTGCATAACACGGGATGACTTATCGAATCGAATGCATTCGAGAAATCAAGAAGCACCAAGAAGGTTATCTGATCGCTGTCCACTGCGCTTAAAGTATCATCAAAAACGTTCAGAACTGCTGTTGTGCAGCTGTGATTGGGACGAAAACCTGATTGAAATTTGGAAAGCAAACCTTTATCATTCAAATACGTATTAATCTGTTTTTGAATGATCCTCTCGAACACTTTAGAGAGGAATGGGAGTATTGACATAGGTCTGTACTCATTCTTGTTTCTTCCTTTAGGGATGGGAATGACCTTTGCAAGCTTGTACTGTGTAGGAAATACAGACGTTGTTAGGACAGTGTTTAGTAAATGTGGTAAAAAAGGTAAAAGCTTGGGAAGGACAGCTTTTACGAAAAAAGGGTGAACGTCGTCCAGACTTACTGCATTCGATTTAATCGTTACCACACCTTCAACCACATCAGCAGGCTCGACCCTGGAGAAGCTAAATCCTGTAGACGCTTGATTTTCATAAATGAGAGTTGGAGGACCAGACAAGGGCTGTGGGACTTGGGAGATGAACTTAAAATTGAGTTCATTACAGTCAGCATTTATTGGCGGGTTTGGTTTTTGCCTTCCAATTCCCATACTACGTAAGTTGTTCCAGAGTTTTCGCCCGTTACCTGATGTCGCGATCCGGTTTGTAAGCACTCTTGCCTTTTCTGTGCGGATAGCAGTGACTACCTGGTTACAAAGCAAGCGATACCGACGATAATCCTCATCAATTTTGTATTTCTTCCACCGATTGTAAACTTGGTTTCTCTCATTCAAAAGCCGACGAATGTCATTTGTGAACCAAGGCTGTGAGGTAGATCTTAACACATCTTAGGGACATGTTCGTTAAAGAGATTAACAACATTAGTGTTCAGAAACTCAACCTGTTTATCTAAAGATGGCATGTAAAAAATATTTTCCCATGGAATACTATTAACACTATTTTCGAGTGCCAGTCTATCAATGCTTTTAACATCATGAAATTTACATGATCGAACTGATGGTGAAGGTATGTTGAAATCATACGTTAGATGAATAAGGTCATGACGTGAAAAAGCAGGTGCAGACAACTGGTCGTAGAATAGCGCTTTACTAGTGTCGGTTACAAAAAATACATCCAGAAGGGTGCTCTCGAATTGGGAGAAATGAGTTGGGGTCCGAACATTGACAGGGTACATGTTAAAGGAGCTCATATCATTCATTAACCCACCATTAGTTAACAAATCACTATTAAGATCACCACAGACAATGATATTAAGACAGCTCGCAGCGATGTCTTCAAGCAAAACCATCAAAGGAGATAAGCTAATCGACCGTCTTGGCCTGTACACAGTTCCAAGTAAAAGTTTGTCATTGTTGCTGAGTAATTCAATGAATACATACTCCAATTCGCAATCAACCGGTGATACGCAACGAGGGTGCTAGAGCGAATCCCCAAGGAGACCATATTGAGAATCAGCAAACAACGGGTAACCATATCCAAATCAATGCCACTCCTGGACTGGCCCAGAGATGATATGGTCAAGAAATACTGCTTTGAAAGGAAGTTTGACTCAAAGCTGAGCAACAAAAGAGACTGGAGCAGCGAATCCGATAAAAACCAATTCAAACAACACACAATTAAATGGTACACAGATGGATCGAAAACATCTATTGGCACTGGGGCAGGAGTGCACGGGCCCAGGACTACATAGATACTCAGAATCACTGGGAATATTCCCCAGTATATTTCAAGCAGAAGTTCACGTGATCAAAAGATGCGCGCAATTCAACCTAGACAGGAAATATCGCGGACAGGACATGGCAATAATGTCAGACAGCCAAACCGCTATTAAAGCACTGACCTTACACGAGATCAGATCCAAACTGGTATGGGAATGCCTCACCAGGATCAACAAACTGGGAGAAACAAACAAAGTAACTCTTCACTGCGTACCAGGACATGTAGGAGTGAAGGGGAACGAAACAGCTACGAACTAGCTCTCTCATCGTCGAGAGAGAGATCGTTGAGAGTAAGCGTTTATTCAAAGGCTGGTGATATAAAGTGAAAAAATTCATCGTTTTGTAGATTTATACATCTTAAAAACTAAATTGAGTGAAAGAATTTTTAAAAGTGAATGAACATTTATTAAAAGTGATTGGTTATTGCAATTAATAAGAATAATACCGTGAAATAAAATTTCCGCCATCGTAGTAACTAAGTGGTTTATTTCCTTGCATACCTATAGGTGCAAATTTATAATTATAGTATGCGCATGTTAGCTAAATATTATACATACATATGCGGCAGTTAAAGTCATGCTGGTAAGTCATTTCTCAAAAATATTGGTGTATGTCCAGAAATGAATACTACACATGCCAAACTGTTGCATGCAAATTTTAAGTAAATTAAAATGTTACTACTTCAACAACAGATGGTAGCACAAACTTAATAGATAAAAGAAAATCTGATACGTATTGTTAAAAGTTACAGCGGTGCAAATCGCAAGTTCTTAAGCTAAATATGACTGACACCAATAACTTTAAGTGGGGATATTACGATTTCCGTGGTAACATGTTTTGAAAACGCAGTTTTGTAGCTCTCGATGATATAAGAACAAAATATAAAATACCAAAATTCTCGTTTTTGCCTAATTTCAGGTTTCAAAATATATTTTTTCCTATGGGATTTCTCTTAGAACATTAATTTATTTGCACGTGGAACAGAATTTACTTTGCATAGTTATGGGTATGAACAATTTTTGTTAAAGTAGCACAAAGACACTATTTCTGCGATAAAAAAATGTTGCATAATTTTACGAGTTGTTTTATTTTTTTGTACACATGTGCAGCTTTTATATAAATATGTACATATTGTTTCGCCAGGAAATAGCAATTCTTAAGAGGACTGTATTCAGGTTAAATATTAAAAAAAACCATCGCGACTGAATCCTCAGAGGGGATATTACAATATCCGTGGCGCCACGATGTTTTGACGTTTTCTAATAGATCTCGACCCACTGAACAAAAAATAATAAGTACAATTTTTTTATTGGCTGGCTTAGTTTTCTAGATATCGAACTTTGAAAATTGACTTTTGACAACCCATATTTCAATAGCCTTAATACCCGGTGCATTTCGGGTATTAAGTGAATAAAAACAAACTAATTTCTGTGTTGCCAGCCATTGACGATATTTTCTTATAGATCTCTGTTACAAAAAAAGGGAATATAAGACACTTAGACTTAGCCCCAGGCGCCTGCCTGACAGTTCCTGACATACCCTTAGCGGAGCGACGAAGTCGCGTGAGCGGCTAAACCCCTCCGGAAAGCGGAGTTTAAATAAATGAATCGCGCGAAGCGCGCCACTTACCCACTGTTGGCAACACTGGACGTAGTTTCTACTGAAATATTGCAGTTGAGGATGTGTAGACATTTTTATATAATAATTTGTAAATTTTAACTTCGTAATAGAAATTGTATTGTTATCAAAAGTACGCTCTTTTTAACCGACTTTCTAGTTATCAATTTGTATGCAGATAAATGGTGCATATGTACCTGGATTACTGATTACTCCTAAAAGTATGCCTACATTTTCATTCAGATTTATGCATGAGGTTTCATATTGACACCTCTAAGGTTATGCAACATAATGTTATGGGAAAAATGTTCATACATAAAACTATGCAAACAAAATGCTGTCCCACATGCTAAAAAAATAATATGCTATGAGAAATTCCATAGGAAAAAATAAACTTCTAAACCTTAATATCTCCTAAACTAGGCGAAAACGAGAATTTTGATACTGTATATTTTGTGCTTATTTCATGGAGAAAAAAAAAAATTGCGTCTTCAAAACGCGTTTCCATGGGTCTATCATCTTCCTGATGACATGGCTTGTTCGGGATTGAGCAATTCCTAAAAGTGCTCGCTTCATCTCCATCACTCATTGGAAAGCAGTGTACCGTCTTGAAGCACTTCTTCTTACGCGTAGATTTCGATTTTCACGTTGTTGAGTTGTTTGATTTGCTCGACGATTTCTCATTGTTAACTGAGCCGTTTCATTTGCCGCCTGTCTTTCTTGTGTTTGTGATGCACGAAGTCGAGCCATACTAATACGGCGCTGTTCTCGTGCGATTTCTTGTTCATCCGTATTCAATTGATTGGCGATATTCCGAACTCTACTTGCATTACGGGTTCGATGCGAAAGATAAGATCTTCTGGCTCGCGGCATTGTGAATAACACTGAGAAATGAATGTCACAAAAGCAATTAAGGAATTATCGATACATACATGTGCACAAATGTCATAACCTCACAAATCTTCGTTGGCAACTTACCGTTTGAAAATAGAATTCCACACCAAAATGATCAATCAGAATGAAATGAACAGCGAATTCGAATTGATTTTAAAAGTAACCCACCTAAAAATTAATAGCACAATCCGAAATTAACGTTTGGATTTATTGTCGATGCGCACGCAATCACAAAGAAAAAAAATTGTCACAACGTAACGTAAACATAAACGTCATATATCATAAAGATGGCGTCGTAAAATCGCTCCATACAAAATGCATGGGAAAATGAATTTTCTTCATAATTTTTTTCTAACTTGATGGTGCGGCAATCATGGCACGTCTTGAAACCAGCTGGGGACACGCTCTACGCGACGAAACCGTCAAAGTATAAATTATTCCGTTCGAAAAAGTAGCTGCTCTACATTGAGTGCCTCGCGTACTCTGGTGTTACGCAACACCGCGAAGGAACGTCATTCAGCAGCTTGTATCCGCGATTGTAGGTGAGAGTTGGAACATATACCAAGTTAAAAACCGATAATTACGTTTGAACACTATAGGTAAGTTTGACCTTCCTTATAACAGATTCACCAAACTCTCTCAAAATTGATCCAGTTTGACCATTTCTACTGGATAACTCAGCATTGCTTTTTCCATCACTCGTGAATAAGACCCCGAGATACTTAACCGTATCCACCTGCTTCATTGAGACTCTACAACCATGCAGAGTGTACTGAATAGGCGTTATGGAAACAATCAATACTTCCGACAAACGACCAAGGATGACCAAATCATCCCCAAAGAGAGGATGACTAATCCTTAAGTCCCCCACTTTGCAACATTCTCTGCCACAGCTGCACTGCAGCATCCAGTCCATATATACAATGAAGAGGCGAGGTGACAGAAGGCACCCTTGGCACCCTGCCCAACCCCCACAATGAAGGGTATTGATTTACCGCCATTTACCTGAACACAGCTTCTATAATTTGTATACATGTATGTATATGCCGAATCGCTTTTATCATAGCCTAACACATGATTTCGCCAAATGCATAAAACAGGTGTATACACGTTCAGCATGCTCCCAGGCCTTTTCAAGAATCATTCTGAGTGTATAACGGTCGGTCCTGCTTCTACCGGGACGAAAAACGCATTGTTCATCCTCTGAACTATCCTCAACCAAAGCTCTGGCACGTGTCTCTAACACTTTAGCAAAGACTTCCGAGGATATTTAAAATAAATATACCCTTGTAGTTGGCGCAATCTCTTGTCCCCTTGTTTACAAAGAGGGACAATCACTCCCACTTGCCAATCACCAGGTGTTTCACCGCATTCCTATGCCACTTTAATGACACGTGAGAGTCATTGCACTCACTCTTTACCAAAAGCCTTTAGCATTTCTCGCCGGATTTCATCCAAACCGGTAGATTTGCCAACTTTTAGCGATTTGATCGCCAAAATCTCGACCATGGGTCTATCATCTTCCTGATGACATGGCTTGTTCGGGATTGAGCAATTCTGAAAAGTGCTCGCTTCATCTCCATCACTCATTGGAAAGCAGTGTACCGTCTTGAAGCACTTCTTCTTACGCGTAGATTTCGATTTTCACGTTGTTGAGTTGTTTGATTTGCTCGACGATTTCTCATTGTTAACTGAGCCGTTTCATTTGCCGCCTGTCTTTCTTGTGTTTGTGATGCACGAAGTCGAGCCATACTAACACGGCGCTGTTCTCGTGCGATTTCTTGTTCATCCGTATTCAATTGATTGGCGATATTCCGAACTCTACTTGCATTACGGGTTCGATGCGAAAGATTAGATCTTCTGGCTCGCGGCATTGTGAATAACACTGAGAAATGAATGTCACAAAAGCAATTAAGGACACATACATGTGCACAAATGTCATAGGTTAGGATCGGCCCTCGGTGAGGATGTACTTAGACCAAAAGTTAGGTAAATGTCATAACCTCACAAAATCTTCGTTGGCAACTTACCGTTTGAAAATAGAATTCCACGCCAAAATGATCAATCAGAATGAAATGAACAGCGAATTCGAATTGATTTTAAAAGTAACCCACCTAAAAATTAATAGCACAATCCGAAATTAACGTTTGGATTTATTGTCGATGCGCACGCAATCACAAAGAAAAAAAAATTGTCACAACGTAACGTAAACATAAACGTCATCTATCATAAAGATGGCGTCGTAAAATCGCTCCATACAAAATGCATGGGAAAATGAATTTTCTTCATAATTGTTTTTTTTCCGGGGATTTTTCGGGAATTTTCTTGTGTATTTTTCTTGTTTGGCCGGAGACCAGTCCGAATTGGTGTGAATCATCGAAATCGGTCCAGGCGTTCTTGAGTTATAAGCGTGTGAACTAACGTCACTCACTTTTATATATATAGATATAAGGTGAAAGAGAGAGTGAGTGACAATGGATTTGAATTGCCGTGCCTGTACAAAGAGTAGCTGTGCTGCTGAGACCGTACTGTGTCAGGGTGGATGTGATACCTTGTATCATCCCAAGTGCATAAAATTTACAGGTTACGATATGACTGCGCTCCGTCAGAATGATCATTTAGTGAACTTGTGTAAAAAATGTCGGCAAAAATTATTATCGTTGGAGCATATAGAGGAGCATTTTTGTGATCTAAAGAGCAGTTTTTCGGAATTAAAGAAGAAATTTGAAAAAGCGATCCAATGTGAAAAAAGAAATGTTGTTCAAAAAGAAAGTTCGGTTTAAAAGGTAATCGGTGTAAGTTTAAAAGAAAAAAAAATCGTATGCGAGCGAAGTAAGGAGAAATTCCACGGCCTAAATGTAACCAAAGTGCAGAGAAGACAAAAGAGGAGTTAAAATTAGATATTAATCCTTTGACGTCGGGAATTCAAGCATCGGAAAAAAATAAAACTTAACAGTGGAGCAATCCTAGTGTCGCACAGTGGTGCCAAAACATCATTTTCGCGAAAAAATCATTTCAACTGTGGATCCCTATAGGAAACATATGCTGATCAAAAATGTTCCTATGAACAAGGGTCCGAATGAGGAAAAAATCAAATAACTTCGGCGGGAGGTATGGTGAGATCTCCATATAATGACATGCTTGAACAGAACAAACTTATCAACGGGTTTATTAAACTGATGAACGTGGGCGCAGGTTAACGCAGCTGGAAATGGAACAGTTGTTTAAGTAAGAGTCCAAAGAATATTTTAAAATAAGAAATAAAACGGAGGAGTGTGGAGCACGTTAATTCTACTCTACTGAGCTTTTGCAAATATTGATTTTTCGACCGTTTACATAGAAAATCCTTAACTGCTTGAAGAATTAGAAAATAAAAATGATGATAACGTTTACGTTTCCTTCATACTTGCTGTAAAAAGTATTTACATTTTTTAAATTATTATCAACTTAACGCAGAACAGATATTTACTAAAATACAAGGCGCTTCGCTGTGTGCACTAAAAATGGTTACATAATGAAGTGACTTTAAAGGTGTTGCAACTGTTGTCATAAGTGTCGCTTAGTGTTTCAAACAATTTGAAAATTTTGATTTTGTTCGCCTCTCGCACCACTGTGTGTCGTGATAATGAAAAATCTGTGGAGAACTTTAAAGATAATTGCCGTGTTTTTTTTTTAAACCTAGCCAGCCAATCGTTCATTTAAATGATTTGCCAGCCAGCCAAACCCAGCCGATTTTATACGAACATATCTTTAGGAACCAAGTAACCTCGCAGTGACAGCAACAACAAATAACTAAAAAACATTCGTTTTTTCGCCGCCTGAAATTAGGCATCACGAAATTCCCAGCCAGTAACTCATTGCTGGGGATAAAATCAAGAGTAGTAGCCAGCCGGTTGTTGTATTTGTTTTATGTGTAAAATTTTACTTTACTAGCAACTACTTACTGGCTAGGTTTCAAAAAAACACGGCTAATGCTAAAGAAAAGCTAGGAAAGGATTATAGCGTGAATGTTTTAGAAAATAGGAAGCTTAGAGGGAAAATTTGTTTCATTTCAGAAAAATTGGAGGCGGATGTATTAATTTCTTGTTTGAAAAAGCAAAATGACCTTTTAAAAAATGTTGAAATAGAAGTTAAAGCCATGTGGAAAAATAAGAAAAATAGTGCTGTAGTCGATTTGGATGTTACCAGTTTTAATGAAATTATGAAGGTCGGTAAGCTGAATGTGGGATGGGATAAGTGTGAGGTATCAGAATCAATTTATGTTAAAAGGTGTTACAAGTGTCTAGGATTCAACCACGTAAGCAAATATTGTAAAAGTGAAGGAAAAGTTTGTTTCAAATGTGGTGGAATGCATGTGGGGTCTGAATGTCAGTCTGGGTGTCTAAAGTGCGTAAATTTTGTCAGAATGAACAGTGAAATGTAAACTTAAATGTAAATCATAATGCGTTTGACCACGAGTGTGAAGTCTTCAAACGTAAGCTTAATGTAGAAAGAAACGACACTTGTAGCAATCCCACAGCAATAATAAAATTATGGTATACTATATGAATGTGAAAGTTTATTGTCTAAAAAAAATATGAAGTTGATCTGCTGTTGAAAAAGTATAGTCCAAGTCTATTATTATTGTGAGAAACGCGAATCTCAGATGATATTAATCAGAGCGAGTATGCAATTGTGAACTATAATTGTGTGAATTGTTCTTGAAATTCAAGGCATACGGTGGAGTTATGATTTACATAAAAAAGGGAATGCAGTATGAAGTGGCTGATGTATCAAAAGTGGATTATTTTGTATGGATCCTGAAAGTGTATGTATGATTGATAGGCAAAGATGGTCATTTGTTTTCGTGTATAAGTCACCAAGCTCGTCCGTGAATGATTCAATGAGTTTTATGCGAATTGGTATGCTGAATGTTTGGAGTATGAAAACAATGTTGTTGTTATCTGAGACTTTAATATTAATTTACTTGAGAACGACGGTAATAAAATGAAAATGATGGATAGTGTTGCAGATCAAGGGCTAATAGGAATAATAAGATAACCTACCAGAATAGTTGATATATCACGATCATTAATTGATTATGTGTTCATACGACCGGATACGTGTAGCATGGTTAATGCATGTATAAAAGAAAGCTGTAAAGTATCGAATCATGAGACAATAAGAGGCGAAATAAAGTGTTTAAGTCAACATGATGTTATTAAAAAGCAAACATTTTTTAAATATTCGAAGGTAAAATTTGATGACATTTTCAACAGTATAGGCTTCTCCAATCTATATTACGTGCACAATTGCGTTGAGCTTACAAAGTTATTTAGTGAGAAAATAGAAAAGTGCTGTGAGGACATGACAGTGGAAAACGTTGTTAAAGGGAATATTGAGTGCAAATGGTTCTCAACAGATTTGCAACGAATGAAACGAGAAAAGGTGTTCGCTTCAGTGTATAGTAACGCGGGGGCAAATTGGAAAAAGCATAAAATGGTTCGTTACATGTTTAAGAGAAAAATTTTGGAATCGAAAAAAAAATGTATATAGAAAAAGTGTGGGCGGTGCTTGAATCTTCGATAATGAAAATGAAAAAGGGTAGTGATATGATCCAACACAAATAGCAAATGGTTTAAATTCATACTTTGTAGACAGTGCTCGCGATATAAATAGATCAATATTGTAGCATCAAGCACATCGTCAGGTACTGCGTGGTTTGTGTACACAAACTGAAAGCAACGACGCAGGATCATCAATTCACCCCGAGAAACATCTAGCATGTTCTAGAACCCCTTGCAATTTTGTATAAATACCCATACCACAACCATCGTCGGCATAAGTGAATACAGCGATTACAAGAGAGATTAGACCAGTGGTAAAAATAAGCGACATTGTGAAAGTAAATCTGTAGCGACAGTTTAATTTGAAATAAATAAAGAATAAAGTGATTGAATATTGTGTTAAAGTAAAGTTGGTGATTGATGATAAATAAACGATTAAAATACACACAGGATAGTTTTATTTAAACAAACTCCAGCAAGAATATTACATTGGTGTCAGAAAAGTGGAATAAAACAAATTTTGTGTATTGGTTATTGTGTAAGTGAAAAAAAAATGGTTCCGAAATTGCTAGAAGATTTGTCATTGGTGCAACTAAAGGAAGTACTGAACCAGTGGGATCAACCTACGGCTGGAACGAAAAGCGAATTGATCATTAAGTTGCGGAAAATAATGACGGATGAGGGTACAGATCCTGATATGACTTTGTTTGACATCGAAGAAGAACAAGTACGACGAGTGACATGGCGATTTTAATGCAATTGCTATCTGAAAAATTCGACGATCAAAATAAAATGTTCGATGAGCAAAAGAATTCTCTAGAAGCTAAGATCGACGAACAAAATAACTCTCTAGAACAACAGCTATTCGATCAAAGGAGTGTTCTCGAAAGCAAATTCGATGAACAAAATAAAAGTTTGGAAACAGGATTTGGAACAATTGATGAGAAGATTGAAAATGTAGAGACCAATATCGAGACATTTGAAACAGCCATTGAAGGAAAATTCGAGAATATTAAAGCAAAATTCGAGGCTGTTGAAGGAAGATTCGGGAATTTAGCAAAAGAACTCGAACGCGTGAAAAAACAGAAAGTTCGGGAGTATTCGACCGACTGCCCGAGAAGGAAGAGATGCAGCCTCCCGTCTTCGATGGACAGACATCATGGGCGACATATAAGAAGCAGTTCGAAGCTGCGGCTATGACGAACAACTGGGATGACGAAAAGAGGTCCATTGCCCTCACGCTTGCGCTTAGAGGATCAGCTGCAAAGCTACTACAAACTATTGCCGAGGACAAACAACGCAACTACGACAGTTTGGTAAAAGCCATTGAGATGCGATTTGGGGACGACCACATACAGCAGGTATATAGGGTCCAGTTGCGCAGAAGGTCCCAGATGAAGGGTGAGACGCTCCAGCAGTTACAAGCAGACATCGAGCGACTGCCACATTTGTCCTATCCAAACGCCGGCGAGGAGATCATTAACGAGATGACAACCCAAGCGTTAACCCGTGCCATAGCTGATGCGAAACTACAAATGGCGGTAAGAATGGCTGGAAAGAAAACGCTCGCCGAAGCTTGGGCGCTTACTCTGACAATGGAGGCCGCAGACCAGGCCTGTCAGGGAATCCATCGGTGAGGGAAGTAGCCGCCATCGAATGCTCTTGCCAGAGGATGGACGTGGAAGACCGAAACAACGCTCGTGGAGGACAAATTCGTTGCTGGAACTGCAACAAAAAAGGACACCTAAAGCGGCAATGCAGAAATCCACCCAGATGCGGAAACTGTCCACATTGTGCGAATAGGCGACGCAACAAAGAACCATCCTACAGGGACAACATCCATCCTGTCGGCCAGGCTTCTCGAAACCAGGAATCGGGAAATGCATAAGAGCCAGCTTCGAGGGGCAGAAGTTGGCTAATGGAATCGACGCCCCCAAGATCACCATCCAGGTCTCCCAAACCAAACGATGCAACAAGAGTCTAACAGCGGAAGCATTCATCGGCAAAAACAAGTGTGTGGCTACCGGCGCCAATGCTTCTATTGTAAGAAGAGATCTCGTCCGGTAGCCATGGCTGTACAACACCACCTGCTACTGTCTTAGGACTGCGACAGGGGAAGCGGCGAAAGTATACGGAGAAGTTCGCCTCACGTTACAACTAAGTAGCAGAGTTGGCCTTTTCCCATGCGTTCCTGGTAGCCGACATATGTGATGAATGCATCATCGGAGTGGACTTTATGAAAGAACTTGCCGTAATCATCGACATCGGGATGCAAGTTCTGCGGTACCGGAACGTGGAGATCCCAATGGTGTACGGGAACGAGAACGCAGCACATGTAAGGACAATTCTCAGCAAGGACGAAGGCTTGCCACCATCTTCCGAGACTATCATTTGGACAAGACTGGAGGGTGATCCTGGGAGCCACCGATTCTACCTATTGGAGCCAGATTTAGGAAGGAATTCCCAAACTACACCGTGGGAAAAGTTTTAGTGGACCCAAAGAACAGCCTGGTCCCAGTAAGGCTCATGCACTTAAAGAGTCACAGCGTCAAACTAAAACAAGGGGATGTTATTGGTAAATGTGCGCCGATTTATTCAATTTCAGCAATAACCGAAAAGGAATCTGCGAGGCCCGTTTCATCAGCCAGGTTGGTGGAAGTAAGGGACATGATCCTCAAGCACTGCGAACTGGATCAGGATCAGCGAGCTATGGCAGAAAATCTAATCGGTACGCTGATATATTTGCCTCACGGGATGGAGAGTATGGCCGAACACATCTGGTGCAACAACGCATAGACACTGGAGATGCCAGACCAATCCGCTAGCCTGTCAGATGACTACCATTGGCAAAGCAGACGGAGGTTGCGGATATGGTGTCAACGATGGAGAAGGAAGGGCTCTTCGAAAGTTCTAAGAGTCCTTGGGCCTCACCTGTTGTACTGGTCAAGAAGAAAGACGGCAGCACTCGATCCTGCGTGGACTATCGCAGACTTAATCTTCTTCTTCTTCCTTTTATCAGCGAGGCTATGATCCGAAAACAAGGGATCACAGCCCTCCCACTTCACCGCATTTCTACTGATCCGCCTGTGGGGTTCGCCTCAGACGGGTTCGCAGACTTAATGATGTCACCAAAAAGGATAGCTACCCCCTGCCACGGATCGATGACACATTAGACACACTCTCAGGAGCTCGATGGTTTTCCACCCTTGATTTAAAGAGTGGTTACTGGCAGGTACAGATCAATCCAAAGGACCGAGAGAAAACTGCGTTCACTGCAGGAAATGGGCTGTGGCAGTTTACATTAATGCCATTTGGATTGTGCAACGCTCCGGCAACTTTTGAGCGCCTAATGCAACACGTCCTGTGTGGATTGACCTGGAAAACTTGCTTGGTGTATCTGGACGATGTGATCGTGATAGGAAAAACATTCGAGGAACATCGCGACAACTTAAAGAATGTGCTTCGAAGCGCTCACCTGAAGCTGAACCCAAAGAAATGTGACTTCTTTAGATCCGAAGTCAAGTACCTGGGCCACGTTATCTCGTCAGAAGCAGTGCGAACAGATCCAGGCAAGGTGGAAGCTGTGAAAAACTGGCCAGTTCCAAAAGGCAAACACCAACTCAGGAGCTTTTTGTGCCTCGCCACTTACTACCGACGATTCGTAAAGGACTTTGCCGGAATCGCGAAGAACTTGCACCAGCTGACGGAAAAAGGAAGGCAATTCAAATGGTCAGGTGAGTGCGACAAAAGCTTCAAGAACCTTAAGCAACAACTATGCGAAGTACCAACACTAGCATACCCCGTTCCCGGAGAAATGTTAATCGTGGATGCAGATGCAAGTAACGTTGGTGTCGGAGCGGTTCTTTCGCAGGTACACAATGGCTAAGAAAAGGTAGTAGCATACTTCAGCAAAGTGTTCTCCAAGCCGGAAAGGAACTACTGCGTGACCAGGCGAAAACTTCTGGCACTGCTTCTGGCGACAAAACACATCCATAAATACCCCTACGGCCAAAAGTTCCTTTTGCGCACAGACCACGCGGCTCTAAAAGGGCTGCTGCAGTTTAAGAATCCGGCGGGCCAGGTCGTAAGATGGATTGAACGACTGCAGATGTACTATTACGAAATACAATATCGTAAAGGGAAACTTTATTCTAATGCGGATGCCTTATCCCGCCGACCATGTAAGAGCGACTGCAAGCATTGTGTGCGTCAGGAAGAGAAGGACCTTCTCTCCATCCAAAGGGTAAGAGCTGAGCTTATCGCCGGTTAAGTGCAGAGGAAATCCGCAATGCTCAAAAAGAAGACCCAGATATCGAGCCGATATTAGCGTGGTAGGAGTTTAGGGAAAAGCCAAACGGACAAGATATCTCGGACAGGAGCCCCACTCTCAAGGCATACTGGGCTCAGTGGGACTCCCTTCATGTGCTAGATGGTGTACTGAAAAGGAAATGGGAAAGGCCGGACGGGAAAGATTTCATAATGCAGCTTGTCTTGCCGCGATCGAAAAGTAGACGAGGTGCTAAGGGAGATGCACGATGGAGCATCTGGAGGTGATTTGGTTGCAAACAAGACGCTGGAGAAGGTGCGAGAAGGTTTCTTTTCGCTCAGCGCAAGGGACGACGTGGAGAATTGGTGCCGAAAATGCGTCGTGTGTGCAGTCAGCAAGGGACCCAGAACGAAAACGCGAGGCAAGATGCACCAGAACAACGTGGGCGCACCCTTTGAACGGATTGCCGCTGACATCGCTGGTCCATTTCCAGAAACCGACAATGGTAACCGTTACATGCCAGTCGTCATGGACTTCTTCAGCAACCAGAAAGCGAAGACCGTCGTAGAACAGATCGTCAACAACTGGGTGAGCAGATTTGGCGTGCCCATGGAACTGCATTCTGACCAGGGACGAAACTTTGAATCGAAGATATTCCAAGAGGTATGTCAACAACTAGGAATCAAAAAGACGAGGACGACCCCGCTTCATCCACAATTCGATGGGATGGTAGAGCGCTTCAACAGAACCTTAAACGAACATCTCTCCAAGGTCGTAGAAGACCACCAGCGTGATTGGGATCGACAAATTCCTCTTTTCTTGATGGCCTACCCAAATGCAGTGCACAGTACTACTGGACATACTCCATTAGAAGTCTTGTTTGATCGAGCAGTCCGGCTACCTAGTGAGATGAAGTTTAGATCCCCTAACAATGAGCCCAAATGTGAGGAGGACTAAGTGGCAGACCTCAGGGAAAGGATCCGAGACATACATCAGAGGACCAGGACGAGGATAAGGATAGCGAGTGACCGCATGAAAATCAGGTACGACACAAAGGCAACAACGTCTAGCTTCCACGAGGGAGACCTAGTATGGTTGTACAACCCACACCGGCAAAAGGGGAGGTCACCTAAGCTGCAGCAAGACTGGGAGGGCCCTTATAAAGTGGTCGCACGCATCAATGACTTTGTCTTCCGGATCCAGCGTGGGGAAGAGGTAAGATGAAAATTGTCCACCTGGATCGTGTTCATCGTTATCATGGCAGTAATCCAAATGATCTTGTTCGAGACGAAGAAGTTTAAGAGAGGGCAGTGTAGCATCAAGTACAACGTTAGGTACTGCGTGGTTTGTGTGCACATGTGGCGTTTGTGTGGCGTTTGGAAAAACTCAGCATTCCACGAACTTTGATCTGGCAAACAAAATTACATTTTTAAATTAGTCGTCTAAAGTTTTCAGCAAAGCAAGTCATGTTTTAAAAATTAATTTGTTTCCTATTTTTTCGAGTTTTCAAAATAAATTTGATTTTGAAATATTTAAAATTGTGCACTGGCATATTAGTTAATTTGATAGCAAGACGGCGAACAGAGCGCCGTCGACCCGCTACATTTTGCAAATTAATTTTTAAATTCCTAAATTGTGCACTGGCATTTATTTAATGGATAGCGAGGCGGCATTCAGAGAGCCGTCGACCCGCTACACACAAACTGTAAGCAACGACATCTATTGCCAAATCTTGCTAGCACTAAATATCCCCACCTGATGTGCTATGTTCCACACAATATCCCAATTATTCCAGGATCATTAATTCACGCCGAGAACCTTCTAGCATATTCTAGAACCCCTTGAAATTTTGTATAAATACCCATACCAGAACCATCGTCGGTACAGTTGTTTATAAGTGAATACAGCGATTACCAGTGGTGAAAATAAGCGATAACAAGATCAGCGCAGAAATCAATCGAAGAATAATTCTTGTCAATCGCTGTTCTTTTGGGCTTATAAGGCAATTCAACAGTAAAGCCCTATCTCGAACAACTAAGGAGACTCTATATAAGACCCTGATCATCCCAGTACTGCTTTACGGCGCTTAAACATGGACTTTATTAAAGAAGGATGAAGGATGAAGATATCCTTGAGTGACGTGAAAACCATAGTTTTACACATGATTTTACTCCCACATTATAAGACGCAGCTTAGCAAGAACTAGCAAGAAAAGGCTAACATACTGTTTACTGCAATTCAAAAGTACAGTTTGCTGAGATGTACATACGTATACGAACAAAGACAATAAGACCATGACAACTGTTGTCAAGCGCGTGATCGCGTGATTGCTATTTTGCATTAATCTCTTTTTGTTTCTCTTTTTTTTCTCGTTGACCTATTTTTGTTAACGGTCATTTTAAATGTTTCTTTGGTGACAACATTTTGGATGCTGGAGGAGAAGTTCAGTCTGAGATTGGAAGTGAAATAATAAAGATTGCTGATAAAAAAAAGAATATTTGGTTTTTTCTGTATTTTCCCGTTATTTTAAGTTTTATTTGTAATATAAGAAAATCTTAGTGATTTTCCATTTCTCTTGGTCGTTTCGAAAGAAAAATTCTTCGTAAGATTTTCGGTCCGTTGACGGGTTTTGGAGGAGAAGATTCAATCACGAACTGTACGAGCTATACAGCGACATCGACCTGGTCAAAAAACTGTGTATTGGACGTCTGAGATGGCTAGGACAAGTAGAGCGAATAGGCACCAACGCTCCGGCCCGCATAGTCTTCGAATCTAACCCCGAGTAACGACGCAGTAGAGGGAATCATCGCCGTAGGTGGCGCGCACAAGTTCAAGGGGACCTCGACCGACTTGAAGTGCGCAACTGGAGGCAATTAGATAAAGACCGAGCTAAATGGAGAGGCTTGTTGGTTGAGGCCCAGGTTCACCCCGAACTGTAGCCCCACCTAACTAAGTAAGAAAATAAGCGACATTGTGAAAGTAAATCTGTAGCGACAGTTTATTTTGAAATAAATAAAGAATAAACTGATTGAATATTGTGTTAAAGTAAAGTTGATGTTTGATAATAAATAAACGATTAAAATACACGAAGGACAGTTATATTTAAACTAACCCCAGCAAGAATATTACAATATCAATAAAATGTGCATTACATCCAACCAAATGTAAATGTGTCTTGTACGTTGAAATTTCGATATTGTGATGAAGAACCTTATGTGAACCCAAATGGTTTAGATCATGCTTATCGGGAAGATCACAGAGGACTAAGGTGAGCGATCCATCACTTGATTATCTACCTTGTCGTGGTGTGATGGCTTATACTAGAGCTCAAAACGCTTGGAATCGACATCGGGGATGTATCACGTCCCAAGCGGTATCGCCGCAGAGATGAGCGATTCACTTGAAGAGGCTCGAAGTAAAACTAAACGATAATCAACCTATCTAGTCTCTCCTATACTTCCGGGGCACTCGCCAACCCACGAATCGAAGAGTAAATCCCTCTCCTCGGTCCCCCATGGTGGAATGCAGAACTTAACAGTCTTCGCTGCACAAGCAGGAAACAATTCAATAAAGCCAAACGAATAAGGCTACCACTGGACTGGGAGATCTACAAAGAAAGTCTGAAGAATTTCAAAATAGAGGTTCAGAAAGCTGGACGCAGATCCTGGCGCGGTTTTTGTCAGAGTATTGACAACACGTTTCAATCCTCTAGACTGCGAAAAGTCCTCTCCAAAACACCAACTATACCTATTGTTCTCATGAATCCCAATGGATCCTGGGCGGAATCGGACGAAGCATCGCTCAACCTGCTCATGGACTCTCACTTCCCCGGCTGCACGCCTACCCCCAACGATGATCGCGCCTTGGTAAATGTTGCACGGCCACAGGCACCTCCTCATCTTATCAGCGAAGATAAGCTGAAATGGGCAGTAAAGAGTTTCGAACCATTCAAATCCCCCGGCCCAGATTCAGACGGCCTTCAATATAGTATGGCAGTATCTTTCCTGCATTCTGAAGGCCTGTCTTGAGCTCGGAACAACACCAACTGCCTGGACCGAGGTAAGAGTGGTCTTTATACCCAAAGCAGGTAAGACATCGCACACCCTCCCAAAGGGTCTTAGACCTATTAGTCTAACGTCCTTCCTTCTCAAGATTCTGGAAAGAATCCTGGAGCTACACATCAAGGCCACTATTGATAGCACCCTATTATCCTCGTCACAGCACGCCTACCAAAAAGGTAAATCTGTCGTAACGGCTTTGCACTCCATCATCCACCCTATCGAAAAATCACTCTCAATCAAAGAGTTCACCCTTCAGGGGGTGTACTGTCTCCACTATTGTGGAATTTGGTGCTCAACGAGGCCATTCCAAAGATCGAAAAAACTGGATGCAATGTTATTGCCTATGCAAACGATGTCGCCATTCTAAGAACAGGCAAATGCCCGCAGACGCTGGCCGATGCCATGCAGTCTGCGCTTAATGAACTGCTCAGATGGACCGATAAATGCGGCCTCTCCGTTAACCCGACGAAGACCGAGCTAGTTCTATTCACAAGAAAACACAAGCTACCTGACTTCACTCCGCCCAAGATAAGGGGATCCACCCTCAAGCTTTCAAATAGCGCTAGCTATTTAGGCTTTTTGGAAAGAGAATGTCGTCGAACGGGCAGGAAATCGCTGGCCGCTCTATACATCTGCAAGAAAGCAGTAGGCTCCACCTGGGGCCTTAAACCAAGCATCATGCACTGGCTATATACGTCGGTAATTAAACCGATTCTTATGTATGGAGTATTGGTATGGTGGCCCGCCTTGGAGAAGAAATCCAACCTATCCATAATGGAAAAAAACTCAGCGAGTTGCATGTCTCAGTATTACCGGTGCACTGAGAAATTCTCCTACAGCGGTGCTCCAAACCATGCTCCACCTGCTTCCGATTGACATCGTCAGTAAGCAATTGGCTGTCAGCTCGGTAATAAGACTGAGAGGCTCCAAGCAGTGGAAGGAGCAACACACGGGACATGCCAATATACTTTCGATGCACCGTCATCTTCCCAATTCCACTGACCATCTGCCCACTGAATATGATTTTAACAAGGGCTACACGCACTCGATACCGGACAGAAGTGAGTGGACGCAACGCAATGTCCTTTGCAACGAATCGCTGTTAATTTTCACGGACGAATCCAAAACCAAGGACGGAGTCGGTGCCGGAATTTTCTCAGAAGATCTGGACATACACCTCTCCTTTAACTTTCCAGACCACTGCAGCGTTTTTCAAGCCGAAATCACCGCAGTTCACAAAGCCGCTGACTGGCTGGCGGCTAGCACACTATCAACACCTGATATTGTTATTTATGTCGACAGTCAGGCAGCCATCGAATCCCGCGCATCCAGCACTACGAGATCTAAGGCAGTGAAAGACTGTCGCATATCTCTTAACGAGATAGCTGGTCAGTACAACCTCACCCTTTGCTGGGTACCAAGTCACTGTGACATACCGGGGAATAGTACATCCGCCGAATTAGCACGACAGGGCTCCTCTGGTACAGATAGCATAAGCATCACCGACATCGAAGCGCCAGCGTCTTATGCTAAGTACCTTATTCAAATTGATGCCGAGAAAGTAGCCAATCATCGATGGCAACATCTAGACCAATGTCATACCGCCAGACAGCTCTGGCCGACACTCAATAAATCCTGGTCCATCGGACTCTTGAAGCACAAGAGAGGAACCCTCTCAAAAACAACAAATGTCCTCACTGGACACTGCGTCATAGGAAGACATGCCCAAAGATTAGGTATCCCTCATAATGACTTCTGCAGAAGCTGCAGAGATGAAGAGGAAGAAGAGACCATCAGTCATCTCCTGTGCGCCTGTCCTGCGCTCGCCAACATCAGGAAAGCCACTCTGGGTGAATACTTCTACAATGATCTTAATGATCTCGGCAACGCCTGCACGGCTAAAATTCACGCCTTCATTCAACGAAGCAAATGGTTCCAAGAGTAAGAGGGTAACCCACCCGCCTTACACATCGGTAGTACAATGGACCTACTTTCTGGTCTAAGTACATCCTCATCGAGAGCCGATCAAGGATGCGGAAAGCCGCTTTAGTCTCACGACTTAGCGACTTCTTCTCTTGGTCAGTGAGCTTGGGAAGAGATGGAGGAGCTGAACTGCACGTGGGTGTAGCGCTGTTCAGTTCGTCCGACAGCATGGAGCACTCGCTGGCGGAATCGTCGATGCAGAGATTCTGCAGAGCCTCTTCCACACGTGTAGTGCTTTTAGAGCTGCCGACAATGTCGGCTGTTTCCGGTTTTTTTTTTGTTGAGGTCCGGCCTCAAGGTCTGGTTTTTTGTTTTTGGATGAAATTTTGGTCCCACGAGTAGCCAGGGAAAGGGTGGTCAGTCTGCACAGAGCCCCGCATTATGCAGATAAGGCAGTTGATACCAGACCGTGCTCTGGATACACCGTTTGCGACTGAACTATTTTTGGTTGTCCTGGGCCATCAGCCAGGCTGAGCCTCGGCACGGTACTGTTGTAAGCCATCATACCACGACAAGGTAGATAATCAAGTGATGGAACACACACACAGACTATGTATGTGGGAAAATAGGAAAGAAATTTGGTTTCCAGAGAAGGTTAAGAAGAGTATTAACTTTCGAAAGTGCAATTTTAGTTTACAATACCATCGTGTTGCCACATTTTAATTACTGCTCCACTCTGTTATATGCTAGTCAACAACGAATAAAAGATAGGCTTCAATTGTTGCAAAACAAGGCTATGCGTGTAATCTTGAAATGCAGTATTTATACTCCAATTCGAATAATGCTCGATACTCTCAAATGAATGAATATTGAGCAGAGGCTATTACTCAGTGCTATGATGTTCATCTATAAAATGAGAAATAATATGCTGCCCGAATATTTGGAATCAAATCTCGTAAGCGTCGGTGATGTTCAGCCGTATAACTTGAGAAATTCGCACCTTAGGCCGAACAGATGCAACAGCAGCAGCGCGCAGTGTCCATTGATGTATAAGGCATTGATCATATTCAACAGCTTACCAAATGAAGTAAAGACTGAGACAAGAATTTTAGTATTTAAACAGAAACTTATTTTATTTATTAAAAGCAATTATTAGAGTGCCGAGTGTTAGTGGTTAGTGTTTAATTAGTTATACGAGTATGCTGTAGTAAATCTAGATGTATATTGAAGTAATTTTTTAATTGTATCTGTGTTATTGACATTATTGTTCTTGTCGAAACAAACATAAAGAATGAGGAGAATAGATTGTATAGTATTTAGGGTTTTAATGCCGAATTTTGTAATAGAAGAGAATGCAGAGGTGGGGGTGTTTCCATATATATAAAAAGTAATATAAAATACGAAAGAATAAATTATAAAACCTTGAATTACGAAAATGTTCAAATGCAAATTAATGAAGAATCGAAAATTAAAAATATTATGGGATTGTACAGGCCCCAAGGTTTCAGTATTCCAAACTTTATTGAAGAGCTTAGGAGACAATATAAGAGAACTTGGCACAAAAACGGATATTGTAATAATCGGAAATATGAATATCAATATTAATAGTAGATCTATCACGAATTATGTAAAAGACTACCTGGAAATGTTGGCGTCCCACGGTATGATGAATGTGATTAATAAAAACACAAGGGAAGATCTAAGTAGGGGTACCACGACCATAATAGACCACATTCTGGTCAACATCACAGAAATCCCGATTTTCTCCGCTATCATTGAAAGCGATATTTCGGATCGTTATGCCACATTATATGCTGTAAGTCCAGCAATCAAGAACGAGGTGTGTCTGTACAATTGGTCTTTCATTCGTAAGACTTCGGTGGATGAATTGATTAACAATGCAGATTGAAGTGAACTGTACTTGGAAATAAATGTTCGCGAATTGTATCGTAAATTTGTTGCCAAAATGCATGACATCTATGATAAATCGATAGTTAAAAAAAGTGTGTGTACGAAACGAAAACAAAACCCATGGATGTCGCCTGAACTCTTTGGAAAATGTCGCAAAAGGGATGAGCTGTACAGAAAATGGAAAAGCAATAGGTTGAATAAGTCCTATAACCTTGAGTTCAAAAGGCAGCGTTTTATAAAAATCAGTTCACTCAAGCGAGGCAAGATCCCAGGAAAACTTGGAAAATTATAAACGAAATTATGGGTCGTAAAAAATGTAGCCTAGGTGAGGTAATATTGTAGTTAAAAATTTCCCAACTGATAAATGTCTGACGACTTTATCGAATGAGTGTGCTGATCATTTTTCGGAACCAACCTTGTATATAGTCCACGAGTGTGATGTATCCGTGTCCAACCATAATAACAAGTTTGTCCGAAATTCTATTTGTGTTGAAGAAACAAATAGCATCGAAGTATTTAACATTCTTAAAAGTATGAATATTAATAAATCACCCGGAGCTAAGGGCATTAGGGCAATAGACTTAAAATCTCATGCTCTCATTTTTGCCCCTCTGATATCAAGAATTGTTAACCTAAGCCTAAGTCAATCCAAAATTCCTGAAATACTGAAGACTGCTGCTATACGTTCCACCTATAAAGGCGGAGCAAAAGGAACCGTGGGAAATTACAGGCCAAAATCAATTCTGCCAGTAATTGAGAAGTGCCTCGAAGAGGTAGTAGTAAAGAGACTTCTGAAATTTATAGACAAATATATTATTATACATCCGAAGCAGTACGGCTTCCAGAAGAATAAAAGTACTGGTAAACTGCTCGCAGAATTCACGAATGTGGTTAACGAAAATCTAAATAAAAATCATCATGTCCTGGTAGTTTTCATGAGGCACGCTTAACCATTCAAAGATGATATCGGCTAGGAATTCGAGGGTTGTTAGCTGACTGGCTGAAGGACTACCTAAGAAATAGATCTTTTTGTGTTAAGGTGAAAGATAAATTCAGCGACGAGAAATATCGACGGCTTAGTGCAAAAATTATTTGTACTAAGTACATTTTTGTCATTTTTCAGTTTAAAGTATTTAAGTGCTTGTTTTACTGTTATTTACCCATGCAAAAACTCTTTAAGTGCATCAGATGAGATAATAATCATTTGAAAACAAAAAAAAAAATCTTTGAAAATGTTTTAATAAATATTTTTTTACTGCACTTTCAATTTGAATTGTGAATAACCAAATATTAGGCAAATGTACTTAATGACATTTTGCACTAAGCCAGTGTTAAGTATCGCGTCCCACAAGGATCAAAGTTTGGTCCAATACTTTTCAACTTGTACACAAATGAATAACGTAGGCTGTTCGAGAATAGTATTCCATTTGCGTATGTGAACGACACGGCGATATTGGTGGAGCATAGATGCCTCGATACTGCAATTAATATTATGCAATACGAGCTCAGTAAAGCAGTTGAATGGTGCCACGACAACGGGTTTGGTTATAAATTCGTCGAAAACGAAAATAATGCATATTCGTGGACCTCGTCACAAACCCACACAACAAGCGATATATTTGAGGAATAACAGCTGTACTAGAATCATCAGGACAATCTCGTTGAGAGAGTCGAAACCTATAAGTACTTAGGTGTAACCATCAATACCCGTTTTATATGGTATGAGCATATCGACAAACTCCGCTCTAACCTTAAAAAAGCTCTGTTCGCGCTGGCCTATATAAAAAAGTTACTCAACATGCAGGTCCAGAAGCAAGTTTACCACGCGCTAGGTGAGTCAACACTAAGATATGGTGTGCTTGCATGGGGCAATGCATCCAATATCCATCTGGAGAAGTTGCGAAAACTTCAAAATACCATCCTCAAAAAAATGCACGGCGAGACTCGACGGAATCCATCTGGTAGAAACGGTTTTAAAGTTCTTGGTGTCAAGGAAATCTTCAAGATGACTTTAGCTCTGGAGTATTATGACGATGTGCGTTTCAATAGGGCTATTGACCACGATATCAACACAAGGAGGCGTGCTCAAGGTATGCTGCAATTACCAAGGTTTTCAAATACCTACGGCAGAAGACAACTGAAGTACTACGTCCCAAAAACACTAAGCGAATTTCCACAATCACTTAGAGCAATTAATAATGAAAAAACTGGAAAAAAAATATCAAAGATTTCTTTTTATAAAGTGGTATTTTTAATATCATTTTCAATGTGATATTCTTTTCTCTTTTTTTCGTTTTATTAGTTTTAATTGTAATTTTTCTTTAAAATGCTAATTTTTATTTGTTTTTCTCAATGATCTAAGCTATTGAATGAATTTTCCGATTTCAATTTTTGAATTTACTTTTATTCTTGCTAACTTCGTTAAACCTAATCTGAAAACCAATCTTCTGCAGATAAGCCCTTAAGGCTTCGCAGAAAAATTGTATGATTTATTTAATTTGGAAAAATAAAGGATAAAATAATAATAATAATAGATGATCCGAAAAGGGAGCTTGAGCTACTTCGAAGTCATTTACAAAATAGCACCATTTACCTCCATAAAGACTGTAGTCGAAGTACCTTGGCGGCCAACGAACGTAAATTCCCCAGTTCTGTCCGATACACTAGTCCCGTTTTGAATCAGCAGTCCGAACGAATTGCATAACTCCAACAATTTAGACCCTTTTGCTTTATAAACCTTGTCTCTGGACTGTCGAGATATTCCTGCTAGCACCTTTTTCAATCCCCACTCTTGCATTTAAGTCCCCTACAACAAGAACGTTAGGATTACTAACCGATATCAAAAACTCTTTTATTTTTTGAAAATCATCCTCCCAGTGATTGTATTTATTGGTATTAAGACAAAATTTGTGGAGTTAAAATATAAATTTCTTTGTTGAGTAGAAACAAAACGCTTCACAAATGTTCAAAGTGATATTTAACAATTATTATTAGCAACGTTTTTTATACAAAAATCCATTGAAATATGGTATGTAGGTACTTTAATAAAGGTTTTTGAGATGACAAAACGATGTTACCGATATGGTGGTCAAACAGCAAAGAGAACGATATAGAGCAAGAAATTGATTACATCAGTGCAGCAATTGGCGCATTGGCCGTTATGATTACAATAGTAAAAAATTAGTTTGAAAAAACAAAATGTAAAATAGGGTGATGTATGCGTGTTCGGCTGATTGCAACGCATTACAAAACATTCAGCTCCCCCTGGAAGACTCCAGTCTTTCAGCAATGGGAAGCGGGGAGACCTTCGTGATGGGACGAGTGTAGTTGCCATATGTAGTGCGGATTGTGACTACTCTAACGTTGTTGTCCTTTCCAGGACGTACTTGTACGATACGTCCAAGAATCCATTTGGCTGGTGGTAGGTTGGGTTCCTTGAGCAGAACAAGATCAACTTGTAGATTGGGTTGCGTACCTTTCCATTTTGGTCGATGTTGGAGTGAGGTCAGGTACTCTTGGTGCCATCGCTTCCAAAAGCCTTAGAGAAGTATCTGTAAAGCATACCAATTAGTTTTTATAGAAAAGCTCGAATCAGATATATGTGGTTGAGGAACTGTAGTATATTGTTCCCCGATCATGAAGTGCGCTGGCGTTAAAGCGCTTGATCCCCATCCGATATTTGCCACGTGGGGCGTGAGTTCAACAGTCCTTCAATCTTTATTAGTAGAGTGTACGTCTCTTCGTAGGTCAGCTTGTTATCGCCAATAACTCGTTTGAGGTGAGTTTTGACAGATTTTACACCTGCCTCCCACAGACCTCCGAAATGAGGGGCGGAAGGTGGTATAAACTGCCAGGTGATGTTGTCTTTTGAGAGATGGTCTGAGACGATGGTGTTAAGGTGCTCACTACGAAGGAGATTAAACATTTCACAAAGTATGCGTTTAGCACCGTGAAAATTCGTGCCGTTGTCACTCCAGATTTCTAGTGGCTTTCCACGTCGCGCCACGAACCGATCTAAGGCCAATAAAAAAGAGTTCGATGTCAGGTCTCCGACCAATTCGAGGTGGATTCCCTTTGTCACAAAGCAGACAAACAGCGCTATGTATGCTTTCACGAATTTGGGGTTTCGACCGCGGGAAAGACGCAATGTAATAGGCCGCGCATAGTCACACCCGACCTTGCTAAACTTACTTACTTACTTACTTACTTAGGTGGCGCTACAGTTCGGGGTGAACCTGGACCTTAACCAACAAGTCTCTCCATTTAGCTCGGTCCTTAGCTAATTGTCTCCAGTTGCGCACTCTAAGTTGGTCGAGGTCCCCTTGAACTTGTGCGCACCACCTACGGCGATGAGCGTCCAATACGCAGTTTTTGACTAGGTCGATGTCGCTGTACAGCTTGTATAGTTTGTGATTGAATCTTCTCCTCCAAAACCCGTCAACGCAAACGGGACCGAAAATCTTACGAAGAATTTTTCTCTCGAAGCGACCAAGGATATCTTCATCCTCTTTTAATAAAGTCCATGTTTCAGCGCCGTAAAGCAGGACTGGGATGATTAGGGTCTTATACAGAGTCTCCGTAGTTGTTCGAGATAGGGCTTTACTGTTGAATTGCCTTATAAGCCCAAAAAACAGCGATTGGCAAGAGTTATTCTTCGTTTGATTTCTGCGCGACAAAGTCCCTTACTACCTCGAAGTTATAGCTGCCCACGGTGACGTTTTGTCCAATTCGTCGGTGTTGGCTGTCCCTTCTTGTTGACAGCATATACTTGGTTTTGCCCTTGTTTATCGCTAAACCCATTTTGGCCGCTTCCGACTCAATGCTTGCAAACGCACCGGTGACAGCCCGCTGAATTCTTCCAATAATGTCTATATCGTCAGCGTATGCAAGCAGTTGTACAGACTTGTAATAGATTGTGCCTCCGGTGTTGCCTTGTGAGTTCCTTGCTAAATCTTGCTAAACGGTCGCGAAAATCGAATTCGTTCGGACGGGAGATTACCCATTATTTGTTTTGAAGTAGTTGCACGTTGGCGGAAACATACAACACAATCATGAACTATCTTGCGAATCGTGTTTCTACAATCGAGAATGTAAGAATTTGGTTTTACCAAGGAGCGTTAATCTCACGCCAGAGTTCAAATATTGCTTTTGGATGTATTGAACTATGGATGGCAAACGACTAACAAAGGCCTCGTAGGGGCAGCATCTCCCGATAGGTGCTGGTCCGCTAAGTAACGAGTAGGTGCCACTGCAGCCGAAAACCTAGCAGCTCTGTTAGTAAGCCCTACTCCCACCTCCTCGTGGTGTCATCTGGGAATTTCTTCGGAAATTGCTAACGGGAGAGGACGAATGGCGAGCTTCCTGCGCCAAAAAACAGGATAAGTGTCGGTTGGTCTGTGGCCCAGCGAGCCGCAACCGTAAAACAAACTATTGCTCCGAAACGGAAACAATCGCCTCGGATAAGGACGGATAATTTGTTGACGACCTCTGGCTATCGGACACGGACAACGATCGGATTCTGGAACGTTAAGACCCTCCTGGACTCACTCAAGGAAGGACCTTATAATGCCAGATACCTCCAATTGGAGCGCGAATTCGCACGGTATAAAATCGGCATCTTAGGGCTGAGCGAGATAAGATGGTACGATGCTGGGGAATACATCTCCCCAACAAAAAGCACAGTGATGCTCTACTCTGGTAAACCAGCTGGAAGTGCACGGAGTTCTGGCGCAGGACTCATGCTAACTCCAGCAGCACGTAGTAGCCTCATATCCTGGAAACCCCATAGTGACCGGATATTGACGGCTAGGTTCCAGAGTAGAGTTAGAAAAATTACCATCATACAGTGCTATGCTCTAGACGCGACTGAGGATGAAAAGGTTAATTTTTATAGCCACTTAGGCGCCACCTACAACCAAACGCCTAATGGGGACATCGTAATGGTAATGGGAGATCTCAATGCCAAGGTGGGTAGCGACAACACCATGCTTAAGCACGTGATGGGAGTTCACGGCGTGGGAGACCGTAATGACAATGGTGAGCGGTTTGTGGACTTCTGCAATACCAACCGCCTGGTCATCGGAGGTACGCTGTTTAAGCATAACACCTGCCATAAGATCAGTTGGGTCTCTACTGATAGGCAATGAACATCCAACCAGATCGACGACATTGCGATCAGTCGCCGCTTTAGAAATTGTCTCCTGGACGTCCGAAACAGACATGGAGCTGACGTCGGACTAGAACGAGATCACCATCTTATGGTAGCTCATTTACGCCTTCGTACTGCATCCGTCAACAGCAACCGCTCAAACCTACTTAACATCACCAGGTTTAATATCGACAGGCTCAAGGTTCCCCAAGTGCGCCAACAGTTCAGGGACCATCTTGCCTTAGAAGCAGAAGCAATCAGCAGCATATTGCAAGAAAACATGGATGACCACTGGAGTGTTGTGAAAAATGCTTTTGCGACTGGGGCACGCACGTATGTCGGTAAAAAGCAGAAACACCACCGCACATGGCTTTCTACAGACACCTGGAGACGGATCGATGAGCGTACAGCAATCAAGGCTCGGATTGCAGCGGCCTTAGCAGTAGAGAGAACCGAGCTCGAAACCCAATACCGTGCGAAGAAGAAAGAAGTGCAGCGTAGTGTGAGACGTGACAAACGTCAATATGTCAACTCACTGGCCTCAAGGGCTGAAGAAGCAGCGAGTAGGTGCGACAGTAGGACTGTTTACAACATCACTAAGGAGCTCATTGGTGGTCGAAACTCCAAACAACATCCAGTGAAGAGTCTAGACGGTAACCTTCTGATTTCGGATGAGAATCAGCTCACTAGATGGAGAGAACATTTTGCTACAGTGCTAAATCACTTAGACGATGGCGGTATGATCTCGAATTCGAATGAGCAGTTCGAAGCAACAAATTCCCGAATTCGCACCGTACCTCCCAGTAAAACTGAAGTAATAGCAGCAATCAAGTCCCTCAAGAAAAACAAAGCAGTGGGTATTGACGGCATCCCTGCCGAGTTATTTCAAGCGGAGCCAAATACATCGGCAGATTTGCTGCATCCGCTAATACGGAGAGCTTGGGATAGTGAACAATTTCCACAGGAGTGGAAAAGGGAAAAGCTTCCAAAGAAGGGTAACTTGATGGAGTGCGGTAACTGGAGAGGTATATGTGTTCTTCCAGCTGTAGCCAAAATAATAGCTAGATAAATTCTAGAACGAATTGAAGAACATTTAGATTCAACTCTCGATGTCGAACAGGCAGGCTTTTGCGCTGGATCCTCCTGCATCGACCACATAAACACCTTACGGATCATAATCGAACAATGCGTTGAGTATAGGTCTCCGCTACATTTACTGTTTATCGACTTCGAGAAGGCTTTCGACAGCTTGAATCGAGATGCTATCTGGTTGGCCTTGCGCAGGAGAGGCATTCTAGAAAAGCTTATAGCTATTATCAAGGCTACATATGAGGGCGGCAAGTGTCACGTCGTGCACAGTGGTAAGGTGTCGGACGATTTTGAAGTCCAAAGTGGAGTACGTCAAGGGTGCATACTGTCCCCACTATTGTTCTTGGTGGTTATCAGCGATGTACTCCGTGCAGCATTGACGGAAGCTAATTATGGAATTCGTTGGACTATGACATCTTACCTTAAATACCTAGATTACGCTGACGATGTTTGTCTACTTTCACATCGGATAATGGATCTTCACTTGATGGCCCAAAATCTAGAAGCTGAGGCAAACAAAGTGGGGCTAAAAATAAACACAGCCAAAACAAAAGCCCTGAGTACTTTCAATACCCGCGCTCAACTTAACATTGCCGGAAAGCAAGTCGAGAATGTTGATAACTTTCTATATTTAGGAAGTGTCGTCTCGGCTAATCGCGGTGGCACCGAACTGGATGTGTGCAGCAGAATCGGGAAGGCTAAAGCTGCGTTCGGAATGCTGTCCAAAATCTGAAGAAGCAATGTTATTAGCTTAAGAACCAAGCTACGACTGTTCCGCTCCAACGTAGAATCAGTGCTGCTTTATGGGTGCAGTACCTGGAAGGTGGACACCATTAACACACGCAAGCTGCAAGTCTTCGTAAACAAATGCTTAAGAATCATCTTGAGGATTTTTTGGCCGAACCGCATCTTCAACGAACAACTGTATCTGAGAATGGGCCAAGAACCTATAAGCATTACTATACGAAGAAGAAAGTGGCAATGGATTGGACACACCCTACGGCGCGAAGACAACTCCATTGCGAAATACGCCATGCAGTGGAATCCGCTCACCCAGGCAGGCAGAATAGCGGGGCGCCCAGGCAAACCTGGCGCAGAACAGTTGAGGAGGAATCGAGCTCTTTAGGAATGAGTTGGAGGCAGCTCAAACGCGTTGCAGAACTCCGAACACGATGGCGCGCAGGCGTGGTTGACGCCCTATGCCCCCCGAGGGGATAAAGGATATAAGTAAGTAAAGTAAGTATGTATTGCACTATGAGTTTCGAAATAGGATGTGATTTGCACAATATTACGGGGTGATTTTCATTGAAACTCAGGTATGATTCCTGTAAACGACCTCCGACGCGAAGCACTCCGAACTTATCAAGAAATGGGCTAGGTTAGGTTAGGTTAGGTTAGATTGGCTGTCTGCACCACGATGCAGACACACTTAGACCAGTAACGGTCCATTGTGATGCCAAGGATCTACCATTAGACCACTCAGGGACTAATAAAACCAAGCGGAGCTTTTGATGAAGCGATGGATGTTCATGACGAAATGGAATACAGATGTTGCAAGAAAAAAGCGAAGAAGAAGTGCGCCCATCTTCAAGCAGAGAGTACGGAGGGCCTGTATCGGGAGCTGGAGAAAATATTTTCCCCGGTTGCTGATGCAAACCAGGCTATCCAGGAGCTGTGAAGACACAATATGAGCAAGAGCGCCAGAGATGCCCTCTGAGTTCTGGAAAAAGATGGGAGACGTCGGGTTCAGATGGCTAAGAATTCTCATCTCCAAATTCGTGAGAGGTGATCCAATGCCGAATTAATGGAGGGAAAGTTACCTTCTCCCTGTATACAAAGGGAAGGGTGATACGCGAAACTGTGATAGCTACCGTTCGATCAAGCTGATGTCACACTCCATGAAGATCGTTGAGCGGGTATTAGGTGGCCGACTACGAAAAAGAATACGGCTATCTGATGATCAGTGCGGGTTTGTCTCGGGTAAATCAACCACAGATGTAATCCAAAGTATAAGGATCATAATGGAAAAACATCGTGATTCCTTAGCCCTTCTGTCAATGAGTAGGTCTGGCCAGACCTTTTCCATTTTCAAAACCATTTTTTCCTAATTGTTTGTGTAGCTATCTTTACCAAATTTCCTGACTTTGTCAGCGTAAATATTTTTTATGCTTTAGTGTGGACAATAAATTGTAAATCTAAGTGGGTGAGAAAAAAAAAGTTTTTCTACAACAACCCCTAGAATCAATGGTATAGGTCTGGCCAGACCTTGCTACATATCGTATGGAGAAACGTATTTATTTAACATTTCATAAAAAAAAAACTCTTTTTACCTAAGTCCGTCAAGTAATTATTAGTTTTATTTAGTGCATTATATATAAACAAAATAATTTATTGCGGTATTTTGCAAAAATATGCAACTGCCTGGAGTTTTCCACTAATTACTTTTGTTTATGACGTATGCAAGCCATTGGGTCACTTGAACATTCCGTATTTGATTGTAAATCGTTTATTGCCAACGACTTCCAGATAATTAGATCATTAGTGAATTTTCCAGTTAGTTATTTTTGTTCAGTTTGTGGGTATATATGAGAGTGAAGGCATCATTATTGCAGGTAGTTATTTTTGTTCTGTTTGTGGGTATATATGAGTGAAGAATTCTGTTTTATAATAAACATAAAGTTGGCGTCGACGTCGACGAAATGTTGGGAGAATATACATGTAAACGACAGACGAAGCGATGGCCATTGGCTTTTTCTACAACATGTTGGATGTCGCAGCATTAGCATTTTTCATAATTTACAAAAAAAATAACGATATAAGTGCAACGAACAAAACCAATGCACGTCGTCAACTTTTGCATTCTTTGATTGAGCAGTTAGTGACCCCTCAGATCGAAGCAAGGATGAACGATCCAAGGATAACAGGAGTGTTTTCCGTTCGAAATGGCATCGAATCTTTCTTCGGAGCACCATTGCAAAATAGGATTCCACAGCCCAGCAGTAGCCAGACACCAACGGGCCAGAAAAGTCGTGTAGAATTTGCAGAATAAACGATAAAATACAAAGGAAAACCAGATTTGCATGCACTGCCTGCGAAAAGCCTGTCTGTTTACAACTCAGTATTCAGTTACATAAATGCCATAAATGTGTAAATCAAGAAAATACTTCGTAATATTAATGTTATGTAAAAAAAAAAATTTAAATTAAAAATAAAAATAATAACATATCCAAAATAACAAAAAAAACTTCAATTAATTCATTGAGTTCCATCAATTTCCATACAAAATGTATGAAGGTCCAGCCAGACCTATTCCATTGATGGGAAGGTTTTAAAACATCCATTGTCAGAAGGGTTAAGGGATTTGCATACTGTATTGGTTGACTTTGAAAAGGCATTCGACAGACAACCACATATGTACAGATTATCATGCACATGTACGAAGGAGCAAAGACAAGAGTAAGATGTCCCGCTGGAGTAATCGAAGAGTTCCCAATCAAAGTCGGAGTGCACCAGGGAAGCGTTTTAAGTCATTTGCTCTTTATTACAGTCCTTGATTATCTGTTTGAAGGTAAAGTGATGGACCCCAAGGTACATCAGTTATTCTTTGCTGACGATGGGGCCATCATAAGTGAGGATCCTACATCCATGCAACGAGCACTTGATGTGTGGGTGGACGTACTTATGCTGCCCGTTCTCTGATCCACTCAGGACTATTCCAGACATTTATTTGAATGGAACAGTACTTCCCAAGTGCGAAAAGTTCAAATATCTGGGATCTTTGATCAATAGTAAAGGAACTTGTGATGACGACATCAATCATCGCGTAAGCGTAGGGTGGATGAAGTGGCGAGAAAATTCCGCTATCTTCTGTGACAGAAAAATGCCCCCTAAGTTGAAAGGAAGGCTCTACACCGCAGTTGCGCGTCCAGCGCTCACATACGGTTCACAATGTTGGACGATGTACAAAAAGTATGAGAGTAAATTAACGGCAACTGAGATGAAGATGCTTCGCATGACAGCAAGAGTGACAAAGCTTGATCGAATAAGAAGTTCGAAGATCTGTGGAAGCTTTCACATCAAGGAAACCATCGTACAAAAAATAGAGCGCGGCCGGCTCAGCTGGTATTGCCACGTTCAAAGAAGAGATCATTTGAACCCTGTTAAAACGGCAATATCTATGCACGTTCCAAAGACATCGCGATGTAGGAAAGGCAGGTCTATAAACGCCTGGATCAGACAAATGCGACGACATCGGCATTTCATTGGCCTCAGTAACCGAGTGATCCAAAATCGACAGGCTTGCCGATATTTCCGAGGTCAAATAGGCGAACCCCACAGGCGGATCAGTAGAAATGCGGTGAAGTGGGAGGGTTGTGATCCCTTGTTTTCGGATCATAACCTCGCTGATAAAAGGAAGAAGAAGATGGACGTTCATGCCGCCTAAGGACGCCAAATCGCTGAGGTCGTCAAGGAAAGCAGCTCCTAGATGGAGCATTCTTTTGCGTGATAGAGCAGGACATGTGCATAGGAAGTGAAGAATGGTTTTCTCCTCGTCCCTATAGCTCCTACAGAAGTCATCAGAAAAGAGGCCAAGTCTTTTGGCATGTTGGCCGATTAGACAGTGTCCCGTGATGACACTGATAATGCAGCTGATCTGTAATCGCTTTAGTTTAACCAACTCGGCACTACGTTTCTGGTCCAGCTTAGGCCAGATCTGCCTCGAAATGTGACACGTAGAGCCACTATCCCACCTAAGGTTGTGGTCTTGCTAATAGCGTTCAGCTTCAGTAGATGCTTACATGCAGCGAGGGGCATACCAAGGGCTTACCTGTCTGGCAGAATCCTTAGAGTAGTACCCTGTCTAGCGAGTTCATCCGCCCTACAGTTTCCTGGAATAACTCTGTGACCTGGCACCCAGCATAGGTGAATGTTGAACTGCTCTGTCATCTCTGTAAGAGACAAATGGCAGTCTAAGACGGTCTTTGAAGTAAAGGAGCACGATTCCAGGGACTTGATAGCCGCTTGACTGTCAGTGAAAATGCTAATATCGCTGAGAGATAATGGAGAGCCATCCCACGCATCCCGTTCAGGGATACTCGTACGGAAGTGTCGGTCAAATCTCAGTTTCGGTGGGGTGTAGTCCGTGTTTTCATGTATGAAGTTGAGAAGATCAAGGATCGAGGAGCGGCCAATGTGATAACTAGACCACTGAGAGGATGCTTTAAGACGAATAGCCGCACTGGCAGCAGTCTGTCTGCCGAGGATATCCAGGGGTAACAGGTTGAACATAATGTTCAGTGCCGCAGAGAGGGTAGTTCTTAGTGCACCACTGATGCACGTGCAAGCGGATCATTGCACTTTAGCTACCTGAGAGAAGTGAACAGCCCTGTCAAGAGCAGGCCACCAAATGATCACGCCATATAGTAGTATGTGGCTGACAACAGACACGTAAAGCCAGCGAGTGATTTCAGGTTTCATACCCCAGCTCCTACCTATAGCCTTTGTACAGGAATAGAGAGCTACATTGGCTTTCCCTACGCGTTCTAGTAGATTGGCTTTCCAGTTCAGTTTTCTGTCCAGAATAAGACCCAGGTATTTTGCATTAACAGTGAAGATGAGACTGGTGCCATTAATCATAGGAGGGTCTACGTGGGGAACTTTATATTTCCTTGTGAAGAAAACAAGTTCTGTTTTATGAGGGTTAACCCCTAATCCACAATTGGAGGCCCAGCTAGTGAGCCGAGAGAGAGCATATTGGAGGATTTCCTTGAGAGTGTTTGGGTGCTTGCCAGTCGCAGCAATCGCAATGTCATCAGCATAGGCAATCACTCTACAGCCTGACCTGTCCAGGTCCACTAGTAGCTCATTCACTACAAGACTCCACAGGAGGGGGACAAAACTCCACCTTGGGGTGTTCCGCAACAGGCAAGTCTTCTGGCCGATGCTCCGCCCAGCTGTGTGTTGATAATCCTGCGTGTTAGCAATTGATTGATTAACACTCCGAGCGAAGTATCCACTTTCAGATTTGCAAGTGCGTCTGTGATTGCCTTTGGTTTGACATTGTTAAAAGCTCACTCAATGTCAAGGAAAGCCATCATGGTATATTCTTTAATGCTCAGAGATTTTTCAATCATGCGCACAAGTGAGTGTAAGGCTGTTTCAACGGATTTGCCTTTGCAGTACGCATGTTGGGACGGCGAGAGCAAAGACGGGCTAATGCTCTGACGGAGGTGAATATCAATCAGCCTTTCCAGCGTTTTCAGCAGAAAGGACGATAGACTGATAGGTCGGAGATCCTTTGGTTCCACATGCGAGCTCTTACCTGCCTTAGGAATGAAGACAACTTCAACCTCGGTCCATGTCTTGGGGATGTAGACCAGATTAAGACAGCTCGATATAATGACCTTGAGCCATGGAAGAACAATGTCCTCACATTTTTGAAATTCAGCAGGAATAATGCCGTCAGGTCCTGGGGACTTGAAGGGATTGAAGCTGCGCATGGCCCAGCGGATCTTTTCTGTAGTTACTATTACCAGGGAGTTGCTGCACGGTAGAGAGCAAGTACGGGTAATACCCGATAATGAAACAGCAACAGGGGAGCTACCAGGGACGTGAGTATCCAGTAGGATGTCAATGGATTCCTTAGCAGAGGTAGTCCAGTGACCATCTGGATGTAAGAGGTAGCTAGGTGTTGAATGGCTTTTTGAGAGGATTTTCCGCAACCTAGAGGCTTCCGAGGATTCTTCAATACTGTCGCAGAAAAGTCTTCAGGAGCGTCGTTGCTCTTTCCTCAGTGAGATTTTATATTTCCTGAGAGACAGTTTGTAGGTGTCCCAATCGGCCGTCTCGCGATAGCTTTTAGCAATATTAAAGAGGAGTCTGCTGTCTTTCCTAAGAGTACTAAGATTTGCATTCCACCAAGGTGGTTTCTTCTTACCTCGAGGAGTGCGGTTAGGGCATGCCACAGTCAAGGCACCGTTAAGTGCCGATGTAAAGGTGTTGACCAACCTGTCAAGATCATCCGTACTAGTAGGTTCAGTAGGCAAAAGGGAGGCAATAAGCGTCAATAAGCGCTTCCTGTATAGAGACCAATTAGTTTTTTATAATTTCTAAAAACTTTCTGATGAGGTAGATGGTCGTCAAGACTGAATTGGAGATAGCGATGGTCTGAGAAAGAGTGCTCTTCAGAGACTCTCCAGTCCTTTACCAGGTTATATATATGATCAGAGACAAGGGTAATGTCCAGGACTTCTTTTCGGTTACGAGTAATAAAGGTCGGCTTAGACCCTCGGTTACAAATAAGGAGATTAGTACTGAGGATAAAATCAAAAAGTTGCTCACCTCTTTCATTTATGTCGAAACTGCCCCAGATTGAGTGATGAGCGTTCACGTCACAGCCAATGACGAGACCAGTCTTAAGGCTCTCTGCTTTCGCAATCAAGCTCCCCAAGATGTCCGGAGGGAGTGGGCCCACTTGATCGTGACCCAAATAGGTCGAAACCAGCCAGTAGTTTTTTAAATGCAATTCCAGGTTGGTAGCGAGTATGTCTTGATTGCTGAAATTAGTGAGTAAAAATATGTTAAGGTGGGTCTTCTCAAGGATACAAGATCTCGGTTTACCTTCCATCCTTGCGTAGATTAGTTTGTAGTTTGGAGTCTTGAGGCCACAAACCCGGTTTCCAACAACCCATGGTTCCTGGATCAAGACTAAGTCTTCCCCGTTTTTAGCAAGCCGGAGAATAAGGGAGGCCGAAGCCGAGATGGAGTGATGCAGGTTAATCTGAAGGATCCACAGCATTGGAGCTACTTCTCTGTTCAGATACCATTATCACGGTATCGTTGCCATCCTCTGAATCTGATGACAAGAGGTCATCCTCAAGAGAAAGGCTATTAGGATCGCTGTCCATCTCCATGTCCGTCAAACCGAAGTCGGACTCACGGATAGATGGTGAGAGGAAAAGTCCAGTTTGAGAAGAGCACCAACCATTTCCGTGTCCGTCGACGAAGAGTCGACCCTCAAGAGGGGTGGAGCAGCGGAGGGGAGCGAGGGAATGGGCTCCGAAGGGAGCGAGGGAATGGGCTCGGGAGGAGAGAAACTCGCGACTGGTTCGGAAGAAGCGCCCAGTTTGGGAGGGACTCTCTCGGGCCCTTTCTCATCGCATTTATAGACTTTTCGAGTGATAGAGCTGAAGCCGTAATTAATCACTCCTTTTGAAGATGCCAAAGAGGCCAGGGACTCTTCATTGATGACAATGATGACGCTCCTAATGTCACCTCTCGGCTCGTCCACTTTGGCAATCTTCCAGTTGTGGGTAGGAAGGGAGCTGTTACTGATCCTGAGGATATCCAGGATCGCCCTAGGATCGGAGGGTTCGACCGGAATGGTAGCACGAGTCCTAGGATGGTTAGGAATTTTGTCTTTTCCACGACCTCTAACTGTGCACCTGGCCAAAGTTGCCCCAATCTGGAGACAGCAATTTTGTATAGATCCTTAGATCTTTGGTCAGCACAGGCAATGGTTTTTACGTGCCCTTGATACCAGCCAGCACCTCTGCAAGAAACATTAGGGCCGGGATGGTCAGGTTGGAGACTTGGAGACAATTGGTGGCGAGATTTATCTCCACCTTCCTCCATTTGTCAGCTGTGATGCTAATATCCGGATCGTTGTGGTCAACGACCGCGATCTCCAAGTGTGCCTTAAGTACTTGGTTGAAAGGCTTGGAGGTAGTGTTGGCAAGTACTACCTTGGTCTCTTTTGCTAAGGTGGGAGACTCATCCTGAGATCTTTGACGTTTGGACGATAAGTCCTTGTTGAATGAGTCGGAGGGGAGCTGGACACGTTTAGTAGCCCAGCTTAAGAAGGTTTTGTGTTCAGAGATTTTTTTATTTATATTTTTTTTCCTCTTGTACAACCCATGCCCGCGTGGTAACGACACTGCGATCTGAAAGATCTATTGTATCGGAGGGTTAAAGTTAATCTAACAGACGTTATACCTCCCTTATGAAAGTGAGTATGTCTTTAGTAGCGGAGCATTTCAGTTCCACTGAAGTAAGTACCTCCTTGTGGAGAATACGTTTCCTTAACCAGTGTAGTGGCGGGCATTCGCAAAGAATGTGTTCGGAAGTTTCATCCTGCTATAAACAGAACCGACGGTCCTTCTCTTGGCACAGGTTCATCTTGTTAAGGTGGTATCTCAAGCCGCAATGACCAGTAAGAAAGCTCACAAGCTTCTTAATGCTTTCCCTATCTAAGTTAAGGATTTCCTTATAGGAGTAAGGCTTGATTAATCGTTTGGATTGTCTTAGACCTTGCCCACTAGTCCAGTGGTCTAGACGAAGTTTGTTTTCCCATTCGTTAATCTCCTCGATCCCTACCTTCTCGCGGTGGAGAGGCTTAATCTATTTCCTATGAACCGAAGGTCGAGCCGAGGAGAATAAATAAATCCAGTCTGTGTCCAGCTAGATGTTTTCCCACATATCGGTTCGACTAAAGGGGAGGTTTTAGAGACCAAAGGGTGATCACCCAAGGCAAGGTACGATGCGCCGAGGCCTGCATGGCTGGGGGAAAGCTCAGTCGCGAGCGCAAACTCTGAATACCTGGGGACATTCAGTTTCATTTTAATTCCTCTTGCCTGCATACAGGGGGTGAGTGCAGGCGGAGATCTTCTTCCCCCTTACTCGTGGGATCCAAATGTCAAGTATTTTTAATAAAAACCAAATGCGAAGAGTGTAATTCGATCGGGCACTCCTAGCTCTATAAAAACCGATCAAGGTGTAGGAGTGGAGGAAGAAGCAATCCTTCTCCGTACGTCAGATGAGGAAAGTGGTGGTGCAATTGACGTTAATCTGGAAAATCTTTTTCTGGAATCAAGCGACACTTGCTCCATTGTCAGTTCATCCTTCTCCAATATGTCAACATCCTCCAAGCGCTCAACAAATTGCAAGTTGACAGTCCGGAGATTATGGACAAAGAAATGGGAGGAGTTAACGGAATGCGAGCGGAAGAGGCTCCATAACGCACGAGCCTTACTGCAGGAACAGTCCTTGGCCGTATGTAAGCCTATTGCTACTACGGTGATTGCTACAGAGGCAACAGGCAACGCTTATCCGAATGCGGATTTGTCATACGCGGCAGACTTAGGCAAGAAGTCTTAAGCTTCCGACACGTAAGCGAGCGTATTATGACTATCCCAATCAAGCCTAAAATGTGTTCATGCCCCCATAGAAGAAAAGGACCCTGCCACCAAAGAGTGTTTCTACGAGCTCCTCGACAAAACATACGAGCAATGTCCTTAATACGACGTTAAAATCGTATTGGGCGATTTTAACGCCAAAATAGGAAAGGAGGACGTCTTTGGTAGGGCAGTCGGTAAGCATAGCCTACACGACACCACGTCTGATAACGGACTAAAGCTAATTGATTTCGCTGTGGGGCGAAATGTCACCATAGCAAGCACATGGTTTCCTCATCTCGATATTCATAAGCAGACATGGCGGTCCAACGATCATGTAACGATCAACCAAATTGATCATATTGCGATCGACGCAAGGCATGCCTCCAGTATGCTGGATGTCCGGACCTTCCGAGCGGCCAACATAGTTTCGGATCATTACCTTGTTGTAGCCAAGGTACGAATGCGGATATCCCAATCTGAGCAACAAAGAAGAATTACTGTGAGAAAATTTAACGTCGAAAAGCTACAATCGCAAGAAACCGCCTGACTCTTCGCTGAACGCGTATCCCGAAATCTCTCAATCACCCCTTTGCCGCCAGCATCAAGTACCGAAGACCAGTGGCAATGCTGCCAACATACCATCAGCAACGCCACGACTGATGTGCTGGGTATCGCTCGCCCACCACCGCGAAACCCCTGGTTTGACGAAGAATGCCAGCGAGTGCATGCAGCAAAACAAGAGGCATACAAAACGGCGCTGCAAAGGAAGACGAGAGCTGCTCGTGAGCTCTACGAGCAAAAGAGACGGGAAGAACATCGGCTTCTCCAAAAGAAGAAGAAAGAGCATGAGAAGCGCGCGTTTGAGAATATCGAGAGTCTATACTCCAGGAACAATGTACGGAAGTTTTACCAAAAGGTAAAAAGAACGTGTCAGAGAAGTAATACCCGTACAGAAACCTGTAGAGATGAAAATGGAAACCTCGTAGTAGAATCACAGTCGGTGCTAAGAATATGGAAAAACTACTTCTGCAGACTGTATAACGGCGACGAAGACCAACATCCCGCTGTCAGGCAGAATAAACCATTCAACATGATAGTCAAAATGTTCCTCCTCCTGACCAAAACGAAGTAAGGATAGCAATATCCAAGCTAAAATCGAACAAGGCTGCTGGACCCGACGGCTTACCGGCCGAACTTTTCAAGGCAGCAGGTGATGAATTGGTAGAGTGCATACACCAACTCATTTCTAATATTTGGTCAGACGAGTGTATGCCTGATGAATGGAACCTCAGCATCGTTTGCCCGATCCACAAGAAAGGAGACCCCCTCAACTGCGCCAATTATAGAGGCATCAGTCTCCTCAACATTGCATATAAGATCTTTTCTGCGATATTGTGTGAACGCCTGAAACCTTTTATCAACAGCCTGATTGGACCCTATCAGTGCGGTCTTAGGCCAGGAAAGTCTACCATCGATCAAATCTTCACACTTCGGCAGATCCTGGAGAAAACCCAAGAATTCCGAATCGATACTCACCATCTCCTTATCGATTTCAAGGCCGCCTATGACAGCATCTATAGAGAAGAGCTTTATAGAGCCATGTCTAGTTTTGACATCCCTGCCAAACTTGTCCGTCTGTGCAGGCTGACGATGGAGAACGCTCGCTACTACATCAAGGTCGGTAATGACCTCACCGAGACATTTGATGTCAAAAAAGGCTTTAGACAAGGTGACGCGCTGTCATGTGACTTCTTCAATATTGTACTTGAACGGATTGTGCGGAACTCACAAGCCAACACCGGAGGCACAATCTATTACAAGTCTGTACAACTACTTGCATACGCCGACGATATAGACATTATCGGAAGAACTCAGCGAGCTGTCACCGGTGCGTTTGCAGGCATTGAGGCGGAAGCGGCCAAAATGGGTTTAGCGATAAACGAGGGCAAAACCAAGTATATGCTGTCAACAAGAAGGGAAAACCAACACCGACGAATTGGACAAAACGTCACCGTGGGCAGCTATAACTTCGAGGTAGTAAGGGACTTTGTCTACCTTGGCTCTGCTATAAATTCTACTAACAAAATCAGTGCAGAAATCAAGCGAAGAATAACTCTTGCCAATCGCTTTTTTTTGGGGTTATAAGGCAATTCAACAGTAAAGCCCTATCTCGAACAACTAAGGAGACTCTATATAAGACCTTGATTATCCCAGTCCTGCTTTACGGCGCTGAAACATGGACTTTATTAAAAGAGGATGAAGATATCCTTGGTGGCTTCGAGAGAAAAATTCTTCGTAAGATCTCGGTCCCGTTTGCGTTGACGGGTTTTGGAGGAGAAGATTCAATTAGAGGCAATTAGCTAAAGACCGAGCTAAATGGAGAGGCTTGTTGGTTGAGGCCCAGGTTCACCCCGAACTGTAGCGCCACCTAAGTAAATAAGTAAGTCGATTTCAATAACCCTGACCGCAAGCTATCCGAAGACCAATGGAGGCTGGTGGAACTGCGTATACTCGACGGAGTAAATGACGCCATATTCAAGAATCAGGGAACTATCCCTTTCTTTGAGCAGCTCACTACCTTCAAACGCTTCAAGGTCATGTCGTGTGACAACGAGACAACACTTAATTGGCTCAAGAACTTTGTAAACAGCACGCAGGCTCCTTGGGCGAATGCCGACCTGCGACTCGTGGAAAAAAAAGATCTGCTGGAATTCACTAGGCCTAAGGGCGCATTCTCATTCCGGGCCCACACATTCCTAGAGAACGGCTGGAAAGAAACCTCCAACACCTCAACACCGAGCTCTATAGGGAAAACTGGGAGGTGTTAGAAGTGGGTACCCATACGGAAGCCGGAACTGAGATAGTGGTGTTGCTCAACCACAAGTCTATGCCCATCCTAAGGAGATATAACTATAAGGTTCCCATTGGAATTACCCGATGCAAGGCTAGACCTTTAGTTGGGATGGACGAAAAGAAAAGAAGGAAGGCGGGTGATAAGGAAAATCAATGATGAAGATTGCTCAAATAAACATTCACCATAGCATAGCAGCTAGCGCCAACCTCATCTATCTCATTGGAGATAGGAACATAGACATTGCGATAATGCAAGAGCCATGGACCTCCCGTGGCAAAATAAGTGGGCTAAGGCATAAAGACCTTACTGCATAAAGCATCGAACCGCTATACGCTGAATGTAAGAGCAGAACGTGCATCGTAGCTAGGAAACAAATTAACCTTTTTCTTTTATCTAGCTACAGCAATGAGGACCAAACAGTGGTAAGGCTTGAGCGGAGGGGGCTTTCCCCACTGATTCTATCAGCCGTCTACATGCCTTTTGATGCCAAGGAGGGACCGCCATCCACACTTACCTGTTTTCTTGTGCAAAAAGCGGAACAGGAAAGATGGGACTTGCTGCTGGGGTGTGATGCCAACTCTCATCACTCTCAATAGGGTAGCAGCAACACAAACTTACGCGATGAGTCTTTGTTTGAGTTTATAATTGAAAATAACCTTACTGTAGCGAATAGAGGTAACGAACCTACTTTTGTAGTAAAGAACAGGCAAGAAGTTATAGATGTAACTTTAGCCAGTAACTCGAGTACCCTAACTATTGACAAGTGGAACGTGATAGGGGAAGAATCCTACTCCGACCACAAAATAGTCGAATTCCTCGTGGGTAACAACTATGACTCTCCCAAACCTTACAGGAACCCCAGGAAAACCAACTGGGATCTCTTTAAAAACGAGGTGAGGAAAGGTATAAGATCCCTGCAGGATAGCAACTGGCTCGGACCTGCCGACATTGACCGCAAGGCAGAGGATATTACATCTGGGGCCACGCTTAGGCTACCAGGGGGGTCAGCAAGGTGGCGGATAGCTGAACGGCCTTCAGATATGTAGGCTAGCTGCGAATAACCAATAAGCAGTCCCCGACCACGAGCGGCAGAATGGAGGGTGTGAGGGAAAAAATCACATGAGCCCTGTGAAGTATCTGTGACAGAGCGAGTAGACGCCGCTCTTAAATAAGTGTCCTATCCCGAAGGCAAGGTGTTACGCGACCCGTGCTGAGGCCTGAATGGTGCTGGGGATATAAAATCAATACAGCATCTCTAACGGAGCCCTCCAGATACCTGGTGACCTCTGGTTGAAATAAAGCCTTACCACGCTACACGGGGCTATGGCGTGGTCGTTATCAATTCCCCCTTACTCGTGGGATTCAAAATGAACAAACTTAAACAAACCAAAATAAACCAAATAAAAATAACAAAAGAAACGGAAAAAAACCAAAAAATGGGGAGCCAAAAACCCCAACCATAGAAGAGCCATTTCGAAGGAGAGCACTATTGGCTCGATCGCCAGTTGATACTCCGCTTGAAAAGGAACAGGCGGCGATAATATCGCCCCAAATCGTACGCGTGGACACTGCTACCATAGCTTTAGCTGAGGTTCAAAACAACCCACGCTCCAATGAAGAGATAGGCAAGTGTGATACGATGACTGTACTGGGCAAAAAAATAGCCGAACTTGCTGAATTCATCAAGGATAAGAACAACGTGCATCACGAGATTCATAAACTGGTGAGTTCTATTCGTACCACGTATGAAAAGGCATTGGACCCTGAAAACGAACGACCAGAACATTGACACGTTGAAAGGCAGGACAAGACTACACAAACCATACAGTCAAAACCGTTAAACTACCGAGCAGCAGTCCTGAAGACCACTGAAGCGTCAAAGCCTGCGGTAGATAGCTGTGAGATACGACCACAAACGCCCAAACGCAAGCGGGAAAGCAAAATTACGAGCCAGCAGCTCCCAGCCGCGAAGAAGAAAAAGACCGTGGTCCCGATTGGAAAAGAAAAACCCGTCCAGGTGGAAACCCATAACACGAAAGCCGAAAAGTGGGAAAAGCCAAGATGAAGTACCAAAAAAAGGCTGAAAGCGCGCCCAGATGCTTTAGTGATTAAAGCTAAGGATGGTCTCTCTTATGCAGAAATGCTGCACAAGGTAAAGGACAACCCTGAATTGAGAGAGCTCGGGCAAAATGTCAACCAAATCAGGAGGACGGCCAAAGGAGACCTACTCTTAAAACTAAGGAGCCTCCCAACAACGGAAACGACCAAGCTTCATGCATCCGTGGAAAAGGCCTCGGGAACAGAAGCGGAAGTGAAAACCCTAACGCACGAGGTACTCATAGAAGTCAAAGATCTGGACGGAATCACAACGAAGGAGGAGATCTGCGAAGCCCTAACCAAGCAATTAGAGGGATCCAAAGAGTACAATGTCGGAACAAGTGCCATAAAGTCTCTGCGAAAAGCTTACTTAGGGACACAGATAGCGACAGTGAGCCTGCCAGCGGAAGTGGCTGAGAGGCTGATGACTGCCAGCAAAGTGCGCATTCGATGGGTGGTCTGCCGAATACGGGAAAAAATCACTCCAACAAAATGCTACAAATGTATGGACTTCGGACATACTGCCAGAGCATGCAAAAGTGCGGTGGATTATTCTGACCGGTGTATTAGATGTGGTGCGAGTGGACACACCGCAAAATCTTGTGCCCTAGAGGCAAAATGCCTGCTGTGTTGGGACAAAAAGGACACAAATAGCAACCATGTCACAGGAAGCGGCAAATGCCCAGCCTTCCAAAAAGCCTTGAGAGACCTGAAACACCTTATATGAAGATAAAACAGTTCAACCTCAATCACTGCGAAGCTGCGAACGATCTCCTCATACAATCTGTGCGCGAACAAAAAGTAGACGTCGTAATCCTTAGTGAGCCCTACAAAGAATTCGATGCAAACGCGTGGATAACGGACAATAAGGGAAAAGCGGCCATATGGACCTGTGGGAAAATCGCCTTCCAAGAGAGAATGCCAACATCAGGAGATGGTTTTATATGGGCAAAAATCGACGGAATACATATTTATAGCTGCTATGCACCACCAAGCCTCTCGATAGCAGAGTTCGAAGAGGTGCTGAACAAACTCGTAAACGATGCTTTAGATCGAAAACCAGCGATCATTGCTGGCGACTTTAATGCATGGGCCGCTGAATGGGGATGCAAAGAAACGAACAGACGAGGAAGATCCCTACTGGATGCTTTTACAGCCCTAGACGTGGTACAAGTAAACAGCGGAAATAAACCCACGTTTTGCACATACGTAAGTAGCTCCTTGATAGGAAGAACAAAGTGGGGGGTCAGTGACCTCTATACTCATAGCGACCACCAGGCGATAATATGTGAAGTATTGCCGGAAGCAAGAAGGCAAACACCGCTAGCCAGGCTACCCCAGAAAAAAGGCTGGAAATCAGACTCTTTCGACGTGGAAGCATTCACATGTATCTTTAACAGAAACGCAGTACTGACGGGTCGTGCGGGCAGTAAAGCAATGCAGGCCATAAATAAGGTTACACGGGCATGTGACGCCACAATGAGGAGAAGAAAGGCTATGGAACATCGTCCCCCAGTTTACTGGTGGAATGAAGAAATCGCGCATCTACGTACCAAGTGTCATCGAGCGAGAAGAGCGCATACGCGATCTATAGCGAGGGCCGTCTCCAGTGAACTGCAAGAAGACTACAGGGTGGCTCAAAATTAACTAAAACAGCTATACTAAAGAGCAAACGGAAGAGTTTCGCCGAGCTGTGTGATGAAGCTGACGAAAACCCTTGGGGTTTTTTGAAAAAATTGAGAAGGTGCCAGCCACAGATTTCCACCTGCCCAGAGTTCTTACACAACATCGTGGTCGGACTATTTCCTCATCATTAAGAGAACGCATTCTCGGATGATCCAATACTAGAGGCACCAACAATCCGAGAGGTAACCAAAGAAGAAATAATCGAGATTTGCAATAAAATTGGAGACAAAAAAGCACCTGGACCAGATGGTATCCCAAATATAGCACTCAAGACAGCTATAAAAGTAAGCCCAGAAATGTTTATTAACATTTACCACTCGTGCCTGAAGGAAGGAGTCTTCCCGGATCGGTGGAAACGGCAAAACCTAGTACTTCTTCCCAAAGGTAAGAAACCACCAAATGAACCATCATCATACCGCCCGCTCTGTATGTTAGATACGGCTGGCAAAATATTGGAGCGAATCATCTGTAACAGGGTAGAGGCAGCAATTCAAGAATCTGGAGGTCTTTCAGAACACCGATACGGTTTTCGAAAAGCGCGCTCAACAACAGATGCAATCAATGTGGTAGTTAAAACGGCACAAGAGGCTATACAGGGAAGAAGATGGAGAGGCGGTTCCAAAAAGTACTGCTTGGTTATAACTCTTGACATAAAAAACGCCTTCAATACGGCAAATTGGAGTCACATCTTACAAGCGCTCAGAAGGATGAGAGTTCCACAATACCTCATAGACGTTATTGTTGACTACTTCAGGTGCAGAATCTTGGTATACAATACAGACCGCGGCCCCAAGGAATATAAGATCACAGGCGGAGTACCACAGGGCTCAGTCCTTGGCCCTTTGCTCTGGAATATTATGTATGACGGTATACTGCGACTTCCTATACCCGAAGAAACAAAAATAGTGGGATTTGCTGATGATATCGCCATTATTGTCACTGCTTAACTGTTGGAGGAGGTGGAACAGATAAGCAATGCGACAATAAGGATACCTAATACGAAAATGGCTCACCTCAGTTGGTCTAACACTGGCGGAGCATAAAACTGAAGCAGTCCTGATAAGTAGTAGAAAGAAGGTAGAAACTCTCACCATTATAGTCGGCGGCCATGAAATCACATCTAAACCGCATATAAGATACCTAGGTATCATGGTAGATACGAGACTTTCATTTAGAGATCACCTTAAGTATGTAGGCCGAAAAGGTGCAATAGCAAGTGCTGCACTCGCGCGTATCATGCCCAACATAGGAGAACTAAGACATAGCCGTAGGTTACTGCTGGCTAGAGTGGTTACGTCTATAATTCTATATGCCGCACCAATTTGGGCCGGGGCCATGGCAATTAAAACATACAGATCACATATCACATCTGTGTATCGAATATATGCATTGAGAGCTAGCTGCGCATTTCGCACTACTTCTAGCGATGCAGCTTGCGTGGTAGCGAGAATGCTCCCAATAGATATCCTGGCAGTAGAACAGCAACGTCAGTACTGCGCAAGAAGAGAAAGAAACGAGGCCAGCGAAAACCGGCTCTATAGAGCAGAAAGCCTAAGAGAATGGCAAGAACGCTGGAATGCTTTTGAGAAAGGCATGTGGACCCATAGGCTCATACAACAAATCCAGCCATGGTTCGACAGGCAGCATGGAGAACTTGAGTTCTACTTAACGCAGTTCCTAACGGGCCATGGATGCTTTCGTTCGTACTTACATAAGTACAAACACGGCAATAGCCCTTACTGTCCGCATTGCGCTGACTGCGTAGAAAACGCAGAACATATATTTTTTGAATGCCCAAGATTCCTCGACGAAAGGAATGCACTAAGGAGTGAACTCGGCCACCCACTGACGCCAGAAAACATCGTTGGCGAAATGGTCAAAAGCCAGGAGGCATAGGACGCAGTTGCTGGGAGCACAATGCGCATAATGAAGATTCTAAGAACCCTAGAAAGAGAAAGGAGAAAGGAATCAGACCGGCGAAATACAATAAATGCTGAGCAGGAAAATGCAAACATGCACTAGTCGAATACATCAGACTAAAACCCCCCCGCGATGAAATGCTTGACGGCAGTACCGCGGGGAATGGGGCGGTCGTGGGAGGGGGGTTTAGTGGGTAAGAGTCCCACACTGTTACTCAGGACGTACTGAGTTTCGTCTTTTGAAGATTACCCCTCCCAATCAAAAAAAAAAAAAAAAAGATGATATTACATCCAGCTTTAATGAAGCCTATGTCAAAGCATGTCCAGAAACCAAACGAAAAGATAAAAAATTACCACCATGGTGGTAATCTGAACTAGCTAGAATTAGAAGAGTAACTAGACACCTTCTAAATGTGGCCAAAAGAACTATGCTAGAAGCGGACTGGGAACAGTATAAGTCCAGTCAGAGAAATTTCAAAAACGAGACACAGAAGGCCCAACGCCACTCTTGGCAGCACTTTTGTAATGAAATCAAGGGTACGACAGAATCTGTGAGACTGAGAAGAATTCTATCCAGGGAATCAAAAACTCTTGGATTTCTCAAGGAACCCGACGGAAGGTGGACTGAATCCTGTGCAGAATCGCTTAGCTCCCTGCTAAAAGCGCACTTTCCGGGTTGTACGACCCATCCAGATAATAACAACGTAACTAACAGTAGTTTTGTAACGGAAACTCCGACGGATTTTATCACAGAGGAAAGAATTGAGTGGGCAATCGGATCATTCTCTCCCTTTAAATCCCCAGGACCCGATGGGATTATCCCGATCATGCTACAGAAAACAATAACCACAATCATCCCGGTACTTAAAGAACTGTACTTCAACAGCCTCATGTGGGGGTATATACCTAGATCATGGAAAGAGGTCAAAGTGGTCTTCATACCCAAGGCCGGTAAAGCAAGCCATACTACTGCGAAGGACTTTAGGCCAATTAGCCTTACCTCCTTTGTCCTAAAGACCTTTGAAAGACTAGCTGACATATATGTACATCCGTAGTAAACTACGCCCAGGTGACATATCCCCAGCGCAGCACACTTATACGAAAGGAAAAAGCGTAGAGACTGCGCTGCACTGTGTAGTCGGCTCAATAGAAAAATCACTGAAAAACAAAGAATATACACTAGCCGCTTTCCTAGACATTGAAGGAGCCTTTAACAATGTCAAACCGGACGCGGTCAAAAGAACTCTAACGAACCTTAATATTCACAATTCCGTGATAAAATGGATCGTCAATATGCTAAAGGAAAGACATATCAAAGTTGAACTCGGAGGTACTAAGCTTGAAGTCTATGCCTCAAGAGGCACCCCTCAAGGAGCGGTTATATCCCCACTACTGTTTGTAATTGTCCTGAACGAAGTCCTTCTTAAACTTAGAAACAGCGGCGTCAAGGCCATAGCATATGCGGACGATGTTGTGCTGCTAGCAACAGGTAAATTTCTCCCGACCCTGAGCGAACAAATCGAAGGGGCGCTGGAAATCATTGACTCCTGGACGGAGAGATGTGGGCTGGCGGTTAATCCCCAGAAGACAGAGTTAGTACTATTCACTAACAAAAGAATACTTCCACAATTCGTAACTCCTTCCATAAGGGGTACTCCCCTGAGTATCTCCAGTAGTGCGAGATACCTTGGCCTGGTGCTCGATAGGAAACTGAACTGGAGACTAAACATCAACGAAAGAGTCAAAAAAGCCACGATAGCAATAGAATATTCGAGAAGACTTGGGCACCGAGCCCCAAGATCATCCTATGGATGTATGCAGCTATAGTAAGGCCAATACTAACGTATGGCAGCCTTGTATGGTGGCAGGCAGTCAGCAAAATAAATAACCTAGCTGCTATCACAAAAGTACAAAGACTAGCGTGCATCACCACAACCAGTGCGATGAGAACGACATCTACAGCAGGACTCGAGACCATTCTCAATTTGCTTCCGCTAGACATCTTTATACAAGTATCGGCGGCTCATAGTGCGGTAAGATTAAGCCAAACAGATAGCTGGAGACCAAATGCAATGGGTCACACCACGATCCTGCAGAGATATATAGGCAGTCTATCTAATACAGACTACTTAACGCCATACCTAGACTTCATAAGTCTATTTTCTAGCACCTATCCGAGCAGGGAAGACTGGAAAAATGACAGGACTCCTAACGAGCGATCCTTAGTTGTTTACACCGATGGATCCAAAATGGAAATAAGTGTAGGCGCAGGCATCTTCTCTGAAACGCTTGGCCTCTCCATGTCAGCTCGGCTTCCGAACTACAGCAGAGTTTTCCAGGCGGAGGTCCTAGCAGTTACAATAGCAGCCCGTGAGACTGCGATGAGGGCAATACCACGAGAGGATATCACCTTGTTCATCGACCGCCAGGCGGCGATAAAAGCAATATCTGCTATAGAAATAAAATCGAAGCTTGTGAAGTGTTGTAGAGAAGAGCTCAAGGTTCTTGGAACACAGCACGAGGTAAAGCTCTGCTGGGTCCCTGGTCGTGAAGGCATACCAGGGAATGAGAAAGCCGATGAACTGGCTAGAGGAGGCTCAGCACTAAGCTCGGACCAATCCGACCCCTCGGTGTACATCCCGCCTTGCGCCCTTAAGCTCGTAGCAGGAAACAAAGCCATAATGGAGGGTAACAATAGGTGGAGCTCTTTAGATACTTGTGTCACCACGAAGAAGCTGTGGCCTGCATTTGACAGAGTAAGAACCAATAGACTCATACAGAGGCATAGAAAATCCCTCTCTACTCTAATAGGAGTCATTACGGGGCATAATACCATGCGATACCACATGAAAAAACTACGTGTGACTAACGAAGACCTTTGTAGAGGCTGCGGCGACGAGGAGGCTCAGGAGGACACCGCCCACTTTCTCTGTCATTGCCCAGGCCTCTATCATTTGAGAAATAAGATCCTTGGACAACACTTCTTTGAGGATCTAGAAGAGTTGTCCAACAGACCAATAAATGACATCGCAAACTTCATCAAATCCTCTGGATGGTTTGTATTTAGGGCACAGTAAGTACTAAGTTCTTTCTTTAGGATATTTACAAAGACGGTATTTTTCCACGAGGAAGGGATTCTCTTTTCTATCTCCTTTCCCCCCATGGGTATCACAATGGGTCTATACTGACCTGAGTGTGGTGTGGAGGTTTTCTATCCCCCTACACCAGCCCACTTACCTAACCTAACCTAATCAGCGTTGTAGCTGTCGCCCAATTGACGCCACAATAAGGTTCAGGACCTATGAACACAGATTCTGAGCCAGCCCTAGTAAGCTCATCTGCAGATTCGTTGCCCACAATCCCTTGGTATCCAGAGGCCCAACCGAGTTTTACCCTGTTGTATTTGGCAAGGTCTTGTAGTGCATCGTAGCAGCATTTCACGGTTCTAGAGTCCATTTGGTTGGACGACAGTGCCATAAGTGCTGCTTGGCTATCTGAGAAGATATGTATTCTAGCGCCTTTGATCCCCTTGCGGAGATTGTGTCTGGCGCAAATCTCAATGGCATGGATTTCAGCTTGAAACACAGTAGGAGTCGTACCCATAGGTACCGAAATCTTTGTGTTGGGTCCAAAAACCCCAGCTCCAACTCCAGAATCCATCTTCGAACCGTCAGTGAACCAGATCAGACTTCTAGGGTCCAGTGTTGGAGCACCATTAGACCAGTTTTCGCGGTCCAATATTTCAACCTCGAATAGCCTACCAAAGCAGTGTTGCCTGACCATAATATCTGGTAAAGTGCAAAACATGTCTCTTTTAGGGATTAAGTTAAGTATCTTTAAATGTCCCACAAGGTCAACTGGTTTATACTCGTGATCTAGCTGCAGCCTGATGGCATATCTAGCAGCCATCTTCCTAATAAGATTAATTAATTTAATTTATTATAAGCTTAATACAAGCAGAACAATCTTAAGGGACTAATTAACTAACAATAATTTAATAACTTAAAACTATGTGAATTTGTGAATTCTTATTATTATTAATGCCATTTTTACTTTATTATTACTTAAAATTAATTCAACTACTACTAAGGCTAAAGTTAGGAGTGGGGAGGTAAGTTGCGTAGGGAAATTCGAAGGATGGATTTGCTACGGTGCATGTCGAAGACATTAGGGAACTTATTTGCATTACGTAGCATTCTGCTCATAGGTTCATATTGGCCGGATTCAGTGCGGTGGTAGGTAGGGCGGAATAGGGGTGCAGATCTTAAGCGTCGAGGGTTTGTATTAAGCGAAATCAGTTGGAGTAGGTGAGGACAGTCAATAATTCCGGCTAATAATTGATACACAAAAAGTACATCAGCGATAACGCGACGTGTTTCCAAGGCTTGTAAGTTTAACAACTTTAGTCGATTCTCATAGGGAGGTAGATTGTAGAGGGCATTCCATCCAAGACCTCGCAGGGCAAAGCAGATGAATCTGTGCTGAACAGCTTCAATTCTTTGAATGTGGACTTGATGGCATGGCGACCAAGCCGGGCTGACATAGTCGAGAAGTGGTCTGACGAAAGTCATGTAATGAGATTTCGTTACGTAAGGGTGGGAGAACTCCTTAGACCAACGTTTTATAAAGCCTAGTGCTGAATTAGCTCTGCTGATTACATTATCGATGTGAGAACGAAAGTTAAGTTCAGTGTCGCAAATGATGCCGAGATCACGAATAAAACTAACTCTGGGAACAGGTTCATTTTTGAAAAAATAAGTTCTTGGAGGCAGTGGAGGGCGTCTGCGAGAGTAAGTGATAGATTGACATTTTGCGACGTTGAGTTCTAAAAAGTTTTGTCGGCACCAGGTGAGAAAGAGATCAAAGTCAACCTGCAGCGAGTGAGAATCAGTAGTGCAGGAAATTTGTTTTGAGATCCTCATATCGCCTGCGTAGATCGCCAGGTCGCAACCCGTAATGATAAGCTCGACATCGCTTATGGTCAATACGAATAACAGGGGTCCTAAATGGCTACCTTGAGGTACGCCTGATGTCGCAATGATTGGGTTTGAAACGGAAGATCTGAAAAGGACACTATATTGGCGATCTTCTAAGTAGGACTTAACCCATGAAATAATGGCGGAAAACCAGCAGCTGAAAGTTTGAGGAGTATTATTTTGTGGGAGATTTTGTCAAACGCTTTACTGAATTCAGTAGCCACAACGTCTACTTCTTTGCCACTTTTAATTGCGCATAATGTGGAAGAAATGAATTCGGTGAGGTTGGTGGTAGTAGATCTACCCTTTAGGAACCCATGCTGCTTAGGGGAGAATCGTCCTTGAGAAGTTTGATCATGTCAACCACTATTGACTCGTTAATATTCAGATATGTTAGGGAGGTTTGACCACAGCCACTCAAGTAAGTAAAATATTTGAGATCGGGCTCAGCAGTGACATTTGAAAACGCCTGGCTGAAAAAATCAGCAAAAAGTTCGGTAATTATTTTGGGATCCGCGGACCCGCAACTTAAAAATTTTAATGTAGAAGGATAAGCGTCAGATTTCCTTTTAGTGTTAATAAAATGGAAGAACCGTTTGGGGTTAGAAATAAGATTGAACTGCATATGATCAAGATATTCAGAGTAAAGTGATTCGCACAATGCGGAAAAGTTGTTATACGCCGAAAGATAATTAGAAAGGTCGGACTCAGATCTGGAACTTAGATATGCCTGCCATAGTTTATTTCGCTTGTTCCAAAGTGCGCGTAATTCCTTGCTGTACCAAGGGGGAGAGATGCGACATTTTTACATTGTGTAAGAGGGACGGATTGAAGGAAACAGTCATAGATGTACAAGTAAAAAGAATTGATGGCTGAATCAATGTTAATGGTTTTGTCAAAGATAAAATCGAAATGGGCATAACCAATAAGGTTGTTAAGTTTGTCACTTTCTGGCAACTCTGCCAAGTTATAAGGCTGTGTTTAAAACCAGTGCTAGATCAAACTTAATTTTTCTCAATATAAATTCATACCAAAATTACAGAGCATATACCAAACACATAACGTTTGGTTCGCGCATCGCTGGATACTAAAGTTCTCATCCAGTGGTTGCTGATCTTGAAGTAAATAGGTAAATTATCAAACTCCAACAATACCATATTCTTCAGTGACAGCTGATTTGGCGCAAAGCTCTTTGTGGAGGTGTGGAACCTAAACACCGAAATATCAGTACTTCTCAGTACTAAAAGCTGCACAAGCTTAAGGGTTTGGACCTACGCTAGGCATAGCGAAAACCTTCAAAAAAGCTTACAAAAGCTGCACTTATCCAATTGCATACTTCTAGGCTTGTACTGCAAATTAGATGAGTGTTGTACGATCGCCCCCAACGGGGCGCGATCTTAACGCATTCCCGGATCTCCATGTCCATAATAACTTCATCACAATGATGACTTCAACAACCTCGACATCTACTAGCGTCATAACAACACTTGCCTCAGCAAGTACTACATCAACTATGACAACACATATAGGACAAACAAAAACAACACCCTTCATAATAAATTCGATTAATGAAACACAAAAACCATGCAACAGCCCATATGGACCGCAAAAATACAAATCACTCACAAAACCAAACAATTCCCAAACCCATTGTCGCGACTTATACCATGACAAATATCGACAAACACAATCCTACAAGTCAAAAAAGAGACAGATAATCCCCAATCAAAATAACAGACAACAACAACAACACCCAAAAGAAACTTAAAACAAAAAACCAACCAACTTTGAACTACTGGTTAAGCAAACCCAAGGAGTTAAGCTCGTCAAATCGTTTCGATATTCTCAGCGCGGATGAAGACGTCGACTATAATAATGAAAAAAACGAAACAACCGATATAATTAACCAACCTAGCAAAACGCAATTTAAGAGACCCAGCAAACCACCGCCGATTTACGTGCAAAGTGTTGAATGCATTAAAATTCTAAACAACGCGCTTAACGAAGTTGCAAAAGACAATTTTGAATTAAAAGTATTAAAGAACAATGAAATCCGAATACAACCCTCTGACTCGACTCACTACACGGCTATAATAAAAATGCTACGAAAAAATGACACAAAATACTTCACATTTAGACCAAAATAAGAAAGAGGATTTAAAGTCGTACTAAGAAACATGCACCACTCCACTGACACAGAAGACATCAAGAATGAGCTAGAAGAAAAAGGACATAAAGTCATGAATATACATAACATTCTACAGCGAAATACAAAAAAACCATTGCCACTTTTCAATGTTGAGGTAGCCATGGGTGACAATAACAAAAACATATATGGCATTACACATTTACTCCAATGCAAGGTTTCCTTCGAACCGCCACTCTACAAAAGAACTATATCCCAGTGCACAAATTGTCAAAGGTATGGACATACTAAAAATTACTGCACAAAGGACCCAGTGTGCGTTAAATGCGCGGGATCCCACAAGACCCTGGACTGCCAAATGCCATCAGAAGAAGGTACAGTGAAATGTGCTTTATGTAATGGTAGCCACACGGCAAACTACAAGGGATGCGAAATCTATAAAGCTTTAAAAATAGAGCGCTTCCCCCCAATGCGTAAAAAGGATCTCCAGACAGCTAGAGAAGAGACAAATGTTGAAACCCTCACCAACATCAGACCAGATACAACCTACGCCCAAGCAGCTGCATGCAAAAGACCCCACCATATCAATCCCCGAGATTGCGGCAAGACAAATGAAAGCGTCAGTGCAACCAATGATACACTAGGTATTCCTGTAGTAGAAGCTAGACGAATTTCCCCACAAACTACCAGCAACAACAACAAAGAGGACTTCGCTGAACTAAAAGAAATGATGAGGAACCTTATTCAACAAATGACGAATATGCTACAAATATTGACCATCCTAACGACGAAACTTAATGGACCACATGCATAAAGAACTTAATATCATCATCTGGAACGCGAATGGACTTAACCAACATGCACTAGAACTAAAACAATTTATAAAAGACAATCACGTCGACGTTTTAATGATAGCAGAAACACACTTCACTGCTAAAAGCTTTTTCAAAATACCAGGATATAGCATCTACAACACAAATCACCCTGACGGAACCGCACACGGTGGCACAGCTATTATAATTAACAACAAAATCAGCTACATTGAATTAGAACATCATAACTACGAACACATTCAATCGACTACAATCCAAATAGAAGACAAAGACGGACCATTAGTACTTTCAGCCCTATATTGCCCACCTAAGCATATTATTACAACTCTACAGTACGAAGACTACATCAAATCACTAGGGTGCAGATTTATAGCAGCCGGAGACTTCAATGCAAAACACATCGACTGGGGTTCGAGGATATCCAACATTAAAGGCAAAAACCTCCTAAAAGCAATCCTTAAAAATAACTGTAGATATCTAAGCACCGGCGAACCTACCTACTGGCCTACTGATCCAAATAAAACACCGGACTTAATCGACTTTTGCATCATTAGAAACATCCAACTAAATACACTAAGCATTAAATCTAGATTTGAACTTTCATCGGACCACTCCCCTATCCAACTCAAATACTCGTCCAAAATAACCCCCATAACTAATTCGTCCCAACTATACAACAAAAAAACCGATTGGGACTCTTTTCGGGAATATATAGGATGACATCTACTGCTTAATATACCACTACAATCGCAAAATGACGTCGAACGAGCTGTAGTTCACTTTAACGACATAGTAACTGCTGCAGTATATAAAACAACCCCAATCAATAGGCCGAAAACACACAACAATATAACACCAACTATAATTCGACAACAGATAGATGAAAAGAGAACACTCAGAAAACGATGGCAAATCACAAGGCTACCCCAAGACAAATCAAAATACAACAAAGCAACCAAAGAACTCAAAGCAAAACTTAAGGCAATCCAAAACAATCAATTTAATGACTACTTAAAAAATCTGACCCCAACTTCTGAGACCAACTATTCGCTTTGGAAAGCTACCAAAAAGTTCAAGAACAAAATAGTACATCAAACTCCTCTACAGAAACCAGACGGATCTTGGGCCAGAACCAATCAAGACAAAGCAAATATTCTGGCTAAGCACTTCGAAGAAGTATTCACAAACGACAAGGGCAATACCCCACCCACGTCCAAACACACTCATCACAAATGTAAAAATAAAAAAGTTACAATAAATGAAATCGAACACTGCATCAAAAAAAGGATTGACCACAAGAAGGCTCCAGGATATGACTCTATTAACGGAGAGATATTAACCCAACTACCCAGACAAGCCATGATATACTTACGAAATCTCTATAATGCATTAATTCGACTTAAATATTTTCCAAAAACTTGGAAAGTTGCGCAGATAATTGCAATACTTAAACCTGGTAAAGACGCAAAGACTACTTCATCCTACAGACCAATAAGTTTACTCCCCATATTAGGGAAAATATTCGAAAAATTAATCTATGATCGACTACAGCCAATACTGACCAATAATAAAATGATACCAGACCATCAATTCGGCTTTCGCAGACAGCACTCGACTATCCAACAAATTCACAGGGTAGTTACCAAAATCACAACGGACCTAGAGGAAAAAAGATACTGCATAGGGGTGTTTCTTGACGTAGCAAAAGCCTTCGACAAAGTTTGGCACAAAGGACTACTATACAAACTTCAGAACTTACTTCCACGAGACTTCTACCAAATCATTGAAAGTTACCTAAGCGAACGCCACTTCTTCGTAAAATATAATGACCAACAATCCAAAATACTACAGACAAGAGCTGGAGTACCGCAAGGATCTGTATTGGGACCACTACTATATGTCCTCTACACTGCTGACATCCCCCTACCGAGTGGAGCTACAACCATGATGGCAACCTTTGCTGACGATACTATTCTGCTGATATCCGACGAAAGCCTGGACACTGTAACTACTCGAGCCCAACGACTTCTGGATAAGACAATGCAATGGTTTGACGAATGGAGCATACAAATTAACGAAGACAAAACCCAACAAGTAATATTTACCACTAAATTAAACTACTCTCCAATCCCAATAAAAATAAAAGACAAAACTATTCCAATCGACAATGTGGCCAAATATCTTGGTATGTACTTGGACAACAAACTTAACTGGAAATACCACATACAAAAAAAAGGGACCAAATTAAACTAAAATATAATCAACTGTACTGGCTCCTGCGTAAAAATTCCAAACTTTCGACAACCAATAAATTACTACTATACAAATCCATTATCAAACCTATCTGGACATACGGGATACAACTCTGGGGAACGTCAAAGAAAACAAACATCGCCATAATCCAAAGACAACAATCAAAAATATTACGAACCATAATCAATGCGGACTGGTACATACCTAACATCGACATCCATCGCGACCTAAAAATACCAACAGTGGAAGAAGAGATACTAAACATAAGCAGAAGACATCATATAAAATTAGTAGTTCATCCTAACATCGAAGTCAATTCATTACCAATGAAGGAATTCTTCGGAAGACGACGACTAAAGAGAAATAGACCCAGTGACTTGATAAGAGGGACCACAACGTCAACATACTAAAACATCCTAAACATAAAAAAAAATTAAATTTTAACATATTATAACTAGTTTACTCGTTTCATAATTGTTTAAACTGTTTAATTGCTTGTTTTTTTTTTGTTTAATTGTTAAACTGTTGTTAAGTTTAAAATTCCTAGAAAAGGGCTAAGAACAATGGTCACGTAGTCCAAATTAAAATTCAAATTGTTAAAACAAATATTAGATGTCTTTTTCTAAGACAGATGTATTTACTGCATTGGGAAATAAAAAAAAAAAAAAAAAAAAAAAAAAAAAAAAAAAGTTTGTCAAAGTTTGCTTTACGAAAATTGAATTTACGCTGCGTCAAAGGGACATTATTAATGTTTTCATTCATGTATGAAAATGTTAAGAGTAACGGGGGGTGATATGCGTCAAGTTTAGAGAGCAGGTGGCTACTAACGGTAAGTACACAGTTGTCAGGGTCGGTTGAAAAAACTAAATCAAACTGTCTTCCCAAATTGTTTTTTATACTACACATCAGGTGCAACCCAGAAGCAATAAGTCGGTCGTTGAATAAAATTTCCTTGTCAGAAAAGGCATTAATAGAAATGAAATGGATGTCGTCATCTGATTTGGCCCAGCACAATCGTGGGAGATTAAAATCACCAACAAGGATTACATCGTCTTCTGGGGTAATAGTATCCATCAAAAAGTCAAGTGCATCCACGAGAAGCTGGTATTCCTTAATAGGTTGTGCTGGATGGATATAGCAGCAAACGATATAAACAGAACGTTTTGCAACATTGATTTTAACACAAATCAGTTCTAGGTTAGAGGCAGTTGGAATAGAAAAAGCTGACGCGTCATAACAAGTGTGAAGAGCTAAACGAACACCACGCCCGTGGCTATCGCTGGGGGAGTCTTCGCAATGGAGAACATTGCCAGAAGGAACATCATTAGCAACTGGGACGTCCTTACGAAAAACATTAAAATCGGAAGTAAAGAGTTCAGTGTCCTTATGATTAGGTAAAAGATTTGTTTCCGTCAACGCAAAAACGTCGTAAGGTAGCTTCTGGGAGTTTAAGAATACGTCGGATATTTTAGAGCGCAGTCCTCTAACATTTTGGTAGTAAAGGGACAGGCATTTGGGATTAACGTTGGGAACGAAAAAACAAATTTAGGTCAACCCGATTTTTTTGGAGGTGCGACGTGCGTTTAGTTGTACTGAAAGACACACGCTTGCGTCGGGGGGTTATTGGGCAGGTAGTAGGTATATTATTAGGGAAGGTGGTAGGTTTACAAATCAGAGGGGAAAACACATTGCTAGCAATAAAAAGACTGGGACAGTAAGGCTTGAAAAAATTTTAATTTAAAGATGAAAGGTCCTTCCAGCGTCGGAACTCGATGGCATCATGAGAGAAGACGTCCGTGTTGGGTGTGAAGAAAAGCCAATCATATTTCTTCGGCATGTGAACAATGAAGGAGGAGTGAGATGACTTACGCATGCTGGAGTGCAAAATCATCACAAAGTATGCTTCCAAAATCCTGTACTTCGAGTAGAGCCAGTTGTACATCCATTGTTCGTCGATACAAAGAGGAAGACCCTTTAAGAGGTAGGTGACTGAATCACGTACTTGCGAAGATATACATTTTTGCTTAATGATCCGCTGTTGTCTCCAGGTGTCAGAAGATACGATTGGTGAGTACTGAGAAGTCTGTGGTTTGAAGGTTTCAGTTGGGCCGGGTTCCTTACGTATCTTGGTCCTCTTAGAAGGAGAAAGGGCAATCACGTTGGGAGTATTAGGCTCAGCTTCAAGATCGATCAATTCGATAGAAACATTGGCAGGGTTAGCAGTTTTAGCCGATTTAACCGAGATGGTGGCGACATCGATTTCAGGGGAAGCAAAACCCGTGCGAAACTCGTCGAGTAAAGATTTATTATTTAATGATACGCCCTCGCACGGCAAAAGATCAAGTTTGCATGAAATCGACTTAAGTTCTTCCGCAATTTCTTGCATCGATGTTTTAGTCAAGGCCGATTCATAACATAGCGAGTACATGGTGGCCCGACATTCTTCAATCTGTTTAGCATGGTCAGCCAAATTACCAGCAACAGAGACAAGAGCTCCAGATTGCACTGATAGGGATCCGGTTACATTGGTCATGACATCGTGGATTTCGTTGACTTTAGTTACATCGGTAGTGAACTTCGGAGCAGTAGAAGAAGAATTAAGGTACCCTCCGGATTTATTGATAATACATTTTTCTAAGTCGGCAGTTAATGAAACTAAGGATGAATTCAGGTTGTCGCAGATCGTTGAGTTGCGTATGATGGAACTGTTGAACTCCTTCAGCCGGACCTCAACTTTTTTGAGAAGAGATTTGTACCCACTGTGAAACTTGTCCAAAGAGCTATTGATGGACTCCCAGTTCGACCCCAGAAGCTCACAAGTTTTCGTGTTGTTGGAGCGAACCATTTTGTTGTAACCCGTAGCCAAATCCATTATATCGCAAAGCTGCTGGTTATTGCATTTAATAGCCATCATAATGTGCGAAAGGGAAATCGTTTTACATTCATCGCAAAAGTACCAAAAGATACTAATGCATTCCTGCAGATGGTTTTTGATGGCATTTCTGGTAAGCCCAACGCAGATCGGGTGAAACACCTTTCCACAAATCCCCTTGCAAGAGATCCATTCAGCGGTATTATTTTCGGTAATGCAGCAATCGGGGTATCCATAAACAGCCATGGTAATATTTAATTTTCCACACACAGTAAGGTACTTGTTTAGCGCGATGGCAACTCGGAGAGTATCGGGTATAACACCTCCGCAGATGATGTGGTGGATGAAAAAGATGATGACAGGTTTGTAGAGTTGAGCAAAAATGGTGTGGTTTTTTTTTCCGAGGGTAGGTGAAAAATCTTCCATAGACACTATGAGAATAGCAAGCGCGTGCTCATAGTAGTGTCAGATTCTTACTGACTAAAAAAACACCACCCTTCGATATAAATTTGTTAGATATCGCAACTAAGTATTAACTTATCAAGCAATTTTTCTATCACGAAATAAAAACGTTTGGCAGGTTTCTTTCCACTGAAAGATCCTGCATATTCCGCAATCTAGACGCGGTTAATCATTATCTTCGTCCTTTGTAGTCGGCGCAATAAATTGCTCTCATCCAAAATTTGTAGAACTGTATTGCTGACGTCTCCGATAAGTCGGTTTCTATGCTTTCTCGCAAAGCTTCTAGTTTCAGCTTCGATTGTCGGAATTCCGAGATCCCTGTGGATATCGTCGTTTCTACTATACCACGGTGCTTGGACAATTTCTCTTAGCACTTTATTTTGAAAAGCTTGTAAAATATTTGCATTTGTTTTCTTGGTACAACCCCAAAGTTGTATACCGTAGGTCCACACCGGCTTTAGCACTTGCTTGTATAAAAGCAGTTTGTTCCCAGTACTGAGCTGGGAATGCTCTGTAACCAGTACATTTCTCTATATTTGATTTCGAGTTTTTTTTCGTTTCATTTTCACGTGCGAATTCCATCTCAGTCTTGCGTCGAGTGTCATTCCCAGGTATTTGGCCTCATTTGCATAGGGTATTCGGGCCGAGTTTAGGAAAATTGGCAAGTCATCAATTTTCTTGTAAGGGAAATTCACGTGAACAGATTTAGATTCGTTGAGAGCGATCCGCCAGTCCCTCGTCCATTTATTTACATTATTCAGTGCGTTTTGCAGTTTTGCAGACGTCGATTGTTTTACCTACTGCTAGGATAGCGGTGTCATCGGCAAACGTAGCAAGGATAGTGCCATCTTCGTTCGGTATATCACGAGTATATAGCAAATAGAGAACCGGCCCAAGAACGCTTCCTTGCGGTACGCCGGCCGAAATTTCTTTAAGCTCGGAGTATTGGACTCCATGTCTAACACGAAAGATTCTATTCCCGAGATATGATTCTAGAATATCGAATAAGCATACAGGGAGAACTTGTCGTAGCTTGAATTTCAAGCCATCATGCCACACCTTATCATAGGCTTGCAAGACGTCAAGAAATATGCTTGAGCAAATCTTTTTTTCTTCGAATGCTTCTCTGAAAATGGTGTGGTGAATATCAACCTTGTTTAACGGCAGAACATGCACTAAAGTCGTACTCACACGGAAGAAAGAAGAAGGAACACCAGGAATGCTCCGAGTGCAAGAGGAGGATGGAGTTACTTTTTCACTCAAATGCAGTTTCCACATGAAAAGAGACCCGTATGAATTGGTCAGAGTAGGTAAGCAATTGCTTCGAAGGCAGAACATTCATTAATAAATCGAACTCACCGGGATAAATGAGTCAGACAGTATGAGCGTGAATGTGATGAAAAGAGAAAGAGAACATTCATTAATAAATCGAACTCACCGGGATAAATGAGTCAGACAGTATTAGCGTGAATGTGATGAAAAGAGAAAGAGATATGAATATCACTCACAAAGAAGCACTCAGCAAAACGGACCAAAATGTATATGAAATTCGGTTATATTATTTTTTATTATTTTTTTTTTATATTTATCTTATGAAGGAGAAAGGTAAAAAAAACTCGCGGAATGATCAAACTATGAACAGAGTCAATGTGGTGAGAACACAACACGAGTTGAATTTGGGTTGACTTAAATAAAAAGATAAGGCAAAAAAGAATTCGGAGCCGAGATGAAACACATCTGAAGATTGGTAAGGGTATAAGCCCAACAATAGCTTCCAGAGCTGTCGTAGGGCAGGTGCGCATCGCACCTGTAATGCCAAGACAGTCAATTCTTTGCAACTTCTGCAAATTGTTTGCCGTTGTCTGCTGGAGAGTTTTTGGCCACCAGACGTTGGCCGCGTATGTGATAATGGGTCTAACCATCATTATGTACAACCAATGTACCATCTTAGAGAGGCGTTTAGTGCCGTATAGGCGTTTACTGGCCCACAGTGCTCTAGTAGCGCGCTCAGTGGCGGACTTGATATGTGAAATCCAATTTAGTCTTTTGTCAAGAATAACACCAAGATATTTGACCTCGCTGGAATGAACTAGTGTGGTGCCTTTGATTGTGATAGGTTCAAGTTTGACATGTGTCTTCCTTGTAAAAGGCAGCAGAACGGTTTTACTAGGATTTATGGATAGTCCTTCTTTGTTACACCATTCTACAACTTGAGATATTGCACTTTGCATAACGTTGGAAATTGTGTGGTGTAGCCTGATCTATGAAGATCTACTAACAAGTTGTCCATGACTATAGACCATAACAGAGAGGAAAGAACTCCTCCTTGAGGACAGCCTTTGGCTGCAGTAATGGACACCGACACTCCCCCAGAGGAGGAAGTAATGAATCGACTTACCAGCATGGCCCTGATCCATTGGTTGGTCGATTCTTCGATACCTCTGCTACTGATAGCCCTTGCGATCGAGTCGTAACCAGTGTTATCGAACGCGCCCTCGATGTTAAGAAAAGCACACAAGGCTATCTCCCTTGAACTGAGTGTTCCCTCTATCTTTCTGACGAAATAGTGAAGCGCACCTACTGTAGATTTGCCTTTCCTGTATGCGTACTGATTCCAGTGCAGAGGGTTAGACAGATCTAACCGGTCTCTAATATGGATATCTATGAGTCTCTTCATTGTCTTAACCCTTTAACCACTGAAATTGAAATACGAGCTATTTTGTTAAGAGAATTTTGGTTCTAGAATGATTTTAGACTGGAAAATAAGAATGTGAAGTCCGTTTGCCCAAAAAACTATACCTGATAGCGCCAGGTGAAAAAAGTGAAAGACCGTCTGTAGACTGGGTTAGTGGGTTAAGTGAAAAAAAATATAACATGTGTTGTATAATTCAAGTACAAAAAACAGTTTTTTTATTCAAATTAAATGATCAATACAATGGCCTAAACAGGTAAATTTGTCTACGTGATACTTTGTGAAACAGTTTTTTGCTTTGGAAAAACACAAATGGATGTTACATTTGGTACAAGACGTGTGTGTATCGAATTTTTTACAAAATTTACACGATTTTTTCGATCCCCATTCAGGAAAATGGCTTTCTTCGTCGCATCTCACACTTGCCACTGGATGAACTGCTTTTTTCCAGCACCATTGCTAGTGGTTGGTTGTACGTCGGATGGTGGACGGCCAACGGATCGTTTTTCAACAGTAGCACAGAGTTCGTTCGCAATGCTCAAACGAAACTTATACATCGTCATATCTTTCATCTTTTCATCATTTCATTTATTGGTTTGAATTTTTTCAGCGTTGAGTCTCCGATATAAAACGAATGCATTTGTTATAGCCATGTCGAGAAGATGGTAAAAAATCCTGGTTTCCATATCCTGGGTTTTGATTTGGAGTCCATTGCCCATATAAGAGTACATCACATCGACACCGCCCATGTGTGCGTTGTACTCACGGATTATTTGTGGACAATCAATCTCGTTATACAATTTTTCTTTCCGATTATAACGAGCAATTTTCGATGGCTAACTAACTGAATTGGTTCTCTGGAAAGGCTTAGTGCCAACATATGTTGAGCAGAGTTTGACATTCTTCGTGTCCTTCCACAAAACTGTGGTGATGTCGACACCGTAAGCCGCTCCAACGAATTCAGTTGAATAACTTCGTGGTGTTTTTTGCAATTCTTCGCTTTTGTCAGTTGGAAGTTTGCATTTCGGAATCCGATTTGCTCTCACAGTACCAAGACTATAAATGCCGCGCTTTAAGATACACCATAAACGGTAGAGATGTGTAGAAATTGTTGTTCAAAAGTTAACTGCATTCATAAGCATTGAAGAATCCATTAGTTGTAATCAATTGGTTATCATTGCATTATCTTCGGGTTCGAGCTCATTACAACGATAATCTGGATCTTCGATGCTGTCATCAAAGTCTTCATCATCAGTTTCATTTAAATACATCAAATCTGCAATCTCTTCATCAGTCATTGAAGAAAGATTGCATTTTTTCTGCTTATTCCAGTCCTCATTTCTTCCGCTTCGTCGTGACATTTTCTTAAATAAAAAATAAGCTAAGCCACTAAGACCGTCTACAGACGTTTTTCACAAAAAAACTTCATTGGACAGAAACTTTGTTTTCACAAATAAAACTAGCAACAAATTATCAGAATAGAATTTCAAACAACTTACCAAAAAAATTCCCGAGTCGATTGAGCTGTTGGAAAGTATTTTTATTTTAATTTTAATTTGCACCAAAATCACAAATAATTTTCGCGCCCGTTTTCACAAAAATCTTGACAGAAATGACTGTAACGGTTAAACCTGTCAAAAGAGAGGGCTCAAACTGGCACCGTTAGATAGGTAATTTTACCCGACGGAAAACGTCTCTAGCGGTCAGAGCGGTAAAAATGTTGAGTTTGGATAGAATTGGATTGGAGTGATGACCTTCTACAGACGTTCTTAGTGGCTAAAGGGTTAAGGACGAATGATGTTAGACTTATAGGTCTGTGTGATTTAGGCAGCTCGCTAGGCCTATTGCCCGGCTTGGGGATGAAAACCACATTAACCTGCCTCCAGGTGGGTGGTATGTATCCCCAATTGTAGCTAGCTCTATATAAAGCTGTCAACCCCGGCAGGATGAGGTCAATTGACTTTTGGAGAAGTGCTGGAAACAGACTGCCTACCGCCCATTCAACTTTTTCCAGATAAACTATTAACTCTACTGTCCACATAAACCCTGTGGTTAACTGTGTTCGAGTACACATGAGATGTGTTAAGAGACGAGCCTGGGAAATGTACCTGAAGTAAGGTTCTAAGTGTATCCACACGGTCCGTCGTGTAGGTTCCGTCATTTTTTTTCAGTAACCCTACACAGTTGACATGATCGTTTGCGAGCGATTTATGGATTCGTGCCGCTGTAGGCATGTCAGCGATTGTTTCGCAGCATTTTCTCCAAGCAGCTCGCTTAGATCGTCTCAATACTTGATTGTATTCTGTGAGAGCAAACCTGTATTCGTCCCACCTCTTCGTTCGCTTTGCAGAGTTGAAGAGTTTTCTGACTTTCTTTCTAAGTTCCGCCAGTTGGTCATTCCACCAAGGCACTTTGCGTTTGCTAACATGTGTCTTTGGGACACAGCTGTCATGGTAGGAATCAAGCAGTATATTGTTAAGCTTTTATGCAGCTTCATCCAGGTCTTCTATGGACTCGATAGATGTGAGAAGCATATCGTTTTTTGAGAACACTAGTTTACGATAGCGATGCCAATCCGTAGGTTTGGGATCGTATCTATTAGAGACATATGAGAGTTGGTCAGGTATGTCAAACCTGATGTGCTGATGGTCTGACAGAGAGGCCTCATCTGATACGTGCCAATTTTCAATAAAATTAGAAATAAATGGACTAGCGAGGGTGAGGCCAAGTACCTCCTCGCGAATCGCATTTATGAAGGTAGGTTTAGAGCCTTTGTTCAAAATATCTATTTGTCTACTTACAAAGTATTCTAAAAGACACTCACCCCTTCTGTTGATGTTGCTACTACCCCAGACCTCATGATGTGCGTTGGCATCGCATCCAATGATATAGTGGAGGTTGTTCTCCTGACAGTAGTCAACGAGGCTCTGGACGTCTTTCGGCGGGATATCACCACTGTCATGTGGGAAGTACGCTGAGGCACATACGATGTTCTGTGTACCTCCTCCAGTGGGGATTTCCAGTAGTAGGGCCACCAGGTCTCTTGTTATAAATTTTGGAATAGGGAGAAAGTTTAAATTATTACTAATTAAGCAGGCCGCTCTCGGCGCTGGCTCTCCACACTTAGAAATCAACTTACTTGCCCTATTCCGGAGACCTTTAACCTGTCCGCAAATAACCCAGGGTTCCTGAATGAGACCAAAGGTTATATCTTCTTCGGCGAACCGCTTGCTAAAGGTAGCGGACGCGCCGCTGAGGATCGAGCTTGTCGGAGTAGTTGGGCCTTTTTGGGACCCTTTCCTCTACGGCAAGCGGTTAGATGACCCAGGCAAGCGGTTTGATGACCCAGGGGTCTGTTCCGACTCCTCATGTCTTCGAGAGACGTGCCCAGGGACACCGCTGGTCGTTAACGACAAACCGGGCACGTTGCCAGTCTTAGGAAGTCTAGGAACTAATGTGCTGGGGCGGGCTGGATCCTTTGATTGGATTCCCGCAGTGCTGGTACTAGCTTTAGGACCACTGGTGCTACTTAGCGACTCACTAGTCGTGGCAGTGGAACTGGTGTTCGGGGCAGGCCCGGAGGCACTGCTGGTGGAGACGGATGATGAGGCATCCGTCGCAGTAGCAGTTGTAATGCCAATTGCGTCCACCTTCTTCGGACTACCGTGACCAGACTCCTGACCCTTGTCAGTGGTCATTGGGATCAGTTTCATCTGACCAAAACGGTAGTGCACTTTGCTATTGAGGGGCTTCAGTACCCTCAGGGAAGAGTCATCGATCGCCAGCACAAGATGGAGGAGTACACCTTCCTTCACCCTTTGCATGACCTTCCATGAAGTTGCCATTAGGCCTTCGTTTTGAGCTTCCAATGAAGCCAGAATTTTAGTCGACGGGAGCCCGAGACTTTGTGGGAAGAAACCGCGGATGATATGGATTTTAGGGAATGATCCCTCTTCCACCAATAAGATGTCCAATCCACTTTTGGCTCTTATTGTCTCAAAATTCGAGCTCATCATACGCCTTTATTCCTCAACTCAATTGAGACATCGATAACGGCCTCTTGGATGAGTGTCATCTGGTCCGTTGATAGGGGCTTGTTCTCCGAGTCCACTGGGACGATACCTAACCTGACAACGCTAGCCACCTGACTGAAGGTGGGAACATCAGGTGTAGGTCCTGCCTTGGCTTTCTTGGCGGCGGGTGATGGTGGGGTATGATCCTCTGATCTACCTCGTTTAGCATCTTTTGCAATAGGAGGGGCTTTGGCATAAGCTAGAATGGCTCTGCGAATGGCAAACTTGAACCGCCTCCTTTCGGCAGAATTGAACCGAACGAAACCATCCGGTTGAATTCGCAGCTCGTCTAACCTCCTCCCAATGGAGGAGCACCCAGTTTTCTTTGTGGCGACGCTGCGCGTATCCATGAAAGTGCATGTATCAGAATCAGAGGCGGCGGACGCTTGGCTCCGTCATCCAAACCATCCGAGGACTTGGGTTGCTCGTCAGCAAGCCGAGTGGTTATGGCCGAAGATGAAGTGGCCGTCGGAAGCTCTATAGCATCGCGACTAGGTGCAACTGTATGCTCGTCAGCAGTAACAGAAGCTGGTGTGATTTGAGATACACCTGTCTCATAGTTTTTTTTAAAGTTTGGAATTATGGACCCACGAGTAATCGGGAAAGGGATATCACCCATGGCAGAGCCCGATGTACCATGGGAAGGCTGGATTGAAACCAAAGGGCGCCAGGGTATTCGGAGTCCGCATACTAGCGACTAAGCACTCTCTTAGCCATGCATCCCTTGGCATATGCTGTTCCACCTTGGATTAGAGATATTTTCTAGAGGTTTACTCCTTACGTCGCTCACTTTAGCCGAATACTTACAGTCGTGAACGCAGGCCGTGCTTTGCAAGCAGGCGCAAAAGAATACAAGAATTCGATTGAACAAGCAAGGAATGCTAGGCCGGTTATCTCGCTGTAGCATTCGTTGCCCGGTGGCCGCCCCGTGGAGGCTGTGAGTCTTCTTGTTGCGGCTACCCAATAGGGATCGTCCAGAAACTTTACCCTTAGGGTCCGAACCTGACCACCCTCGTTCAGGGATAGCCTGAATGCGGCGAATTAGCTTGTAGGCTAGCCGTCGATCTTGGTAAGAGATCTTGGAGGGAGCGACGTTCCGCGAGTTCGAAGCCGAGCTGTCCGTCGCCCCTGAGAGTGAAGGTATAGAGATATTGTGGGAGTTCACCCCACGCGTTACATGGTCTGGCTTTACGATGGGACCAGGTGTTGAGACCACTGTCCTATCCGCCAGCGTACCAGGCGCGCGTTCAGCAATCCTGGGAGCGATCACTTGCTTGCAGCTGCTCGCATAGCTAGTGCTAGGCTTCAAAGCCAATGCGCCAGCAGGAGTTGCAATAGCAGAGCTGGCAGATGTGCTTTTCAGGATGCTGAAAAACGGTTTTTCAAGAGGACCGTCCTCTTTACAAATATTTTTTTTGTTGTTTTTTTCCTTGTTTTGGTTGTTTGGTTGTTTGTTTGGTCTTCATAATAGGACCCACGATTGGCGGAGAATAGGAAAGTCGACCTGCACAGAGATCCGTATTGTGCAGGCAAGGCAGGCTAATCCGGAGGTCGCCAGGTATCCGGATACTCCGTTAGCGACTGGGCTATTTTTTTTTAGAGTGGGCGCCCATGCAGGCTGATCCTCGGCACGGCTTCATGTCTCATCTGAGGATAGCTACCCGAGAATCCTTGACCTTTACTAGGCCCCTACACCACGGCGAGGTGTGCAGCCAGATAGGGGAAGAAATGGGCTAAGAGGCAACAGTTTATTTCGTTTTGGTAAACACTGCTTTTTTTAGAATAGCGATTTCAAAGGGGAACAAAGCGAACTGCGCGGATTTTAGCAACAAAGTTGTTGAGTCCAAGAGTTCTTGAGTAGTCAAAGCTTGCAAGTTACGAAAGTTCAAAGACCGACCGACAGTTTGACACAAAACGAAGAATGTATGCCACGACACGAATGCATTTTAACCAACACGATGAATTGTTTAGAAGTGTTCCTAAAAAGTTGTTCGATTCTGATCCAGACAAAAGTACATTTCTTTTGGTTGAAGATCTCTCCTCTAGCAATGCTTCAGGAATTTCATCAGAAACTATATTTGAAACAGGCCACTCATTTCTCTCCAACCACAGCCAACGTGGACCTTTCCACCACATCTCGTTTGAGGGTAAATGGGATGGTAGAATGCCACGAGAAGCGATATCAGCTGGATTACTAGCTGAGGTATTGATGAAAGTATCTCAGATGTTCTGTTCCCGATGAATACGGACCATCTTTTGGGAGGAGATGACAGCCAATGGAGAACTATAGATAAGTCCGTCCAAGCAAAGATTGTAGTTTCTTTCGCCTGTAAAGAAATCTTAATTTTGTTAATTAGACGGGTTAAGAGAAGAGCTCCACATAGTTCAAGCCTGGGTAGGGAAAGCACCTTAATTGGAGCAACCTTACTTTTCGCTGCTACCAAAGACACTGATATAGTATTGTCTGAGTTGATACTTCGACAGTAAACAACAGCAGCATATGCGTCCAATGATGCACCACAAAATGCATGGAATTCCCGCCGTTGTCTATTGGACCATAGTATTCTGGGAATATGAAGAGTGTTGAGGTAGTGCAGTTCTTGATGAATTGAATTCCAATGTTTGGAGAGTTCATCTGGGATTCGGTCGTCCCAATTCAGCTTGTTTTTCCAGGGTTTCTGCCAAAGAATTTTTACTCCTACGACTACAGGAGCTAAAAATCCAATTGGGTCGAATATGCGAGATGCTTCTGAGAGTATTCGACGTTTGGTGACAGGAAGAGTAGAATCCACGCGAACTCGATATGAAAAGCAATCTTTAGATGGCCACCATATCAGATCAAGGATTTTGACAGAATTGGATTCTTCGAATTCAATAGGTGAAATTTCTCGTTGATCCTCTGGTAGCGACAGAAGAAGGGGCCAGCAGTTGGTTGTCCATTTCCTGAGTACAAAGCCGGCAGAGTTCAGTAGATCGACAAGTTCAGTTTGAAGTTCCATTAAATCATGAATGGTGTCTGCGCCTGAGGCTAAGTCGTCGACATAGAAGTCATCTTGGACTATCTGGGAAGCTAAGGGATGTGTATAATTCGAATCAAGAGCTAATTGTTTGAGCGTTCGAATGGCCAAAAAGGGTGATGATGAGGTGCCGTATGTTACCGTTAAAAGACGAAAATGTTTGAGAGGACTGTCAGGAGTTTCACGCCAAACGATTCTTTGGAAATCCGTATGACGAGGCGAGATCCAAATCTGCCGATACATTTTTCCAAAATCCCCTGACAGTTTGTATACGTATCGACGAAATCGCAGACTAGTTGAAAAAATGTCACCCTGTATTGTGGGGCCAACGAGAAGACATTCATTTAAAGATTTTGTCGTAGAAGTCTTAGCAGAGCCATCGAATACCACTCTGATTTTTGTTGTGCTACTATCACTCATGAATACAGCGTGATGTGGGAGATAATAGCACTTTGCGTTCGACAGCATGATTTCATTCGAAGGTATCTCTTCCACCTAACCCAACAATAGATGTTCATTGATAAACTGGGAGTATTGCTGGTGAAACTCAGAATTTATTGCAAATCTTTTCTCCATAGATTGCATTCTATTAATGGCGATTGTAAGTGAGTTTGCAAAGCTTAGACCTTCATTCTGCTTAAATGATAATTCGAGCATAAATCTACCATCAAAATAATAAGTGTGAGTTTTCACAAAATGATCTTCAGTTTGTTGCTCTTCGATAGTTAATACAGGTTGCCGAAATCGTTCGAGATCAAAATCTTGAGTGAAGTCTAGCTGAGTGCAGAATGTCTGCAGTTCTGCATTAGTGTTATTAGGATATTTAAGGAAGCGCCCCGCTAATACCCAGCTAAAAATAGTTGGAATAGAACCAGGTATTGCGTATTCTGCTGGCCTTGTTGGACATGTTATAACACTAAACACCTTATCTGAACATACCAAGATGTCGATAGAACTCGGCTTATTAAATAAAGTGAGGGTCAGCTAAATCGATTGAGAGTAGTTTTGTTGTACTAAGACTGGCGATGGAAGACGTTGGCAATAATGATGTGAGTTTTGAAATGACATGGCAGTCAATTTCAATGCCCGTGCAGGGACGGGTTAAGAATATCACTGCAGCGCCCCCCAACAACTAGCGCTTGTCGTAAAAGGCAACTAAGGGGACAAATCAGATCTAGGCAATATAACACCCAAGTGAGCCTAGCGACACATATACTACCATAAAAACCCTCCCACAAGTGTGCATGCGAGTCCGTGGGTTGACACGACTGGAGATCACCGGTGTCATAAAAGAAAGATCAAACAATACTAAAACAGGAGCATGCACGTGTCAAACAACAAACACCATCGCAATATGGTGCAAAAATTGTATTGCAAAACTGTATCATTATGATAATACTTGCAAAAAGGAAAGGCACTACCCCGCCAGGCACTACCACTGCTGTGCATGGTACTGATCCTGGACCGAGCAGAAATGTTCGGGTCAGAGCTATACGGATTCCGGGGGCTAGCAACATAATGAAACAGTTTGGATGCAATTTAAGGGTCGCGAGTTGGAACGTTGGAAGCATGACCGGTCGAAGTTACGAGCTGGAAGAGATGATGAATAGAAGGCGGGTGGACATTTTGTGTGTCCAAGAGACGAAACGGAAAAACACCGGGAATCGGGCGCGTTTCTTGGACGTTAGGACAAAAGATTACAAGATGTTCTACTACGGAACGGAAAAGGCTAGGAACGGAATCGGTATCATCCTTGCGGCAGAGCTACTTGGAAATGTCTTGAGCATTTCGAAGTCCAGCGACCGTTTGATGTCTCTCAAACTAGTAATACAAGGAGAGGTGTGGAATATTGTCAGTGCATATGCTCCCCACGATGGGTACAATCAGAGAGATAAAGATGCATTTTGGCTAGATTTCCACAATCTCCTTAAGAACATCCCAAAGGAAGAATTTCTGTTTGTTGGAGGAGATTTGAATGGACATGTCGGGAAATCAAACGAAGACTATGAAGACTGCCATGGAGGACTAGGATATGGCACCAGGAACCTTCCTGGTGAAGACATCCTAAGCATGTGCAAATCACACGGTCTTATCGTGTTAAATACCATGTTCATCAAACAAAGCCGACACCTGATCACTTACAGCAGTGGTGGAGATGAAACTCAGATTGACTACCATTTGGTAGGCAGTTTCATGAAGCCTCGGGTAAAAGATTGCAAAGTGATCCTGGGAGAGGCAATCGCTCGACAACACCGTCTCCTGCTAACAGAAATTTTTATGAAAACACCAAAGAAAAGCAAACAAACAAGGGTCTCTGAGAAAATCAAGTGGTACAATCTGGACAAAGAAATTGGCGAGGCTTTTGTTTTCGTAATGAAGAATTACCTCTCTCACACCATCAACGGAGCTGAGGATGAAGAGTGCAGAGCACAAAATATGTGGGATTCCCTACAGCGAACTTGCTTAAAGAAGGCCAAATCACTGCTAGGAGCTTCAAAAGGCCACCATCAACACGCCAAAGAAACATGGCGGTGGAGTGATGAAGCTAAGAAAGTGATAAATGAGAAGAAAGCGGCTTTCAAAGCTTGGTCAAAGTGCCCCTCTAATAATAGTGACGAAAAAGCTCGCCTCGAAATGGAATACAGATGCTGCAAGAAAAAAAGCGAAGAAGAAGTGCGCCCAGCTTCAAGCAGAGAGTACGGAGGGCCTGTATCAGGAGCTGGAGAAAATATTTTCCCCGGTTGCTGATGCAAACCAGGCTATCCAGGAGCTGCGAAGACACAATATGAACAAGAGCGCCACTATCTTCAAAATAGCCGCCCAAAGAAGGAAGAATGCTCAGGAGATTCGTTCGCCAAAGTTCATTAGCAATGCTCATGGCCAGCTTCTTGTGGATGACGACAAATTTCTGCAGAGGTGGCGGCAGTATTGTGAAGAGCTTTTGAATGAACAGTTTCCCCGGCTATACTTTCCAAGAGCCACCCCTAACTGTGAAGAAATACCCGACATTACAGTCGAAGAAGTTAGTGAGGCGGTCAAATACTCCAAAAAACGAAAAGCAATTGGGCCAGACGAAATACCCTCTGAGTTCTGGAAAAAGATGGGAGATATCGGGTTCAGATGGCTCAGAATTCTCATCTCCAAATTCGTGAGAGGTGATCCAATGCCGAATGAATGGAGGGAAAGTTACCTTCTCCCTGTATACAAAGGGAAGGGTGATACGCGAAACTGTGATAACTACCGTTCGATCAAGCTGATGTCACACACCATGAAGATCGTTGAGCGGGTATTAGGTGTCCGACTGCGAAAAATAATACGGCTATCTGATGATCAGTGCGGGTTTGTCTCGGGTAAATCAACCACAGATGCAATCCAAAGTATAAGGATCATAATGGAAAAACATCGTGATTCCTTAAGGGATTTGCATATTGTATTGGTTGACTTTGAAAAGGCATTCGACAGACAACCACGAGATCTGATATGGGTGGCGCTAAGACACCGAGGGGTTCCAGAAACCTATATACAGATGTTTATGGACATGTACGAAGGAGCAAAGACAAAAGTAAGATGCCCCGCTGGAGTAACCGAAGAGTTCCCAATCAAAGTCGGGGTACACCAGGGAAGCGTTTTAAGTCCTTTGCTCTTTATTACAGTCCTTGATTATCTGCTTGAAGGTAAAGTGATGGACCCCAAGGTACATCAGTTATTCTTTGCTGACGATGGAGCCATCATAAGTGAGGATCCTACATCCCTGCAACGAGCACTTGATGTGTGGGTGGACGTTTTGGAGGGAAATGGGTATCGCATTAGTTCAAAAAAGACAGAGTACTTGTGCTGCCCGTTCTCTGATCCACTCAGGCCTATTCCAGACATTTATTTGAATGGAACAGTGCTTCCCAAGTGCGAAAAGTTCAAATATCTGGGATCTATGATCAATAGCAAAGCAACTTGTGATGACGACATCAATCATCGTGTAAGCGTAGGGTGGATGAAGTGGCGAGAAAATTCCGCTATCTTCTGTGACAGAAAAATGCCCCCTAAGTTGAAAGGAAGGCTCTACACCGCAGTTGTACGTCCAGCGCTCACATACGGTTCACAATGTTGGACGATGTACAAAAAGTATGAGAGTAAATTAACGGCAGCTGAGATGAAGATGCTTCGCATGACAGCAGGAGTGACAAAGCTTGATCGAATAAGAAGTTCGAAGATCCGTGGAAGCTTTCACATCAAGGAAACCATCGTACAAAAAATAGAGCGTGACCGGCTCAGTTGGTATTGCCACGTTCAAAGAAGAGATCATTTGAACCCTGTTAAAAAGGCAATATCAATGCACGTTCCAAAGACATCGCGATGTAGGAATGGCAGGCCTATAAACGCCTGGATCAGACAAATGCGACGACATCGGCATTTCATTGGCCTCAGTAACCGAGTGATCCAAAATCGGCAGGCCTGCCGATATTTTCTGAGGTGAAATAGGCGAACCCCACAGGCGGATCAGTAGAAATGCGGTGAAGTGGGAGGGTTGTGATCCCTTGTTTTCGGATCATGGCCTCGCTGATAAAAGGAAGAAGAAGAAGAAGATGGCAGTCAATTTCAACTAAATCAGCATTAAAACGAGAGTGAAGTCTGAGGGTAACCAATCCATTAGTTACACCTACCGAGGTGGTAAGGACGACTGCAACTTGGCTTCATGTCTCATCTGGGGATAGCTACCCGAGAATCCTTGACCTTTACTAGGCCCCTACACCACGGCGAGGTGTGCAGCCAGATAGGGGAAGAAATGGGCTAAGAGGCAACAGTTTATTTCGTTTTGGTAAACACTGCTTTTTTAGAATAGCGATTTCAAAGGAGAACAAAGCGAACTGCGCGGATTTTAGCAACAAAGTTGTTGAGTCCAAGAGTTCTTGAGTAGTCAAAGCTTGCAAGTTACGAAAGTTTAAAGACCGACCGACAGTTTGACACAAAACGAAGAATGTATGCCACGACACGAATGCATTTTAACCAACACGATGAATTGTTTAGAAGTGTTCCTAAAAAGTTGTTCGATTCTGATCCAGACAAAAGTACATTGCTTTTGAAGATCTCTCCTCTAGCAATGCTTCAGGAATTTCATCAGAAACTATATTTGAAACAGGCCACTCATTTCTCTCCAACCACAGCCAACGTGGACCTTTCCACCACATCTCGTTTGAGGGTAAATGGGATGGTAGAATGCCACGAGAAACGATATCAGCTGGATTACTAGCTGAGCGAACGTGGTTCCACAATTTTCTAGGTATTGATGAAAGTATCTCAGATGTTCTGTTCCGATGAATACGGACCATCTTTTGGGAGGAGATGACAGCCAATGGAGAGCTATAGATAAGTCCGTCCAAGCAAAGATTGTAGTTTCTTTCACCTGTAAAGAAATCTTAATTTTGTTAATTAGACGGGTCAAGAGAAGAGCTCCACATAGTTCAAGCCTGGGTAGGGAAAGCACCTTAATTGGAGCAACCTTACTTTTCGCTGCTACCAAAGACACTGATATAGTATTGTCTGAGTTGATACTTCGACAGTAAACAACAGCAGCATATGCGTCCAATGATGCACCACAAAATGCATGGAATTCCCGCCGTTGTCTATTGGACCATAGTATTCTGGGAATATGAAGAGTGTTGAGGTGGTGCAGTTCTTGATGAATTGAATTCCAACGTTTGGAGAGTTCATCTGGGATTCGGTCGTCCCAATTCAGCTTGTTTTTCCAGGGTTTCTGCCAAAGAATTTTTACTCCTACGACTACAGGAGCTAAAAATCCAATTGGGTCGAATATGCGAGATGCTTCTGAGAGTATTCGACGTTTGGTGACAGCAAGAGTAGAATCCACGCGAACTCGATATGAAAAGCAATCTTTAGATGGCCACCATATCAGATCAAGGATTTTGACAGAATTGGATTCTTCGAATTCAATAGGTGAAATTTCTCTTTGATCCTCTGGTAGCGACAGAAGAAGGGGCCAGCAGTTGGTTGTCCATTTCCTGAGTACAAAGCCGGCAGAGTTCAGTAGATCGACAAGTTCAGTTTGAAGTTCCATTAAATCATGAATGGTGTCTGCGCCTGAGGCTAAGTCGTCGACATAGAAGTCATCTTGGACTATCTGGGAAGCTAAGGGATATGTATAATTCGAATCAAGAGCTAATTGTTTGAGCGTTCGAATGGCCAAAAAGGGTGATGATGAGGTGCCGTATGTTACCGTTAAAAGACGAAAATGTTTGAGAGGACTGTCAGGAGTTTCACGCCAAACGATTCTTTGGAAATCCGTATGACGAGGCGAGATCCAAATCTGCCGATACATTTTTCCAAAATCCCCTGACAGTTTGTATACGTATCGACGAAATCGCAGACTAGTTGAAAAAATGTCACCCTGTATTGTGGGGCCAACGAGAAGACATTCATTTAAAGATTTTGTCGTAGAAGTCTTAGCAGAGCCATCGAATACCACTCTGATTTTTGTTGTGCTACTATCACTCATGAATACAGCGTGATGTGGGAGATAATAGCACTTTGCGTTCGACAGCATGATTTCATTCGAAGGTATCTCTTCCACCTAACCCAACAATAGATGTTCATTGATAAACTGGGAGTATTGCTGGTGAAACTCAGAATTTATTGCAAATCTTTTCTCCATAGATTGCATTCTATTAATGGCGATTGTAAGTGAGTTTGCAAAGCTTAGACCTTCATTCTGCTTAAATGATAATTCGAGCATAAATCTACCATCAAAATAATGAGTGTGAGTTTTCACAAAATGATCTTCAGTTTGTTGCTCTTCGATAGTTAACACAGGTTGCCGAAATCGTTCGAGATCAAAATCTTGAGTGAAGTCTAGCTGAGTGCAGAATGTCTGCAGTTCTGCATTAGTGTTATTAGGATATTCAAGGAAGCGCCCCGCTAATACCCAGCTAAAAATAGTTGGAATAGAACCAGGTATTGCGTATTCTGCTGGCCTTGTTGGACATGTTATAACACTAAACACCTTATCTGAACATACCAAGATGTCGATAGAACTCGGCTTATTAAATAAAGTGAGGGTCAGCTAAATCGATTGAGAGTAGTTTTGTTGTACTAAGACTGGCGATGGAAGACGTTGGCAATAATGATGTGAGTTTTGAAATGACATGGCAGTCAATTTCAACTAAATCAGCATTAAAACGAGAGTGAAGTCTGAGGGTAACCAATCCATTAGTTACACCTACCGAGGTGGTAAGGACGACTGCAACTTGGCTTCATGTCTCATCTGGGGATAGCTACCCGAGAATCCTTGACCTTTACTAGGCCCCTACACCACGGCGAGGTGTGCAGCCAGATAGGGGAAGAAATGGGCTAAGAGGCAACAGTTTATTTCGTTTTGGTAAACACTGCTTTTTTAGAATAGCGATTTCAAAGGAGAACAAAGCAAACTGCGCGGATTTTAGCAACAAAGTTGTTGAGTCCAAGAGTTCTTGAGTAGTCAAAGCTTGCAAGTTACGAAAGTTTAAAGACCGACCGACAGTTTGACACAAAACGAAGAATGTATGCCACGACACGAATGCATTTTAACCAACACGATGAATTGTTTAGAAGTGTTCCTAAAAAGTTGTTCGATTCTGATCCAGACAAAAGTACATTGCTTTTGAAGATCTCTCCTCTAGCAATGCTTCAGGAATTTCATCAGAAACTATATTTGAAACAGGCCACTCATTTCTCTCCAACCACAGCCAACGTGGACCTTTCCACCACATCTCGTTTGAGGGTAAATGGGATGGTAGAATGCCACGAGAAACGATATCAGCTGAATTACTAGCTGAGCGAACGTGGTTCCACAATTTTCTAGGTATTGATGAAAGTATCTCAGATGTTCTGTTCCGATGAATACGGACCATCTTTTGGGAGGAGATGACAGCCAATGGAGAGCTATAGATAAGTCCGTCCAAGCAAAGATTGTAGTTTCTTTCGCCTGTAAAGAAATCTTAATTTTGTTAATTAGACGGGTCAAGAGAAGAGCTCCACATAGTTCAAGCCTGGGTAGGGAAAGCACCTTAATTGGAGCAACCTTACTTTTCGCTGCTACCAAAGACACTGATATAGTATTGTCTGAGTTGATACTTCGACAGTAAACAACAGCAGCATATGCGTCCAATGATGCACCACAAAATGCATGGAATTCCCGCCGTTGTCTATTGGACCATAGTATTCTGAGAATATGAAGAGTGTTGAGGTGGTGCAGTTCTTGATGAATTGAATTCTAACGTTTGGAGAGTTCATCTGGGATTCGGTCGTCCCAATTCAGCTTGTTTTTCCAGGGTTTCTGCCAAAGAATTTTTACTCCTACGACTACAGGAGCTAAAAATCCAATTGGGTCGAATATGCGAGATGCTTCTGAGAGTATTCGACGTTTGGTGACAGGAAGAGTAGAATCCACGCGAACTCGATATGAAAAGCAATCTTTAGATGGCCACCATATCAGATCAAGGATTTTGACAGAATTGGATTCTTCGAATTCAATAGGTGAAATTTCTCGTTGATCCTCTGGTAGCGACAGAAGAAGGGGCCAGCAGTTGGTTGTCCATTTCCTGAGTACAAAGCCGGCAGAGTTCAGTAGATCGACAAGTTCAGTTTGAAGTTCCATTAAATCATGAATGGTGTCTGCGCCTGAGGCTAAGTCGTCGACATAGAAGTCATCTTGGACTATCTGGGAAGCTAAGGGATGTGTATAATTCGAATCAAGAGCTAATTGTTTGAGCGTTCGAATGGCCAAAAAGGGTGATGATGAGGTGCCGTATGTTACCGTTAAAAGACGAAAATGTTTGAGAGGACTGTCAGGAGTTTCACGCCAAACGATTCTTTGGAAATCCGTATGACGAGGCGAGATCCAAATCTGCCGATACATTTTTCCAAAATCCCCTGACAGTTTGTATACGTATCGACGAAATCGCAGACTAGTTGAAAAAATGTCACCCTGTATTGTGGGGCCAACGAGAAGACATTCATTTAAAGATTTTGTCGTAGAAGTCTTAGCAGAGCCATCGAATACCACTCTGATTTTTGTTGTGCTACTATCACTCATGAATACAGCGTGATGTGGGAGATAATAGCACTTTGCGTTCGACAGCATGATTTCATTCGAAGGTATCTCTTCCACCTAACCCAACAATAGATGTTCATTGATAAACTGGGAGTATTGCTGGTGAAACTCAGAATTTATTGCAAATCTTTTCTCCATAGATTGCATTCTATTAATGGCGATTGTAAGTGAGTTTGCAAAGCTTAGACCTTCATTCTGCTTAAATGATAATTCGAGCATAAATCTACCATCAAAATAATGAGTGTGAGTTTTCACAAAATGATCTTCAGTTTGTTGCTCTTCGATAGTTAATACAGGTTGCCGAAATCGTTCGAGATCAAAATCTTGAGTGAAGTCTAGCTGAGTGCAGAATGTCTGCAGTTCTGCATTAGTGTTATTAGGATATTTAAGGAAGCGCCCCGCTAATACCCAGCTAAAAATAGTTGGAATAGAACCAGGTATTGCGTATTCTGCTGGCCTTGTTGGACATGTTATAACACTAAACACCTTATCTGAACATACCAAGATGTCGATAGAACTCGGCTTATTAAATAAAGTGAGGGTCAGCTAAATCGATTGAGAGTAGTTTTGTTGTACTAAGACTGGCGATGGAAGACGTTGGCAATAATGATGTGAGTTTTGAAATGACATGGCAGTCAATTTCAACTAAATCAGCATTAAAACGAGAGTGAAGTCTGAGGGTAACCAATCCATTAGTTACACCTACCGAGGTGGTAAGGACGACTGCAACTTGGCTTCATGTCTCATCTGGGGATAGCTACCCGAGAATCCTTGACCTTTACTAGGCCCCTACACCACGGCGAGGTGTGCAGCCAGATAGGGGAAGAAATGGGCTAAGAGGCAACAGTTTATTTCGTTTTGGTAAACACTGCTTTTTTAGAATAGCGATTTCAAAGGAGAACAAAGCGAACTGCGCGGATTTTAGCAACAAAGTTGTTGAGTCCAAGAGTTCTTGAGTAGTCAAAGCTTGCAAGTTACGAAAGTTTAAAGACCGACCGACAGTTTGACACAAAACGAAGAATGTATGCCACGACACGAATGCATTTTAACCAACACGATGAATTGTTTAGAAGTGTTCCTAAAAAGTTGTTCGATTCTGATCCAGACAAAAGTACATTGCTTTTGAAGATCTCTCCTCTAGCAATGCTTCAGGAATTTCATCAGAAACTATATTTGAAACAGGCCACTCATTTCTCTCCAACCACAACCAACGTGGACCTTTCCACCACATCTCGTTTGAGGGTAAATGGGATGGTAGAATGCCACGAGAAGCGATATCAACTGGATTACTAGCTGAGCGAACGTGGTTCCACAATTTTCTAAGTATTGATGAAAGTATCTCAGATGTTCTGTTCCCGATGAATACGGACCATCTTTTGGGAGGAGATGACAGCCAATGGAGAACTATAGATAAGTCCGTCCAAGCAAAGATTGTAGTTTCTTTCGCCTGTAAAGAAATCTTAATTTTGTAGTTTCTTTCGCCTGTAAAGAAATCTTATATAACATAAAAAATATAAAAAAGACAAAGAAAGAGGACGGTCCTCTTAAAAAACCGTCTTCCAGCCTCCTGGGAAGCATACCCGCAAGCTCTGCTGTGGCAATCCCTTCTAGCGCATTGGCCTTGAGGCCTAGCACTAGCGTTGCAAGCAGTTGCAAGCAGGTTGACGCCCCCAGGATTGCTGAACGCGCGTCTGGTACACTGGCGGATAGGACAGTGGTGTCAACACCTGGTCCCATCGTAAAGCCAGACCATGAAACGCGAGGGGGCAAACCCCTTAACATCTCTGCCCCTTCAGGGACAGCATACTGTTCGGCCTCGAGCTTACAGCGTGCTGTGCCCTCCACTTCGAAGGATCCACCTCCCCTTCTCAAATCTCTTTCGGCGGCGACGGATGGCTCGGCTTCGAGCTTGCCGAATGTCGCTCTCCCCAAGATCTCCTACCAAGATCGCCGGCTAGCTTATAAGCTAATTCGCCGCATCCAGGTAATTCCTGAACAGGACAGGACCCAGAAGCATAAGACTTCTCTAAGCTGGGCACTCAAACGTGTCCAGCTCCCCCCTGACTCATCCAGCAAGGACCTGCCGTCCAAACGCCAGAGGTCTCAAGATGAGTCTCCCACCCTTGCCAAAAAGACCAAGGTAGTACAGTCCATCGCTACTACCAAGCCCTTCAACCAAGTGCTTAAGGCACACTTGGAGATTGCGGTCGTTGACCATAGCGATCCGGATGGCAGCATTACGGCGGATAAGTGGAGGAAGGTGGAGATTAAACTCGCCACCAACTGTCTCCAAATCCTACGTGACCATCCCGGCCCTGATGTTTCCTGCAGGGATGGTGGCTGGCATCAAGGGCATGTCAAACTCGTTGCCTGCGCTGACCAAAGATCGAAGGATCTCTATAAACTTGCTGTCTCCAGATTAGGACAGGTTTGGCCAGGTGCACAGTTGGAGGTCGTGGAAAAGGACCAGATTCCTAACCGACCAAGAACACGTGCTACCATTCCGGCTGAACCCTCTGATCCTAAAATCATCCTGGATATTCTGAAGGCTAACAACAGCTCCCTTCCTACCCATAATTGGAAGATTGCCAAAGTGGACGAGCCGAGAGGAGACGTCAGAAGTGTGATCATTGTCATCAATGAAGAGTCTCTGGCCCCCCTGGCATCTTCTAAAGGGGTAGTAAATTATGGTTTCAGCTCCATCACCCTGAAAGTCTACAAATGTGACGAGAAGGAGCTCGAGAAAGTACCTCCCAAGCAGGTTGCAGTCTCTGCACCAGCTAAGAATACCTCTCCTTCCGAGCCCCTTCCCTCGCTCCCTTGCGTCGTTCCATCTTTTTCGGGGGTTGACTCCTCGTCGACAGACACCGAGATGGTTGACGCTCTTTTGAAACTGGACTTCTCTGGTCCTCCCTCTCCCTCTCCATCACTCCTGGACAGTGACCCATGTGGCCTCTCTCTCGAGGATGACCTTCTGTCATCAGATTCAGAGGAAGCCAATAATACCGTGGTAATGGTATCTGTAGCGAGAAGTAGCCCCAATGCTGCGGATCCTACAGATTAACCTGCATCACTCCATCACGGCTTCGGCCTCCCTCATTCTCCGGCTCAGCAAATACGGGGAAGACTTAGTCTTGATCCAGGAACCATGGGTTGTTGGAAACCGGGTTTGTGGACTCAAGACTCCAAACTACACATTAATCTACGCAAGAAAAGAAGGTAAACCGAGATCCTGTATCCTTGCGAAGACCCATCTAAACATTCATTTACTCTCTAATTCAGCAATCAAGACATAGTCGCTACCAACCTGGAATTGCGATCAAGAAATTACTGGTTGGTATCGGCTTATTTAGGTCACGATCTTGCGGGCCCACTCCCCCCGGACATCTTGGGGAGATTGATTGCTGTAGCAGAGAGCCGAAACACTGGTCTCATCATTGGCTGTGATGCGAATGCCCATCACTCAATCTGGGGCAGTTCCGACATAAATGTAAGAGGTGAGCAACTTTTTGACTTTATCCTTAGTACTAAACTCCTAATCTGTAACAGGGGGTCCAAACCGACCTTCATTACTCGAAACCGACAAGAAGTCCTGGACATCACTCTTGTCTCCGATCATTTATATAACTTGGTTAAGGACTGGAGAGTCTCTGATGAGCACTCTTTTTCAGACCACCGTTACCTCCAATTTAGTCTTGATGACTATCTGCCTGACCAGAAGGCTTTTAGAAATTATAGAAAAACCAACTGGTCCCTCTATAGGAAACGTTTATTAACGCTTATTCCCTCCCATCTGCCTACTGAACCTTCTTGCACTGAAGACCTCGACGATTTAGTCAACACCCTAACATCGGCACTAAATGGTGCCATGGCCGAGCCCTGCCCACTCTGCAAACCTCGAGGTAGAATGAAACCTCCCTGGTGGAATGCAAATCTCAGTACTCTTAGGAAAGACAGTAGGCTCCTTTTTAATACTGCTAAAAGCTCCCGTGAGGCGGCCGACTGGGACTCCTATAAACTGTCTCTCAGAAAATACAAAATCTCACTGAGGAAGGAGCATCGACGCTCCTGGAGACTTTTCTGCGACAGCATTAAAGAGTCCTCGGAAGCTTCCAGGTTGCGGAAAATCCTCTCTAAAAGCCCTGCTACACCCAGCTTCCTTTTGCATCCGGATGGTTACTGGACCTCCTCTGCGGAGGAATCCATTGACATCTTACTGGATACCCACTTTCGTGGTAGCTCCCCTGTTGCTATATCGCGAGAGGGAAATCCCCCCCCTCAACCTTGCAGCAACTCGCTAGTCTTGATAACTACAGAAAAGATCCGTTGAGCCATGCGCAGTTTCAAACCCTTCAAGTCCCCAGGACCTGACGGTGTTATTCCAGCTGAAATTCAGCAATGCGAGGACATTGTGCTTCCATGGCTCAAAGTCATCTTGTCGGGCTGTCTAAATCTGGTCTATATTCCCAAACTATGGACCGAGGTTGAAGTCATATTCATACCTAAGGCAGGAAAGAGCTCGCACGTGGAACCAAAGGATCTCCGACCTATCAGTCAAAAAACGTTAGAAAGGCTAATAGATATCCATCTTCGGCAAAGTATTAGCCCAGCTCTGCTCTCGCCGTCCCAACATGCGTACTGCAAAGGCAAATCGGTTGAGACTGCCTTACATTCGCTTGTGCGCATCATCGAAAAATCATTGAGCATCAAAGAATACACCATGGTGGCTTTCCTTGACATTGAGGGAGCTTTTAACAATGTCAAACCAAAGGCAATTACCGACGCACTTGTAAATCTGAAAGTGGATACCTCGCTCGGAGTGTTGATCAATCAATTGCTTACATGCAGGATTATTAACACGCAGCTGGGCGGAGCATCGGCCAGAAGAATTGCTCGCTGCGGTACACCTCAAGGTGGAGTCTTGTCACCTCTTCTGTGGAACCTGGTAGTTAATGAACTACTGTTGGACCTGGATACGTCAGGTTGTAGAGTGATCGCCTATGCTGATGACATTGCTATTGCTTCCTCCGGTAAACACCCGGACACTCTCAGGTATATCCTCCAATATGCTCTCCTTCGGCTCACCAAATGGGCCTCCAATTGTGGATTGGGGGTTAACCCCCATAAAACGGAACTCGTTCTCTTCACGAGGAAATATAAAGTTCCCCTCATAGACCCTCCCTTGATAAATGGCACCAGTCTCACCTTCTCTGAAAACGCAAAATATTTGGGTCTTATTTTGGATAGGAAATTAAACTGGAAGGCCAATCTACTAGAGCGCGTCAAGAAGGCTAATGTAGCTCTCTATTCCTGTAAAAAGGCTATAGGTAGGAGCTGGGGTATTAAACCTCAAATCACCCATTGGCTATACGTGTCCGTTATCAGGCCTATACTACTATATGGCGTGATCGTATGGTGGCCTGCTCTTGAAAGGGCTGTCCACCTCACTCAACTAGCTAAGGTGCAAAGATCTGCATGCATCTGCACCAGTGGTGCACTGAGAACTACTCCCTCCGCGGCACTGGACATCTTGTTCAACCTGCTACCCTTAGATATTTTCGGCAAACAGATGGCAGCCTGTGCGGCCATCCGCTTGAAAGCCTCCTCTCAGTGGTCTAGCTATCACTTTGGCCACTCCTCGATCCTTGATCTTCTCAACTTCAAACACGAAAACACGGACTACACCCCGCCGAAACTGAGATTTGACCGTAACTTCAGTACGAGCATCCCTACCCGGGATGTATGGGACACCTCCCCCCCTGTCGATGCTAGTTCGGTTCACTTCTTTACAGATGGATCTAAGACGGAAGGTGGGGTGAGTTGTGGTGTTTTCTCCGAACAGCTCAATCTGAGCATCTCTTTCCGCCTCCCCGATCATTGTAGCGTTTTCCAGGCGGAAATCATGGCGATTAAAGAAGCTCTGTCCTGGCTGAAATGTAATGTATTATCTGTCAGGGATATTAGCATTTTCACTGACAGCCAAGCGGCAATCAAGTCCCTGGAATCGTTCTCCTTCACTTCAAAGACTGCCTTAAACTGTCGTCTATCTCTTATGGAGATGACAGAGCAGTTCAACATTCACCTATGCTGGGTGCCGGGCCATAGAGACATTCCAGGTAACTGCAGGGCTGACGACCTCGCCAGACAGGGTACCACTCTAAGGATTTTGTCTGAAAGGCAAGCCCTGGGTATGCCCCTCGCTACATGTAAGTATCTACTAAAGCTGAACGCTATTAGCGAGACCAACCACAGATGGGGAAACGGCTCAACGTGTCACATTTCGAGACAGATCTGGCCTAAGCTGGATCAAAAACGTAGTGCCGATCTGATCAAGTTAAAGCGTACACAAATCAGCTGCGTTGTCGGTGTACTCACTGGACACTGTCTTATAGGCCAGCACGCCAAAAGACTTGGCCTCTTCTCCAATGACTTCTGCAGAAGCTGTAGGGACGAGGAGGAGGAGGAAACCATCATTCACCTCCTATGCACATGTCCAGCCCTGTCACATAAAAGAATGCTCCATCTAGGGTCCCCCTTCCTTGACGACCTCTGCGATCTGGCGTCCTTGGACGTCATGAGCATCCATCGCTTTGTCAAAAGCTCCGGTTGGTTTTGTTAGTCCCTGAGTGGCCTAATGGTTTGATCCTGGTATCACAAAGGACCTTCGCTGGTCTAAGTGTGTCTACACTCCCGTGTGGACAGCCAACATAACCTAACCTAACCTAACCTAAAGAAATCTTAATTTTGTTAATTAGACGGGTTAAGGGAAGAGCTCCACATAGTTCAAGCCTGGGTAGGGAAAGCACCTTAATTGGAGCAACCTTACTTTTCGCTGCTACCAAAGACACTGATATAGTATTGTCTGAGTTGATACTTCGACAGTAAACAACAGCAGCATATGCGTCCAATGATGCACCACAAAATGCATGGAATTCCCGCCGTTGTCTATTGGACCATAGTATTCTGGGAATATGAAGAGTGTTGAGGTGGTGCAGTTCTTGATGAATTGAATTCCAACGTTTGGAGAGTTCATCTGGGATTCGGTCGTCCCAATTCAGCTTGTTTTTCCAGGGTTTCTGCCAAAGAATTTTTACTCCTACGACTACAGGAGCTAAAAATCCAATTGGGTCGAATATGCGAGATGCTTCTGAGAGTATTCGACGTTTGGTGACAGCAAGAATAGAATCCACGCGAACTCGATATGAAAAGCAATCTTTAGATGGCCACCATATCAGATCAAGGATTTTGACAGAATTGGATTCTTCGAATTCAATAGGTGAAATTTCTCGTTGATCCTCTGGTAGCGACAGAAGAAGGGGCCAGCAGTTGGTTGTCCATTTCCTGAGTACAAAGCCGGTAGAGTTCAGTAGATCGACAAGTTCAGTTTGAAGTTCCATTAAATCATGAATGGTGTCTGCGCCTGAGGCTAAGTCGTCGACATAGAAGTCATCTTGGACTATCTGGGAAGCTAAGGGATGTGTATAATTCGAATCAAGAGCTAATTGTTTGAGCGTTCGAATGGCCAAAAAGGGTGATGATGAGGTGCCGTATGCTACCGTTAAAAGACGAAAATGTTTGAGAGGACTGTCAGGAGTTTCACGCCAAACGATTCTTTGGAAATCCGTATGACGAGGCGAGATCCAAATCTGCCGATACATTTTTCCAAAATCTCCTGACAGTTTGTATACGTATCGACGAAATCGCAGACTAGTTGAAAAAATGTCACCCTGTATTGTGGGGCCAACGAGAAGACATTCATTTAAAGATTTTGTCGTAGAAGTCTTAGCAGAGCCATCGAACACCACTCTGATTTTTGTTGTGCTACTATCACTCTTGACTACAGCGTGATGTGGGAGATAATAGCACTTTGCGTTCGACAGCATGATTTCATTCGAAGGTACCTCTTCCACCTAACCCAACAATAGATATTCATTGATAAACTGGGAGTATTGCTGGTGAAACTCAGAATTTATTGCAAATCTTTTCTCCATAGATTGCATTCTATTAATGGCGATTGTAAGTGAGTTTGCATAGCTTAAACCTTCATTCTGCTTAAATGATAATTCGACCATAAATCTACCATCAAAATAATGAGTGTGAGTTTTCACAAAATGATCTTCAGTTTGTTGCTCTTCGATAGTTAATACAGGTTGCCGAAATCGTTCGAGATCAAAATCTTGAGTGAAGTCTAGCTGAGTGCAGAATGTCTGCAGTTCTGCATTAGTGTTATTAGGATATTCAAGGAAGCGCCCCGCTAATACCCAGCTAAAAATAGTTTGAATAGAACCAGGTATTCCGTATTCTGCTGGCCTTGTTGGACATGTTATAACACTAAACACCTTATCTGAACATACCAAGATGTCGATAGAACTCGGCTTATTAAATAAAGTGAGGGTCAGCTAAATCGATTGAGAGTAGTTTTGTTGCATTGAGGTAAAGCATGATCATGACGGCATTTAGGGCAACCTTGCTTTGATTCTGCAAGGTGCGACCGAACAGGTACGGGAACCTTACTGCGAGATTGAGTTGTGGGTGAGCAGCAAGATTCCAAAGAATTACATCGAGCCTGGAGGAAGTCCAAAAACTCATCAATGGTAACGTTTTCCTGAGACCCCACTTCTTCTGCCCACGCCTGTTTGGTGTCCTGATCAACCTTTTGGACCAAAAGGTATATAAGCCACGGATCGCGATTGTTGGACTCCAAGGCGTTGAGTCCCCGAACGACCTCATCAGCTCCATCGGTAATTTTGCGAAGCGTTTGAACATTTCCCGAAATTGATACTGGTAATGAAAGGTACGATTGGATAAAAGATCGGACGATCAAATGAGCTTTGTCAAAGCGTGCTTCTAATCTCTCCCAAGGTTAGGTTAGGTTAGGTTGGCTGTCCACACGAGAGTGCAGACACACTTAGACCAGTGAAGGTGCCTTGTGATACCTTGGATCAAACCATTTGGCCACTCAGGGACTAACAAAACCATCGGGAGCTTTTGACAAAGGGATGGATGCTCATGACGTCCGAGGACGCCAGATCGCAGAGGTCGTCAAGGAAGGGGGACCCTAGATGGAGCATTCTTTTATGCGACAGGGCTGGACATGTGCATAGGAGGTGAGGTAGAAGTCGTTGGAGAAGAGACCAAGTCTTTTGGCGTGTTGGCCTATAAGACAGTGTCCAGTGAGAACACCGACAACGCAGTTGATTTGTGTACGCTTTAACTTGATCAGATCCGCACTACGTTTTTGATCCAGCTTAGGCCAGATCTGTCTCGAAATGTGACACGTTGAGCCGTTTCCCCATCTGAGGTTGGTCTCGCTAATAGCGTTCAGCTTTAGTAGATACTTACATGTAGCGAGGGGCATACCCAGGGCTTGCCTTTCAGACAAAATCCTTAGAGTGGTACCCTGTCTGGCGAGGTCGTCAGCCCTGCAGTTACCTGGAATGTCTCTATGGCCCGGCACCCAGCATAGGTGAATGTTGAACTGCTCTGTCATCTCCATAAGAGATAGACGACAGTTTAAGGCAGTCTTTGAAGTGAAGGAGAACGATTCCAGGGACTTGATTGCCGCTTGGCTGTCAGTGAAAATGCTAATATCCCTGACAGATAATACTGTAATATTCATGCTGGGGTTCGTTTAAATAAAACCGTCTTTTGTGTATTTTAATTGTTTATTCAATCACTTTATTTTTTATTTATTTCAAAATAAACGGTCGCTACAGATTTATTTTTACAATGTCGCTTGCTTTCACCACTGGTCGAATATCTCTTGTAATCGCTGTATTCACTTATAAACAACTGTGTCGACGTTGGTTGTGGTATGGGTATTTATAGGAAATTGCAAGGGGTTCTAGAACATGCTAGATGTGAATTGAGGATCATGGAATATTGGGATATTGTGTGGAACAATTGTGGAACGTAAGCACACCAGGTTGGAACGTAAGCACATCAGGTTGGAATATTTACTACTAGTAGGCAATAGATGTCGTTGCACAGTTTGAGATACAGTGTTTTAGTTTTTGGTACACAAACCATCCTGTAGTCAATGCTACACTGCCCCCCTCTTAAACTTGTTCGTCCCGAACAAGATCATCTGGATTACTGCCATGGTAACGATGAAGACGATCCAGGTGGACAATTTTCATCTTGCCTCTTAACCCACGCTGGATCCGGAAGACGACGTCATTGATGCGTGTGACCACTTTATAAGGGCCCTCCCAGTCTTGCTGCAGCTTGGGTGACCTCCCCTTTTGCCGGTGTGGGTTGTACAGCCATACTAGGTCTCCCTCGTGGTAGCTGGACGTTGTTGCCTTTGTGTCGTACCTGGTTTTCATGCGGTCACTCGCTATCTTTATCCTCGTCCTGGTCCTCTGATGTATGTCTCGGATCCTTTCCCTAAGGTCTGCCACATAGTCCTCTTCACATTTGGGCTCATCGTTAGGGGATCCAAACTTCACCTCACTAGGTAGCCGAACTGCTCGACCAAACAAGACTTCGGATGGAGTATGTCCAGTAGTACTGTGCACTGCATTTCGGTAGGCCATCAAGAAAAGAGGAATTTGTCGATCCCAATCGCGCTGGTGGTCTTCTACGACCTTGGAGAGATGTTCGTTTAAGGTTCTGTTGAAGCGCTCTACCATCCCGTCGGATTGTGGATGAAGCGGGGTAGTTCTCGTCTTTTTGATTCCTAGTTGTTGACATACCTCTTGGAATATCTTCGATTCAAAGTTTCGTCCCTGGTCAGAATGCAGTTCCATGGGCACGACAAACCTGCTCACCCAGTTGTTGACGATCTGTTCCACGATGGTCTTCGCTTCCTGGTTAGGGATGGCGAACGCTTCCGGCCATTTGCTGAAGTAGTCCATGACGACTAGGATGTAACGGTTACCATTGTCGGTTTCTGGAAATGGACCAGCGATTTCAGCGGCAATCCGTTCAAAGGGTGCGCCCACGTTGTACTGTTGCATCTTGCCTCGCGTTTTCGTTCTGGGTCCCTTGCTGGCGGCACACACGACGCATTTTCGGCACCAACTCTCTACGTCTACCCTTGCGCTGAGCCAATAGAAACGTTCTCGCACCTTCTCCAGCGTCTTGTTTGCACCCAAATGACCTCCGGATGCTCCATCATGCATCTCCCGTAGCACCTCGTGTTCTTTTGATCGCGGCAAGACAAGCTGCATTATGAAATCTTTCCCGTCCGGCCTTTCCCATTTCCTTTTCAGTACACCATCTTGCACATGAAGGGAGTCCCACTGAGCCCAGTATGCCTTGAGAGTGAGGCTCCTGTCCGAGATATCTTGTCCATTTGGCTTTTCCATAAACTCCTTCCACGCTAATATCGGCTCGATGTCTGGGTCTTCTTTCTGAGCGTTGCGGATTTCTTCTGCACTCCAACCAGCGATAGGCTCAGCCCTTACCCTTTGGATGGAGAGAAGGTTCTTCTCTTCCTGCCGCACACAATGCTTGCAGTCGCTCTTACATGGTCGCCGGGACAAGGCATCCGCATTAGAATGAAGTTTCCCTTTACGATGCTGTATTTCATAGTCGTACATCTGCAGCCGTTCAATCCATCTTGCGACCTGGCCCTCCGGATTCTTGAACTGCAGCAGCCATTTTAGAGCCGCGTGGTCTGTACGCAAAAGGAAATTTTGGCCGTAGAGGTATTTATGGAAATGTTTTGTCGCCAGAAGCAGCGCCAAAAGTTCTCGCCTGGTCACGCAGTAGTTCCTTTCGGGCTTGGAGAGCACTTTGCTGAAGTATGCTACTACCTTCTCTTGGCCATTGTGTACTTGCGAAAGAACCGCTCCGACGCCGACGTTACTTGCATCTGCATCCACGATGAACATTTCTCCGGGAATTGGATATGCTAGTGTTGGTGCTTCGCATAGTTGTTGCTTAAGGTTCTTGAAGCTATTGTCACACTCACCTGACCACTTGAATTGCCTTCCTTTTTCCGTCAGCTGGTGCAAGCTCTTCGCGATTCCGGCAAAGTCCTTTACGAATCGTCGGTAGTACGTGGCGAGGCCCAAAAAGCTCCTGAGTTGGTGTTTGTCTTTTGGAACTGGCCAGTTTTTCACAGCTTCCACCTTGTCTGGATCGGTTCGCACTCCTTCTGACGAGATAACGTGGCCCAGGTACTTGACTTCGGGTCTGAAGAGGTCACATTTCTTTGGGTTCAGCTTCAGGTGAGCGCTTCGAAGACGTTCTAGCACATTCTTCAGGTTGTCGCGATGTTCCTCGAATGTTTTTCCTATCACGATCACATCGTCCAGGTACACCAAGCAAGTTTTCCAGGTTAATCCACGTAGGACGTGTTCCATTAGGCGCTCAAAAGTTGCCGGAGCGTTGCACAATCCAAATGGCATTACTGTAAACTGCCACAGCCCATTTCCTGCAGTGAACGCAGTTTTCTCTCGGTCCTTTGGATCGATCTGTACCTGCCAGTAACCGCTCTTTAAGTCAAGGGTGGAAAACCATCGAGCTCCTGAGAGTGTGTCCAATGTGTCATCGATCCGTGGCAGAGGGTAGCTATCCTTTTTGGTGACATCATTAAGTCTGCGATAGTCCACGCAGAATGGTGTGCTGCCGTCTTTCTTCTTAACCAGTACAACAGGTGAGGCCCACGGACTCTTAGAGCTTTCGATGAGCCCTTCCTTCTCCATCGTTGACACCATATCTGCAACCTCTGTCTGTTTTGCCAATGGTAGTCGTCTGGCAGGCTGGCGAATTGGTCTGGCATCCCCAGTGTCTATGCGATGTTGCACCAGATGTGTTCGCCCATACTCTCCATCTTGTGAGGCAAATATATCAGCGTACTCACCGATTAGATTTTCTGCCATGGCTCGCTGATCCTGATCCAGTTCGCAGTGCTTGAGGATCATGTCCCTTACTTCGGCCAACCTGGCTGATGAAACGGGCTTCGCAAATTCCTTTTCGGTTATTGTTGAAATTGAACATATCGGCGCACATTTACCAATAACCTCCCCTTGTTTTAGTTTGACGCTATGGCTCTTTAAGTTCATGAGCCTTACTGGGACCAGGCTATTCTTTGGCTCCACGAAAACTTTTCCCACGATGTAGTTCGGGGAATTCCTTCCTAAATCTGGCTCCAATAGGTAGAATCGGTGGCTCCCAGGATCACCCTCTAGTGTTGTCCAAATGATAGTCTCGGAAGATGGTGGTAAAACTTCGTCCTTGCTGAGTATTGTCCTTAAATGTGCTGCATTCTCGTTCCCGTACACCATTGGAATCTCTACGTTCCTGTAGCGCAGAATGATGTCGATGATTACGTCATGTTCTTTCATAAAGTCCACTCCGATGATGCATTCATCACATATGTCGGCCACCAGGAACGCATGAGAAAAGGCCAACCCTGCTAGTTGAAACGTGAGGCGAACTTCTCCGTATACTTTCACCGCTTCCCCTGTCGCAGCTCTAAGACAGTAGCAGCTGGTGTTGTGCAGCCAAGACTTCCGGACGAGATCTCTTCTTACAATGAAAGCCGTGGCGCCGGTATCGATAGTAGCCGCGCACTTGTTTTTGCCGATGAATGCTTCCACTGTGAGACTCTTGTTGCATCGTTTGGTTTGGGAGACCTGGATGGTGGTCTTGGGGGCGTCGATTTCATTAGCCAACTTTTGCCCCGCAAAGCTGGCTCTTAGGCGTTTCCCGACTCCTGGTTTCGAGGAGCCCAGCCAACAGGATGGATGTTGTCCCTGTTGGATGGTTCTTCGTTGCGTCGGCTATTCGCACAATGTGGACAGTTTCCGCGTCTGGGTGGATTTCTGCATTGCCGTTGTAGGTGTCCTATTTTGTTGCAGTTCCAGCAACGAATTTGTCCTCCGCGAGCGTTGTTTCGGTCTTCGATGTCCATCCTCTGGCAAGAGCATTCGATGGCGGCTACTTCCCTCACACGGTGGATTCCCTGACAGGCCTGGTCTGCGGCCTCCATTGTCAGAGCAAACGCCAAAGCTTCGGCGAGCGTTTTCTTTCCAGCCATTCTTACCGCCATTTGTAGTTTCGCATCAGCTATGGCATGGGTGAACGCTTCCGTTGCCATCTCGTTAATGATCTCCTCGCCGGCGTTTGGATAGGACAAATGTGCCAGTCGCTCGATGTCCGCTTGTAACTGCTGGAGCGTCTCACCCTTCATCTGGGACCTTCTGCGCAACTGGACCCTATATACTTGCTGCATATGGTCGTCCCCAAATCGCATCTCAATGGCTTTCACCAGACTGTCGTAGTTGCGTTGTTTGTCCTCGGGAATAGTTTGTAGTAGCTCTGCAGCTGATCCTCTAAGCGCAAGTGTGAGGGCAATGGACCTCTCTTCATCGTCCCAGTTGTTCGTCATTGCCGCAGCTTCGAACTGCCTCTTATATATCGCCCATGATGTCTGTCCGTCGAAGACGTGAGGCTGCATCTCTTTCCTTCTCGGGCAGTCGGTTGAATACTCCCGAACTTTCTGTTTCTTCACGTATTCGAGTTCCTTTGCCAAATTCTCGAATCTTCCTTCAACAGTCTCGATTTTTGTTTGAACATTCTGGAATTTTGTTTCAAATGTTTCAATTTTGGTCTCTACATTTCCAATTTTCTCGTCGATTGTCCCGAATCTTGTTTCCAAACTTCTATTTTGTTCATCAAATTTGCTTTCGAGAACACTCCTTTGATCGAGTAGCTGTTGCTCTAGAGAATTCTTTTGTTCATCGAGCTTGGCGTCTAGAGAATTCTTTTGTTCATCGAACTTTTTCTTTTGCTCGTCTAAAGAATTGTCTAGCTTCTCGAATTTTCTATTCTGATCGTCGAATTTTTCAGATAACAACTTCATTAAAGCCGATATGTCACTTGTCGTACTTACTTGTTCTTCTTCGACGTCAAACAAAGCTGTTTCAGGATCTGCACCCTCATCTGTCACTATTTTCCGCAACTTAATAATCAATTCTCTTTTCGTACCAGTCGTAGGTTGCTCCCGCTGGCTCAGTACTTCCTTTAGTTGCGGCACTGACAATTCTTCTAGCAATTTCCGAACCATTTTTTTTTTTCCTTTCTTTCACTTACACAATAAGCAATACTCAAAATTTGTTTTATTTCACTTTTCTGACACCAATGTAATATTCTTGCTGGGGTTCGTTTAAATAAAACCGTCTTTTGTGTATTTTAATTGTTTATTTATTATCAAATACCGACTTTACTTTAACACAATAGTCAATCACTTTATTTTTTATTTATTTCAAAATAAACGGTCGCTACAGATTTATTTTCACAATGTCGCTTGCTTTCACCACTGGTCGAATATCTCTTGTAATCGCTGTATTCACTTATAAACAACTGTGTCGACGTTGGTTGTGGTATGGGTATTTATAGGAAATTGCAAGGGGTTCTAGAACATGCCAGATGTTTCTCCGGGTGAATTGAGGATCATGGAATATTGGGATATTGTGTAGAACAATTGTGGAACGTAAGCACACCAGGTTGGAACGTAAGCACATCAGGTTGGAATATTTACTACTAGTAGGCAATAGATGTCGTTGCACAGTTTGAGATACAGTGTTTTAGTTTTTGGTACACAAACAATCCTGTAGTCAATGCTACAATACATTACATTTCAGCCAGGACAGGGCTTCCTTAATCGCCATGATTTCCGCCTCGAAAACGCTACAATGATCAGGGAGGCGGAAAGAGACGTTCAGATTGAGCTGTTCGGAGAAAACACCACAACCCACCCCACCCTCCGTCTTAGATCCATCTGTAAAGAAGTGAACCGAACTACCATCGACAGGGGGGAAGTGTCCCATACATTCCGGTTAGGGATGCTCGTACGGAAGTTACGGTCAAATCTCAGTTTCGGCGGGCCGTGTCCGTGTTTTCGTCTTTGAAGTTGAGAAGATCAATGATCGAGGAGTGGCCAAAGCGATAGCTAGACCACTGAGAGGAGGCTTTCAAGCGGATGGCCGCACAGGCAGCCAACTGTTTGCCGAAAATATCTAAGGGTAGCAGGTTGAACAAGATGTCCAGTGCCGCGGAGGGAGTAGTTCTCAGTGCACCACTGGTGCAGATGCATGCAGATCTTTGCACCTTAGCTAGTTGAGTGAGGTGGACAGCCCTTTCAAGAGCAGGCCACCATACGATCACGCCATATAGTAGTATAGGCCTGATAACGGACACGCATAGCCAATGGGTGATTTGGGGTTTAATACCCCAGCTCCTACCTATAGCCTTTTTACAGGAATAGAGAGCTACATTAGCTTTCTTGACGCGCTCTAGTAGATTGGCCTTCCAGTTTAATTTCCTATCCAAAATAAGACCCAGATATTTTGCGTTTTCAGAGAAGGTGAGACTGGTGACATTTATCAAAGGAGGGTCTATGAGGGGAACTTTATATTTCCTCGTGAAGAGAACGAGTTCCGTTTTATGGTGGTTAACCCCCAGTCCACAATTGGAGGCCCATTTGGTGAGCCGAAGGAGAGCATATTGGATATCCCTGAGAGTGTCCGGGTGTTTACCGGAGGAAGCAATAGCAATGTCATCAGTATAGGCGATCACTCTACAACCTGACGTATCCAGGTCCATCAGTAGTTCATTAACTACCAGGTTCCACAGAAGAGGTGACAGGACTCCACCTTGAGGTGTACCGCAGCGAGCAATTCTTCTGGCCGATGCTCCGCCCAGCTGTGTGTCAATAATCCTGCATGTAAGCAATTGATTGATCAACACTCCGAGCGAAACATCCACTTTCAGATTTACAAGTGCGTCCGTAATCACCTTTGGTTTGACATTGTTAAAAGCTCCCTCAATGTCAAGGAAAGCCACCATGGTGTATTCTTTGGTGCTCAAGGATTTTTCGATGGTGCGCACAAGCGAATGTAAGGCTGTCTCAACCGATTTGCCTTTGCAGTACGCATGTTGGGACGGCGAGTGCAAAGCTAAAGCAGAAGATATAGACTGATAGGTCGGAGATCCTTTGGTTCCACGTGCGAGCTCTTTCCTGCCTTAGGTATGAATATGACTTCAACCTCGGTCCAAAGTTTGGGAATATAGACCAGATTTAGACAGCCCGACAAGATGACTTTGAGCCATGGAAGCACAATGTCCTCGCATTGCTGAATTTCAGCTGGAATAACACCGTCAGGTCCTGGGGACTTGAAGGGTTTGAAACTGCGCATGGCTCAACGGATCTTTTCTGTAGTTATCAAGACTAGCGAGTTGCTGCAAGGTTGAGGGGGGGGATTTCCCTCTCGCGATATAGCAACAGGGGAGCTACCACGAAAGTGGGTATCCAGTAAGATGTCAATGGATTCCTCCGCAGAGGAGGTCCAGTAACCATCCGGATGCAAAAGGAAGCTGGGTGTAGCAGGGCTTTTAGAGAGGATTTTCCGCAACCTGGAAGCTTCCGAGGACTCTTTAATGCTGTCGCAGAAAAGTCTCCAGGAGCGTCGATGCTCCTTCCTCAGTGAGATTTTGTATTTTCTGAGAGACAGTTTATAGGAGTCCCAGTCGGCCGCCTCACGGGAGCTTTTAGCAGTATTAAAAAGGAGCCTACTGTCTTTCCTAAGAGTACTGAGATTTGCATTCCACCAGGGAGGTTTCATTTTACCTCGAGGTTTGCGGAGTGGGCAGGCCTCGGCCATGGCATCATTAAGTGCCGATGTTAGGGTGTTGACTAGATTGTCAAGGTCTTCAGTGCAAGAAGGTTCAGTAGGCAGGTGGGAGGGAATAAGCGTTAATAAACCTTTCCTATAAAGGGACCAGTTGGTTTTCCTATAATTTCTAAAAACCTTCTGATCAGGCAGATAGTCATCAAGACCAAATTGGAGGTAACGGTGGTCTGAAAAAGAGTGCTCATCATAGACTCCCCAGTCCTTAACCGAGTTATATAAGTGATCGGAGACAAGAGTGATGTCCAGGACTTCTTGTCGGCTGCGAGTAATGAAGGTCGGTTTGGACCCCCTGTTACAGATTAGGAGTTTAGTACTAAGGATAAAGTCAAAAAGTTGCTCACCTCTTTCATTTATGTCGGAACTGCCCCATATTGAGTGATGGGCATTCGCATCACACCCAATGATGAGACCAGTGTTTTGGCTCTCTGCTTTAGCAATCAATCTCCCCAAGATGTCCGGGGGGAGTGGGCCCGCAAGATCGTGACCTAGATAAGCCGATACCAGCCAGTAATTTCTTGATCGCAATTCCAGGTTGGTAGCGACCATGTCCTGATTGCTGAAATTAGAGAGTAAAAGGATGTTTAGATGGATCTTCGCAAGGATACAGGATCTCGGTTTACCTTCCTTTCTTGCGTAGATAAATTTGTAGTTTGGAGTCTTGAGGCCACAAACCCGGTTTCCAACAACCCATGGTTCCTGGATCAAGACTAAGTCTTCCCCGTATTTGCTGAGCCGGAGAATAAGGGAGGCCGAAGCCGTGATGGAGTGATTCAGGTTAATCTGTAGGATCCGCAGCATTGGAGCTACTTCTCGCTACAGATACCATTACCACGGTATTATTGGCTTCCTCTGAATCTGATGACAGAAGGTCATCCTCGAGAGAGAGGCCACATGGGTCACTGTCCAGGAGTGATGGTGAGGGAGAGGGAGGACCAGAAAAGTCCAATTTCAAGAGAGCGTCAACCGTTTCGGTGTCTGTCGACGAGGAGTCAACCCCCGAAAAAGATGGATCGGCGCAAGGGAGCGAGGGCAGGGGCTCGGAAGGAGAGGTATTCTTAGCTGGTGCAGAAGGGTCTGCAACCTGCTTGGGAGGTACTTTCTCGAGCTCCTTCTCGTCACATTTTTCAGGGTGATGGAGCTGAAACCATAATTTACTACCCCTTTAGAAGATGCCAGGGGGGCCAGAGACTCTTCATTGATGGCAATGATCACACTTCTTACGTCTCCTCTCGGCTCGTCCACTTTGGCAATCTTCCAATTATGGGTAGGAAGGGAGCTGTTGTTAGCCTTCAGAATATCCAGGATGATTTTAGGATCAGAGGGTTCAGCCGGAATGGTATCACGTGTTCTTGGTCGGTTAGGAATCTGGTCCTTTTCCACGACCTCCAACTGTGCACCTGGCCAAACCTGTCCTAATCTGGAGACAGCAAGTTTATAGAGATCCTTCGATCTTAGGTCAGCGCAGGCAATGAGTTTGACATGCCCTTGATGCCAGCCACCATCCCTGCAGGAAACATCAGGGCCGGGATGGTCACGTAGGATTTGGAGACACTTGGTGGCGAGTTTAATCACCACCTTCCTCCACTTATCCGCCGTAATGCTGCCATCCGGATCGCTATGGTCAACGACCGCAATCTCCAAGTGCGCCTTAAGCACTTGGTTGAAGGGCTTGGTAGTAGCGATGGAAGGTTCTACCTTGGTCTTTTTGGCAAGGGTGGGAGACTCATCCTGAGACTTTTGGCGTTTGGACGGCAAGTCCTTGCTGGATGAGTCGGGGGGGAGCTGAACACGTTTGAGTGCCCAGCTTAGAGAAGTCTTATGCTTCTGGGTTCTGTCCTGCTCAGGAATTACCTGGATACGGCGAATTAGCTTATAAGCTAGCCGGCGATCTTGGTAGGAGATCTTGGGGAGAGCGACATTCGGCAAGCGCGAAGCCGAGCCGTCCGTCGCCCCCGAAAGAGATTTGAGAAGGGGATGTGGATCCTTCGAAGTGGAGGGCACAGCATGCTGTAAGCTCGAGGCCGAACAGTAAGCTGTCCCTGAAGGGACAGAGATGTTAAGGGGTTTGCCCCCTCGCGTTTCATGGTCTGGCTTTACGACACCACTGTCCTATCCGCCAGTGTACCAGACACGCGTTCAGCAATCCTGGGGGCGTCCACCTGCTTGCAACTGCTTGCAACGCTAGTGCTAGGCCTCAAGGCCAATGCGCTAGATGGGGTTGCCACAGCAGAGCTTGCGGGTATGCTTCCCAGGAGGCTGGAAGACGGATTTTTAAGAGGACCGTCCTCTTTCTTTATTTTTTTTATATTTTTTATATGTTTTTGTTTTTTGTCATTCATAATTGGACCCACGAGTGGCGGAGAATGGGAGGTCGACCTGCACAGAGATCCGCATTGTGCAGGCAAGGCAGGCTAATCCGGAGGTCGCCAGGTATCCGGATACTCCGTTAGCGACTGGACTATTATTTAAAGTGGGCCCCCAGCCAGGCTGATCCTCGGCACGGGTCGTATTACACCTTGATCCGGCCCACCGGAGAGGAGAGAGGGAAGGAAAGGATATGAAGGAAAGGGATTAGGACGACTACAACTTGGCTTCGTGTCTCATCTGGGGAAATACCCAAGAATCCTTGACCATCACTAGGCCCCTACCCCACGGCGAGGTGTGTAGTCATATAGGAGTAATCTCTCCCAAGCATCAATGTAATTACTTTCCAAACAGGTCATATGCTTGATTAAATTAGCTGCATCGCCGAGAGGAAGTATTTAAGGTATTGTAATTTTTTGGAAGCAGATAACGAAGTATTTGAATCAATCGAAGCCGTGAAGGGGTCTTTAAAAGCAGGACAATCTTTATTATCGCCAGAAAAGATGGAGATGGTGGCCTTTGGTAGATTAATAGACGATGAATGTGTACAGGAAGAAAGAGTTTGAAGAAAAGATGCTTGTTGGCTTGCTAGTTTTACAGCTATCGATGAGTTTTTAGAAGATTCAGGCTCTGTACTTTGACTCGTTGATTTGTCAGCAGTCGAGGAGCCCTGAAGGGGTTCAGGCAATGCGCGTTTGCTCGTTGATTCCTCAGCTATAGAGGAGTCCTGTGCGGGTGGAGGCAAAGTGCGTTTACGAATCGCATCACGAAAAAACAGCAAAATTCCTTTAAATGCCGTAAATATCTTTCGCGAGAACGAAAATGAGCGTTCAAAAGGACTTGGTATGATGAATTAAATTATTTCTGCGAACCACGTGATTTATTACACCTGTCTATACGCATGCACTATTTAGGTTTTATTAAGTTTACGAATTATTTTCCTCTCTTTACACGTTTGTTTCGATTTACATATATATTTCACTTCCCATCATCCAAACATATAGGTAGGTAACGCCATCAATTGCCATATGCAAACATAAACGCACCAAATCAATCAAATTGATTACCGTATGAAAATTGTCCAAAATTTGCTTTCACCGAAAAATTCATAAAATCCGACCGAAAAGGGCCAAAAAATGAGTTGAAACAAAAGGGTTCACAAAAAGGAAAGAAAAATGTTCAAAGTGATATTTAACAATTGTGATTAGAAAAGTATTGGAGATCATTCAAACTGGAGCCTCAAAAGCCCAGACTTCTCCATTATTACCATTGTCCTAATATAAAATTTTCCATATATAAAATCATACACAGGAAACCACGACTGTCCCGAGAAGATCTTCTAGACCAGAGAGTAGATCGAATCCAAATGCGCGTAAGGCAGTACGAAGCCCCGGGGCGATCTTCCTAAAGAAAGGGTAACTCGTAACACATCACTTCCCACACCATGTAAAAATAAATAGATTATCAGTAACCGCACATAACACTGAAATGCAGGCTCAAGTCATTTCCTATTTTTGGAACCCAAGCCACACCGATCTTCTTCTTCTTCTTCCTTTTATCAGCGAGGTTATGATCTGAAAATAAGGGATCATTACCCTCCCCTTCGGGTAGGGGTTAGAATATAACCGAGGTAGGCATGCCTGTCGTAAGAGGCGACTAAAATCCACCCTCCGTATACCGAGTATGGCGTATACAAAGTATGGAATGATCAAAACAAAAGATATAAATACCCCCGGTGGCAGTCCAGGTACACTGGAAAATCCACCCTCTTCGGAGGTCGGCTCTACGGATTCTGGGGAGAGCCATTTATTGCGTTCATCTGACCCTTTTAAAAAAGGTACCAGGGTAGTTAGATCTCCACCATCAAGATCTACCATAAAAACGTGCGGAACTAGAAGTCCGGCGACATCGATAGTGTCGGCGCACGAACAACGGACTTCAAGCCTTACGGACGAAAATATGGAACTCCGGACTAGGCTAAGTAAAATGGAACTTCTCTGCGAAGAACTAAGAAAAGAATTAAATGTACTTAAAGCAGAAAATAAAGCATTTAAGGATATAAAGAAACCTCGTAATGAGTCTGCTGCGAGTTCAAACGTCCCCGATAACACTGATTATCAAACGGATGAAGAAGAACTAGCTCGGGAAACTAACTGGATCCTAAAAAAACGACCAGTTAAGAAACGAAAAGCTGGAGGCAAGAAAACACGCAAAATGAGCGAAAAGATAACGAACAGCATGACAAAATAAACACATGTGTCGAAGAAAATCCACGAACTAAGGTACAATCACCGCCGCCAATAAACGTAATCGGAATTGCAGACTATAATAAACTGCATTCTATTCTTAAACCTCTGTTGCTATCCGATTTTGAAGTAACATCGCTCAACAACAACAAATGGAAAGTAAACGTAAAGGACTCAGACAGTTACCGCTTAGTATCTAATAAACTGAATACTGAAAAAATTCAGAGGTATACTTACAAAAATAAATCTGAAAGACCGATACGAGTCGTAGCTAGAGGACTTCATGCCTCATGCTTAAAGGAAGATGTTGTTCACGATTTGAAAAACAAAAACTTTAAAATCGTCGATGCAGTAAATTTAATTAAGCGGGAAAAACAAAAATTGGAAGGCGAGGAAACGACGGTAAAGCGCTTGCTTCCTCTTTTTATGCTAACTTTTGATAAAGCTGAGAGTTTGGATAAGATTTACGAAATAAAAACAATTCTGAATGTCGTAGTCAAAATCGAACCCATGCGCAAGAATACAAGATTGATACCTCAGTGCAAACGATGCCAAGGATTCAATCATACGCAAACGTATTGTCGAAAAGAACCACGATGTGTGAAATGCGCCGGAAATCACCTCTCCCAAGTTTGTGGAGTAAACCAACAAACCTCTGCAACATCTGTTAATTGTAAGGGAAAGCACCCGACAAATTATAGAGGCTGTGAAGTAGCTAAGGAGTTGCAAAAACGGAGAGATGCGTTCCTTAAGCCACTAAATATAAAATCAAAATTGCAAACTAAACCAAAGCGTAAGATCGCGCCGGAGAAAGTAGGCAAACTAAAACTACCGGGTTCAGAGCACAAAAAGGTGAGGGAAAGATTGACAACAGAAAAGCCCTCGACCTCTGCTCTTAAAAGAAACGGTACTGAAAAGCTAAGATTAGAAAAGCCACCAGATAATGACCCTCGGACAGCAGCAAAGTAGTCTTATGCTCAGGCCGTGGCTTCCGAAAAACCAAAAAACCTTGAAATTTCGACCGACCCCTTTTCTCATGTTTTCTCAGTTATTCTCGCGAAACTTGAAGAACAAGGCAAAATAAATAAAATTATTCTCGATAGGCTGGTTAAGCTTGAAAATAATTCACAGAAAACGCGCACTTCAACTAGAATATGAATGACAAACGAATGTTGAAAATATGTACTTGGAATGCAAACGGACTTTTGCAAAAACTTAACGAATTGGAAATATTTATGCGCCAAAAAGATATTGATATTTGCTTGATTTCTGAAACCCACATCAAAAAGGAATCGCATTTAAAAATAAAAACCTATAATGATTACCACGCTTGTCACCCTTTGGGAAAAGCGAGAGGCGGATCATCCTTTCTTATTAAAGACTGTAACGAGCAATCGGAAGACCTAAAGATAGAGCTTGAAGCTTTGCAACTGTGCACGATTCGAGTTAAAAATAGTCAGCGTACTCTTAAAATTTCGTCTATCTACTGTCCACCGCGTTCCGCGCTTGAAAAAAGTGATTTTACTAACATCTTTGAATCGCTGAAACCTAATTTCATTATTGGCGGCGATTTTAATGCGAAACACACGTTCTGGGGCTCAAGATACAGTTCGAAGAAAGGTAGAATGCGAGCCAATGGAAAGTTGCGGAAGTAATAATGGTCTTAAAACCAGGAAAACCGCCAAATGAGGTAAAATCGTATAGACCAATTTCGCTTCTTCCAGTCATATCCAAAATTTTCGAGAGGATATTACTAAGGCGTCTCCAACCGGTTATAGACGAAAATAATCTTATCCCTGACCACCAGTTTGGGTTCAGAAGTAAGCATTCGACGATTGACCAGGTGCATAGAATTACTGACGTAATCGAGAAAGCACTTGAAGAAAAAAAGATTTGCTCAAGCGTATTTCTTGACGTCTCGCAAGCCTTTGATAAGGTGTGGCATGATGGCTTGAAATGCAAACTACGACAAGTTCTCCCTGTGTGCTTATACGATATTCTAGTATCATATCTGGGGAATAGACTCTTCCGTGTTAGACATGGGAACGAATACTCGCAGCTCAAAGAAATTTCGAAATTTATATACTCGAGATATTCCGAAAGAAGATGGCACTATCCTTGCTACGTTTGCCGGTGACACTGCTATCCTAGCAGTAGGTAAAACAATCGAAGAAACGACTGAAAAACTGCAAAACGCGCTAAATGAAGTAAATGAATGGACAAGGGACTGGCGGATTGCCCTCAACGAATCTAAATCTGTTCACGTGAATTTCACTTACAAGAAAACTAATAACTTGCCAATTTTCCTAAACTCAGCCCTAATACCTTTTGCAAACGAGGCCAAATACCTGGGAATGACACGTAAAGAACTCGAAATCAAATATAGAGAAATGTACTGGCTACTCGGAAAACATTCCCAGCTCAGTACTGAGAACAAACGGCTTTTATACAAGCAAGGGCTAAAGCCGGTGTGGACCTACGGTATACAACTTTGGGGTTGCACCAAGAAAACAAATGCCAATATTTTACAAACTTTTCAAAATAAAGTGCTAAAGGAGATTGTCCAAGCACCGTGGTATATTAGGAACGACGATGTCCACAGGGATCTCGGAATTCCGACAATCGAAGCTGAAACTAGAAGCTTTGCGAGAAAGCATAGAAACCAACTAATCGGACATGTCAACAATACAGTCCTACAAATATTGGATGAGAGCAATTTATTGCGCCGACTGCAAAGGACGAAACCCTTCGACTTGGCGAGATAATGATAAACCGCGTCTAGATTGCGGAACATGCAGGATCTTTCAGTGGAAAGTAACCTGCCAAGCTTTTTTATTTCGTGATAGAAAAATTGCTTGATAAGTTATTACTTAGTTGCGATATCTAACAAATTAATATCGAAGGGTGGTGTTTTTTTAGTCAGTAAGAATCTGACACTACTATGAGCACGCGCTTGCTATTCTCATAGTGTCTATGGAAGATTTTTCGACAACACTCGGGAAAAAAAAAAAAAATTTCCTGCAGTGAACGCAGTTTTCTCTCGGCCCTTTGGATTGACCTGTACCTGCCAGTAACCACTCTTTAAATCAAGGGTGGAAAACCATCGAGCTCATGAGAGTGTGTCTAATGTGTCATCGATCCGTGGCAGAGGGTAGGTATCCTTTTTGGTGACGTCATTAAGTCTCCGATAGTCCACGCAGGATCGAGTGCTGCCGTCTTTCTTCTTGACCAGTACAACAGGTGAGGCCCAAGGAGAGAACTTAGAACTTTCGATGAGCCCTTCCTTCTCCATCGTTGACACCATATCCGCAACCTCCGTCTGCTTTGCCAATGGTAGTCGTCTGGCAGGCTGGCGGATTGGTCTGGCATCCCCAGTGTCTATGCGATGTTGCACCAGATGTGTTCGGCCGTACTCTCCATCTTGTGAGGCAAATATATCAGCGTACTCACCGATTATATTTTCTGCCATGGCTCGCTGATCCTGTTCCAGTTCGCAGTGCTTGAGGATCATGTCCCTTACTTCGGCCAACCTGGCTGATGAAACGGGCCTCGCAGATTCCTTTCCGGTTATTGTTCAGATTGAACAAATCGGCGCACATTTACCAATAACCTCCCCTTGCCTTACTGGGACCAGGCTGTTCTTTGGCTCCACTAAAACTTGTCCCAGGATGTAGTTTGGGGAATTCCTTCCTAAATCTGGCTCCCAGGATGACCTTCCAGTCTTGTCCAAATGATAGTCTCGAAATTGGATCTCTACGTTCCGGTACCGCAGAACTTGCATCCCGATGTCGATGATTACGTCAAGTTGTTTCATAAAGTCCACTCCGATGATGCATTCATCACATATGTCGGCCACCAGGAACGCATGGGAAAAGGTCAGCCGTGCTAGTTGTAACGTGAGGCGAACTTCTCCGTATACTTTCGCCGCTTCCCCTGTCGCAGTCCTAAGACAGTAGCAGCTGGTGTTGTGCACCCATGACTTCCGGACGAGATCTCTTCTTAAAATGGAAGCCGTGGCGCCGGTATCGATAGTAGCCACGCACTTGTTTTTGCCAATGAATGCTGCCACTGTTAGACTCTTGTTGCATCGTTTGGTTTGGGAGAGCTAGATGGTGTTCTTGGGGGCGTCGATTCCATTAGCCAACTTCTGCCCCGCGAAGCTGGCTCTTAGGCGTTTCCCGACTCCTGGTTTCGAGAAGCCCAGCCAACAGGATGGATGTTGTCCCTGTTGGATGGTTCTTCGTTGCGTCGGCTATTCGCACAATGTGGACAGTTTCCGCGTCTGGGTGGAGTTCTGCATTGCCGTTGCAGGCGTCCTAGTTTGTTGCAATTCCAGCAACGAATTTGTCCTCCACGAGCGTTCTTTCGGTCTTCGACGTCCATCCACTGGCAAGACCATTCGACGGCGGCTACTTCCCTAACACGGTGGATTCCCTGACATGCCTGGTCTGCGGCCTCCATTGTCAGAGCAAACGCCAAAGTTTCGGCGAGCATTTTCTTTCCATCCATTCTTACCGCCATTTGTAGTTTCGCATCAGCTATGGCACGAGTAAATGCTTCGATCGCCATCTCGTTAATGATCTCCTCACCAGTGTTTAGATATGACAAATGTGCCAGCCGCTCGATGTCCGCTTGTAACTGCTGAAGCGTCTCACAATTCATCTGGACCCTATGGTTAGGTCAGGTTAGGTTAGGTAGGGTTATGAGGTTATCATAAAACACTAGGCACCAAAGTGGGCCCATCGCGATCCCTAGGGAACCTTCACGGCAGAAGACCTAAACCCATTCTCCCAAGCAATTAATCTCCCTACAGAATCTAAAAAGATCCTTGTTATGGTTTAGGGACCTCACCTCTTCAAGGTTATCGAAGAAGTATCTTCCAAGATGCTTTAGCCTTGTCCTGGCAATTCCTTGACATTCACAGAGTATATGAGTTATATCCTCTGAGACATGTAGGTCGTCGCAGTACCTACAAACATCCGTATCGGATAACCCTAGTCTCATGGCCCTTAGGAGACAGTGGCCAGAGAGTATTCCTATCACTGTTCTTAACCGCGATCTATCTAACTTGATTATCTCCCCAGATTTTCTGCAATCTAGCACAGGCCACAAGGTCTTAGACACCCTGTGACCATCTATGTTTGACCATCTTAGATTAGCCGTGTCAATGATTTTATCCCGAATAATTCCCTTGGCCACGCACCCTGGTGGCTTAATGCTACCAATTATATCGCTACGTGGGAGCCCCGCTCCTCTTTTAGCCAGCGCGTCGGCCTGCTCGTTGCCTTCAATATCGCAGTGTCCAGGTACCCAGCATAATCTGACTCGGTTCTGCGTACATAATGCCCTAAGCATTGTGCGGCAATTCCTGATTATATCAGATTTGGTGACGTAAGACTCTAGCGCCTTTAGCGCAGCCTGATTGTCAATGTAGATGGCGATATTCTTATCGGATATTGATCCCATCTCAAGTAATTCCGCAGCTTTAAGTACAGCTAGAACCTCTGCTTGGAACACACTGCATGTGTCCGGAAGTCTCAGGGCCACCTGTAGGTTCGTATCTCTCGAGTAAATACCTGACCCCGTGCCCTCGTTGGTCTTAGAACCATCTGTGTATATTGCAATCTCGTTATGGACAGAGACTGTCTTCCTTCGCCAGTCCTCTCTAACTGGATACAGTACTTCGTATGGTGTGTCGAAGTCTAAGGTGCCAAGTATATCGTCCGATTCGTCAGGGATACCGGGAAAATATTCCTTGAGAATGGAGCTGTGTCCTATGTTATTAGTCCTGAAGAGACCAACGTTAGTGAGCCGAAGCGCACTATTGCTCGCTTGAAATTTAATTTGTAGGTCTAATGGTAAAAGATACAGAAAGATCTCGAGTGCAGCCGTAGGTGTTGTGCGTAGGGCACCCGTGATGGCAATGCAAGCTGTTATTTGTACCATGGCCAACATATCCCGTGTGTTTTTCGTATTCGTTGCCTTCCACCACACAAGAGCCCCATACGTCAGTATGGGTCTGACTACCATGATGTATAGCCAGTGCATCATTGCAGGCTTCAGGCCCCATTTTTTCCCCGCGGTCCGCTTACAGATGAAAAGAGCATTATAAGCTTTGCTTTGCTTTCCTGTATGTTAAGTTTCCAATTTAGTTTCCTATCTAGCATTATCCCAAGATATCTAGCGCGATCCGAAAGGGAAAGCTCCAGCCCTGCTAGCTTAGGCAGTTTGAAGGGTGGTATCTTGTATTTTTTGCTGAAGAGTACCAATTCGGTTTTATCCGGGTTGACGTGAAGTCCACACCCTCTAGCCCATTTTTCTAGACTATTAAGAGCTGATTCCATAATTTCACTTAATGTGTCAACGAACTTGCCTTGAACTAAAATCACCACGTCGTCTGCGTAAGCAGTGACGCTTATGCCTGTGTTGCTTAGTTCTTTAAGTATCTCATCGATAACTAGAACCCAAAGGAGGGGTGAGATAACGCCTCCATGGGGAGTCCCCCTGGTAACGGATTTTCTTATTGAACTGTTTCCGATAGTGGAGTTAATGTTTCTAGTGCCTAGCATATTGCAGAGCCAATTAGTAATGCTATGCTCGACGTTCATTGTTTCCAGGGCCTGTTTGATGGCCCTTCCTTCTACGTTATTGAACGCCCCTTCTATATCTAGGAACGCTGCTAGTGCATATTCCTTATGGTGAAGGCTAGTCTCTATCTTCCCTACTACGTCGTGTAAAGCTGTTTCCACCGATTTCCCCTTCAGATATGCGTGCTGAGCTTTGCATAGAATCCCGTTGCAACACTTACTTCTGATGTGAATATCAAGAAGTCTTTCAAGTGTCTTGAGGAGGAATGACGAGAGACTTATGGGTCTGTAGTCTTTCGCTGAAGTGTGGCTTGGTTTACCTGCTTTAGGTATGAATATAACCCGCACTTCCCTCCATGCCACTGGTACGTAACATGACCTTTAACAATGTTTAAAAATTTCCCTAAGCCTGCTTCTGACCTTGGGTGGAGCTTTTTGCAGCATAGCTGGCAAAATTCCATCAGGGCCTGGTGCTTTGAATGGTGCGGATGACATAATGGCCCATCGCAGATTCTTCCATGTAATGAGATTCTCTACGTCGTCCCCTATTGACCTACCATTGTACGAGTAGCTATTAGTAGTAGAATCCATTGGCGATCTACTTCCTGGGAAGTGAGCTTCAATTAACGTTTCTAAAACTTCTTCGCTACTTTCTGCCCACGAGCCGTCAGATTTTTTGATGAAGCTTGGGACAGAAGTGTCTTTGGCTAGCATCTTGCGAAGTCTGGAAGCTTCACTAGTATCCGCAATGGACTGACAAAATTCCTTCCAGGACTTTCTTTTTGATTGCCTGATTAAGTACTTAAACTTCCGCTTGCGGTCCATATATTCATCCCATGTGGTACCGTCTCCTATTTCTTTGGCCCTGTTGTAGAAATGCCTAACCTGTTTTTTCTTGGAGTTGATTTCCTTGCTCCACCAAGGAGGTTGGGACCTCTTGGACTTCTTTCTTAGTGGACAGGCCCTTTCGAATGCCATGTTCATTACTTTGCCTAAGTTATCTACCGCCTTATCTATATCTTGAGGATCGGCGTTGCGAATAGGTTCATCCTTAAGATGTTTCCTTACTAGCTCTGTATACATACCCCAGTCTGTACTTTTAGGGTTTCTGTAGCTGTTGCTAACCCTAGTCTCGAAATTAATTTGAAAGCGTATCCATCTGTGATCAGACAGAGATGCCTCCTCCAAAACCCTCCACTTTTCTACCGTTAGGTGAACAGAACAAGAAGCTAAGGTTATATCAATCACTTCTTGTCTGTTCCTTACTACAAAAGTTGGCGTAGAACCCTTGTTGCATATGGTGAGCTTGGTCGAAAGGATGAAATCAAAAAGACACTCACCTCTTGTATTAGTATCACTGCTACCCCATTGTGAGTGATGCGAATTGGCATCACAGCCCACGATGAAGAGCCAGTTGTCCTTCCTTACCAACTGCTTCAACTTCACAGATGGAATCTTCGCCTGCTCGTACGGGAGGTATGCAGAGACCAGACACAGCGGTTTACTTCCCTCTCTTTCACAGGAGACTGCTACTAGATCGCCGTCACTGAAATTATTCAAAAGAAATGCCCTTATGTTGTTTTTAAAAGTATACAAGCCCTGATTTTACCTTCGTTGGCTTTGTAGAACAACGTGTAATTCCTGTTTTTGAGCCCTTGGATCTGGTTGTTGTCGCTGATCCATGGCTCTTGTACCAGTATGGCCGAGACGTCATGCTTGATGATATAGTTGATCAAGCATGCCGTCGCAGCCTTACTGTGATGCAGGTTTATCTGCATCACCTCCATCATCTTTGGGCTCCTCCTCCTCCTCAACACCCTTGGTCATGATCTTTAGCATGACCTTCCCCATGCTATATCGCACCATCCCTTTGGTCTTTTCAAGGGGTGGCAGCGATTCCCTATTTAGGGCCAGCAAGAAGTGCTGACCAAACTGCTTCCTAGGCCCAGTCTTGAGCACCCTCCATGTATTGGCCTTCAACTCCTTCTTCTGCATGTGGAGGAGACCAAGCAGTTTTTCTGGGTAGGTGAATGGCAGCGGAACCCAGACCCAAGCTTTGGGCGGAGTGTATCTCGCCAACTCCGCCATAGTCACGCACTTGAGCTGAGACCCGCTCCACACTTCCCCAACCTCCGAAATAAACTGTCTGAGGAAGTCAGCAGAGGCTTTGTTCCCACAGGCAACAACCTTCCGGCCCCCTTCCCATCCAGCACCGTCGAATTGAAGGTCACTATCCTCAGTGGAAGACATCTTCTTCCACAGAGCATCCTGAAACTTCTCCTCGACGGCAATCCACTGGTCCATGGTCAGGCGACCGCAGGGCTCCTGCTCGTTGACAATAGCAACAAGGAGCTCATCCTCCGGGTCGTAGTTCGTAGTTCCGGCCTTCACCTTTTTCGCCGCGCTCGGTTCCACGACATCGTCGGACCTGCTCCTTTTGCTTTGGAACGCCACCCTACTGGCCCCCGCAGCTGAAGTCTCCCCCTCCCTGCCTGTGCCCTCAGTTCTGCTGAGAGGCTCTACTCCACTCGTAGAGGCCCCCAGCTCCTCCCTACTTCTAGCCTCACCTGCCTGTGCGACCGCTACCTTCCTGGCAGCCTCATCGGCTAAGACTGCCTTAGCCCGATCAAGCTGCAACCTATCCCAAGCACTCAAGGAGTTAACGTCACACCCCCCGAATTGTTGGACCTTGCGCTTAGCACTCTCGACCTTCCGCCGAGCATTGCGCACAAGCATCTTCTCCAGTTGGAGTGCGTTTTTCCTGCTACCCTTCCGCACGACCTCAGAGAAACTAGGAGCAGCAGAGTTCTCGCCAGCTGCGCTACTAGTCCCTTTGGTCACTGATCCCTTGCCACCTTTAGTGAGAGTGCCAGCCAGCTCACTGCTACCCTTTCTAACTACCGTGAGAGTACCAGCCAACTCACGTGTGCCCTGTTCTAATAAGATGGGAGTACTAGCCAACCCACTATCGCCCTTAATTATAGAAGTGAGAGTGCTAGCCAGCTCACCTCCCACTGCGCTAGCGTCAGTGAGTGTGCTGTCCGCATCCTCGCTGTCGCTAGCCAGTAAAACGTCCTCTAACTCCTTCTCTAGCCCAGACACGGAAGACTGTGGGGATGACACTACGACATCGCCCCCCAGTTCCATCCCTGTCTGTCCAGAGAGTACTTCCCCAGGTAAAATTAAATTTTTTTGTTTTTTTGTAAATTTATATTTGTTATTTGTTTGTTTAGGTTTTCATTGTTCATTTTGATTCCCACGAGTAGGCACGGAACAACTGGTCGATCTTAGTTTACCGGCATGCTAAGATAAGGCACAACTTACTGTGGGCCCTGCCAGGGCGCCCACAGGAGCTCGTTAGGACTGGTTTAACCCCCAGTCTTCCATCCCTCGGCACGGTTCTAAAGCTCACACCACCAGGGAGTTAGGTATCTGTTGTTACCTCATTCTCGATGACCACTGCGCACTATTGATGCGTGCGTGTTAGTCTTAGCTGACACTAACCTAGCGAACTAGGATTAGCCATTTCCGGTGGGCGCCCACGGGGAGGACTAGAGAAGAGGATTTATGCCCACCAACTGGACCCTATATACTTGCTGCATGTGGTCGTCCCCAAATCGCATCTCAATGGCTTTCACCAGACTGTCGTAGTTGCGTTGTTTGTCTTCGGGAATAGTTTGTAGTTGCTCCGCAGCTGATCCTCTAAGCGCAAGCGTGAGGGCAATGGACTTCTATTCGCCGTCCCAGTTGTTCGTCATTGCCGCAGCTTCGAACTGCCTCTTATATATCGCCCATGATGTCTGTCCATCGAAGACGGGAGGCTGCATCTCTTTTCTTCTCGGGCAGTCGGTTGAATACTCCCGAACTTTCTGTTTCTTCACGTATTCGAGTTCCTTTGCCAAATTCTCGAATCTTCCTTCAACAGTCTCGGTTTTTGTTTGAACGTTCTCGAATTTTGTTTCAACATTCTCGAGTCGTCCTTCAACGGCTGTTTCAAATGTCTCTATTTTGGCTTCTACATTTTCAATCTTCTCATCAATTGTCCCGAATCTTGTTTCCAAACTTTTGTTTTGTTCATCGAATTTACCTTCGAGAACGCTCCTTTGATCGAATAGCTGTTGCTCTAGAGAATTCTTTTGTTCATTGAGCTTGGCATCTAGAGAATTCTCAAATTGTTTATTTTGTTCCTCGAGCTTGTCGTCTACAAAGTTCTTTTGTTCGTCTAAAGAATTGTCTAGCTTCTCGAATTTTTTATTCTGATCGTCGAATTTCTCAGACAGCAATTTCATTTAAGCCGACATGTCACGCCGACATGTCACAAAGCTGTTTCAGGATCTGTACCCTCGTCCGTCCGTATTTTCCGCAACTTAATAATCAGTTCACTTTTTGTACCAGTCGTAGGTTGCTCCCGCTGGCTCAGTACTTCCTTTAGTTGCGGCACTGACAAATCTTCTAGCAATTTCCGAACCATTTTTTTTTTTACTTACACAATAAGCAATACACAAAATCTGTTTTATTCCACTTTTCTCACACCAATGTAATATTCTTGCTGGGGTTCGCTTAAATAAAACTGTCTTTTGTGTATTTCAACTGTTTATTTATATTTAAGTACTAACTTTGCTTCAACACAATATTGAATCACTTTATTCTTTATTTATTTTAAATTAAACTGTCGCTACAGATTTACTTTCACAATGTTGCTTGTTTTTACCACTGGTCGAATCTCTCTTGTAATCGCTGTATTCACTTATAAACAACTGCGTCGACGATGGTTGTGGTATGGGTATTTATATGAAATTGCAACGGGTTCTAGAACATGCTAGATGTTTCACCAGGTGAATTGATGATCCTGGAATATTGGGATATTGTGTGGAACAATTGTGGAACGTAAGCATATCAGGTTGGAATATTTACTGCTAGCAGGTTTTGACAATAGATGTCGTTGCACGCAGTACCTGACGATGTACTTGATACTACAATATGTTGTCTTTCCTTTTCTATGGCCGAAGAGCAGGGTCGTGAGTTAGGGATCGAATATGAAAAACTGTGGGTACTGTCATCAGCGAAGAAATGGATTAGATTAGAATTTGCAGACAACAGGTCATTTATAAAAATGAGAAAGAGAGTCGGAGACAAAACGGAGCCCTGGGGAACACCAGCATTTATATGGTGAATTGCAGACTTGAAGCCGTCCAAGACAACCTGTATTGAACGACCCGAAAGGTAATTTCTAATCCAGTGAAGAAGAGGCTCATCGGTGCCATATGCACGCATTTTCGACAAAAGAGCCTGATACTAAACTCTGTGAAATCCCTTAGAGATATCGAGCGCAACCATCTTTGTTTCGCAGAAGCGATGGAGAGATTTGTTCCACTTCTCGGTAAGAAATTCCATCGAACCTGTTGCCACGAAAACATACTGTCGATCATTGAGGAGTTTTCGTGAATCAAGATATTTCATAAGCTGACGATTTATCAGCCTTTCCATGACCTTGGAAAAAAGGGACGTAAGTGCAATGGGTCGGTTATTGGACGGGGAGGAAGATTCGCCTTTTTAGGGACGAGCTGGACAAATGCTGTTTTTCATCTATGTACCTGGGAAGAGCCCACAAGAATAGGATGGACAGAAAGCTTACGCAGAGGTTTTCCCAGCGTGGAGGAACACCTCTTCAGAACCAGAGATACCATCTGGACTAGCGGATTTATGTATGTTAAGACCTTTGAGTACTCCTGCAAATGTACGAGTGCGAAAGTGGACTTGTACCATGAAATATTCGACGCTCTCAAGTACAGGCGGAGACAAAGGACTATCTGGCATGATGGAGTTCGCTGCAAAGTGATTGCCTTTTTTTAAGGACCTGACTGCTGGAATGTCATTGTAAATGAGTGTTGGAATGGCAAGTGAGGCGCAATTTTTAATATGTTTGACGAATGACCAAAAATGTTTACTACCTTTGGGACATTGTAAGATTTGTCGCTTCAATTTTTCACATCGAATGTGAGCATTGTAGTCATTTCTGTATTGTTTAAACTTCTTACTTTCAAACTTACCTCTTTCAACCTGATAGCCTCTTTGCAGTTCTGGTCAAACGAGTTCGCCTTAGATGTGATGTTTTTATTCTGTTAGGAATAAAGTCATTCATACCTAAGAGGATGTTGTCAGTAATCATAGAAGCGGCGGCGTCCACGTCGCTGTCGAGGAAGCATAGAAACCAGCTAAAACTCCTAAAGAAACTTTTAAGGCCGTCCGATTTGGCTTTCTCGTAACGCCATACTTTTCTTTTGGGAGTTTTTTTTTTTTTCTTTAACTGAATGGTCAGAGTACGTGAATTAAGCCGATAAGATGTTATGGTCAGACCGGCCTAGAGGCGCTAAAACATCAATGGTGTATTATATTTATCAGGGTGTGAAGTAAGAAACAAGTCCAGAGTGTTGGCAGAATGACTTGCAATGCCCGGCATGCAAGTAGGCTCATTTACAAGCTGTGTTAAATTGTTTATCTCAGCGAAAAGTTCAACATACCTTCCTTCGGGTGTTGTCTGGCCAGAATGTTAAAGCCAATCTGAATTGTACATATTGAAATCGCCCGCAACAACGATTACAGTATGAGGATACAGGGAGACAATTCGTGTGATGGAATCCGACAGCGCATCAAACTCGTTAAAAGTTGAGTTGCTATCGGCACTTTAGCTTTTATAAATAAAACATTAGTGAATTATTTGCTTACGGACGGTGAATTTTAGCCATTTGTAATTAAATTCTGGATTGGAACAGTGGCCATACTGCGGTGGAGCTTGGTAAACTATATCAATACGGACATAAATGGCGAAGCCGTTATGGGGAAAAAAATAATGGCACTAAGTTATATCTCCCTGTGGGATAGGGGACAGAATATACCCACGGTAGGCATGCCTGTCGTAAAAGGCGACTAAAATGCCAACCCGCCGTCTTTCTTTAGATTACTGTACTAAAATTTTTTGTAATGTGTCAAATATTGTATCATCGTACGATCACATACACATATTATACGTATACTTATACAAATATTATCTTTATTCCTGTTAAACTTAGTTTAGTTCATTCTTGAATAAACCGCGCTGCAGTTAACATTCACTTTCCGTCTTTTCATTCATTTACCCGAAAACCCAACAGGTTGTGGGCCCAGTTATCGCAAAAAAAAAGAGTTATTTAAATTTGTGTTTTAAATTATTCGAGAATCAAAAGTTAAGTGTTAATATTTCAACCAAACATATATAAAACACGCGAAAATGAACTGGGCGAATATTTCCCACATGGAAAAACTAGGTGAGGACAATTATGAATCATGGAAGCTTCAGATGAGAAGCGTGCTAATTTGCAATGACCTTTGGGGTTATGCAAATGGAACAATCGTCCGAAATGAAGCCGATGCAACAGCCAACGCACTGTGGATGGCCAAAGATGAAAAAGCCCAAGCGATGATTTTTCTGTCTGTTAAGGAAAACCAAATGGGATATATTAGAAAATCAACGACATCGGAGGAGGCATGGAATGCTCTCGAAAAAGTGCATGCATCGAATGGACCAGCAAAGAAGATTGTGCTGTATAGGCAACTGTTTCAAATGAAGAAACAACACCAAAAGAGTATGCAGCAACACCTAAGAGATTTTCAGAACATCGCAGATCAATTGGAGGAAGCGGGAATAACAATCCCAAAAGAATTATTGTCCGTCATGCTTCTCAACACTTTGCCGGAAGAGTATGAACATTTTTGCGTAGCGATAGAGACAAGGGATAATTTGCCAGAGGTAAGTGATCTGAAAGTTTAGCTATTAGAAGAGGACGCAAGAAAAACACAAAATGCAACGGCAGCTGAAGACATAAATACACACGCATTGATATCCCAAGAAAAATTTCGGAGCAGAAACAAATTCCATTTAACGGGGAACTAACATTCACAGCATCTACAAAAGCAGAGACAAAAGACAAACATTAAGTGTAACGGTTGTGGCCAAGCGGGTCACATAGCAAGAGAGTGCCGAAGAAAGAGATATGTAAAAACAGCAACTGAAAGACATGAAAATGCGATGACGTCGGTGTTAAGTGCAGGCGACGATGTAATATCTAAGGTCGGCTGGTGTCTTGATAGCGGAGCGAGCGCACACATGTGCGGTGACAGGAGTAAATTTGTGAAGTTCGATAACGAAAACCATTTGAAAATTAAAACTGCTGGAAGTGAGATCATAGAAGCGCATGGGATCGGGTGTATACATATTACCGTACAATCGTCAGATGGTAAAACGGTGAATGTTAAGTTGCGAGATGTGATGTTTGTTCCAAAACTGAGACATAATCTGTTATCCATTTCGCAAGCTACGAAAAACGGATTTTCCTTTACGTTCGAGCGAGATGCTGCTATAGAGCGAAAGAATGATGGAACTGTTCTTTTCAGAACGAACAAAAAGGGAAAGCTGTACATTATGAAAGAAGCTGAAACAGAGGAAGAAGTGTTAATGTGTGTGCCCAAAGACTGTTCAGATTTAATTCGGTGGCATCAGAGGCTTGGCCATCTAAATTTTAAGCAGTTAAAAATGATGAAAGGCGATAAACTGGTTAGTGGGATTAATTCGAAGCTCTCTGATGTTAAAGTGAAATGTGCAGTGTGCCAAAAAGGTAAAATTTGTCAGAAACCGTTCAGTTTATCTCTGAAACTTGACAATGAAATTTTGGGAACAGTACACTCGGACATCTGTGGACCGATAAGCGTTAAATCGCTAGGAGGCGCAAAATATTTCGCAACATTCATCGATGACAAGTCACGCTACGTCGAGGTTATAATTTTGAAAGCCCGAAGCGAAGTGTTAAATGCTTTTAGACAGTTTAAGCTAAGAGCTGAACGTGAAACAGGCAATAAGATTAAACGTTTTCGTAGTGATAATGGCGCAGAATACTTGTCAGCAGAATTCAACGATGATTTGCAAAGGGATGGCATTCGAAGACAACTTACAGTTCCACGCACTCCACAGCAAAATGGAGTCGCTGAGAGGTTTAATCGAACTCTTTTGGAGATGGCCAGATGCATGTTAATTGAAGCAGAACTTCCAAAGTATTTGTGGGCTGAAGCTGTCAGTACTGCTGCGTTCATTCGGAACAAGTGCCCTACAAGCAGTTTGAAAGACAAAACACCATTGGAAGTCGGGAGCGGTTCGAAGCCGTACGTCGGTTTTCTGCGATCATTTGGAAGCAGAGTCATTGCGCTGGAAAGGGACCTGGAAGAACGAAGCTTGATCCGAAAGGTAAAGGAATCCAGGCCGGTAAGGAATTTCCAATGTTGGTCAGGACATTGGAATAGAGATGGTGGCGGAGGAGCCCTTAATGGGCCAACGGCAGCGCTCATACTTCCGTAGTGGACTACTGGCACCGGTGTACCCGGCCCCTCGTCCTAGGGGAATAATTAAGGAACTGGCCCTCCAGGTTGGGGGTTGTGCCGTCGGGGTAACTTCCCTACCACGTAAAAAACGCATGGTTCCGAAACAACCAAAAGCCTCGGATAAGGATGACCCAACTAATGACGACCCCAGCAAACGAAATAAGGACAACGACCTTCGGATCTGTACGTGGAACGTTCTGTCCCTTTACAGACCACGTGCAGCCGAACAACTAGCAGAGGCCCTAGACTGCTATAAAGCAGATATTACCGCCATCCAGGAAGTGCGATGGGATGGGCCAGGCAAAAAGAAGATGAAAAACTGTGACATCTACTACGGTGATTGCTACAGAGGCAACAGGCAACGCTTATTCGGATGCGGATTTGTCATACGCGGCAGACTTAGGCAAGAAGTCTTAAGCTTCCGACACGTGAGCGAGCGTATTATGACTATCCGGATCAAGGCTAAATTCGCTAACATAAGCCTAATATGTGTTCATGCCCCCACAGAAGAAAAGGACCCTGCCTCCAAAGAGTGTTTCTACGAGCTCCTCGACAAAACATACGAGCAATGTCCTAAATACGACGTTAAGATCGTATTGGGCGATTTTAACGCCAAAATAGGAAAGGAGGACGTCTTCGGTAGAGCAGTCGGTAAGCATAGCCTACACGACACCACGTCTGATAACGGACTAAGGCTAATTGATTTCGCTGTGGAGCGAAATGTCACCATAGCAAGCACATGGTTTCCTCATCTCGACATTCATAAGCAGACATGGCGGTCCAATGATCATGTCACGATCAACCAAATTGATCATATTGCGATCGACGCAAGGCATGCCTCCAGTATTCTGGATGTCCGGACCTTCCGAGCGGCCAACATAGACTCGGATCATTACCTTGTTGTAGCCAAGGTACGAATGCGGATATCCCAATCTGAGCAACAAAGAAGAATCACTGTGAGAAAATTTAACGTCGAAAAGCTACAATCGCAAGAGACCGCCAGACTCTTCGCTGAACGCGTATCCCGAAATCTCTCAATCACCCCTTTGCCGCCAGCATCAAGTACCGAAGACCAGTGGCAACGCTGCCAACATGCCATCAGAAACGCCGCGACTGATGTGCTGGGTTTCGCTCGACCACCACCGCGAAACCCCTGGTTTGACGAAGAATGCCGGCGAGTGCATGCAGCAAAACAAGAGGCATACAAAGCGGCGCTGCAAAGGAAGACGAGAGCTGCTCGTGAGCTCTATGAGCAAAAGAGACGGGAAGAACATCGGCTTCTCCAAAAGAAGAAGAAAGAGCATGAGAAGCGCGCGTTTGAGAATATCGAGAGTCTATACTCCAGGAACAATGTACGGAAGTTTTACCAAAAGGTAAAAAGAACGTGTCAGAGAAGTAATACCCGTACAGAAACCTGTAGAGATGAGAATGGAAACCTCGTAGTAGAATCACAGTCGGTGCTGAGAATATGGAAAAACTACTTCTGCAGACTGTATAACGGCGACGAAGACCAACATCCCGCTGTCAGGCAGAATGAACCATTCAACATGGACGATGATAGTCAAAATTTCCGTCCACCTGACCAAAACGAAGTGAGGATAGCAATATCCAAGCTAAAATCGAACAAGGCTGCTGGACCTGACGGTTTACCGGCCGAACTTTTCAAGGCAGCTGGGGATGAATTGGTAGAGTGCATACACCAACTCATTTCTAATATTTGGTCAGAGGAGTGTATGCCTGATGAATGGAATCTCAGCATCGTTTGCCCGATCCACAAGAAAGGAGACCCCCTCAACTGCGCCAATTATAGAGGTATCAGTCTCCTCAACATCGCGTACAAGATCTTTTCTGCGATATTGTGTGAACGCCTGAAACCTTTTATCAACAGCCTGATTGGACCCTATCAGTGCGGTTTCAGGCCAGGAAAGTCCACCATCGATCAAATCTTCACACTTCGGCAGATCCTGGAGAAAACCCAAGAATTCCAAATCGATACTCACCACCTCTTTATCGATTTCAAGGCCGCCTATGACAGCATCTATAGAGAAGAGCTTTATAGAGCCATGTCTAGTTTTGACATCCCTGCCAAACTTGTCCGCCTGTGCAGGCTGACGATGGAGAACGCTCGCTGCTCCATCAAGGTCGGTAATGACCTCACCGAGACCTTTGATGTCAAAAAAGGCTTTAGACAAGGTGACGCGCTGTCATGTGACTTCTTCAATATTGTACTTGAACGGATTGTGCGGAACTCACAAGCCAACACCGGAGGCACAATCTATTACAAGTCTGTACAACTGCTTGCATACGCCGACGATATAGACATTATCGGAAGATCTCAGCGGGCTGTCACCGGTGCTTTTGCAAGCATTGAGGCGGAAGCGGCCAAAATGGGTTTGGCGATAAACGAGGGCAAAACCAAGTATATGCTGTCAACTAGAAGGGATAACCAACATCGACGAATTGGACAAAACGTCACCGTGGGCAGCTATAACTTCGAGGTAGTAAGGGACTTTGTCTACCTTGGCTCTGCTATAAATTCAGCAAACAAAATCAGCGCAGAAATCAATCGAAGAATAACTCTTGCCAATCGTTGTTTTTTTGGGCTTATAAGGCAATTCAACAGTAAAGCCCTCTCTCGAGCAACTAAGGAGACTCTATATAAGACCTTGATCATCCCAGTCCTGCTTTACGGCGCTGAAACATGGACTTTATTAAAAGAGGATGAAGATATCCTTGGTCGCTTCGAGAGAAAAATTCTTCGTAAGATTTTCGGTCCCATTTGCGTTGACGGGTTTTGGAGGAGAAGATTCAATCACGAACTATACGAGCTGTACAGCGACATCGACCTAGTCAAAAAACTGCGTATTGGACGTCTGAGATGGCTAGGACATGTAGAGCGAATGGACACCAACGCTCCGGCCCGCAGAGTCTTCGAATCTAACCCCGAGGGACGACGCAGTAGAGGGAATTATCGCCGTAGGTGGCGCGCACAAGTTCAAGGGGACCTCGACCAACTTGGAGTGCGCAACTGGAGGCAATTAGCTAAAGACCGAGCTAAATGGAGAGGCTTGTTGGTTGAGGCCCAGGTTCACCCCGAACTGTAGCGCCACCTATGTAAGTAAGTAAGAAAGGTAAAGAATTTCGTTTAGTAGGATATTCCCAAGAGTTTAAGGCCTACAGACTTTGGGATACTAACACAAGAAGGATGATTAAAAGCAGGGACGTGTACTTCTTTGAAGAAATAAATCCAAAGAACTACACATTGGATGACAGCGAATTGTTTGAATTCAAGTATCACGAAGTATCTGGAGAAGATTCTAACAAGCTCGAAATACTCAAATGTGACAGCGATGAAGACAAGAGAAGTGGAACACCAAAAGTCGAGGAGCAAGAGAAGTCGATTGCAGAATTCAATTCGGAAGACGAAGAATCATACATGTCACCAAAAAGCGGCACTGAAGACCATGATGAAACCCAAATGCCGGCGATGTCTTTGCGATGCGGGAAGAAGATCTGTCGAAATGAGGTAAATTTTATTTTTGACAATATGCTAATTGAGCCTTTATCTTTTGAAGATGCAATGAGCGGAGACGATTGCAAATTGTGGTTAGAAGCCATGAACTCTGAACTGCAGTCGTTAAGAAAGAACAACACTTGGATGCTCGTCAACCGTCCTGAAAAGAAGAAAGTCCTAAACAATAGGTGGGTGTTTCGAATCAAGAGGAAAGAAGACGGGTCAGTTGACCGTTATAAGGCAAGACTCGTAGCGAGAGGTTGTGAGCAGAGAGCTGGTATGGACTACGACGAAGTCTTCGCACCAGTCGCTCGGTACGGAACCATTCGCACCCTTTTTGCTATTTGCGCTGAAATGAGGCTGCATCTGCACCAGATGGATGTTATCACCGCATACGTGCAAGGGGAATTGAACGACGAGATCTACATGGAACAGCCCAAGTATCCTGGAAAGGACAATCCAAATCAGAAGGTTTGTAAACTCCTTCGTCCACTTTATGGGTTGAATCAAGCAGGCAGGCAGTGGCACATGAAGCTAGATGATTTTCTGCAGAGCCAAGGTTTGAAGCAAGCCACATCTGATCCATGTTTGTACAAAGAAGGACGAGTAAGGTTTGGTCATGATTGTCATATATGTGGATGACTTATTGATCGCATCGGATAGTCTGCAGCTTTTAGAATGGATGAAAGTTACACTTTCTAAAAAATTCGAAATGAAAGATCTGGGCAAGGCGAAAAGCATTCTGGGAATAAGCCTAGCCCGAGAAGAAAGTACTGGGAAAATTGAAATAAGCCAACGAACATACATTGAGAAATTGCTTGATAGGTTCGGCATGAAAGATGCGAAACCAGTTTCCACGCCTTTGGACAGCAGTCAAATGCTCAACAGTTATATTCCTGAGACATCCGAAGAAGAAATGAAGTCGACACCATACAGAGAGCTGGTTGGATTTGTGATATATCTGGCAAATGCTACACGTCCAGATATCGCTTTCGCAGCAAGTTTCCTCAGCAGATTTTGTGTCAATCCAACGAAGAGTCACTGGACATCCGCGAAGAGAGTGCTCTGGTACCTAAAGGGGAGCATTGAATTCAAGCTGACCTATCGGAATACAGAAGAAGGTCTCAGTGGTTACGTGGATGCTGACTGGGCCAACGACCTTGGCGACCGAAGATCGTGTTCTGGATATTTGTTGATTCTTGCCGATGGACCAATATGCTGGAAGTCTAAGAAGCAAAGATCAGTTACATTGTCTACGATGGAGGCCAAGTATATGGCGCTCTCCGAAATTGCAAAAGAGGTCATCCATGTAAGGCGACTTCTATCAGAAATGGAACTCAACAAGGTAACTTCAAAACCAACTGTAATATTTTGCGATAATCAAAGCGCAATACGTTTATCAAAAGACAGTGTACAGGACGAGAAATCAAAACATATAGACATATGTAATAAAGAAATTGAAATATCGTATATGCCCACTTGTAAAATGATTGCAGATGTTTTAACAAAACCACTAGATAAAACAAAACATACCAGTTGTATCAAATTAATGATTAATTATTAATTTCTCAATTTTTATATTAAATTAATTGAATTGAAATAAGTACACATGTACATATAAGCTAAAGATATTTGTGTATTTTGGTATTTAATGAATTAATGAGTATTAATCGAAACTTATTTACAAAAATTATATACAAGATTTTTAATGTAGTTTTTATGTATGGATGTACTCTGATAGAGGGAGTGTCAAATATTATATCATCGTACGATCACATACACATATTATACGTATACTTATACAAGTATTATCTTTATTCCTGTTAAACTTAGTTTAGTTCATTCTTGAATAAACCGCGCTGCAGTTAACGTTAACTTTTCCGTCTTTTCATTCTTTTACCGGAAAACCCAACATAATGAACACAACAAATGGTATTAATACCCCAGGTGGCAGCCCAATTCAACTGGAAAATCCACCCTCGCAAGAGGCATGCTCTACGGATTCTGGGGAGAGCTATTTATTGCACCAAAATTTAATAAACCCATCTAGGAAAAGCTGAAGGCTACAAAGATCTCCGCCTCAAAAGACTTCTCCTAAAGCGCAAAATGAAAGTCTCGTAAACCCGGATGTGTTAATTCGGGAAACGCAAACCTTGGAAGAGAGTACTCTGAAAAAGGAAAACGCCGTGCTCCGTAAGAGGCTCGACGAAATGGAGCTGTTGTGTCGGGAGCTCAAAAGCAAAGTTGAGAAACTTCAATCAGAGAATAAAGTTTCTTTGCTTCAAAACGAGTCTTCAAAAACTCATACGGTTACTCACAGTGAGCCTTCTCCGGGTAGCCATCACTACAGTACGGACGAAGAAGAACTCGCTCGCGAAACGGATTGGATACTTAAACAAAGACCATCTAAAAAACGCAAGGCCGGCTCATCGCCCGAGATTGTTCCACAACACGAACCTTATCGGAAAGCGCAGCCAAAATCTGATAAGAAAATTGAAAGCAAACGCGCACCTCCACCAATAAATATTACAGGCGTTGCGGACTACGATTCTTTGAAGAAAATTTTAAAAACAACGATTGCTACTGAATTTAAAATAACTTCCTTGCGAAACGATGCGTGGAAAATCAAGGTTAATGACGCTGAGGGCTATCGGGCTGTATCTCAAAAGCTTAACAACGAAAAAATTCAATGGCATACTTACGAAAACAAGTCTGAGAGACCCTTGAGGGTCGTAGCTAGAGGACTTCATCCATCATGCGCTAAAGAATACGTTATAGGTGATTTACGCGATAGAGGTTATAACATTCTCGACGCCGTGGACCTTTTAAAAAAGGAGAGAAAACGACCCGAGCGTGGAGAAGAACTTATAGTGAAACTTAAACTTCCGCTTTTTGTGCTGTCATTCGATAAAACGGAAAGCCAGGAAAAGATATATAACATTCGTACAATCATGAGTATGGTCGTTAAAATCGAGCCGCTACGTGTCAACACGAAGACTATCCCTCAATGTAATCGTTGCCAAGAGTTTAACCATACACAGGCGTACTGTCGGAAAGAGCCGCGCTGCGTTAAGTGCGCTGGAAAACACTCTTCGCAAAATTGCAGTTTGAGCAAAAATGAAAAAGCAACTTGTATTAACTGCACCCAGTAAATTATCGCAGTTGCGAAGTCGCTAAGGAACTACAGATGCGACGGAAAAAATCTACAACGCCGATTGTACGGGGAACGAAATCAGTCGATCGGGCTCCAATTGTTCAAACTACTAAGCCGACTGAAAGGACGCTTGAATCAGCAGGGCGGACTCTTACAACAGTCAACCAGCCTTCTGAGCCGATTAAACGTACGTCAAAGTCGTCCACTAAAAAGGCTGAACGAAAAATAGCCTCGGATAAGCCAGCGAACCCCGTACGTCTGACGTTTTCTCAGGCTGCAGTCAAAGCAACCCAACGAAACGACGGCCCACCCTCTAATCCGTTGAATGAAATTTTGAACTGCATCTAGGCTAAGTTCGAGGAACAATGTGAAGTTAACAAACGGATTCTCGAACGTCTTAGTAACGTCGAAAGCTTTTGTATGGCTAACCTTATATCTAAATCTAAGTAAATATAGACGCTTTGCTTAAAATAGTAACATAGAACGCAAATGGACTTTACAAAAATCTAACGAATTAGAAATGTTTCTAATAAGAGAAAATATCGACATACCATATGTTTGATCTCCGAAACCCAACTAACAAGGGAGTCGCAAATAAAGATAAGAGGCTACGCTGGTTATCACGCCTATCATCCTTCTGAAAGAGCGCGGGGCGGTTCGTCCTTATTCACTAAAACTAACATCGAACATTCGGTCGACATAAGCATAGAACTGGAAAAACTTCAGTTGTGCGCGGTAAGGGTTAAAAATAAGCACCTGAGTTACAATATAGCGTCTGTTTACTGTCCGCCGCGATGCAAACTAGAAAAAGACGACTACTTTCGTTTCTTCAATGACCTTGGTTCAAATTTTTTTATTGGTGGAGATTTCAACGCGAAGCACACCTTCTGGGGTTCAAAATGTACATCTTCTAAAGGAAAAATTCTCTACGAAGTGGCATATGAATTCGGTTGTTTTTTTTATTCGACAGGAAAACCGACCTATTGGCCAACTGACTCACAAAAAATTCCCGATCTTATCGATTTTTTTGTTACAAAAGGCATTTACGAGAAGTTTATTACAGTCAAAGAATGTTTTGATCTCCCTTCTGACCACTTGCCGGTAATTTTATTACTTGGAGAAGCGCTGATAAAAAAAAGGACCTCCAAGACTCACTAGCAATAGAACAAACTGGGAGGGCTTTAGAAATGATTGCGAAACAAATATCGCCTTAAATGTATTACTTAGAACACCTTGTGAACTAAAGGATGAAATTGATCGTTTCGTGGAAGCAATTCAAAGAGCGGCATGGAGAAACACTCCTTCTAGAAGCTATAAGATCAACCGCAACGAAAAGTATCCCAGAGAAATCATTGAACTGATGAAGGAGAAACGAAAAGCACGAAAGAAGTGGCAAATCACTCGTGCACCGCAGCATACAACGATCCTTAACCGACTATGCAATCGGCTTAGAGATAGTATTCATGAATTTAAAAGCAAAAAGATAGCGACCTACCTTGAAAATCTCTCCGGAGAAAGAGAATCAAATTATTCGCTTTGGAAAGCCGTTCGACGGGCCTTCGTTAACGCCCGACTCCCCAGTCACGATATCTGACAACTTTAAAGTAAAAAAAGTTGCATTGATTGAACTGAGGGAAGTGATTAAAAATTTAAATACAAAAAAACTCCGGGTTACGACTTGATATCGTCGCAGGTAGTCAAGGAATTGCCGAATAAAGCTATTATCAAACTCCTCTATTTGATCAACGCTTCGTTCAGATTGCTTTATGTTCCGAGGCAATGGAAAGTCGCCGAGATTATAATAGTCCCGAAACCAGGCAAACCGCTAACTGAGAAGAAATCATATCGGCCTATTTCCCTATTGCCGGTTATCTCAAAAATATTTGAAAAACTTCTTTCCAAACGCCTACAGCCCGTAATCGAGGAAAGACGTCTCATTCCTGACCATCAGTTTGGATTTAGAATTAAACATTCTACAATTGACCAAGTCCATAAAATAACTGAAGAAAAAAAGATTTGTTGTGGTGTATTTCTTGACGTCTCACAAGCTTTCGATAAGGTTTGGCACGAAGGCTTGGAGTATAAATTGCAACGACTACTGCCACGGCAACTCTTTCTAATCCTACTATCGTATCTCACCGAGAGACTCTTTCGTGTTAAGTACGGAAATGATTACTCTGACTTCAAGGAGATTGCGGCCAGAGTTCCACAAGGAAGTGTCCTTGACCCGCTTCTATATGTACTCTACACGCGTGATATCCCGCAGGAAAGAAACTGCGTCGTCGCCACGTTTGCGGACGATACGGCGATATTGACCACGGGCGAAACTATTGAAGCAGCAACTGGAAAGCTGCAACATGCTATTAATAAAGTCCACGCTTGGATGAATTCTTGGCGTATTGTGCTGAACGCAAGCAAATCTACTCACGTCAACTTTACCTATAACAAAGTGGATAGATTACCTCTATATCTTAACTCGGCTCAAATACTGTACGCGAACGAAACAAAATATATAGGAATGACTCTAGATGCTCAGCTTAAATGGAAATCACACGTAAAAAAGAAACGCGACGAGCTAGAAAACAAATACCGACAAATGTACTGGCTACTCGGAAAACATTCGAAGTTGAGCCTACATAACAAACTGCTTATCTATAAGCAAGTGCTAAAGCCTGTGTGGAGGTATGGTATACAACTATGGGGTTGTACCAAGAAAAGCAATAGAAACATGGTATGTACGTAACGAACGTGGTATGTACGGAACGAAGATATTCATCGAGATCTGGGGATTCCCAGCGTCGTCGAAGAGATAACAAAATTTTCGCGTAAACACAAAGATCGTGTTCACGGCCATTGTAACCGTACCGTCATTCAACTACTTGACGCGAATAATTCAATTCGTCGTCTGCAAAGGATTAAACCTTTTGACCTCGCGTCATAGTATATGCCGGTCGCGAAAAAGGCAGGAACTATCATTGGAATTTAACCTGCATAAAGCTCTACATTTCTTTTAACTTCGTACAAACATTTTTTTTTCCCCAAAAATCACGTGTATCGTAAGCGAAAATAAAACTGCTGGATAAGCGTCGGCTTAGTTGTAGTATTACTTTTGAAGAGAAGTGTTTTTTTAGTGAGTAAAAATCTCACACTACCATAAGCACGCTTGGTCGGGCCTTATGGTGTCTTTAGAAGATTTTTCACCTACTCTCGGCAAAAAAAAAAAAAAAATTTACTAATTTTGTACTGTTGTTTTTTTGTTTTTGCCGCTCTACAAACCCTACTAGAATTGAGTGCATTTTTGCATAATTTTAAATATTGACGAATGTTTTTTAATAACTACATATGTACTCATTTGTGCTACATAAACGTTATATGACATAATACTTTAGAGTATCTATTTTGATAAAATAATGCTGAAGTTTTCACATGTTTTCACAAAACTAAGATAAAGATGGAAATACTATATAGCAGCTTTATTATGATTGGTAATACAACCATTGGTATTACCAATACCAATGACGGCAATACGTCCCGGAGATTTTTTAGTGACATTAATGTAGCAGCTACTATTACAGGGATCGACCTCGAGTTAATTTGCCGCTTTAAAATAATATTAGAAGTGATATCTTCGGGTTTCGATACAATCGTCGAAAAATTTGGTACGTACACCATGGACACTGCAAAACATTACGTGCAGTTGTATGCCTGGCAACTTATGTCGCCAATGCTCCATAAAATATTGATCCATACACCAAGCATTATATCGTATGCTCTATTACCGAGTGGTCAATTATCGGAAGAGGCTGCAGAAGCGAGGAATAAGCACTTTCGCCAGTACAGGGAAAGCTTCGCAAGAAAATGTTCAGGGACAGATTGCAATGAGGACGTATTAAACAAGCTTCTTCTGACCTCAGATCCATTTTTGAATAGCATTGGGCATAATGTTAAAAGAAATAGACAACCAATTACAAAGGAAGCTTTGGAATTTTTAAAATCAACTGGGTCTGAGGAGAGTGATGACGAATAAGTCTTGCAGAGATCGCTTTCGTATATTTCATTGTAAATCTCTTATTAATGTGTATTTTTTTTTTTAAATAACGTGAATACATAAATACAAATACTGTAGTACCAAGTACATCGTCAGGTACTGCGTGGTTTGTGTACATAATCTGTAAGCAACGACATCTATTGCCAAAGCCTGCTAGCAGTAAATATTCCCACCTGATGTGATTACGTTCCACAATTGTTCCACACAATATCACAATTATTCCAGGATCATCAATTCATCCCGAGCGACATCTAGCATTTTCTAGAAGGACTTGTATTTTATATAAATACCCATACCACAACCATCGTGGACACAGTTGTTTATAAGTGCATTCAGCGATTACAAGAGGGAGATTAGACCAGTGGTGAAAATAAGCGACATTGTGGAAAGTAAATCTGTAGCGACAGTTTAATTTGAAATAAATAAAGAATAATGTGATTGAATATTGTGTTGAAGTAAAGTTGGTGTTTGATAATAAATAAACGATTAAAATACACAAAGGACAGTTTTATTTAAAAGAACCCCAGCAAGAATATTACATTGGTGTCAGAAAAGTGGAATAAAAATAATTTTGCGTATTGCTTATTGTGTAAGTGAAAAAAAAAAATTGGTTCCGAAATTGCTAGAAGATTTGTCAGTGTCGCAACTAAAGGAAGTACTGAGCCAGCGGAATCAGCTTACGATTGGTACGAAGAGAGAATTGATCATTAAGTTGCAGAAAATAGTGACGGACGAGGGTACACATCCTGATACGGCTTTGTTCGACGTCGAAGAAGAACAAGTAAGTACGACAAATGACATGTCAGCCGTGATGAAAAAGTTCGATGAACAAAAGAATTCCCTAGACACCAAGCTCAATGAACAAAAGAATTCTCTAGAGCAACAGCTACTCGATCAAAGGAGTGTTCTCGAAAACAAATTTGATGAACGAAATAGTAGTTTGGAAACACGATTCAGGACGATTGACGAAAGATTGGAAATACAGAGACCAAAATCGAGACATTTGAAACAAAATTCGAGAACGTTCAAACAAAAATCGAGACTGTTGAAGAACACGTGAAGAAACAGAAAGTTCGGGAGTATTCAACCGACTGCCCGAGAAGGAAAGAGATGACAGACATCATGGGCGATATATAAGAGGCAGTTTGAAGCTGCGGTAATGACGAACAACTGGGACTACAAAGAGAAGTCCACTGCTCTCACACTTGCGCATAGAGGATCAGCTGCAGAGCTTCTACAAACCATTCCCGAAGGCAAACAACGCAACTACGACAGTCTGGTGAAAGCCATTGAGATGCGACTTGGGGACGACCACATGCAGCAAGTATATAGGGTCCAGTTGCGCAGAAGGGTCCAGATGAAGGGTGAGACGCTTCAGCAGTTACAAGCAGACATCGAGCGGCTGGCACATTTGTCTTATCCAAACGCCGGTGAGGAGATCATTAACGATATGGCGATCGAAGCACTTACCTATGCCAAAGCCGATACGAAACTACAAATGGCAGTAAGAATGGCTGGAAAGAAAACACTCGCCGAAGCTTGGGCGTTTGCTCTGATGATGGAGGCGGCAGACCAGGCGTGTCAGGGAATCCACCGTGTGAGGGAAGTAGTCGCCGTCGAATGCTGTTGCCAGTGGATGGACATCGAAGTCCAAAACAGCGCTCGTGGAGGACAAATTCGTTGCTGGAACTGCAACAAAAGGGCACCTACAACGGCAATGCAAAATTCTACCCAGCCGTGGAAACTATCCACACTATGGTAATTGGCGACGTAGTGAAATACCATCCAACAGGTATAACATCCATCCTGTTGGTCAGGCTTCCCGAAACCAGAAGTGGGGAGACCGTTTAAGAACCAGTTTCGCGGGGCGGAAGTCGGATGTTTAAACTTCATTCTTATGCGGATGCCTTATCCCGCCAACCATGTAAGAGCGGCTGCAAGCATTGTGTGCGGCAGGAAGAGAAGAACCTTCTCTCCATCCAAAGGGTAAGAGCTGAACCTATCGCCGGTTGGAGTACAGAGGAAATCCGCAGTGCTCAAAAAGAAGACCCAGACATCCAGCCGATATTAGCGTGGAAGGAGTTTATGAAAAAGCCAAACGGACAAAATATCTCGGACAGGAGCCCCACTCTCAAGGCATACTGGGCTCAGTGGGACTCCCTTCATGTGCAAGATGGTGTACTGAAAAGGAAATGGGAATGGCCGGACGGGAAAGATTTCTTAATGCAGCTTGTCTTGCCGCGATCAAAAGTACACGAGGTGCTACGGGAGATGCATGATGGAGCATCCGGAGGTCATTTGGGTGCAAACAAGACGCTGGAGAAGGTGCGAGAACGTTTCTATTGGCTCAGCGCAAGGGACGACGTAGAGAATTGGTGCCAAAATGCATCGTGTGTGCAGCCAGCAAGGGACCCAGAACGAAAACGCGAGGCAAGATGCACCAGAACAACGTGGGCGCACCCTTTGAACGGATTGCCACTGACATCGCTGGTCCATTTCCAGAAACCGACAATGGTAACCGTTACATGCCAGTCGTCATGGACTTCTTCAGCAAATGGCCGGAAGCGTTAGCCATCCCTAACCAGGAAGCGAAAACCATCGTGGAACAGATCTCCAACAACTGGGTGAGCAGATTTGGCGTGCCCATGGAACTGCATTCTTGCCAGGGACGAAACTTTGAATCGAAGATATTCTAAGAGGTATGTCAACAACTAGGAATCAAAAACACGAGGACGGCCCCGCTTCATCCACAATCCGACGAGATGGAAGAGCGCTTCAACAGAACCTTAAACGAACATCTCTCCAAGGTCGTAGAAGACCACCAGCGCGATTGGGATCGACAAATTCCTCTTTTCTTGATGGCCTACCGAAATGCAGTGCACAGTACTACTGGACATACTCCATTCGAAGTCTTGTTTGGTCCAGCAGTCCGGCTACCTTGTGAGGTGAAGTTTGGATCCCCTAACGATGAGCCCAAATGTGAGGAGGACTACGTGGCAGACCTCAAGGACAGGATCCGAGACATACATCAGAGGACCAGGACGAGGATAAGGATAGCGAGTGACCGCATGAAAGCCAGGTACGCCACAAAGGCAATAACGTCCAGCTTTCATGAGGGAGATCTAGCTGCAGCAAGACTGGGAGGGCCCTTATAAAGTGGTCACACGCATCAATGACGTCGTCTTCCGGATCCAGCGTGGGTAAGAGGCAAGATGAAAATTGTCCACCTGGATCGTGTTCATCGTTATCATGGTGGTAATCCAGGTGATCTTGTTCGGGACGAACACGTTTAAGAGGGGGGCAGTATAGTATCAAGTACATCGTCAGGTATTGCGTGCAATGACATCTATTGCCAAAACCTGCTAGCAGTAAATATTCCCACCTGATGCGCTTACGTTCCACAATTGTTCCACACAATATCACAATTATTCCAGGATCATCAATTCATCCCGAGCGACATCTAGCAGTTTCTAGAAAGACTTGTATTTTATATAAATACCCATACCACAACCATCGTGGATACAGTATTTATAAGTGCATACAGCGATTACAAGAGGGAGATTAGACCAGTGGTGGAAACAAGCGACATTGTGGAAAGTAAATCTGTAGCGACAGTTTAATTTGAAATAAATAAAGAATAATGTGATTGAATATTGTGTTGAAGTAAAGTTGGTGTTTGATAATAAATAAACGATTAAAATACACAAAGGACAGTTTTATTTAAAAGAACCCCAGCAAGAATATTACAATATTATTATATAAATGGTATTTTTATATCTACTTGTTAGTAGTAGCTTTATATTGAAAAAAGAACAACTAGACACACCAAAAGTAATAAAAATTTGTTTGGCCATCTTTTCAGCTCAAATACCAGTCTGTGCAACATTGGAAATTCCTTACTGACCTGTGATCCGAATACGTCGAAGCAGCTCGCGCAAGGTATTCACTAAGTTCAACCTATTTAGAACTATAGACGCCACCGTTGACTCCGTCTAGGGAATTCGTCCGCTGCAGCCTGGAACAGGAAGAAGTGCTCTAGTGAGAAAGCACTCTTCCCCAATCTCTCTTATCTGCTGCCGCCAGAAATTCGCCAAACGGGGTTGGTTACCCATTTCTTGGGTTGAGGTACTAGGCACCCGGCTGTCACCGCGTGGAGGTTGAGAGTAGGAGTTGGTAGGCCTCAGCTGAGTGAAAACGCTTGTGTTTTCATATGATCGCATGCACTACCGTTTGACCAGCCACTAAGTCTATTCGAGAACAGTTTTGTGCGGGCCAACAGTCGGTAAGTGGTGCGCTTCGCACCATTCATTTATTTAAACTCAGCTTTCCGGAGGGGTTTAGCGGCTAACACGACTTTGTCGCTCCCCTACGGGTATGTCAACAACTTTCAGTCAGGCGCCTGAGGCTAAGTTTATTGGAGAACAGTTTTGTATCGGCCAACAGTGGGTAAGTGGTCCACAATATAAAACAATAACAACATAAATTAAAGTTTAAATTTCGTAGAAACAAAAAAAGATTTTTTTTATAGTATTAGGTACCATCGGGGCACCCGGCGTGCGTTGCTGCGCATATCACCTTTGTACCGTAATTATCTGCATTTAAAAAAAAACAGCTAAATTGGTCGAAAATTACGGGCGATAGAGGTACACATACGCATTTTGCCCCTCAGTTTTTTATATATAAATTAACTTTTTCTCATTTTTTTAAGGCCTTTCTACACTAATTAAAAAAAAATTTCAAAAAAAAAATGTTTCTTCATAGTATTATTAACTTCCACATAGAATTTTTTTTTTCTGCGTTTTACATTAAAAAAGTAAAAAAAAATCCGAATTTCCCGCGTTGGAAACCTCAGCTTAGTTTTTTTACCTAAGTACATGCATAGACATGAAGTTAAATTGCTAATATTTTGGTTCATTTTGGTTTATGAAAAGGAAACAAAAGACTTTCAAAGCGAAAACATAAAAAAATGTATCGTTTTCGTTTCTATAGGCGCGTTTTTTGAGAATTATATCTTGCACACTTTCGAGTCGCAATAAAACCCTCTATACTCACTTTATACTTACTTTATTTTTTTATTTCAAAAGTTGGTACCTGTGTTTACTTTCATGGTATTAGATCTCAAAATGGGGAGTTTCACGGCTTCGTTCACAAAATAGGTACTCGTACATCGGCCGCACAAAATTAAATTTATTGCGAAGTTGATTAACGTAAGTAGTTTAAAAACTTTCTTCCACAAGATAGATAGGTATAAAGTGTATCTACAGCAAAATCTTGCACTGAATTGCATTACATAGCTTAAGAAATTCCTTTATGTCTTTTGTTTTTAAGTAGGTAGAAGAGATTTTGCGAACAATTTTCCGAGATTTTTTTAAGCATTTTGTTTACAGTCCTCTTCGTGGACCTATTTTTACTTGCACCTATAAATTTATCGGATTTATCCATACGGTAATCATTTATTTGTTGAAATGCAAACAATCAAGAAACAACACAAATTTAATTTAGCTAAGACGCGAATGCTATTATGACACAGGGTTTTTCCGACTAAAACGTGGCAAAAAGTGAAAGCGGAACCCTGGTTTTATCGTAAACCGAGGCAGCAAGCTAGAAAAAAGTGTACAATTTATATTCTTTTATTTGACAGTTCATTGTTTTTGTACTTTCTTTTTTTCGTTTAATGTTGGAAGAAAAACGTTACCATACGGGCAGGAGTTGAAAATATTATTTTGTGCATATTTGTGAATAATTTCATGATATTTGTTTTTGGCGCCGCCTGATATTGAGATCCTTCAACGCGCTATGTTCACTTTTGATTACTGACTAAATTATACTGACTTTATACTCGCTTTTGCTTTGTTGTTGCTTTGCGTTTAAATTACAAGAAAAGTGAGTATAGGTTCCTTAAAAAAAATGCCTTATAATAGCAGAAAAAAAGAGAATGACTTTCGTTTTTAGTCTCTGGTTATAAGGCGATACACAGTTTAAAAACGTGCATACAATATTTATACCGTTTAAATTTGGGGAATAAATAGTTTGCAAACTTCGCTGACTGGAATCCAATAACTTTCGATTATAATCCAGTTTTAGAATGAATCCCAATATTTATGCCATTAAATTCTCAAAATCTGACGTTCTAGCCAAAAGTTTTGCCAAAACCGTTCTTTTTCCAGACAAATATAAGGAAGTTTCTGAATTGCCTCAATGTGTTATTCAAATTTAACTTGAAACATCTCGTATGTTGGTCCACAATAAAGCGGCCCATACACCATTCAATTCGATTGTAAACTGAGTTGACAACTGAATTGATGCTTGACCACACACTAAATCAACTGAATTGGAAGACTTTGCTTCAACTGTCAGAAGTATAATTTATTTTCGGCAAAAAAAAAAAAATAATGAAAAATACGCTTCCAAACATTCCTATTCGAATTTGAAGTCATGTTTTTTTTCTCATTTATTTTCTTAACAACACCCAAGACAATTAAAATCATTAATTACCACAACTCAAACACAACTGACACTTCATTTGACAATAAATCAACCAATTCGCCCACACACGATTCAATTCAATTGAAAGACTTTTCATTCAACTTGGGAATATCTGAATCTTTTGATTTTTCTCCAACCAACTTCCCAACCGTAAAATCGATCAAGTGACTACGCTACACACGGGTTGATTTTGATTTGATTTGACTCAGTTTACAATTGAGTTCAGTGAAAATATTTTGTTGATAATTAGTAGATGATGATAGTGAAAATATGTTATTGATATATATAAATGCAGCATGTTCTAGAGAAAAGTAGCGCTATTAAATTGATCGATAATATGGCTTTACTGCCATCTAGTTGTTGGTTGTACTCTTGCTCAGTAGATCATAAAACACAGCTTGAACTACTCTACCGACCTGGATAGCGATTTGAGCACATTGAAAGAGACAGTTAGCTGAGCGAAAGCCTTTGGCGAAAAAGAGAGAGCAAATTTAATTTTTTACCGCAAAGAATATTTAAAATTTTCTCAAACGGCAGATCTTATCCGCCATTCCCAAATATTGCAGCGTAATTTTGCGCTCTCGTGTTTTATTTTGTATAGTGTATCAGATTAATTATATATCTTTAGTCTATTCTGAGTTGATTCGTTGGAAAAATTGTTGCTTTGGAAATAAATTATTTTCATCACTTCTCGAAATCTGTTCATTTGTGCAGTTCCTTCGTGCAGTTCCTTGAACATCATCCAAGAGTACGAACCCCTTTGAGACAACAGTTATCCGTGGAGTTTTTCAAGAATTGAGCAATATGGAACCGAGTAATCGCCAGAGTTCTTACAAAAATAATTCTATTAACAGTCAGGTGACTATTCTGATGATTTTTGGGGTAAGGAACCTTAGTTTTAAGATTGGTTTTGTGTGTGTTTTGGGCAGGAAATGCGGATGCGGAGGCACGAGGTCACCATTGAGCTCCGTAAATCGAAAAAAGAAGACCAACTCTTCAAACGGCGCAACATCGACGAAGAGGATTTGGTTTCCCCTCTGAAAGAGATCAATGGGCAGTCTCCTGTGCAGATGTCTGTAGATGAGATTGTTTCCGCGATGAACTGCGCAGAAACGGACCGTCAGTTTGCCGGTACACAGGCAGCACGTAAAATGCTTAGTCGGGAACGTAATCCACCAATTGATATGATGATATGCCATGGAATCGTGCCGATTTGTGTTCGTTTCTTGCAGAGATCCGATAAGTAAGTGCGAGTGAGTGGGTGGTTGTGCAGCATTTTTATAATTTCTTTTCCCAGTCCGTTACTGCAATTTGAAGCTGCCTGGGCACTGACGAACATCGCTTCTGGCACATCTGAGCAAACGCGTTGTGTGATAGAGGCCCATGCAGTACCTCACTTCATTGCATTGCTACAATCGAAGTCAATATCGGTTGCTGAGCAGGCCGTTTGGGCGTTGGGTAATATTGCTGGCGATGGGGCAAAGGCTCGGGACATTGTCATCAATCACAGTGTTGTGGACGGATTACTACAATTGATTGGGGAAAATACACCAATGTCTCTCCTGCGAAACATCGTCTGGTTGATGTCTAACTTGTGCAGGAATAAAAACCCCTCGCCACCCTTCGACGATATTAAACGTTTGCTGCCGATTTTGTCGCAGCTTTTGTGTGGTAATGATATTCAAGTGCTGGCTGACGCTTGCTGGGCTCTGTCTTACGTGACTGATGATGACAACAACAAAATACAAGCTGTTGTAGAAACCGGAGCTGTGCCAAGACTTGTAAACCTGCTGGCAACTGATGAGCCAAGCATCATTGTGCCAGCACTGCGTAGTGTTGGTAACATTGTTACTGGAACCGATACACAGGTAAGTGAAAAGATGTGAATTATAGTCTGTTTTTGTCGTTTTCGAAAAAGCAAAATTTAACATCTTTTAAAAAGTTTGGTTTTGAGCGAAATATTGAAACAGCCAATTCAGTTATTTAGCTCAACCAAATTCGAGCCAAACTATTAACCGAGTTCGTGTGCAGCCGAGAAAAATAAGTTCAGATTTGTTGATTTACTTATATCTCGGGGAGTATTACGTAAATGAAAACATGTGGCCCGAAAAAATGTTGTTTTGCAAAAATTAATTTATTCCTAATAAACCTCCGCAATTCGAAAAACTTTAATTAAAAAATTCTCCCCAGTACGATCAAGTTCAAGCTGTCGAGAGTTTTCTGTATATTTAAGAATTTATAGAGAGAGAAAGCGAGAGTTGGCTTCTGTAAGCCCCAACCTGAAAACACCTACTACACATGATAATCTAATTCTCTTAAACCCACTTAAAACCTCCAAGAAGAATCTTATAAAGGAATCTATACACATCCTTCGGGGGGCAGCAGCCGACAGTCGAACTTATCCGCAAAAGGGAAATGATTAACATCAACGTTTTTCCAAGCATTGCACCAAAAAAGGTTTCTATCTGGGAGCATAGGGTAAACGCACTAGTATCCGGACACAACACATTTGTTATCTTTGAGTTTGATTCGTCGACTTACTATGAAAGCTTCGAAATGTTGTAATACTGCATCTGAAAGCTTGTTTAATTTTTCATAGCACAAAATAAAGAAAATTTGCAAATTTAACTTCTTCTTCCTTTTATCAGCGAGGCTATGATCCGAAAACAAGGGATCACAGCCCTCCCACTTCACTGCATTTCTACTGATCCGCCTGTGGGGTTCGCCTGGGGGCGAATCTAAATATAATCTAAAATATAAAAATCTAAAAAAAAAATCGATTTGCACTAGTATCCGGACAGCAAAATTTAGTTTCCGTTCACGACAATTTTGTACGAATTTACAGTTCTTTTTCGTCTTTATGAAATGAAACATGTTTTTTTTTTTAAAAAAAATATAACTAATATATTTTTCTTTTTTTTAAAGTGTACAAGGAAAAAAAAATACAAAAATAAGCAATAAAATAATTCAGTTTGGTACTTTTAAAGGTTAACAAATTATTTTTTTTTTAATGAAAGTTATCACTAAACAATAAAAAAAATAAGGACACACTAACAGCTCATGTTTATAAAAAAAAAAAAAATACCTAATACCTACTTTATTAAGATTATAAACCCCGTGCTTAAATCTTGTAGGACTCCCGGGACCCTACCAAGAGCAGCATCAACCGTAATTCCTAGCGATGGTGGTGATATTTCTATTGCTTTTGATGCTTCAGTTTCAATTACGTTTAAGATGGTATCAACATCAACTCCAGCATTTTGTAACTGCTCTGACAATTCTCTTATTACTTCACCAGCGATCTTAAACATATTCAATTCCGTAGGTTGCTCGGCATTTGATAGATGTGGAGCTTCAGCAATTAGCAAATTTTCAGCGTTGTTCCTGATGCATTTTGAGTAGTCCACAGTATAATGGGTATAAACCACACTTTCTAAAACCGTTTTGTATCGTTGTCACCATATCCTTATTTTTCATTATTGCTTCATTTAAAAGTGGACAAAAATTTCGTTTAGTAAGTGCTTGGCCTACATTTTTTGCTTGCCAATCACGAACTGTTTTTTTTTTTCAATCAGATTTCAGGGGTTTAAAGACACTTACATCAGCCGGCTGCATGATGTGGGTTGTGTTCGGTGGCAACGCGTACAAAATAACTTGATTTTTGGAACAAAACTCACTTAACTCTAGTGTTAAATGTGACTTGTGTCTATCGACGAACAATATCACTGGACGCTCCACTTTGTCATCAAGCAAGCGTTTGTGAACGCAGTTCGCGAGATACTCAAAAAAGGTTTCGCTCCACATCCATCCACTTTCACTTCTACCTAAAACCCAAGATTTTGGCATACTCTCCACAATGTCTTTCGGTGGACGCACATATGGAAAAAACCACCATTGGGTCGAATAGTTTTCCGTCTTTTCCGTCGGCAGAAAAAACAATAAGGACTGTCAGTGCCTCCTTTTCGTTTCCAGCAGCAATCTGATAAATATTTTTGTAGCCTTTAGGGGCTATAACTTTGTCAGTCTTTGGGCAGAGACAAAAGCTGGGGGCAAATCACGTAACTTTTCAGACGATTATCGTTTGGACGATCAGTGCCCTTCTGGCAAACGCCGTGTAAAGACGTGTGACAGCAATAGTGCGAGTGAAAAGATCATTGTTTACTTTCGAAGTGTCAAATCACTAGCCCCACGCGTTTTCCATACAAACTGTTTCTAAATAACCCCAGCCCTACAAAATAAAAATACGAATTTTTTGCCTTAAATACCATCATGAAAGGGGGTACGGATCCCCCTGATCAAAACCGGTTTAAAGATCTTGACCCAGAGTTCTCTTTAAACCGGAGTAAAAAAGTCAAACGCAAATGCGCGGATGATTGCTTCCCATCTCTCCCTGCCAAAGCCAACAATGATGATAACATCCCACGCTACCTGGTAGTATCAGGCTTAGAACAAAATGGGGATAATATCAAACAATTAGCCTCCTACAATCCCTTCCAAATAAATCGTGGTTTGGAATATATCTCCAAGGATATCCTAGAGGTTAAGGCCATGCGGTCTGGTGATCTCTTGGTTAAAGTCTCTAACCTCAACACGGCGGAAAAATTCATAAAAGCCAAACTAGTAGACTCAATCCCAGTAAAGATTACATCCCACATTGGACTTAACTCCGTGAAAGGCAGAATCTATTCCAGACACATAGTAGATATTCCCGAAGAAGAGCTTTTGAATGAACTAAGGAAGTATAATGTTTTGGAGGTTAGGAAAATTGTAAAGAAGGAAAACAATATTCTTGTGCCAACCGGCGCTGCAATCATCACCTTCGACCTTATTCGCCGACCAAAAGACATTAAGATAGGATGGGTCAACTGTAAAGTGGAAGAATACGTCCCCAACCCAATGAGATGTATATCTTGCCAAAGGTTAGGACATACCAAAAACAGGTGTACTAACTCGGTGCTTTGCAAAGAATGCTGCATACCTCCACCGCATGATGAATGCCTACGGGTATACTGCATTAACTGCAAGGAGGAAAGCCACCCTTCGTACGACCCTACTTGCCCTACATTCTTAAAGTATAAATCAGTGAATAAAATTAAAGCCGATCGTCGTTGTACCATACGCGAAGCCTGGCAAATCTATAATGACAATCCCACCCTTCACCACCTACCGGCTCCTAAAAAACGTCAAGAAGCAACAATGGCTGACATAATTAAAGGTCGTATTTTATCAAAGAAAGACGTCTCAAATCAACCTACTTCTTCTCATCCTAAGATGCCTTACCCCACAAGTCGCCCAGAACCCCCGCATAGCTCTCCATCGCACCAAAGCTCTACCCACACTTCTTCAACGTCCACCGAAGTAAATATTGCACCTCGTACTAAACAACAACACAATAATACCACCGCTCTCACTCAAATCGATCAAACATCAAACACATTTTCATACGAATCCACCACTAATAAAAACTTACAGCTAAACAATACAACCGCCACCCCCACCAAAAATTGTCAGAGCAATTCAAGCTCTGGAAATGAAGAAATGGATCTGGATGTATCATCCAGTGATCACGTCTCTATTTCGAACATCTCACCCTCAAGTATAGCACAAATAATTGGAATTACAACCACCAACGACACCCAAAATACAACGCCTAATAATACACAATGACCCTTTTAATAAAAAATTGCATCATTCTCCAATGGAACCTGCAAGGTTTCTGCAACAACAAACATGCACTCGAAACATTAATAGCTAAGTACAACCCAGACATCATAGTTCTACAAGAAACACATATCATATCAAAAACTCTAAAATACTTTAAAATAAAAAATTATAAAACATTTCACCACAATAAAGACTATCTATATGCGAAAGCAGGTATAGGTATCCTTATAAAAGTCAATATTCCAACAACCTCCCACAGAACATCCGCCTCCAGTTTACTCCACCAAACACTTGAAATTCCAGGGAGAATACCCCTATATATTACAAATATATATAAGGAAAGGGAGGTTGTAGTCACCGCCGAGCTCCTTGATGACATCCCCAAAAACACCAACTTCCAGCACATCGTATTGGGTGACTTTAACGCTACCAACACTATATGGGGATCAGGAACAACAAATTCTGCTGGTTCTAAATTTGAAGATTTCGCCAATGGACGTGATTTAATTGTCCTAAATGACGGCTCACCCACTCTTTTCTCCACTAAAAACACCTTTACAGCGATAGATGTCACGCTAGCCTCGCCTGATTTGGCTCCGATTCTTCACTGGGAAGTCGCGTCCTGTGGGGTAAGTAGAGATCACATACCCATTATTATTCGTGGTCCCTATCGGGGACCCACAAAAAAATTTACAGCACGTTTTAAAGAAGAAACTGCAAACTGGAATTCGTTTAAAACAAAAGCATGCGCTCTATCGGCAGCTTCACCCATCTCACAAAACATAAACCAAGAAGCCTCGAAAATAAAGAAGATCATTAGAACAGCAGCATCAAGAAGTGTACCAGTAACCAAAATAAGCCACCGGAATCCGAACCCCATCTGGTTCACCGAAGTACTTGCTAAGCTGGTAAGAGAAAAAAATAAAGCATGGAAAAGATTACGTCAGAGCCCAACAACTACAAACTGTCTGACGTACAGGAAAATAAGTGCAAGAGTTCGTAGGGAATCCATTCAAGCTAAAAGAATATCGTGGGAGAATTTTGTTAATTCAATGGACCCATCTATTGACTCCAAAATGTTATGGGGGAGAATAAGATCTCTTCAAGGTAATTACCCTCTCCAAACTTTCCCGTTTATGATTTCAGATAACACAGTACAAACTGATCCCGAAATCATCGCCAATAGCTTCGCAGACAAGTGGAAAATGTACAGTGCTGATAGCTCGTACCCAAGGAATATACTTGAAGAAAAAATAAACTTTAACCTAGACGACCTAACTTTCTGCGGAAACTATCCACATTACTTGGCGGAAGAAATAACGATATTGGAGCTTGAGATGACGCTTCGCACGGCAAAAGGAACAACACCAGGTGAAGATAAGATATCCTACATGATGGTAAAATCTTGCGGAGACCCCCTTAAATTAAGAATATGTTCGTTATACAATAAAATTCTTAGCACAGGAAACTTCCCACACAATTGGAAACGGGCCCAACTCAGACCAATACCTAAAAAAGCTGCAAATTGTCATAACTACGGTGAATACCGTCCCATCTCTATCCTCCCAGTTCTCTCAAAGATTTTTGAAAAAATCCTTGCACGACGAATTGGATGGTTTATTGAAGATAAAATCTCCACCGGGCAACACGCCTTTAGACCCAACAGAGGGGTTCACTCGCTCATCCACCTTCTAGAGCACAAAATCAGTCAAAACCTTTCGGCCTCCAAACATAGCGTTCTAATTTCCGCAGATCTGGAGAAAGCATTCGACCGAGTTACAGCTATCTCCATTGTTCGTCAACTCCATTCCTGGGGAATTCCTAAAGGAATTCTACAGGTAACCTTCTCATTCCTAGCCGGAAGAAGCTTTCGCGTCAATATAGACGGGTACAATTCATTACCAGTTCGTCCAGAAAATGGAATACCACAAGGGTCACCGCTCTCAGTGATTGCATATAACGTATACATTAACTCACTAATACAGGAACTTACCCAGCCAACCTACGAACTAGATTTTGTTGGTATTTATGCAGACAACATATACGCTTTAGCCTCAGGTCATCAAAATATAGTCGAACAAAAGCTAGCCAAAGTGGACTCTGCCATGGTAGCCTGGGCACAGCAAACAGGTGCAGTTATACCGGTCGGAAAAATGGAAGCACTACACTTATGCAAAAAAACAAAATGTGCAGCGACATCGATTTGTCTCCGGCAAACAATAATCCCACTCAGAAGAGAGCTCAGAGTATTAGGAGTTACCTTCACGGGTAACCTAAAATGGAACCTACAAACAAAACTTATTGTAGAGAAGCTGAGATTACGCAATAATGTATTAAAAATGATCTGCTCACGAAAAAAGGGACCCCATATAGAAACAGCACTGCGCATTACAAAAACGTTAGTTGAAGGAACACTTCAACATGGCATAACAGTCTACATGTGGACTGCAAAGAAAAATACAAAAAACATTGATATCGCTATCAACCAATGCTACCGTGCAGCTACAGGTGCCTTAATGGCCACCCCGATTGATGCTTTAAGGACTGAAGCGGGATATAAGCCTTTTCTAAATATAGCTAAAAGAAGAGCCGTAAATTTGGGTTCTAAAGCGGTGTCAGATACAAAGCATCCCTTACACAAGGCAATAAAACATGCACCTACAGAACGAAACACCAGACGGAGTATTATTTCGGCACTCAAAAATATTGCTCACATCCTACCTACTCACCCTACACCCACGGACGAAACTGCATCAAACCCTATTCATATACCACCCTGGAAAAGAAGCCTCCTCCAAATAGACACTAGCCTGGCACAATACAAAAAGGAATCAACTCCCAAAAGCATTTTCAAAAGATTACACAATCAGATGATAGAGTCCATCAACCCAAATAGAATTCTATATACTGATGGATCATTCGCCGAAAATATCACGTCATATGCCGTAGTAGAAATGCTGTCCACGGGGCAAACGATAATCCTTCATCAAGGGATGCTTCCGGGTACGGCGGGAAACTATGTAGCTGAATTAATAGGGATTACAAAGGCAATTAAGTTATCCTCCAACAGGTCAGAAAGGACTCTTATTTGCACCGACAACCTTGGTATTCTGTATGGGCTTAAAAGCGCGACCAACAAATGTCCCTCCTTAGAGGCAATCAGAAGGGAACTTAATGACAACATCGTATTAGCTTGGGTACCCGGGCACACCGGAATCCCAGGCAATGAAGCAGCAGACCTGGCAGCAAAGCAAGCAGCTAATCTCCCTCTGGTAATCGACACACCAAATTGTCAGCAGCTGATACGAAGAAATTGGGCAGCAATGGAAAAATTCGAACTGGGTAGGCTTTGGGAAAACAGCACAAGTTTTCTTCGAACCCACCTTCCCCTTAATTTACGTATTCCATATAATAGCAAATTCACAAGGCAGGAGTGCACCAGTCTCTTTCGGATGAGAGTTGGAAAAACCCTATTTTCTACCAGGCATCTCTTTAATCAAGCTGCGCAAGAAGAATGCGATGAATGTAACACAGTGCTATCAGTCCAGCACATGCTAGTGGACTGTCCAAAATCGAGACTAACCGGCAGTACCCAAGAATTGGCCAACCTCCTAAACCCAGTAAACGTACAATCAATAAAAAATATAAAAATTGCTACATCTGTGCATGGCAAACTTAACCAAATTTAAATATAAAAAAAAAAAAAGAGATGAAAAATAGAGAACCATAGTTACTTATTAATCTATAAATATATATATATAAAACACATATAGGTATAAAATAATATTATAAAAGATCTCTTTTTACAAAAACGGCATTACATGGCCTTGTTGCCCAAATGCCTTCCCACTTAAGAGTTTGTAAATTTATTTTATAAGCTTCTTTGTAAATAAATAAATAAATAAAATCGTTTGGACGATAGTAATCGACTGATGAAAAAAATTGTTGCATATTGTAGGAGTTAACATTTGTCTACCACAGTTGGTTGCCCACTGTTGGTTGTATAACGCCTAAATGCATGTAAACTTTTAACGATTGTGGTTTTTGCTATTATTCAAACATACATTTAGGCGTTATACAGCCAACATTTGCCGTGTTTTTTTTTTAAACCTAGCCAACCTGTCGTTCATTTAAATGATTTGCCAGCCAGCCGATTTTATACGAACATATCTCTAGGAACCAAGCAACCTCTCAGTGACAGCAACAACAAATAACTAAAAAACATTCGTTTTTGCGCCGCCTGAAATTAGGCATCACGAAATTCCCAGCCAGTAACTCTTTGCTGGGGATAAAATCTAGAGTAGTAGCCAGCCGGTTGTTGTTTTTGTTTTATGTGTAAATTTTACCTTACTAGCAACTACTGGCTGGCTAGGTTTCAAAAAAACACGGCTAGTGTGTAACCAACTGTGGTAGGGAAATATTAACCGCTATAACATGCAACAATTTTTTCCATTCGTTGGTTTCTATCGTTCAAACGATGATCGTCTGAAAAGTTACGTGATTTGCCCCCTGGGGCCTTATTTTGTATTGCGTTTCTATATCAAATGTATACGAAATTCGGAAATTGGCATTTTCTATTTCTATTCCAAGTAATTTAAGTGGCGTTTGATAGATGTTTTGACAATCTAACTTTCGGAAATGTTTGATTTTCAAGCAAGTTATCAGTTTTTAATGGAAAGCCACATTTGCAAAGATCAGCACTCCACTTGGCAATTTGTTCCTCCTCCTTAGCTGTTAACCTTTTGTTTTTCAGCCTGTCATGTAGTGTTGAACGACATATACCATATTTAGCTGCAGCGTTTCGGAAACTTAGTTGGTTTGACCTTATATCCTCTAAGGCCTTTGAAATGTTTTCTGAATTCATTCCTTAAAAGATACCTAGGAAGTTTAAAGGAATAAAAACACTTAAAATTACATTAAAAACGGAAACTGAATCTAATTTTTCAGTACCCGGACACGTATATTTTAACTTAGGTAACCCTGTCCGAATACTGAAACATTGAGAGATAAATGCAATTCTCTTTCATTAAAACACAAAATATATTCCAAACTACCATTGAAGAGCCTAAGAAAGAGATATTTCCTTTTCCCTCATATTTTCAGTATCCGGACACTGTGGTGTCCGGGAACTAAAAAAATCTTAAATTTTAGTTTTAGTATCCAGACACTAAAAAATATTCTAAAAAAAAAAACTGTTTGACTATTTTTTTTATTAATTATTAAAATTTATCATATTTATTCAAAACTAACAATTTTCTTTTGTAAAAAACTAATAAATAGATCTTAATTTACTTACATTTGCAAAAAGCTTCCACTATTTTTAACTGACGTATATCTCTCAAACCATTCAGGTTATCTGCTTGAAACTTTGCATGTATTTGTGTAATACATCAGAGAATATGTGTTTTTGTGATTTTATTCGCATTTATAAATATAACCTACCTATTAATCACAAAAAAATCACAAAGTGTCCGGACACTAACACTGTCCGGATAATAGTGCCTTTACCATATATGAGTGTACGTAGGGAACGCCACGTTTTACTGCTGTAGAAAATCTCGCATGGAAAAATCACAACATTTTAAGAATCTCGCAGGCTGAACATCGAAATATCTCGCAGTGGGATTGGTTACGCACCGCGTGGTGGCACCCTGAGCACCTGCATGTGAGGCCGAAGGCCATCCGGTATATGAGTCGAAGAATGTCCCACCCAACTACATTTTAATTCGTTTCGAATTTTACTTTATTAAATTTTTGTACATATTTAGTTCTTCTGTTGCTGTTTACCAACAAAATAACGAGAGGTTAAGGGTGAGTATACGTTTTGCTCACACACATGAATTACATTCCCCTTCGTGTGTATAAAATGTTAAGTACGAAATACACGGTCAATCGTTGTACCAACTTACGTTGTACCGTTGTACAATCTACGTACGATTTACATGCAACCAGACATTTTATTCAGTCATTTTACAAATACACACCACACAATCTTTTTTTTTTGGTTGCGCCAAGGGGTGTGGTAATCTAAAGATACTGGTGGCCCGGGATGCAATCATGCACGATTCGAAAACCCGAATAGACGGTGCCTGGGGCCTTACTCTGTATTTGGTCATTCCATGGTAACTCGAGTTATGCTCGGAACAATTTAATGACAATGGACTGAAATTTTAATCTCAATTTCTACATTTAATGATGCAAATTATATTATCTTTAAACGTGTTATTGTTTCAAAACAACAGAAAGGCTAGGGAGCTTATTGCGAGAGTATATTCGACTTTTGTCGATTCTATCAAACTTAAAATTGGTATCGGATAATGTAATAGAATTGCTGAAATAGAATCGACTTTCTTAAATAGAAAAGGAAAAGCTCTCGAATCGAGCTTTCAACTTAAATGTCAAATCTCCGTATGATTTGTTGGTGTTTACAAAAAGATAGTTGAATTTATTGAATTTATTTTATTTGGTTCGATGCATTTGAGGATGAATTAGAGGATGTACGACGAGCTGGAATTGTGACAACACTTCGACACAGAGGAAATTTAAGAGTGCACTCTAATCTTCTAGACAAATGCAAATGCCTTCTGCCACAAGCGGATTTTTTTGCCAACACGCACACCAATTTTTCCATCAGCCGCTTCGTAAATTTGTTCATTATTTTTGTAAAAAAAATAAATCTGTTTGCATAAAAAACCTTTCAACTTACTTAAATATAAATCAAAATATACTTACTTATTTTCATCGTTATCCACTGTCTTGTGTGTTTGTCATCCTTTCAAACAAAAGTCGACCAGGAATTTCCGATAGAATTGATAATTCTATCAAATAGAAAAATATCGATACAAATAGAGACTCGCAATACCGATAACATAGACTTTAATTCTATTCGACTTTATTTCTATAGTGAATCTGAATAGACTCTCGCCATACCGACAATAGTCTTTAATTCTATTCGAATTTAATTCTATTGTGAATAGACTCTCGCAATAAGCCGCTAGGTTTCATAGTCAAATACGTTGACGACATATTCCCCGTAATAGACTACCGGAAGCTTGACGAAATGCTGCAGAGTCTAAATGACTTCAATCCAAAGATGCAGTTCACAGTCGAGAGGGAGAAAATAGGGCGATAGCGTTTTTGGACGTCAAAATCCATTACGAAAACGACCGACTCTCGTTTAACTGGTACCAAAAAGATACAGCATCGGGGAGACTTGTCAACTTTTGGTCTAACCTGGCCAGACACATAGTCATAAATACTGATTCGAACCCAGTGAGAAAGGTTTTGGTTTTTTTTTTAGGCTAATGTCCAGAGAGTTACACGGATTCTCATTGATAATGGGAATCCTGGGAAGGTCGTAAGGAGTCTACTAGATCGCCAACAAACTAGAGCTCCTAGTGATGACGAAGCCGAAAGAGGAAACTGGGTCTATAAGTCGTCAATAACACGAAGGATGTCAATCTGGCGTGTAAGTCCAACAGAACGCTTGCACTCCTTTTAAGTAAACTCACGACCAAAACAAAAAAGGGTAGATGCACAGATGTCGTCTACAAAATAGGCTGGCTTGGGAATGACAATGAAAACTGTGACTTATGCTACGTTGGTACAACGGAACAGCTCCTAAAACAGCGGATGTCCAATCACACGTCAGACATACGAAACAATAGTACCAATAAGACAGCCCTCGCGAGCCACAGCATCGAGAATAGGCACATACCAGACTTCGAAAAAGTAGAGGTCCTGCAGACGGAAAAACATCGAAGCGCTACATTCTCGAAACGTTACATATTTTGAACAGCATGAATTGGAGGCAGGACACACAGAATATCTCCTCCATCTATTGCTCTCTCGTTTCTGCGAAGTTTTAAGTTTTAAATTTACTAGCCGTTATTAAGTGACTAAACTTCATCAGAAGAAGTGTTGTGTGTTGTTTTACCATAAATTGTTTAATTTATTTCTTTTGTTTCCCGTTTTCTTACATTATTGTTAGTAATGCTAATTTCTTAATTGTCCGTTTTATTACTCATTAATGTAAAGCTATGTTCAGACGATTGCCAGATCTGACAATTTTCCACGAGTGGGGGTAAAATTCTCTCAGACAGGTAAAATTATGAAAAAGTAAACGAACGCGTTGAACCACAAAAGTTGCCCACTTTTAAACTATAAACCTCAAACCCAATTGTACGCGAAAGAAAGAAAGAGAAGGAACAATCCAACAAAAAATCACATCTACAACGATTTGATAGTTTTCACAAACTAGCCGATCGAAATTTCTTGCACTAAAATTCGCAGCATGGGGAAATTCCTTACTCTCTCGAGAGCGCTCTCTTCTGTCAAAAACTACGAAAATTCTCAGTACTTGAACAGGTTTTCGTAAAAGTTCGTAACTTTTCGCAAAAATTCGCTGTTTTGGGAGGGTACGCTAACAGACCTAATATTGTCAGGTCTGACAATGAGCTGACAATAGCGAACTACCTTACAATGCTAAATTGTCAGTTCACACGGTTGCCAGATTTTGTCCCAAACTCTGACAATTTCATTGCCAGATGGTTGGCCTGGCAATAGTTTGTCTGACAACGTTCAGGTTGAAAATTGTTAGTTCGCACGGTTAGCAGATGTTTCTTTACAAAAAAATAGGCGGATCCGTTTGCAGGCATTGTCAGACAAATAAAAAATTGTTGTTTTTTTATTCTGCACTGAATGAAGTGAAGTGTTTGTTGAGAAGTTGAAATACTTCCAGGTAATAGAAACTGATTCGCTAGCACCTTGACGGGGTTTTTTTTTTTGCGATATTTGTGAAGGTTGTGTTGAATGTGATGCGGAGATTCGACCATTTGCCCTTAAAGTCGTTGTACTTAATACATCCCCACTGCATTACCGTCAGCATGCATACAGAGCGGGCAGATCCACTGAGACGGCTCTTTACCAGCTGACGGAAACCATCCAAAGAGCTCTCGAGCTCCTTCCTAGACATCGAAGGGGCTTTTGATAACACTTCGCATGAAGCTATTAAATGAGCTCTTGACAAAAAGGGAGTTAGCAGAACAGTATCTAATTGAATGTACGGGTTTCTGAGAACAAAATCAGCAGAAACTCAGGCATCACGTAGAATTATCAAGGTCAACACAACGAGAGGATGCCCAGAGATAACACTCCTCCTTGTTATCTCTCCTAACGTGGAGTCTTGTTGTGGATGAGCTACTTGAAAAGTTAACAAACCTTCGAATTATTATAATTGTCAAGCCTACGCCGATGACATTGTACTGATTGCCAGGGGGAAATTTGAAGAAACCCTATATGATATTATACAAAGGGGCCTAATGGTAACTCAAGAATGGTACAGCAGGACTGGGCTCAATATAAACCCGGCTAAAACCACAATAGTACCGTTCACGAGAACGAGAAAACTTGAACTGAAGCAAATCCGACTATCGGACACGATACTGACTCCGGTAAAGAAAGTGAAGTATCTAGGACTACACCTATATAGTAAACACTTGTGGAAGAAACACGCAGAGGAAATATCCAAAAAGGCTGCCCGTGCAGAAGCCTAGTGGATAAGACTTGGTGGCTTAGTCCAAACATTCTAAGATGGATGTTTATTGCCATTGTGAGACCAATGATCACTTATGGAGCAATAGCATAGACAAAGCGAACTAGTCTAGTTACAACGAGGGAGACACACTGAAGTGCAAAGACTTGCGTGCCTCTGCATCACTGAGGCCATGAGAACATGTGCAACTGCAGCCATGGAAGTACTCTTGGAACTAACACTGCTCCATCTCGTAGTGGAGCAAAATGCAAAGCGGACGATCCTAAGGGTGGCAAAAGAAGGTATTGGGGCGGGCGTGTTTGGGCCAAGGACGAAGCACTCAGAACCCATGGGCAAGAGTACCAGCGTCTTTCAAGCTGAAATGTGTGCTATTGATAGATGCATCCAACTCAATCTCGAAAGAAGATACAGCAACTGCGACATAGCAATATTGTCAGACAGCCAAGCAGGGCCCTCACTCTGTATTGCTACTCTAAAGTCAAATCATTCGAATTCGCAGAATTGGCACTCTGCAATTCGAATCGCTAATCCAAATTTATGACAATCGAACAAACTTTTGTTGCCAACTTCAATGTCAATTTCTTATCGCAAATCTGGCACTCTGTATTGCTAAACGAAATGTCAAAGTAACTCGAATTCGCATCATTTTGTTCTATTGCTATTTGGTTTGCGGATGTTGAGGTAAGCAATTGTGTTTCTTTAAAAATGTAAGTATTTTATGACATAAAATGTTATTTTTAGCTTAAAATACAATGAAAATGATATACATACAGTTTTGTGAAATTACTTGATTAAAACGTGTTTTAGAACATGAGGGCAGTCCACCAAAAATCAAATATAAATGCTCCACCTCAACTTCTCTTGAAGGTAGCAGTGGATAGAATGAGTAAAGTGGGAAATACACGATACAGCTGTTCTACGAACGGTTTCCAGCTTTGGTGTTGAATACGATAATTGTGTCGTGTGTATTCACACAACCGACCGTTGTACCGATATCGTATGATCGCATGGTCTTGACGGTACAACCGCTGTAACATACATAAACTGTATGGAAATTATATGGTGTGTATGTGTAAAATGGCTGAATAAAATGTCTGTACGTAAGTCGTATGCAAATTGTATGTGTGTGTTGCATACAACAGTATGCCGATGCCGGTACGACGGTTGTATCGTGTACCCGAATACTCTCAGTTTCGGGTTGAACCAACCACTGCTATATTTTTCTTTTACTTTTTATCACTTAGCTCCATTATATTCGACCTATTTCTAATTCCCCTGCGTTCTATTCTTTCTCCTTGTGTGTCATCTTGATGAAACCACAATTCGACAGCATTCCATTTCTATAACATATATTTAACTTTTTTCGACAAATATAAATAAAACACAAAATTTTTTGGAAGGAAATTTGCTGCAAAGTGACATTTCAGCGTTCGATACTCGAAGCAAGATTCGCACATTTCATAGCCCCAGTTGGCAACACTTCCATTCGATTCGGTTTTCTTACAGAGTGCCGGCTAAGATTAGAATCGCAAAGCACTTTCGCAAAAATTTGACTTTCGAGTAGCAATACAGAGTGAGGCCCCAGCTATCAAAGCACTTGACTCGTATGTCATTAAATCACTTATGTGGGAATGCCTATACAAACTTAATGAATTGGGCAGAAACAATAAAGTTACGCTTTACTGAATACCCGGTCATGTCGGGATAAAATGTAACGAAGCAGCAGACGCCTTGGCAAGACAAGGGGCTGCAGAACCTTTCATTGTGACAATATTCACCCTGATTGTCGTTGGCGTTTGTCGCTTTTCGACGATTGTCGTTTTATTCATAACTTCAACCTGCTGATCGTTAAACATTACTAAGCAATTTATTTGTCGTGTAGAATACTATTACAACTCTTTCACAGTGGAAAATTTATGAAAATGGATTCGTGCTCCATCTGAAGAATAAAACGACAATCGTCGAAAAGCGACAAACGCCAACGACAATCAGGGTGATTGTCAGATCTGGCAATCGTCTGAGCATAGCTTAAGTTAGTTTTTAAAAAAAATTATGTAAATCCTTTTGTTAAATTTCTCTCCATATTTTATTATCTTTCTCATGAATAAAGATCCCCTGAAGAAGGCAGCCGAAACGTTGGGAAAACATAATGAAATAAATCTATTTCATTAAATGTGACCAAACAAGTCGAAAACAAGGAATCTACCTCTTGTACAAATTATTAAAAATACATGATTATGCTGAAGCAATCCATTTGCACTTTATGCTATGATTCGTATTGGATTTAAATATATTGGTTCGCGCCAGCCCTTTTTGTGCCGCTTTCTAGGCTTCTAAGCTTTTAACTCTCATATCTAGGCCATTAAAACAATCTTCTATGTTAATTTTCGTGAGTATGAGCTGCAGGGTTTCTCTTAAATTATTATTTCTTGTTTGTTCTGGTTTAGGAATATTTTAGGTACTCCTAGTTACTTCAGAGCATAGCTAACGCTGCCTTGTTTGAGGATGAAGATTAGTTTTTAGTTTAGGTTGGGGATTATTCTTTAGTTAAGAATGTGGATTATTTTCGTTTTCCTCGTTGATTGTAGGTTCATTTCTTCTGGCTTGTTGAACACGTATTTCGGCCTTCTTTCCATCTCTGATCTTCTGAATTCATTTTGCTATCAAACATCCTTTATAGTTAGCTGGATGTAACTCTCCACAGTACCCTTTGCTGGTTCATTTCTTCGTGTTCTGTAGTCCTTTGTTAGTGCGCTCCAGTGCATTTCACACATTTCGGTTCTTTCCTGCTATATTTTTGGGTATGTCGGTATGTTTGACAGGTTTTGCACTGTGGAATGAGTGCATTTTCCGTTAATGCCTCAATTTGCACTTTGCAGTACATTATGCAGTCAATTTCGTACATTTTAATAATATAATATCTTGTTTATCATGAACATATCCAGTGGTTGCTTGGTTTTCCAATTTACTCTATTAACGGCATCAATTACTTTGAATCCTCTATTTTTTAAATCTTGTATTATTGTATATTTACTGGCTTGTTGGAATGATGCAAGTTTTAAACCATAACTCGTATTGGCCTAGATTGTTTATTTTCACCCCTATTATATTAGCGAATCGAACGTTCGACTCAAGTCCAACTGCCAGGCGAATTACTTCTGTTGTGGTATTGCTGTTAGCGAACATTTTCATTGGAGTAAAGAATCCGTGCTGACAAAAGAAAAAAAAATGAAATGTCATCTGTGAAGTGTCCACAGCGAAATTTATTTGTTTAATTTGAGTTGACAGTTTAAAATTGCATTCGCAGTCATCAAAGAAAAAAACAAAAAAAAACATGATTAGTTGCATTTTTTTTTAATTAAGGTGAAAATCTCGAAAAACACTGAGGCTAGAAACCCAGAGTAGTGTGGAACTCTAATTGCACTAAAAACACCTTAATCATGACAAATCAGAGAAAAATCGACAAATGATTTCAATTTCAACGTTCAGTTGCGTTTGAGAAGGTATTATAAATTAAATACAGGTTCTCATAATTGTCATACGTCTTCTATCTCGGGATTAATATGCATCTGCAGACGCTCGTTATGACGGATTGCGTTGTTTTTAATTGCTTCCGTCACATAATCAATCTGCAAATCACGATGCAAGTCATCATTTCTAATATACCATGGGACATTTACTATGCCCCGAAGGACTTTGTTTTGAAATTTTTGCATTATTTGTACATTTGCTTTCTTTGTACAACCCCATAATTGAATACCATACGTCCAAACAGGTTTTAGTATCTGAGTATATATTAAGATTTTATTCTCAATAGACATTTCTAAATTATATCCTAACAACCAATAAAGTTTTCTATATCTGATATTTAGCTCTTCTACTTTCTTTTTCACATGTTCCTTCCATTTCAGTTTAGCATCCAGATTCATACCCAGATACTTACATAGCTGTGTTAGAATAAGGAACTCATTGATTATTAATAACAACAGGAAGATTTGTTATTTTTTTGTTTGTAAAATTGATATGAGTGGACTTTGACTCATTGAGTTAAATTCACCATCGTTGCGTCCAATCACATATGTATCTCGTTAACTGAATTTTAAAGCTCTTCAGTTGCTTTAGCTACGCATCCATCAGATGATAGAAAAGCAGTGTCGTCTGCGAATGTGGCTATCATCGTGTCATTCGCATGTGGTATATTCCTTTTTCAGCGAGGTTATGATCCGAAAATAAGGGATCATAACCCTCCCACTTCACCGCACTTCTACTGATCCGCCTGTGGGGTTCGCCTATTTCACCTCAGAAAATATCGGCAGCCCTGCCGATTTTGGATCACTCGGTTACTAAGGCCAATGAAATGACGATGTCGTCGCATTTGTCTGATCCAGGCGTTTATAGGCCTGCCTTTCCTACATCGCGATGTCTTTGGAACGTGCATTGCTATTGCCTTTTTAACAGGGTTCAAATGATCTCTTCTTTGAACGTGGCAATACCAGCTGAGCCGGTCGCGCTCTACCTTTTTTTACCATTGATTCCTTGACGTGAAAGCTTCCACGGGTCTTCGAACTTTGGGGTAATTCAGAAACGTCAAATATTTGTGCAGTGATGCGGCATCACTGCTTATTTGCGATTCTGATGCGATGCACAGCTGATGCTGTTGCTTTGCTGATTGAATATTTCGTTAGCGTTTTTGAACGAATTTGCATCAAACATTTTTTAGGTCACTTATGGAAGTATTGGTAATGGAAGTTTTGATCGATTATAATGATCGTAAAGACGATAGATTTTTGTTAAATTTGTGTGAAGCAAGGAGAAAGCGCTCGAATCGGATACGTACTGTAATTAGCGTGAACAAGGACAGTTCCAAAAATCAAAGACTATTTCAAAGTAATACAAAATCACTAAATTTTAAGTGCGGATCTTCTTGCATTTCCGCAAGAACTCTTCCCCACAGAAATGCTCTCGATTTTTTTCCTGAAGAAAATTATTTTTCCTGTTTCACCCTTGTTAATAGGAGTTTCACCTACGCGGCGCTGAAATACTCTCTGAAAACAAATTTTATAAAATATAATTACTTATATACTGTTAAAAATGTGTATTTACTTACTTTTCTTTCTCCTCCGACATTTTTACTTATGTCTTGCTTGCCGAATCAAGAACGCATCAAGCTTTTCGGCGATGCTTTTGTTTATCATGTTTGCGCATCAGTTTATGAAACTTTGCAATAATGAACACGACGTTGAGAGTGATGCCAATTGTTTGCATTAATGAACGTTTTACAAATGTTAATGAACGTTTTTTTATTTTTCATGAGCATCATGATGCCAATGATGTGTTACTGAATTTACACTTCTTATTCGATCAAGTTTTGTCACTCCTGCTGTCATGCGAAGCATCTTCATCTCAGCTGCCGTTAATTTACTCATACTTTTTGTACATCGTCCAACATTGTGAACCGTATGTGAGCGCTGGACGCACAACTGTGGTGTAGAGCCTTCGTTTCAACTTAGGTGACATTTTTCTGTCACAGAAGATAGCGGAATTTTCTCGCCACTTCATCCACCCTACGCTTACGCGATGATTGATGACGTCATCACAGGTTGCTTTGCTATTGATCATAGATCCCAGATATTTGAACTTTTCGCACTCGGGAAGCACTTCCATTCAAATAAATGTCTGGAATAGGCCTGAGTGGATCAGAGAACGGGCAGCACAAGTACTCTGTCTTTTTTAATTAATGCAATACCCATTTCCCTCCAGAACGTCCACCCACACATCAAGTTCTCGTTGGATGTAGGATCGTTGGATCGTTGGTATGTAGGATCCTCACTTATGTTAAAGAATAACTGATGTACCTTGGCGTCCATCACTTTACCTTCAAGCAGATAATCAAGGACTGTAATAAAGAGCAAACGACATAAAACGCTTCCCTGGTGCACCCCGACTTTGATTGGGAACTCTTCGGTTACTCCAGCGGGGCATCTTACTCTTGTCTTTGCTCCCTCGTGCATGTCCATGCTCATCTGTACATAGGTTTCTGGAGCCCATCGATGTCTTAGCGCCACGCATATCAGATCTCGTGGTTGTCTGTCGAATGCCTTTTCAGAGTCAACCAATACAATATGCAAATCCCTTAAGGAATCATGTGGAAATGTTTTTTCCATTATGATCCTTATACTTTGGATTGCATCTGTGGTTGTTTTACCCGAGACAAACCAGCACTGATCATCAGATAGCCGTATTATTTTTCGCAGTCGGCCACCTAATACCCGCTCAACGATCTTCATGGTGTGTGACATTAGCTTGATCGAACGGTAGTTATCACAGTTTCGCGTATCACCCTTCCCTTTGTATACAGAGAGAAGGTAACTTTCCCTCCATTGATTCGGCATTGGGTCACCTCTCACAAATTTGGAGATGAGAATTTTGAGTCATCTGAACCCGATGTCTCCCATCTTTTTCCAGAACTCAGAGGGCATCTTGTCTGGCCCAACCGCTTTTCCTTTTTTGGAGTATTTGACCGCCTCACTAACTTCTTCGACTGTAATGTCGGGTATTTCTTCACAGTTAGGGGTGGCTCTTGGAAAGTATAGCCGGGGAAACTGTTCATTTAAAAGTTCTTCACAATACTGCCGCCACCTCTGCAGAATTTTGTCGTCATCCAGAAGAAGCTGGCCATGAGCATTGTTAATGAACTTTGGCGAACGAATCTCCTGAGCATTCCTCCTTCTTTGGGCGTCTATTTTGAGGATGGTTGCGCTCTTGTTCATATTGTGTCTTCGCAGCTCCTGGATAACCTGGTTTGCATAAGCAACCGGGGAAGATATAATCTCCAGCTCCCGATACAGGCCCTCCGTACTCTCTGTTTGAAGCTGGGCGCACTTCTTCTTCGCTTTCTTCTTGCAATATCTGTATTCCATTTCGAGGCGAATTTTTTCGTCATTATTATTAGAGGGGCACTTTGACCAAACTTTGAAAGCCGCTTTCTCATTTATCACCTTCTTAGCTTTATCACTCCACCACCATGTTTCTTTGGTGTGTTGATGGTGGCCTTTTGAAGATCCTAGCAGTGATTTGGCCTTCTTTATGCAAGTTCGCTGTAGGGAATCCTACATATTTTGTATTCTTCATCCTCAGCTCCGTTGATGGTGTGAGAGAGGTAATTTTTCATTACAAAAACAAAAGCCTCGCCTTTTTCTTTGTCCAGATTGTACCACTTGATTTTCTCAGAGACCCTTGTTTGTTTGCTTTTCTTCGGTGTTTTCATAAAAATTTCTGTTAGCAGGAGACGGTGTTGCCGAGCGATTGTCTCTCCCAGGATCACTTTGCAATCTTTTACCCGAGGCTTCATGAAACTGGCTATCAAATGGTAGTCAATCTGAGTTTCATCTCCACCACTGCTGTAAGTGATTAGGTGTCGGCTTTGTTTGATGAACATGGTATTTAACACGATAAGACCGTGTGATTTGCACATTCTTAGGATGTCTTCACCAGGAAAGTTCCTGGTGCTCTATCCTAGTCCACCATGGCAGTCTTCATAGTCTTCGTTTGACCTCCCGACAAGTCTATTCAAATCTCCTCGAACAAACAGAAACTCTTCCTTTGGGATGTTCTTAAGGAGATTGTGGAAATCTACTCAAAATGCATCTTTATCTCCCTGATTGCACCCATTTTGGGGAGCATATGCGCTGACAATATTTCACACCTCTCCTTGTATTACTAGTTTGAGAGACATCAAACGGTCGCTGGACTTCGAAATGCTCAAGACGTTACCAGGTAGCTCTGCCGCAAGGATGATACCGATTCCGTTCTTAGCCTTCTCCTTTTAAGGTAGTATATGTGTCGCTAGGCTCACTTGGGTGTTATATTGTCTGGATCTGATTTGCCCCCTATTGCAGTGCTTGACTTTCTGCTTGAAGGTAAAGTGACGGACCCCAAGGTACATCAATTATTCTTTGCTGACGATGGAGCCACTATAAGTCCCTGCAACGGGCACTTGATGTGTGGGTGTACATTTTGGAGGGAAATGGGTATTGCATTAGTTCAAAAAAAGACAGAGTACTTCTGCTGTCCGTTCTTTGATCCACTAAGGTCTATTCCAGACATTTATTTGAATGAACAGTGCTTCCCAAGTGCGAAAAGTTGAAATATCTGAGATCTATGATCAATAGCAAAGCAACCTGTGATGATGACATCAATCAAAAATGCCCCATAAGTAGAAAGGAAGGCTCACACCGCAGTTGTGCGTCTAGCGCTCACATACGGTTCACAATGTTGGACGATGTACAAAAGGTATGGAGTAAATTAAGGGCAGCTAAGGTAAAGATGCTTCGCATAACAGCAGGGGTGACAAAGCTTGATCGAATAATAAGTTCATAGATCCGTATAAGCCTTCACGTCAAGGAAACCATGTTACGAAAAATAGACCTCGCTGAAAAAGGAAGAAGGAGAAGATTGATTTGCCTTTTTAACAGAATTCAAATGATCTCTTCTTTGAACGCGGCAATACCAGCTGAACCGGTCGTCCTCTATCTTTTGTACGATGGTTTCCTTGACGTAAAGGTTTCCACGGATCTTCGAACTTCTTATTCGATCAAGCTTTTGTACTCCTGCTGTCATGCGAAGCATCTTCATCTCAGCTGCCATTAATTTACTTTCATACTTTTTGTACATCGTCCAAAAAGGCAAATCAATGCACGTTCCAAAGACATCGCGAAGCAGGAGAGGCAGGCATATAACCGCTTGGATCACACGACACAAGCATGTGATTGGCCTCAGTAACCCAGTGATCCAAAATCAGGAGGCCTCTCGATATTTTCTGAAGTCAAATAGGCGAACCTCTTATGCGGTGAAGTGGGAGGGTTATAATCTCTTGTTTTCAGGACATAACCTCGCCGAAACAGGAAGAAGTTCAATCACCCGATAAATCAGATAATGTAATTTGTCTACTCTTATAACAAGAACCAAGATGCGAGATAGAAACATACGAATTAAAATAGAATTAATCTGGCGGAACGAAAACACAAAACATACAACATTTAAATGCGTTTTTCTTGAAACCGTGGGTCTCGTACAACCAATTGACTTCAATTTTTTATTTTTTTTTTGTTTACCCCTTATGATAGAATGGACTTGGTCAGTATAAAAAAAACTGACAATATTTCTGAGTGCTTTGTACTTAAGTTTTTTTTAGTTTCTAAACCTTGGTCGTAGTAATAGACAAATGAGAAATGCTAGGCTCTGACTTTCTTTCTTACTTTGATATTCTATTAAAGAATTTAAACAAGTCTATAAAGTATCAGGGAATTTTTGATCATCCCACGAAATGAAGCCGCCATAAATTACTTTTAATAAACAGAAGTATACATACATACATTTGCGGAAAAAATAAACTTTATTTGTTCGTACTAAAAATAGCATGTATTTTGTACTGGTTTTTGTTGAGATTTCGGTTTATTTGTCGTGCGTGCGTGCGACACCAACTCAAATTATGAAAAGTACAATATAAAGACCACCCGCCTTTATAGTACGTTGGTTTAGTCTTGAAATATATCAGGGGAACTACAATGAACTTATTTGCTTAGGACGCGAAATCACTCCTCATTGTTCTAGTATGTACATATATTAAATAAGACCAATAAAAATTGTTTTGCATAAATGTATATCCTAAACAAACATAAAAGCGATATGGCTACAATTTGAATTATTGTCCATTAGAATAGAAGTTTTATTTGCCTTAACAGGGATTAGAGTAAATATTTGTTGAGGTGTAGAAAATATTGTTCTCGAGAATGAAATACCAGCTCCCAAACTTATTTGCATCAAAACAAACGAATGTCGGGTGAACAAAAGCGTTGGAAATTGTTTAATTAAGAAATTGAATTAAAAACAAAAAATTGAATTATTCATTGGAATTTTAATTATATATATTTTTTGTTAACCCTTTTGTTTTCACAGACTGACGCAGTTATCGCTGCTGGTGGTCTACCAAAACTGGGTGTACTTCTACAGCACTCTAAACACAATATTATCAAGGAGGCTGCTTGGACTGTTAGCAACATCACTGCTGGTAATCAGAAACAAATTCAAGCTGTCATCGATGCTGGTAAGTCTCCTTTGGGTTTTGCCAAACTTGTTTTTGTAATTCTGTTTTTTATATAACTAGCTTAAATTAAGGTAACCCCAAACCAGCGCGTTTTAATCGCTGACACCGCGACGGCGATAAAGAAGTTTCCGAATATGCCCACACCAATGCGGCAGTTTTGTACGTTTGCACGTCTTTATAATCTTGCGGTAGATCGTATAAAATCGGGTATTTTTTCACAAATTCAATTCACCTCAGTATACGCCATACTCATTTCAACAGTGGCAAAAACACTGCATACAGGGACACTAAAAAAAATCGCTGTCGAGGCGTCGAATAATCGCGTTGGTGTGGGCACTCTCATATATACATATATCAGTCAAAACGTTTTTTGAATCACATACAAGAAAACGTATTTTATTTCAACACACCAACCGAAACACATGTACTCGTAACAAAAAGTCATTTCCCTTTTCTGCTTCGTTTGGTGTGTGTTGAGAAAAAACAAAACTGAGTTTGCGATGAAGTTGTGCCAATTTTATTTAACACTTTCATTATTTTATTTAAGCACGAAATAGAGAGTGGTGGATTGGCAACTCCAGCTTCTAAGCTATAGTACACAGTGCAAGTCAGCTCCTGAGAAATTAGATTTTTTTTTATATTAAATTGGTCACCAAAGTTAAAATTTGAAAGTGCTCCAAAACTAGCAAGTGGTCGCAGCTGTATGTAAGTATTGCAAAAGGCTACGTTCAGCTTATATATAATTGGAATTGGAAAAGAACACCAAATGAGCGCCAACAAAATGCAACGGACACCGCCTAAGGGGAACAACAACAACACCGCTGTACCAGCACCGCAAATTAAACGTCGTTTGACCGAAAGATCACCGGAATTACCACTTAGTCAGGAATCGAGTACCCAAGCTGCAACTGTCGTCAACATGCCAGTCAACGATTTAAAAAATCTAATTGAGAATACGATGGCGGCGCTTTTGAACGAGAAACTCAAAAATATGCCTACAAAAGCCGATATCGAAGGGATCTGTGAGACAATTCGTACGCTTCAAAACAACAATGAGTCTCTACAGAAGCAAATACAACAAATGGAAACTCGGTGTGTCACCTTGGAACGTCAAGTGGAGTTCCTAGAAAGAAAAGCCAACGAAAAAAATATTGTAGTGCACTTCCCAGCTGAGAGCGGTATAGATCCGGATGAAAAAGCTACAAGTTTGTGCATGGGGCTATTACAAACAAACAATCCTTCGCTTATTGCAGCAACCCGGGTCATGGGTTCCAGCAACGAGAAACTCGCGAACGCCATTGTCGAGATGCACAACAGAGAGGATGTGGGGCGCATACTCAAGTCATCAGGTAAATTGAAAGGAACCGGCGTCTCCATACATCGAGATTATACTGCAGCATCGCGAGAAAAACGAAAAAGACTACAAAAACTCAAGCGTGATATATTTGCTAAAAATAAAAACATTTATGCACAAATTCGAGGTCACACACTGTTAATCGGTGGAAGAAAATTTTATTTTGACAATGATAACAACCTCAGCTGTGATGGAGGAAGTGGGACGGCGCTACTTCAGCAATTAATATCAGACAACTCGGAAATGTCAAAAGCCAGCGGCTCCGAAACTGGATTAGGGTTACAATATCGCTTTTAATAGTAATGCCGTCTGCCCTTTAAATAGTAGTATAGTATTAAATAGAAATATTAATGAATTGAAAAATTTTAAAATTTTAGCTTATAATAGCCGTATTTTATTATCACTCATGATCCATATGGATCATTGATTTCTATGCAATACAACAACAATACGAGATCTTGCTTTCTATCAGGATCAATTTCATGATCCAGATTTTTTTTTTTTTAATTCCTTGGTAGGTTACACAACCAGACTACAACACACAAGGAAAAATATTCGTTGATCCTGATCTGGATCGTTTTATTTTCGTCGTGTGATCTATATGGATCTTGGGTGATAATAAAATACGGCTAATATAGCAGGCTTAAGAAGCAAGTCTTTGTTTGTGGATTTTTATAGTTATATCAACCAATTTGATTTTGTATTTCTCTTTGAGACATATTTAACAGAGGATAGTTTTAGTTACTTCGAAGGAAAATTTGTAGGCTATTGCTTTAAATGGATACCCGCTGTCAGAACTGGAGTGAGAGGAAGAGCAAGTGGCGGCTGTATCTATGGTTTTAAAAAAGAAATCAAGGGTATTGTGTGCCAATTTGAGACTAGAGATGGGGTATACTTCGTGAATCTGCAGATTGCGGGGAAAAAATTCTACATACTTCCAACTTATATAAACTGCAATTTTTGGGATAGAGATTACGAGAAGATGCATGAGCTGATAATTTGCAACCATAACCCAAACATCCTCATTGTTGGCGACCTGAATTCAAGAATAGGAATGGAAGAAGGAGCGGAAAATGGCAAAGTGGGAAAAAAACGAAACTCTAAGGATCTTATTTGCAATGGGAATGGAAGGAAATTGCTCGAATTGTGCAATTCATACGGACTCCGAGTTCAAAATGGAACCAGTAAAAGTGACAACAACGGCAACTTCACGTTCGTCGGAAAGCAAGGCACATCAGTCATTGACTACAGTTTAATAGGCGGCGAATGGGATTCGTATATAACAGACTTGGAAGTGGGCCAAGTACCTTATTCTGATCACCTTCCTCTCATTGTAACATTTGGCTTTAAAGATATGCATTCGGAAGGAACACGAGCACTAATGCCGCTACCCAAGATGGTATGGAGCACTTCTAAGGCCTCTGTGTACAGAATGCAGCTGGATAGGCATTTACAATCGCGACCGGCGTTAGACTTTAATGGTATGGAAGAAATTATAAAGAACTCTTATCCAGGCTACATGATTAGCAGGAGTAACAAGACGCTTTCAATCCAACCTTGGTTTGACAATGACTGTAGAAGAGCGAGGCATCAGTCCTTTCTATGGCTTAAGTTATTCCGACAGTTCAGTGGTGATTTCTTTAAAGACAAATATATAAATAGTAATAGCATGTATAAGGTTATATGCAGAACAAAAAAGAAGCTGTATTATGAAGCAGAAGCGCGAAGACTGGCCCAGTGCCGCAACGCAGTCCAGTTTTGGGCCCTAGCACGGAAAATCAATGGAAGAAAAGGAGTTATCAGCAGAAACTTGAGCCCGAACATGCTTCTTACATACTTTAGAAACCTACTGAATCCTAATATAATAAGGGTATCATTTCAGTATGCCGCTCCTGGTTTGGATAACGATATACTTGATACACCTATCACCCGAGAAGAAGTAATTAAAGGACTCAATAACCTGAAGGACGGCAAGGCCCCAGGTTCTGATAAGGTACCAGTTGAATTCTATAAGTATGGGACCAATTTATTTATATATAAGCTCGTTATGTTATTTAATAATGTGTTTGAGCAAGAAATGATCCCGCAACAATTTAAAGAAGCTCTAATATACCCTTTGTACAAAAAAGGCTGCCCAGCTGACCCGGCAAACTATCGAGGCATCTCCTTTTTGAATGGCTCTTATAAAGCATTTACTGCAGTCCTTCAAAGACGGCTGACGGCATGGATTGACACCAACAACCTTCTAAAGGAGTACCAGGCCGGATTCAGGCCTGGGTATTCTACCATCGACCATATATTCGTCATGAGAAGTATAGCAGAATCGTACATCTTGCAGGGCAAAAAACTCTATACGTTTTTCGTAGACTTCAAGGCAGCTTTTGACACCGTGGATAGAAATGCTTTGTTCTACAAGCTTTATAACATGGGAATGTCGCGAAAATTTGGAAGAGTTTTGGAAAAGCTTTACGCAGATACTCGGGTAGCGGTAAGGGATGGAGAAGCGAATTCCGAGTGGTTCCAAGCAAAATCAGGAGTCAGACAAGGATGTGCGCTCAGCCCTTGCCTATTTGCGCTATTTATTGACGATCTTACCGATTGCTTGCCAGGAGGTGTACACTTTTCTGGATCATGCATAAAGGCCCTGATGTTTGCTGACGACATAGTTCTGCTTGCAAATTCACCAGAATCTCTCCAGCTTATGATTAATCGTTTATATGAATACTGTTGTTTATGGAGCCTTGTAGTTAACTTGGATAAATCGAAAATTATGATTTTCAAGAAGGGTGGAGGCAGAATGCGGTTGAACGAAAAATGGAAATTTAATGGTGCAGAAGTGGAGGTGGTGACTGAATACAAATACCTGGGGGTGTTACTGACAAAAACCCTTAGTATGGTTAACCATCTTAAGGTAAAGTTAACTCAGGCGAAAACTGCCATAAATACAGCATGGAGTAGATGTCTTGGTAATAAATTCGTAGCTCAGAGCAGTAAGTATAAAATATTTGAGGCAGTCTCCGAATCTATTTTATTTTATGCGGCCCAAGCTTGGGGGTGCAAGTATTTCGATACCGTTGAAAAGCTACTAAGGTACTATATTAAGCGTGCATTTCGTCTTCCACCTAACACGCCTAATTACATCCTTATGCTGGAAACAGGACTGTCCCCACTCTTCATAAAGACCCTGAAATTGCAGATAGATTATGTAATCAAAGTTATGAACATGCCCAACTCCCGCCTGCCGAAAATAGCGGCTCTAAGAGCAATACATACCAAGCGGAGCTGGTATGCAGAATGGTTGGATCTAGCAGATAGCTGTGGTATGGAAATAAATCTAGATGTGGATAACTCTACGAACTGGAAGCCGATACTCTATGATCTCATCGCGAAAGTTGATGCTAAATTTGTGGTTATGTATACAGGAGAAGCTACGAGTTCGGTCCATCGATCCATCTACAGCCGACTGAACCATCACCTAAATGAGAGAAATTATTTTAAAGATGCTTATGAAGTAGAGAAGATATCGATGATGCTAAAGCTAAGAGCAGAACTCTTGAAATTGAACTACATCCCACATAGGGAGGATTTACCATTACTCTGCAGTATTTGCAATCTAGCCGAAAGAGAAGACGTGCTCCATTTTGTTGGCAAATGTCCAATTCTCCGAGAGATTAGAAGAAACAACCTTGGAAGTGATTTTCTAGCGGAAGAAGCAGTAATAGACTTACTTAATGAATTAAACGTTGAGAAACTATTCCAATATTGTAAATTAGCACTTGCTTATCGAGAAAGAATATTGAATGAACATTTTTAAAGATAAAAAAAATCGTATTTAATTATTTGTAAATTTTAATTGTCAATCAGGCAGACGGCAATGCCATGCATTTATTGATTGTATCTTAAATACAAGATTGTAATTTTTATAAGCGACATAAATAAAATCAAATCTAAATCTAAAAATCTAGAGAGTGGTTGGTTAATCCTTACAATCATAAACGAGATGCAAAAGACACATTTAAAAACCTGAAATACTTCAAATTAATACATGAACACGAAATTTGTGTTCTTTAAAAAGGTATTAAAGTATAAATAATTTGGTTGTAGTAACTTGGGGGGCGGTCGGAAGTGGCCAGAACTACATTGCTGCATTGCGCGTAATACTGCCCATTATCGACCGCCCCCAGCATCGGGGTTTCCGGGAAGCACATTAAACGCTATTTTCTAAGTTGACTTTAACTTGTAGTTTGTAAACGTTTTTGATATTTTATTCTGAAGGAACTAATAGCAGGTTAAAAATGTTTTTTTGTTAAATAATTCTATACATACATATATTGCTTATTTTAAGGTGTTTTGTTGTTAGGATGAGACTTGATTGACTGAGATGGCAGGTTGGAGAGTTGTCCTTGTTTAAAAAATGCCTGTCCAATGTCCAAGGCGAAGCCTAAGGAAACATCTGTTCATGCTAGATGTTGTAGTTTTTGAATATGATACCAGGTCAGCATTTGGGTTGATAGTAGTGTAGTAGTGGGTGTATTGGTTTCATGTTTCTTTCCTTTTGTATTTGTAATGCACGTTGACTGGTTTAACGAAGTCTTTTTTCGATGGAGGATATGGTGTCGTGCATGGTTATGTTGCAACGTTTCTTGCTGCTCGATCTGCAACTTCATTACCTTTGATTTCCATGTGTCCTGGTACCCATAGGATTATTGATTTCGATTGGAGTTTTATGGTGTCTCAAATTTTCTTGATGACGGAAGAACGGTTGTTTATATTCCGTATATATAAGTTCCCAAGAGTTATTCTTATAGTTGAGAATATGTTTCCATGGGCGCAGAGTCTTTTTTTAAGTTTAGGAGGCCCATATTCCTTAGGATATAAAAGGCGTTATATGTAGTTAAGGCACATTTCGGTATTCTCCGTTTCAAAAGCGTCCGCTGTAACTGGTGATTTGTATGAATCATAAATTTTGGAAGCTAAGCAAGCTGTTAGGATGTCCCTGCGATCCTCAATCGATGGGAGGCCAGATTCGGCGAGCATATTTTTTATTTGTGTAGTTCTGAAGGCTCTAACCGTGTTCTGATGGCTGCGTGATAAGATGGTTTTAAAATTTGCAAAGTTGATTTCGGACACTTGCCGTAGATAGCCAAACCGTAATCAATCTTGGATAAAAGTATAGTTTTTGTCATGTGGAGAAAGAAATTTAATAATAAACCATTATATATGTATCTAATAATAGTATCACTTGAGGAAATCGACACTACCGCCTCTAGCGAGAATTATCGTATACATTCAATGAACAAATCAATCCTTGACAGGAACCATCCATTTGCACTTTTGCACACTTTAAAGAGAGCAAAGTAAAAGAGAACCAAAACAAACAGCCGATCATAGGTGAAATGTGGGAACAAAAAAAACTTTTACGATCAAGTTTCTACCATGATGTATTTTGTGTGCAGCTTTGTAACTTGTGTATGTACATATATATCCTTCAGAGTTGTAAAAGAATTAATTCTTTTGGGAGGATAATTCTATTGTATTCATCCAGAATGATTTGAAATCTTTTTTCCCCGTGCAGGGACGGGTTAAGAATATCACTGCAGCGCGTTTCTTGGACGTTAGGACAAAAGATTACAAGATGTTCTACTACGGAACGGAAAAGTCTAAGAACGGAATCGGTATCATCCTTGCGGCAGAGCTACTTGGAAACGTCTTGAGCATTTCGAAGTCCAGCGACCGTTTGATGTCTCTCAAACTAGTAATACAAGGAGAGGTGTGGAATATTGTCAGTGCATATACTCCCCACGATGGGTACAATCAGAGAGATAAAGATGCATTTTGGCTAGATTTCCACAATCTCCTTAAGAACATCCCAAAGGAAGAATTTCTGTTTGTTGGAGGAGATTTGAATGGACATGTCGGGAAATCAAACGAAGACTATGAAGACTGCCATGGAGGACTAGGATATGGCACCAGGAACCTTCATGGTGAAGACATCCTAAGAATGTGCAAATCACACGGTCTTATCATGTTAAATACCATGTTCATCAAACAAAGCCGACACCTGATCACTTACAGCAGTGGTGGAGATGAAACTCAGATTGACTACCATTTGGTAGGCAGTTTCATGAAGCCTCTGGTAAAAGATTGCAAAGTGATCCTGGGAGAGACAATCGCTCGGCAACACCGTCTCCTGCTAACAGAATTTTTTATGAAAACACCGAAGAAAAGCAAACAAACAAGGGTCTCTGAGAAAATCAAGTGGTACAATCTGGACAAAGAAAAAGGCGAAGCTTTTGTTTTCGTAATGCAAAATTACCTCTCTCACCCATCAACGGAGCTGAGGATGAAAAGTGCAGAGCACAAAATATGTGGGATTCCCTACAGCGAACTTGCTTAAAGAAGGCCAAATCAATGCTAGGAGCTTCAAAAGGCCACCATCAACACGCCAAAGAAACATGGTGGTGGAGTGATGAAGCTAAGAAAGTGATAAATGAGAAGAAAGCGGCTTTCAAAGCTTGGTCAAAGTGCCCCTCTAATAATAATGACGAAAAAGCTCGCCTCAAAATGGAATACAGATGCTGCAAGAAAAAAGTGGAGAAGAAGTGCACCCAGCTTCAAGCAGAGAGTACGGAGGGCCTGTATCAGGAGCTGGAGAAAATATTTTCCCCGGTTGCTGATGCAAACCAGGCTATCCAGGAGCTGCGAAGACACAATATGAACAAGAGTGCCACTATCTTCAAAATAGCCGCCCAAAGAAGGAAGAATGCTCAGGAGATTCGTTCGCCAAAGTTCATTAGCAATGCTCATGGCCAGCTTCTTCTGGATGACGACAAAATTCTGCAGAGGTGGCGGCAGTATTGTGAAGAGCTTTTGAATGAACAGTTTCCTCGGCTATACTTTCCAAGAGCCACCTCTAACTGTGAAGAAATAGCCGACATTACAGTCGAAGAAGTTAGTGAGGCGGTCAAATACTCCAAAAAACGAAAAGCGGTTGGGCCAGACGAAATACCCTCTGAGTTCTGGAAAAAGATGGGAGACATCAGGTTCAGATGGCTCAGAATTCTCATCTCCAAATTCGTGAGAGGTGATCCAATGCCGAATCAATGGAGGGAAAGTTACCTCATCCCTGTATACCAAGGGAAGGGTGATACGCGAAACTGTGATAACTACCGTTCGATCAAGCTGATGTCACACACCATGAAGATCGTTGAGCGGGTATTAGGTGGCCGACTGCGAAAAATAATACGGCTATCTGATGATCAGTGCTGGTTTGTCTCGGGTAAATCAACCACAGATGCAATCCAAAGTATAAGGATCATAATGGAAAAACATCGTGATTCCTTAAGGGATTTGCATATTGTATTGGTTGACTTTGAAAAGGCATTCGACAGACAACCACGAGATCTGATATGGGTGGCGCTAAGACATCGAGGGGTTCCAGAAACCTATGTACAGATGATCATGGACATGTACGAAGGAGCAAAGACAAGAGTAAGATGCCCCGCTGGAGTAACCGAAGAGTTCCCAATCAAAGTCGGGGTGCACCAGGGAAGCGTTTTATGTCGTTTGCTCTTTATTACAGTCCTTGATTATCTGCTTGAAGGTAAAGTGATGGACCCCAAGGTACATCAGTTATTCTTTGCTGACGATGGAGCCATCATAAGTGAGGATCCTACATCCCTGCAACGAGCATTTGATATGTGGGTGGACGTTTTCGAGGGAAATGGGTATCGCATTAGTTCAAAAAAGACAGAGTACTTGTGCTGCCCGTTCTCTGATCCACTCAGGCCTATTCCAGACATTTATTTGAATGGAACAGTGCTTCCCAAGTGCGAAAAGTTCAAGTATCTGGGATCTATGATCAATAGCAAGGCAACTTGTGATGACGACATCAATCATCGTGTAAGCGTAGGGTGGATGAAGTGGCGAGAAAATTCCGCTATATTCTGTGACAGAAAAATGCCCCCTAAGTTAAAAGGAAGGCTCTACACCGCAGTTGTGCGTCCAGCGCTCACATACGGTTCACAATGTTGGACGATGTACAAAAAGTATGAGAGTAAATTAACGGCAGCTGAGATGAAGATGCTTCGCATGACAGCAGGAGTGACCAAGCTTGATCGAATAAGAAGTTCGAAGATCCGTGGAAGCTTTCACATCAAGGAAACCATCGTACAAAAATTAGAGCGCGACCGGCTCAGCTGGTATTGCCACGTTCAAAGAAGAGATCATTTGAACCCTGTAAAAAAGGCAATATCTATGCACGTTCCAAAGACATCGCGATGTAGGATAGGCAGGCCTATAAACGCCTGGATCAGACAAATGCGACGACATCGGCATTTTATTGGGCTCAGTAACCGAGTGATCCAAAATCGGCAGGCCTGCCGATATTTTCTGAGGTGAAATAGGCGAACCCCACAGGCGGATCAGTAGAAATGCGGTGAAGTGGGAGGGCTGTGATCCCTTGTTTTCGGATCATAGCCTCGCTGATAAAAGGAAGAAGAAGATTTGAAATCTTTTTGCTAAAAAAACTGCGATTTAAAAAAACCTAAGTCATCAATCTTTCGAAGTCAGTGATTAGTGCATTCTACTTTTAATAATCATTGATTTAAGTCATATGATTGTATTCTTTTGAATTACATTGATGAATTCACTTGATGTTAGCTGAAGTCCGCTGTGAATTCACATACTCGTAAAATCAGTTGAAGTCAGTGAATTCAATAGAAATAATTTGAATTCATTTGACTTCAATGGGTGCCTATTTTTTAATTTTTCAATGATTCATGAGTAATCTCGCTTACGATTTTTCCAAGTCTTACTGGTTGCAGAAGCAAATCATTTTGAAGTGAATTCACTGACTTCAAATGAATTAAAAAAATGTTAGTTCAATTCTTTGACTTCAACTGATTTAAAATGAATTCCCTAATGACTTCAATGAAATACAATATATGAATTCACTGCTGACTTCAACTTACATTAAATGAATTCAATTGACTTCCAAAAAGGATTTCAATTCTATGATTGCTAAAAATTGAATGCCCCAATCATTGACTTCAAAAGAACGGTGATTTAAGTTTTTTTTTCAAATCGCAGTCTTTCTTGAATTCGATTACATCAATCAACAATTTGAATTCTTTTTTTTTTTTTTGAATTTGGTGAATGTATTCTTTTACAACTCTGATATCCTTTTTGGTTCTGGCGGCTGAGATTTTGCTTTTTTTACAATTCACTCGCGTTAGAAGGGCTCGACTTCCCTTTTTTATGCAATGTTTGGATACATACGTATGTAGCGTGAGCATTAATCAGATAAAGATTAGACAGAAAGAGCGTATCGATGAACATTGGTCATAAATGACTAGATTATAATGGAGAGGAAAAATACAGTTCGGAAGAGCATTCCACATACTTATGTATGTACGTGTTGTGATTGTGTAGCTCATGCATTTTTTTTTCTTTTTTATATATATATATATTTTCTTTATTATTTTACATCTGTCCACTGGACATTAAGTAATTGTTTTTACAATGAGCATTACAGTAGTTATATGGCCATTGCCTTAAAGAACCTTATTGGTTATACAATATATACATATGTACATAAAACATTTACAGGTAAGACAGAAGTTTAAAAATTAAGGAATTAACATGAATTGTAAAATAATGTAAAAGTAGATATAGGTAGATACATTTTTTTTCCGAGGGTAGGTGAAAAATCTTCCATAGACACTATGAGAATAGGCAACGCGTGCTCATAGTAGTGTCAGATTCTTACTGACTAAAAAAAACACCACCCCTCGATATAAATTTGTTAGATATCGCAACTAAGTAGTAACTTATCAAGCAATTTTTCTATCACGAAATAAAATCGTTTGGCAGGTTATTTTCCACTGAAAGATCCTGAATGTTCCGTAATCCAGACGCGGTTAATCATTATCTCGCCAAGTCGAAGGGTTTCGTCCTTTGTAGTCGGCGCAATAAATTGCTCTCATCCAAAATTTGTAGGACTGTATTGTTGACATGTCCGATTAGTCGGTTTCTATGCTTTCTCGCGAAGCTTCTAGTTTCAGCTTCGATTGTCGGAATTCCGAGATCCCTGTGTGTCGTTGCTAATATACCACGGTCTTTGGACAATTTCTCTTAGCACTTTATTTTGAAAAGTTTGTAAAATATTGGCATTTGTTTTCTTGGTACAACCCCAAAGTTGTATACCGTAGGTCCACACCGGCTTTAGCACTTGCTTGTATAAAAGCAGTTTGTTCTCAGTACTGAGCTGGGAATGTTTTCCGAGTAACCAGTTCATTTCTCTATATTTGATTTCGAGTTCTTTACGCTTCATTTCCCGTGCGAATTCTATTTCAGCCTTGCGTCAAGTGTCATTCCCAGGTATTTGCCCTCGTTTGCAAAAGGTATTCGGGCCGAGTTTAGGAAAATTGGCAAGGCATTAGTTTTCTTGTAAGTGAAATTCACATGAACAGATTTAGATTGGAGTTTTGGAGTTTTTCAGTCGTCTCTTCGATTGTTTTACCTACTGCTAGGATAGCGGTGTCATCGGCAAATGTAACAAGGATAATGCCATCTTCGTTCGATATATTACGTGTGTATAACAAATAGAGAACCGGCCCAAGAACGCTTCCTTCGGTACGCCGGCCGAAATTTCTTTGAGCTTGGAGTATTCGACTCCATGTCTAACACGAAAGAGTATTCCCGAGATATGAGTCTAGAACATCGTATAAGCATACAGGGAGAACTTGTCGTAGTTTGCATTTCAAGACATCATGCCACACCTTATCAAAGGCTTGCGAGACGTCAAGAAATACGCTTGAGCAAATCTTTTTTTTTCTTCAAGTGCTTTCTCGATTACATCAGTAATTCTATGCACCTGGTCAATCGTCGAATGCTTACTTCTGAACCCAAACTGGTGGTCGGTTGGAGACGCCTTAGTAATATCCTCTCGAAAATGTTGGATATGACTGCAAAAAGCGAAATTGGTCTATAAGATTTCAGACCTCATTTGGCGGTTTTCCCGGTTTTAAAAGCATTATGACTTCCGCAATTTTCCATTAGCTCGGCACGTGTTTTAATCTGAGCGCAGCATTTACAATATGAAGAACCTCAATGCTTTTCTAGGTAAAACTTTGAGAATTTCTCCGGTAATCAAATCATAACCAGGAGCTTTCTTAGGTTTTAGATTCTTGATTTCATGTTTAAGTTGCCTTAGTGTTGCGCTTGTGCGTGTTAGATAGTCAGATGGTAAACCCAGTCTATTTATGTTGTCGTAAACCACTTGACCATCGTTTAAAGGTTTAAAGGTTTCTTCCAGGTGGGCCGCAAAGACGCTTTTTTTTTATCTTCCCTTGCCAATTCATTTTGACTTAATTTAATTGGTGGCGTGGGGACTTTGGACCTTTTGGTGCCTTTTTACGGCACTCCAAAGTGAATAATTGGAATCTTTTATCGCTGTTAAACTTTCAAGGTAAGAGCCTATCGCACGATTCTTAAAATCCTTAATAGTCTTCTTCAACGAATTGCACGAGACGATTTAAGTGTGCTTTATCTTGCGGAGCACGACTCTGTTGCCATTTCTTACGCGCTTTTCTTTTTTCCTTGACCAATTCTTTTATTTCCGGAAGACATCGTAAACCGTATCTATCCGGCGTTTTCCTTGGATTGGGAGTATTATTCCAAGAGGCGAGCTGTACGATCTCAATGAACCGAACAACTTCAACCTTAAGTTCATAGGGTGTCGTAAGTGGAACGCTCAGTTCAACATTATCTTCAATTTCGTTCATAAAGCCTTTCCAGTTAGTTGTTCGACCAATTAATCTTGCTGGCTCTAGGTTATAGACTAGTTTTTCGCTCAATGTCAAAATAACAAGGGAATGATCAGACGACAGATCAAAGCTGTCTTTAACTTGTATGCGGTTGGTAGATATTCCTTTCACAACGAAAAAAATCGATCAGGTCAGGTATTTTCGAAGTATTAGTTGGCCAGTAAGTCGGTTTACCAATCGTGCACAGTTGCAAAGTTTCCAGCTCTATCTTTAGGTCTTCGGATTATTCAACGCAGTTTTTAATAAACAAGGATGATCCGTCTCTCGCTTTTCCCGAAGGGTGGCAAGCGTGGTAATCATTATAGCCTTTTATATTTAAATGCGATTCGTTTTTTTACTTGGGTTTCAGAAATTAAGCAAATATCAATATCTTTTTCACACATACGAGTAAATATTTCCAGTTCGTGAAGTTTTTGCAAAAGTCCGTTTGCATTCCAAGTACATATTTTTAACATTCGTTTGTCATTCATATTCTAGTTAAAGTACACGTTTTCCGTGAATTATTTTTAAGCCTAACCAGCCTATCGAGAATAATTTTATTTATTTTGCTTTGCTCTTAAAATTTCTTGAGAATAACTGAGAAAACATAAGAGACAGGGTCCGTCGAAATTTCAACGCTTTTTGCTTTCTCGGATACCGCGGCATGAGCGTAAGTAACCCGGTGGCTTTTTCAATGTTAACTTTTCAGTACCGTTTCTTTTAAGAACAGAGGTCGAGGATTTCTCTGTTGTCACTTTTTCCCTCACATTTTTGCGCTCTGAACCCGGTAGTTTCAGTTTGCCTACTTTCTTCTGCGCGATCTTGCGCTATGGCTTAGTTTGCAGTTTTGATTTTATATTCAACTTTTTTGCAACTCCTTAGCTACTTCAATTTGCCGGGTGCTTTCCCTTTCGCAGAGGTTTGTTTGTCTACTCTACAAACTTGGGAGGGGTGGTTTCTGGCGCATTTCACACATCCCGGTTCTTTTCGGCAATACGTTTGCGTATGATTGAATCCTTAACATCGTTTGCACTGAGGTATCAACCTTGTATTCTTGCACACTACGACATTCAGAATTGTTTTTATTTCGTAAATCTTATCTAAACTCTCAGCTTTATCAAAGGTTAGCATAAAAAGAGGAAGCTCGCGCTTTACCGTCGTTTCCTCGCCTTCCAATTTTTGTTTTTCCCGTTTAATTAAATTTACCGCATCGACGATTTTAAAGTTTTTGTTCTTCAAATCGTGAACAGCATCTTCCTTTAAGCATGAGGCATGAAGACCTCGCTGATAAAAGGAAGAAGAAGATTTGAAATCTTTTTGCTAAAAAAACTGCGATTTAAAAAAACCTAAGTCATCAATCTTTCGAAGTCAGTGATTAGTGCATTCTACTTTTAATAATCATTGATTTAAGTCATATGATTGTATTCTTTTGAATTACATTGATGAATTCACTTGATGTTAGCTGAAGTCCGCTGTGAATTCACATACTCGTAAAATCAGTTGAAGTCAGTGAATTCAATAGAAATAATTTGAATTCATTTGACTTAGCTACGACTCGTATCGGTCTTTCAGATTTATTTTCCTAAGTATACCACTGAATATTTTCAGTATTAAGTTTATTAGATACTAAGCGGTAACTGTCTGAGTCCTTCACGTTTACTTTCCATTTGTTGTTGTTGAGCGATGTTATTTCAAAATCGGATAGCAACAGAGGTTTAAGAATAGAATGCTGTTATTAGGAAATAATTCCATGGAAAAGAAATATGTATCATGAATGACAATTCAGGAGAATTTTCAACGCAATCGTGACATTTAATTTTTCCCCGATGAATTTTTTCCCTATTTTTAGTAGGTAGCTAATTTTTGTTCGGGGGAAAAATTCCGAGGGAAAATTTATCCACGATAACCCTGATTATCTTAAGTCTCTATAAAGAAACAGTTATACATATGTATCATCACTCATGTTACCAAAACCTTGTCACGCAGTGTAATCAGTGTTATTGGGGACGTATGAACTCGCAGCAGACTCATTACAAGGTTTCGCTATATCCTTAAAGGCTTTATTTTCTCCTTAAGTACATTTAATTCTTTTCTTAGGTCTTCGCAGAGAAGTTCCATTTTACTTAGCCTGGTCCGGAGTTCCATATTTTCGTCCGTAAGGCTTTGAATTTTCGCTGAAGTTCGTTGTTTGTACGTCGACACTATCGATGTCGCCGGACTTCTAGTTCCGCACGTTTTTATGGTAGATCTTGATAGTGGAGATCGAACTACCCTAGTACCTTTTTTTTTAAAAAAAAAGGGTCAGATGAACGTAATAAATGGCTCTCCCCAGAATTCGTAGAGCCGACCTCCGAAGAGGGTGGATTTTCCAGTGTACTTGGACTGCCACCTTAGGTATTCAAATCTTTTGTTTTGTTCATTGCATATTTTTGTATACGCCATACTCGGTATACGGAGGGCGGATTTAAACACAACTTTTTCGTTCATATCCTGGTTAGTAGGTCGGACGGTCTTATTCGTTTCAACCTTCGTATATGCGCGTCCTCTTGGGCGGGGAGAGAGTTAATTTCATAGTTTTCATGGTAAAGAATTCGAATTTGGTGTTCTTTACTAGAATTTTGAATTTCTTCGATTGCTGTCGGTATGTTGAGATCCTTGTGTATATTCTTGTTTGAGGATGCTGTTCAAAACCTGACCAACTGTTTTGAACTGGCGTGTCCAATGACAAAAAACTCCTGCAGAACGCCGGTTCCCTGGTGGAGCCCGGAACTGCAGCGGCTTAGGAAAGAATCCAGAAAACTTCTGAATAGGTCTCTTAAGACAGATTTAGAAGGTGACTGGAATCTCTTTAGATCGAAGCAAAAAGACTAAGAAGTTAATTCGTTTGTCGAAAAGTGCTTCTTATAGAGATTTTTGTGAAAAGATCGAGACACTCGGTGAAACCAGTAGGTTGGTTAAAGTCCTCAAAAGAGGTAAGCCGACCAAACCGGAGTCACTCAGACGGTCTGATGGCAAGTTTACTGAGACAAAAGCGGAAACTTTTAGTCTTCTGCTGGAGACTCACTTTCCTGACAATCGGATAATCACTAGGTCGCAGCTTGGCCCGCTTACCCAGGCTGAGCTTGATCTAAGTCAGAAAACTCGGCGCAGCTGGTATATTGCATCAGCCGTGGTAACAGATGAGGCCATCAAATATGCTGTGGCATCTTTTGATGGTTTCAAATCGCCTGGCACCGATGGAATATATCCGGCTATGCTGCAACAGGGTATAGATCAGCTATTGGCAACTCTGAAAAGAATTTTCACCGCTGGCTTGGCGTTGGCATATATTCCTACACCTTGGCGGACAGTCAGAGTAGCTTTCATACCGAAAATTGGTAAGGAAGACTATTCGCTCCCCAAGAGTTTCAGACCTAAAAGTTTGACATCCTTCTTACTGAAAAGTATGGAGAGACTGGTAGAATTTCACGTGCGCAAAGTTGCTTTGAAACTGCATCCACTATCTGATATGCAGCATGCTTATCAGCGTGGGAAATCTAGTGGCCAGAATTGAATGCGCGCTTGATAGGAGAGAATACGCGATGGGTATCTTCATCGACATTGAGGGTGCTTTTGACAATGCGGGGTAGAAGAAACATTAGTGTTGTGGATTAAAGCAATGCTAATGAATAGAACTTTGGTAGTGGATGCGGATTGTGGCCAATATGTTCACCCTTATCGTGGAATCCGCCGGGGGAATTATTCACCGAAAAAAATATTTCGGTATCGTCAAATCCGCAAAGCGAACAGTTCCCCGTGTCGGTAATGTGAACGAGTTCCACTGCATCGTGGAAAACGTTCGGATCGAATCTCCCCATACATTTCACCCCCGCAGCTATTTCATTGCGGATTTGGTTGTTAGTGTATGAAATCTTACGTTGCTTCTGGTAGTTCCATTATATTTTCCGTGTTTGCTCTTAATTGAGAGTGCCTCCTCCTGTGTGAAGATGATCTTTCATGAAAAACCAATGAAACGCTATCTATTTTCGCACAAAATTAATTTTTTATTTCCCAATTGGATTTTCACAAAGCACACATGTGTTTCAAACGAGCTGTCACAACAGAACTTCCTAATCGACAACAGTGGTCGGTAAGGAAGATTATCCGACGGATTCCACGATAGTGTTTTTATGTTCACGTGAAACGAATAGGTGAAGTGAAACTCAGATCCGACGGATTCCACGATAGGGGTGGTTATGACAGGGGTAAACAGGGGCTGTCCGCAAGGTGGCGTTCTGTCTCCATTGTTATGGTGCGTGGTGGTCGACTCTCTGTTGAACACTCTAAATAGTTCTAACGTCTACGCTCAGGCATATGCGGATGATGTCGCCGTACTTTCTGTCGGGCCATGCCTGGCGACGGTCTGTGCTAACGCGCAGGCGGCGCTGGACATGATCGATGAATGGTGTACTAGGAGTGGGCTTTCGGTGAATCCTCTTAAAACTGAGGTTGTTCTTTTTACGAGAAGGAGGATTTCGACCGGTCTGACTCAGCCAGTACTAAAAGGCGTCACCATTCGCATTTCCAATGAAGCCAAATATCTGGGAGTGATTTTGGATAAGAAACTTCATTGGTCCAAACACGTCGAGTCGAAAACATCCAAGGCGCTCTCAGTCTTCTGGCAGTGTAAGGGTGCTTTTGGCAAGACTTGGGGCTTATCACCGAATAAGGTTCTCTGGATCTACACGGCTATGATAAGACCATTCCTCGCATATGCGTCGGTTGTTTGGTGGAAGGGGCTCTCGCGTAAATATGTCGTTGCTTTTTGCTCGAAACTCCAAAGAACGGCTTGTCTCGGCTGCTCAGGAGCTTTCCCGAGTACGCCTGGCTCTGCTCTAGACGCTTTGCTGAACTTACCTCCCCTTGATACTTATATCATGGGTTGCACTATCAAAGCCATCCATCGTCTTAGGCGGGGCGGTTTTTGGTATACTCCACACTGTAACTTTGATGAACTTGCGCGACACTTATCTTACGACTCCTGTCTTATGGATATGCCGTCTGATGTAATGACACCAGAACTCCAGCTGATGCGCAAATTCAGAGTCGACTTTCCTTGTTTCCAGGACTGGCTTCGGTCAGAGTATGAGCCGGGAATGGAATGTAGTCGTATTTTCAGGGATGGTTCCAAAACCAGTCAAAGGTCTGGCGCTGGGGTCTTCGTGGAAGTCGACAACATCAGACTTCACTTCTCGTTAGGCAAATATGCGTCTGTTTTCCAAGCGGAAACTTATGCAATCCTAATGGCCATGAACTATGTTGCGAAGAACAGGTGAAAGGGACGTAGCATTTGTGTCTGTAGTGACAGTCAGGCTGCGCTTAAGGCCTTGCTTAACCCTTTAACCACTTCCAAAATAGTTCGTGAAACCAAAAACTCTTTGAACTCGGTCGCAAGGCTGAATTCTCTGTCTCTTATCTGGGTCCCATGTCACACTGGGATCTTGGGGAACGAGATCTCCGATGAGATTGCTAGACAAGGCTCAGAGGAGGTTTTCTCAGGTCCCGAACCCGTGTTGGGTCCTCCAGCGTCCTCGGTTAGGGCTTCCATTGACGATTGGGTCTCACACTCTCCAGGTTGCAGGTTGACTAAACGCATGCTCCCGGACGTCTGTAAGAAATCAGCGGCATTCTTGCTGTCTCTCAGTAGAAAAGACTGTAGACAACTTATTGGCGTCTTGACAGGCCACTTCGCTTTTGCCAAGCACCTTAACGTGTAAGGCTTAAGTGACACTACAATTTGCGACGCTTGTGGAGAGAGCGAAGACACCGCGGAACATTATCTCTGTGAGTGTCCGGCCTTTGCTCGTATCAGGTGGCAGATCTTCGGTGTGGATGTGGTGAGTGCTGGTACTGTAAGCTCCTCATCACTGAAGTGCTTGCTTGGCTTTCTTCGAAAGTCAAGGAAATTCCAACAAAATGGGTAAATCAGGGTTTGCTCTCTGGCAGTACAATGGACCAGTTGTGTCTGAGTGCTCCAGTCGAGTGTTTCCTATCCCGACAAAAAAAAAAAAAATAATAATATTCTTGTTTGATACGTACCAGGCTGCATTCACTATTGTGCGTAGAATTTTGTTTTGAAGTTTTTGGATGATGTCAATATTTGTTTTGCTGGTTACACCCCAGAGTTGTATACCGTATGTCCAAATTGGCTTTATGATTGTCGTGTAGCTAGCTTCTCATAGCTTGTTGTCAACTGAAAGTACTGAATTTCTTCCCAGCATCCAGGAGTGTAGTCTGAATTTATCTTTAATTTGATTTCTCTTAAGGGCGATGCAGTCTTTATATACAAACTGTAGAAGCTGTGTTCGGATAAACGGTGTTAAATCAATACCTTTTACTGTGGGCGTTGGACTCCGCCGGGGGTGCGTTTTGTCACCTCTCCTCTTCATTGTATTGTTACACAATTCGCCGATCAAGCCGAACACTTCCAAAGTTGCGACGGACGGTGGTGACAAAAAGAACAGAGTTTTTTCTGGTTCCCGAGAGGGTTTTTTTTTAATTTTTTATTTATTTCAATAAAATGTTTTTAACTAAATTTACGTTTAACAAAAAAATAAAATCTAGTAAATTTTTTTCTTTAGGCTTATAATCTGCGCGTCTCTAATATCGGCTGTCAACGCTGACCAAAATAAACTCATCGCTGGGCTTCTGATAACCTCCTTTTATATTTGGCTCTGGCTTTCCCGACAAATTACTAACTTTCCAATTCGTCGCTGGAATTCCATCCGCCAAGAATCTGGAAAGTTCTGGTACATTCAGGTTAACAGCTACGAGATGTTTCTCAGGGCTTCTCTGTGGTTTAGGTTTCTTCGTCGGCTTGTGCGCTCGCGTAACAGTATATATGGATTGGATGTTGCAGCACAGCCGTGGCGGGGAATGTTTCGAAGTGGGAGACCTAAGGATTAGTCATCTGCTCTTTGCGGATGATTTGGTCATCTTTGGGTCCTCTCAAACCGAACTTCAGCGCGCACTCATTTCCAAAAAACCCATTCAATGCACTCTGCATGTTAGTGGAGTTCCACTGAAGCAGGTGGATAAGTTTAAGTACCTCGGGGTCCTATTCACGAGTGATGGGAAGAGCAATGCCGAGTTATCCTGTAGAATTGGTCAGGCTGGATCAATTTTGAGAGAGCTAGGCCAATCTGTTGTAAGGAAGGCTGAACTTAGTGTTCAAGCTAAGCTATCGGTTTTTAACTCGGTGTATGTTCCAACTCTAACCTATGGTCATGAAATTTGGATAGTGACCGAAAGAATAAGATCGCGGGTACAAGCTGCCAAAATGAGGTTCCTTCGCGGTGTTGCTGGAATAACTCATAGGGATCGAGTGCGCAACACCAGAATACGCGAGGCGCTCAATGTTGAGCAGCTACTTCTCCGAACGGAACGATCTATGCTTCGATGGTTTGGTCACGTAGTGCGTATGCCCCCAGACCGGCTTCCAAGACGTGCCATGGTGGCCGTGGCATCTGGTAGGCGACCCCGCGGTAGGCGACCCCGCGGTAGGCCTAGAAATAGATGGTTGGACCAAGTCGGGCATCTCTCCTGGAGTCGTCTAGGGATTCCTCCTGATGAATTGGAGTCAATGGCGGAGGATCGAGAAGGATGGAGGGTCCACCTGAGCATCCTACCCCCACGACCCTCATGAAGGATTAGCGGGCCATTGAAAGTGTATGTATGTATGTATGATTTCTCTTATTGTATATGTTGTTTCCATGTTAGTTTGTTGTCTATAAACATACATTCTCAAGTCACAATCCGCATCCACTATCAAAGTTCTATTCATTAGCATTGCCTTAATCCACAACACTAATGTTTCATCTACTCTGTGTTGTCTGGCCGAGTCGCACATGCAGTTAAAAGTCGCATTGTCAAAAGCACCCTCAATGTCGATGAAGGTACCCATCGCGTATTCTTTCCTATCAAGCGCGCATTCAATTCTGGCCACTAGATTTTGAAGTGCGGTCTCGCAGGATTTCCCACGCTGATAAGCATGCTGCATATCAGATAGTGGATGCAGCTTCAAAGCAACTTTGCGCATGTGAAATTCTACCAGTCTCTCCATACTTTTCAGTAAAAAGGATGTCAAACTTATAGGTCTGAAACTCTTGGGTAGCGAATAGTCCTCCTTACCAATTTTCGGTATGAAAGCTACTCTGACTGTCCGCCAAGGTTTAGGAATATATGTCAAGCGGTAAAAATCTTTTTCAGAGTTGGCACCAGCTGATCTATACCCTGTTGCAGCATAGCTGGATATATTCCATCGGAATGCCACAGCATATTTGATGGCCTCAACTGTTATCACGGCTGATCCAGTATACCAGCTGCGCCGAGTTTTCTAACTTAGATCAAGCTCAGCCTGGGTAAGCGGGCCAAACTGCGACCTATTGATTATCTGATTGCCAGGAAACTAGTCTACAGCAGAAGTTTCCGCTTTCTTCTCAGTAAACTTGCCATCAGACCGTCTGAGTGACTCCGGTTTGGTCGGCTTACCCCTTTTGAGGACTTTAACCAACCTACTGGTTTCACCGAGTATCTCAACCTTTTCACAAAAAAAACTTTATAAGAAGCACTTTTCGACAACCGAATTAACTTCTTATAGTCTTTTTGCTTCGATCTAAAAAGATCCCAGTTACCTTCTAAATTTGTCTTGAGAGACCTATTTAGAAGTTTTCTGGATTGTTTCCTAAGTCTCTGCAGTTCTGGGCTCCACCAGGGAACGGGCGTTCTGCAGGAGTTTTTTGTCAGTTCAAAACGTTTCAAAACGTTTTGAACGTTAGTTCAAAACAGTTGGTAAGAACTCTGGTCAGGTTTTGAACAGCATCCTCAATCTTTCGTTTCGCTCTGAGTTTAGTTTGAATTTTGACAGATCTGTCTAGCTCTTCCCTAAACCGCACCCACTTGGTTTTCCTCGGATTCCTCCTCTCCTGCAAAGTTAAAGCTTCGCATTCGATTTGGAAAACGATGTACGAGTATCTGTGGTCTAATAAGGACACTTCCGACAGTATCCTCCAGTTAGTAATCGACTTGAAGTACCTATTAGATAAAGTCAAGTCAATTACCTCCTGCCTACTTGCCGTAACAAAAGTTGGCTGGGAGCCAACATTTACTATCATCTGCCATACCAGATGATAGTAAAAAGTCTATGAGATGGTTTCCTCGTATGTTGCATTTGCTGCTGCCCCAGACTGTATTCTTAGCATTAGCATCGTAACATATCTCCCGAGTGTCACAATACTTTAAAAGTTCGGCAACCGCCTTCGGTGGTGGAGGCATTACCGAATCATAAGAGAAATAAAGCCACACAACGACGAAAGTTTTCCAACTTCCGTTCGTTTTGTCCAAGCTTGCTTACTGAGAGGAATTTCGGCACAATAAGACAAGCTCTCGGTCTTTCATATCGCTCGTCACATAGCACCATTACTCCACGAACACCTCCAAAAGCACGTATGCGCTTGTTCCGCACATATGGTTCCTGGATAGATGTTAAGTGGGGTTTTGTACGCACTACGGAAAGTCTACTACTTAAGAGAGCGGTAGCAGCCTCGGGGTGATGCAGGTTGATCTGTGAAAATATCATAGATATAGTCGGTGGTTTCCGCACATTACTTTCACTCATTTGGAAATTAAGCGCGCGTTCTCTTAATAGGCATGAGAACTACAAAACAAGTCCCCAAGGGTGGTATTTTCGGCACTGCATTGCTTATTCATTCAAGAGTTTACTGCGAGGAGCACTTCACCATGAAGGTTCCGCTCTTTAACGCACAGCTCTCCACTTGAATGCATGCATTTGCTACCGAAGCCAGCTCCCACAAACGATCTTCGCAGTGTTTGCACTCCGCGTCGGTCACCTTGTGATCATTGCCAGCTCTTGCGATTCGTAACGTAAGAGCGGAGAAAGCAGTTTCACTATACAGAATCTGCTCCCTTCGCTCCTTCGATCCGGGTTGCTTCTTACCGAGGGTCTTATCCGCGTCAGCCAATTTCTGTCCGCAGGTGCTAGAGCTTTTAGAAGTTCCAGCACGCGCATCACCCAGATTTTGTGCGCGGGTAATACCTCCGGCTTGAGGCTTCTTGGTAGAAGGGTGAGCACCTGATGCACCCACGCTTCCGCCGAGACGAGCACCCTTACCCGTGGCTTTGCCTGCGTCTGCCATTTTCTGTCGGCTAGTGCTAGGACCTATAGGGGTAACAGCACCAGTATCACTCAGATTTTGTGCGCAGATAACGCCACCAGTAATTGTGTATCCAGCAGAGGGGCGCGCATCAGATGCGCACACGCTTTCACCGATGAAAGTAGGCGAAACTTGCTTCGTCCGCTTTGACCTGTTCAAGCCAACCGAAGGGGAGCCGGCGTTGGGTCCGAGGGATAGATTGACTCCAGTTCGAGTACTTTCTGCCGACCTATGCCTCTTTCCCGCCGCCATTGAGGGATGACTGCTATCGGCGCTTGCGCCCTCAGCTGACTGCAGCCGAAAAGACCACGGGTGGATTGTCACTTACGCGAGTACCACCTGGAGTAGACATCTCAATCGTTTCTTCCATCATACTATCAACAGGATTTGCGCCACACTCAAGACGCAAGCACACGGCACCTAGCAAATAAGGACGGTAAGAACAAATTTCGTCTGATGAGAATGCTATTAGATGTAAAGGGTGTCCCATAATTCACGCAAAATGTAATTTTAATAGAAAATACAGATTTTTAATTAGAAAGCATAAATTTTTTCTTGATTCATAGAGTATACAGATTGGGGTTATGTATGGAATAGCACATCGGATAAATGGCCGCCACGGCTTTGCTGGCAAGGACGTACTCTTTTATTGAAATTTTCTATGACCGTTTCGCATAAATGCGGCTGAATTTCATTAACACACCCCTCAATTTCCTCTTTCAAGGCGTTGGTGGTCGTGGGCTTGTTTGCATAGAACTTTGACTTCAAAAAACCCCAAAGAAAAAGTCCAATGGCGTTAAATCGCAAGATCTGGATGGCCAATTCTGATCGCAAGAACGGCCGATTACACGATTAGGAAATGACTCATGTAGTAATTGAATTGTTTCTCTGGCTGTATGGCATGTGGCGCCGTCTTGTTGAAACCACATGTTGGTCACATCCATATCTTGTAATTTAGGCACTAAAAACTGGGTTATCATGTGACGATAACGAACACCATTAATTGTTACTGCCTGAACAGCCGCATTTTCGAAGAAGAATGTTCCGATAATGCCTCCAGCCCAAAATTCGCACCAAACAGTCACGCGTTGTGGATGCATTTGTTTCTTAACAATTTTCTGAACCCTAAATGCGACAATTTTGATGATTAACGAAGCCATCAAGATGAAAAGCTTCATCATTTCGTACGAAAATTGCGGACTGTAGCTGACAAACTTCATTATTTTTAAAATATTGCTCAATAATGAAAATGCGTTGTTCTTTCGTATAGCGCTCCATTTTTACTAACCCCGAAATGTCAGCTGTCACATTGTTATCTTTTTTTTCCGTTGGCACCACTGTACTATTAAATGGCGCAAAATTCAAATTTTGTGTGAATAATGGGACACCCTTTATATGCAATGATAATACTTAACCGGGGAGCTAGTTTTTTTCTTAGATTTAAACAATGTTCTTTAAACTCAAACTTTTATTATTATTTTTATTATTTTTAACATAGGAATTGAAATATAACAGAGGTGCGCACTAGCAGCGGAAGCTTTCAGCTCGATTAAATCGATATAATTATTATATAATTAACTTAGTGCTATAAATAAAGTTATTTATTTTTACAATATTGGCATGGTTAATCGTATTCAACATAACAGACGAGTATACTTATTTTTTATCTGACAAAAAAGTAGTGATTGCTTTGGAGACAGGGCATTGAACTTGGCACAGGATGTGTTCAATATTTATGCTGTTTTTCCATGTTGGATAAACTGGTGTATGAACTTTATTTAAGATGTGTTGGTGCGTGTACACTGTATGTCCCAAACGCAGTCGAACAAAGTTGGTGTTCAAAGTCTTTGTGGTTGTTGTCGGGTAGATAGGAGCCGAACGATAAATATTGATTTTAGTGGTTTTGATGCACCAATTCAAGAGTCGTTCTACTTTAAGTATATATGTAATACGTTTTTGAAGATCCGGTTTTGAGTATACGTCAAAGGTGTAAATGGCATCACTGTTAGAATGTTTTGCGGCCATATCAGAAAACTCGTGCAGTTTCTGTTAAAATTCCGGCATTAAGTATTGTTCCATCTTCAGGGGTTACAGCGAAGGAAGTATTGTATGGTGATTTGGACCCGTCTGTGAAAAAGCGAATCCAGCCTTTAGATTCAAAGTTCGTGATTAATTCGAGGAAGGTGGAACGATAGATACTGCTGTCTGTATTCTTCTTCTTCCTTTTTCAGCCAGGCTATGATCCGAAAACAAGGGATCATAACCCTCCCACTTTACCACATTCCTACTGATCCGCCTGTGGGGTTCGCCTGCTGCTGTTATACTGCTCTCTGTATTAGTTTTGTAATACAATACTACCTCGATAATGTGAACTAATTAAAACAAGGGCCTGCCTTTGGAGGGGTTCACATTATCGGAACATTTTTTTCAACTAAAAATAAGAGAATTTTCGAATATCGAATGCCCATATAAGATGAAAATGGTCCTTCCCCCAATAAATAACAGCAGGTAAAACATGGAAAAACATGTCTAGACAAATAACTGCAAATATCAAAAGAATAAGAGAAGAAGAATGCGAAATATTGAGGAAAAGTTTACATTATTGGTGTGTTTTCGTGAGAACTATGCAAAGCAAAGTGAAAGCTTATCCACAAAACGATTCTAAGTCAATCTGGAAAAAAACTTTTTTAATTGTTTGAAGATTGGTGATTGAATTGAAATTGAAGTAAAAAGTATGAAAAAGTTGTGCTTAAATGTATGAAATTCTACTGAATCATTCCAGTTGAATGAAAAAGCTTTTCTCAGGGAAAAAGCTCGTCCCATCTATCGCAACTCACTTTCGACTGAGAAAAAAAGTTAAAGTGGTTCCAAGTCACTTTGTGTTGTTGTACTCCGTATTAAATCTTACTTCACTGAGAAGCGACGTTTCACCAAAACGCACCATGTGGAGGTGAGAAATTTTCAAACTTCACATTATTGAGATAGTAATGTATAGATTTGTGAGTTCACATTATCGGGAAATTAATATTATCGAAGTTAACATTATCGAGGTAGTACTGTATTTTAAAAGTGTCAGTACAGTTGAACTACGTTGTATAAACCATAGAGGATAGGCTGAGAAATGGTGTTTTACCTGTCCCACTGGAAGGTTTGCTTTGCGGTCTCTATTGTACGAGCTATAGTTGAAGGTACTCGTTTTTTTGTTTACTTTGGTATTAATTGCGGATGAGATAACATTGTCGATGATGGAACGGTTGGAGAAGGAAATTTTAGCCAGAAGTTTGATGAATGCTTTTGTTTGACACTCTTCTAAGGTTGGAAGTGGGCGCCGTGGCGTAAGTGGTTAGTGTGTCGGATCACTACGCTTGAGGTTCCAAGTTCGAATCCCAGAAAACACAAAAAAGTTTTTTCACGGTCCCAACTCTCGCGAGCGTCTGAAAAACATCCGAGAGTATTGTTGTCACGAAAAGCTCGGGAAATCGCCGTTCGGATACGCACTAAACTGTAGGTCCCTTCCATTCGTGTGAAAAATATAACGCACACAACATGAGTGGTTGCGAGAAGCTATGTAGGCCCTGCCACTTAAAGAGCTGTTGCGCCAAATATTTATTTATTTATTTTTATATATTTTGTTTTGCTTTTATTGACCGCTAAACCCATCTTTGCTGCCTCGATCTCAATACGCAAATGCCCCATTGACGGCCCGCTGAGTTCTTCCGATTATGTCAATGTCATCGGCACAAGCGAGTAGTTGTACAGACTTGTCGTCAGTAGAGAAGTAATTTTACGTTAAGGTAATACATTGATATTTTGTTTAATTAAATTCCTCAATTATTAATTTTCTCTAATTCAGTGCGCAAATTATATAATGGATGACAATTTTCCAGTTGCATATACTTGGTTTTGCCCTCGTTTATCACTGAACCCATTTTAGCCGCTTCTGCTTCAATGCTTGCGAACGCACCGATGAGCGACGGCCGAGTTCTTCCAATAATGTCAAGGTCGTCGGCGTATGTAAGTAGTTGTACAGACTTTGATAGATTGTGCCTCTGGGGTTGGTTTGTGAGTTCTCACAATCCGTTCAAATACGATATTAAAGAAATCCCATGACAGCGCCTTCACCTTGTCTAAAACCTTTTTTGACATCAGAGATCTCGGTGAGGTCATTACCGACCTTGATGGAGCAACGAGCGTTCTCTACCGACATTCTGCACAGACGAACAAGTTTGACAGGCATGTCGAAACTAGACATGCGCCTCTATAGCTCTTCTCTATAGATGCTGTGATAGGCGGCTTTATCTTGCAATCGATAAAGAGATAATGAGAATCGATTTGGACTTCTTGGGTTTTCTCAAGATCTGCCGAAATGTGAGGATTTGATAGTTGATTTTCCTGGGCCAAAACCGCACTAATAGGGGCCAATCAGGCCGTTGATAAAAGGTTTCAGGCGTCCACACAATGTCGCAGAAAATATTTTGAATGCAATGTTTAGGAGTCTGATGCCTCTATAATTGGCGCAGTTGAAGGGATCTCCTTTCTAGTGGATCGGGCAAACGATGCTGAGATTCCATTCATCAGGCATACACTCGTCAGACCAAATTTTTAGAGATGAGTTGGTCAGGGTTATCGTGAATAAATTTTCCCTCAGAATTTTTCCCATGAAGAAAAATTAGGTATCTTCAAAAAAAAAAAAAGGAAATAATTCCGCGGAAAAGAAATAGGTATCATGAATGAGACTTCAGGAGAATTTTCAACTCAATCGCGATATTTAATTTTTCCCTAATGAATTTTGTCCCTATTTTTGAAGGTAGGTACCTAACTTTTGTTCGGGGGAAAAATTTATTCGCGATAACCCTGGGTGTATTCTCGATCAATTCATCCCCAGCTGCCTTGAAAAATTCCGCCGGTAAGCCGTCAAGGTCCAAAGGCCTTGTTGAATTTCAACTGTTAGAAATGTTGACTATTATATCCCCTGTGTTGAATGATTCATTCTCCCTGACAGCATTGCCGTTATACAGTCCGCAGAAGTAGTTTTTCCATATTTTCAGCACTGACTGTGATTCTACTACAAGGTTTGCTTTTTCATCTCTACGGGTTTGCCACGAAATCTCGCGCACATATTCTCGTCCACAGAATCCCGCATCACAAAAGCTTTTGTCACAAAATACTGCAGCACAAAATTCATCCTGCATCACAAAAGCTTTTGTCACAAAATACTGCAGCACAAAATTCTGCCGTATAGAATCTCGCATGCGTAAAATTTCGTGGAATATGATTAAAATTCCTGACGAATTAAACAGTGCATACTTGGATTGCCAGCTTCGCGCGTTAAAAGGATTTCACACTATGGGAAATTCTTCAGACTTCGGCCTCACATGCGGGTGCTCAGACCGCCGCTACATGTGATTGGCGTGTTATCAATCTCTCCGCAAGATTTCGTGTTGCGGGATTCTTAAAATGTCAATGGTCAAACATGGCGTACATTGTTCCTGGATTAAAGGGGCAATCGCACAGCCACCCGAGTATAAAATGGGAAACGAATAACATCAAAGTTTTCCAACCACTGCGTCAAAGAAAGGTTTCTGCAATTTCTGCGTCAATAGAGATGATGGCATCTCTATTCAATTTTAAAATGAATAATATTATTATTATTATTATTTCTTTATTAAATGAATAATAATATAAATTATTATACAGAATATTTTAGTGAAGCTGCTATACTTATGTTCTTCATTGATTCATTGATTGGAACGCATTAAGCCTCTTTTAGGCGATCAGTTTCAGTTTCAGTTCAGTTGTCAGTTCAGTTATCAGCTCAATTAAAAAAATGCAGTCTTCAGAGCCTTCATTTATAATATTCGTGAGCAGTGGTCCGACGTTTAGAAGACATACGTGATGGACGAAGAAAGTTAAAGTTTTGTCGCTGAAGAACCCTAAAAAAAAGCAAATGGAGCAAAGATTATCACGTAAAAAGGCTACGACTACGCACGTAAATTTAACGAGGGGATTGAAATTTGAACATGGTAAGTAGTCAACAAATGAAAGCATATATCTGAAGCTACTGCAATTGGTGACGCCAATTATAAAAAAAAGATACCAATATGAAATAAGCTATTTAACTCCATGAAAGATGTAACTCAGATTTCTAGCAACTGGAAATGATCGCTTTTCTTAAATTCCCTGCTGCAAACCGGCACCAAGTCTAGGTGCAATTATGCATTAAACTTCCGAAGGATGGATTGGAAAGAAAATATTGAGTTCTTTTGTCATTAGATGGAATTAAATTGAAAAATCAATGGTAATATTGTATAAATCCGAACTGGAAACTCTTACCAGTATTTTTCCATTTCGTCTCTTGGACACACAAGATATCCACCAGCATTCTATTCATCATCTTTTCCAGCTCGTAACTTCGACCGGTCATTTTCCCAACGTTCCAACCCGCGACCCTCAAATTTCGTCCAAATGTTTCATTACTTTGCTAGCCCCTGGAGTCCGTATAGCTCTGATCCGAACAATTCTGCTCGGTCCAGGATGGTACTGATCCAGCAGTGGTAGTGCCTGGGGGGGTAGTGCGTTTCCTTTTAGCAACTATTACCTTAATGATACAGTTTTGCAATATTACCATATTGCGATGGTGTTTGTTGTTTGACACGTGTATGCTGCTGTTTTATTATTGTTTGTTTGATCTCTTTCTTCTATGTTATGACACCGGTGATCTCCAGTTGTGTCAACCCACGGACTCGCATGCACACTTGTGGAAAAGTTTTTAAGGTAGTGTATGTGTTGCTGGGCTCACTTGGGTGTTATATTGCCTAGATCTGATTTGTCCCCTTAGTTGGCTTTTACGACAAGCGCTATTTGTTGGGAAGCGCTGTAGTGATATTCTTAACCCGTCCCTGCACGGGGACATTTATATACATTTCTATAGGCAAATAAATTCAAATACGATACGTTGGCAAACCTCTGCTGTAGGTAGAGGTTTTAGTCCGTAATGAGAACTGAACTGAAACTTATTTACACATCAGTTTAACTGACAATGTTGCACTTTTTAATGGGGGAGGATAATTAATCCGCGAAAGGGAAAAGTAAAAGAAGAAGTAGCCAACTTGCTACACTGATTTATCGATAAAAAAAAAAGGAACACGACCGATGGCTTTTGCGATCGGCAAACGAAATGATAGAAAGGGCGGAAGAAAAAAATGCAACAACACAGCACGTCGAGTGCTGTTCGCTCACCGGCTGCTCAGCTGTGGTGGGTTCGATTTGAGAATCGATATACTGAGAGGAGAAAAGAAAATAGGGTAAGTAATAAGGGGTTTTGGATGCCACGTAATTTTTGATGAAAGAAGGGAGGGAAATTACGAAAGCTTTTGGGGTTGTCTTGGCAAATGGTGGGTGGTAAATCAGTGCTGAAAAATAAGTAACTGAACCAAGGAAAACGACGATTTTTACCACGTTATATGCGCTCGTTCGGAGCGGGCGATTTATTAAATGACAAGAGGTAATCTAATGAAAATCCAATTTAAGAAAAAGAAATGGACTAAGCGTAATTTACGGGGGATCAGAAAAACCTCAAAGAGGAAAAAAGATCCCCGGACAACAGATATAATATCGCCGTTGAAATGGCCCGTTACGGCAAGTCCCGACCAAATTAACCGAAACGAACTACGGGTCGCGTGTCCCGCTTTCACCGAGAAATCTCAAAGAAAAAAACGAAACGGAATTATACCGGTTCACAAATAATAATAAAAAAATCTCCTACACACAAAAAATCAGATACAAAAAACTTATCTGTTCTTTTATCCTCCTTGTTCTAGCTTCCTCCTGTTATATGCCTCGTCCTGGCCACTAATCTGCTACCAGTAATCCTTACGTCCTCGTCTTGTAACCCTTGTCCTAGTCACTTCTTTCCTGTTGTCCTTTTATGTTGTTTTTTTCTCACTTTTATTTTCTTTCCTCCTCAACACACGGAAAACATCCACTATTTACTCATCATTCATTCATCATCACACTACAAAAAAAAAAACTTCAACTTTGTTGATTCTCTATATCTTTTCTTTATTTCGCAACAAACTTCCAGATTTCTTGCTGGTCAACCAAGAAGTGGTCTCCCGCTGAATACGTAAATCCCCGTAAATTCAGCTATTGGATTGCATTACTCCGCTTATTTGCCTAAGTATGCAACCGCTCTTGAACCGCCGCTATTCCGCTCTCAATTCTCATCCACATTCCGTTGACTCGAATTCGCCTGACTTCGGCTTTTCTTCCCCATTCACTCTGTTTGCTTAAACAATTTAAGAGAATCAACAAAGTGAAAAAAGATTATTAATTAAAAGTGGGTTTCCTCCCACCAATACTAAAAAGAAGAAAGGAAGTGACCTGACTCCAACCTGGAGTAAATTAATAAATAAACCCCGGTAAATTTTACCGCAACAACAACTGAACTGAAAACTGATGGGAATTCCATAAATTTCAATTTTAGTTTAGGTAGGCATGCCTGTCGTAAGAGGCGACTAAAATCCACCCTTCGTATACCGGGCTTAAAGTGTATACAAAAAAATGCAATGAGTAAAACGAAAAGATTTAATACCCCAGGTGGCAGTCCAGGTTCACTGGAAAATCCACCCTCTTCGGAGGTAGGCTCTACGGATTCTGGGGAGAGCCAATTATTGCAATTGATAAATCCCTTTATAAAAAGTTCAAGGGTACCTCGGTCTCCACCATCAAGACCGAATGTCTCCGGGAAAAAAAGTCCGCCGGAAGTGCAAGCGCACAAGAAACAGGACTTAGAGAAATGTAAAAGCTTTGAGAAGGAAAATAACGAACTTCGCAATAGGCTTGATGAAATGGATCGGCTCTACCAAGAGCTCAAAAAAGAGGTAGATATGCTGAGAGAGGAAAACAAGCTTCTAAAGAACTCGCTTTTACAAAAAGAACGCGAAGATTCCCCTCCCCGCGCAGCTAATCCACAATATCACACGGACGAAGAAGAGCTTGCACGCGAAACGAATTGCGTCTTAAAGAAAAGACCTAGCAAAAAACGCAGAGCCGGCTCTTCGCCCGAAATCGAGCCGCGAAAAGAAGACAAGCAAAATGAGCCGAAGCCAAAACAAACTCAAGCTAAAGCACGTCCTCCGCCTGCAATAAACGTCGTTGGCATAACGGACTACAGTAAGCTACATTGCCTTCTTAAAGGTACGACGACATCGAAATTCAAGGTAACGTCACTCAGGAACAATGCGTGGAAAATTAACGTTGATGACTCCGATGGCTACCGAGCAATATCACAAAAATTAAACACGGAAAAAATCCAGTGGTATACTTATGAAAATAAGTCAGAAAGACCACTGCGTGTTATAGCAAGGGGTCTCCACCCCTCGTGCACAAAAGACGACGTAATGAACGACCTCAAAGCTAAAGGTTTGAAAATTCTTAATGCCGTCAATATTCTCAAAAAGGTGAAGCAACAAACGGAACAAGGCCAGGAAATCATGGTCAAGCATGGACTTCCGCTCTTTATGCTTACCTTTGACAGGAGCGAAAATGTAGACGATATTTATAACGTTAAAACTATTCTGAATATCGTAGTCAAGATTGAGCCTATGCGTACGAGTACGAGATCGATACCTCAGTGTAAACGCTGTCAAGGCTTTAATCACACACAGTCGTATTGTCAAAAAGAGCCGAGATGCGTAAAATGTGCTGGTAACCATCTCTCAGAAAAGTGTGACCTAAATAAGCAGGCCCCGGCTACCTGCATTAACTGCAAAGGAAAGCACCCAGCGAACTATCGAGGTTGCGAAGTGGCAAAAGAGCTTCAAAAAAGGCGAGACAAATTTAAAAATATTCAACGCCAGAACGCAGAACCGGTTAAAAATAGTCGTGAAATCGCTAAGCCAAGGGTAACGACCGTCAATAAACACGTCAAACTTAAGACGAGAGTCGAGCAAAGTAAAGTTCCTTCGGCAAAATCAAAGGAAAAGCCACAATCTCCAGAGACGCTAACATATGCTCAAGCTGCGTCGCTAGAAACCAAGCAAAGCGGTGTTACGGTAGACCCAGTCTCCCAAGTCTTCTCTATAATTCTTGCGAAACTTGAGGAGCAAACGAAGGTAAACAAAGTCATATTTGATAAATTGAGCAAGCTCGAGTTAAAACCTCGCCAGAAAAGAACTCCCATATGAATATGAATCAGTTACTAAAAATTTTAACATGGAACGCAAACGGCCTTCTACAAAAAAACGCCGAATTAGAAGTATTCTTACGGAATGACAACATTGACATTTGCTTGATCTCTGAAACTCATTTGACAAAGGAATCCGGAGTAAAAATAAGAGGGTATCGTGCTTATCACGCATACCACCCTTCCGGAAGAGCTAGAGGCGGATCCTCCTTATTCATTAAAGACTGCATTGAGCACTCCATAAATACAACGATTGAAATCGATACAATGCAAACAAGCTCAGTTCGAGTTAAGAATAGGCACTCATATTTCAACATCGCGTCCATTTATTGTCCTCCGCGATGCACGTTTCGAAGTAACGACTTTGTACGTCTCCTTGACTCACTTGGACCGAATTTCATTATAGGTGGCGATTTCAACGCAAAACACACCTTTTGGGGTTCCAGATCCAATTCACGGAAAGGCAGACTTCTGTACGAAGCCGGTATGCAATTCGGGGTTGACTTCTTTTCGACGGGGAAACCGACGTATTGGCCCTCTGATACAGCAAAAACACCGGACCTAATAGACTTCTTCGTAGCGAAAGGAGTATCTTCAAATTTTGCGAAAGTAGAGGAAAGCTTTGATCTCTCCTCAGATCACTCGCCGGTAATCTTGACAATAAGTGACCGACTAATGACAGTAGAAGCTGTGCCTAGATTAACTAACAAAAAAACTAACTGGCGCGACTTTAGAACTGATTGCGAAGAAAATATTGTCTTAAATGTATCGCTCAAAACACCCTTCGAAATAGAAGATGAGCTCGGCAAATTTATTGAATCAATACAAAATGCCGCGTGGAAAAATACACCTTTAAGGAGGAAAGAAGTCCCATGCAATGAAGCTTATTATCCGCCGGAAATAAAAGAACTTATTCGAGAAAAGAGGAGAGCACGCAAAATATGGCAACAAACTCGCGCTCCCCAGCATAAAACCCACTCGAATTTCTTATGCAATAAGCTTAAAAAAGCGATCCAAGACCTAAAAAACCGAGAGACTTCAGCTTATCTTGAAGGTTTAACCGCCGAAAAAACTACTAATTACTCGCTCTGGAAAGCTGTCAAAAGAATTAAAAAACCGCAAATACATTCGCCACCGATAAGAAAAAACAACGACGAATGGGCAAAAGGTGACAAAGAAAAAGCGGATCTATTTGCCGAGCACTTAGAAGAAACTTTTAAGCCATTTGATGGAGAAACATTGGTAGACGATTTTACCGGTACGACTACGACATCTGACAACCTTAGAATAAAAAGTGTGTCACTTATAGAACTTTGCCAGGCAATAAAAAACCTGAAGAACAATAAAGCTCCTGGCTATGATTTAATAACCGGACAAATCCTCAAGGAATTACCAAAAAAGGCACTATTAAAATTGCTTTATTTAATAAATGCTTCCATTAGATTATTATACGTTCCAAATCAATGGAAAGTCGCAGAAGTCATAATGGTTCCGAAACCGGGAAAATCTCCAAATGACAAAAAATCGTACAGACCGATATCGCTACTACCAATAATATCGAAGGTATTTGAAAAACTCCTTCTGAAACGGATTCTTCCGGTCATTGAAGAGAGACGCCTAATACCTGACCACCAATTCGGGTTCAGAATCAAGCATTCCACAATTGACCAGGTTTATAGAATAACCGACGAAATTGAAAAAGCCCTTGAGGAGAAAAAGATTTGTTCTAGCGCTTTTCTTGACGTATCTCAAGCCTTCGACAGGGTTTGGCACGATGGATTGAATTATAAGCTAAGACGAATCCTTCCGGAGCAACTTCATAAGATCTTAGAATCGTACCTTAAAAACAGACTTTTTCGTGTTAAGCACGGAACTGAATATTCTGATTTTAAAGAAATCGCCGCCGGAGTTCCGCAAGGAAGTGTCCTTGGGCCTATCTTATTCTTGCTGTACACTCGGGACATACCTCAAACTGAAGGCACTATTGTAGCTACGTTCGCGGACGATACGGCTATTTTGGCAACGGAAAGTTCAATCGAGTCAGCAACCATAAAACTCCAACGAGCCTTGGATAAAATCTGTGAGTGGACAAAAACTTGGCGCATTGTTCTTAACGAGACCAAATCGACGCATGTTAACTTCACTTACAAGAAAATAATCAACCTTCCCGTTTTCATTAACTCGGTACAAATACCGCATGCAAACGAAGCTAAATATCTGGGAATGACACTAGACGCGAAACTTAAATGGAAACCTCACGTTAAAAAGAAACGTGACGAAGTCGAAAATCGACTTAGAGAAATGTATTGGCTAATTGGAAGATATTCCAAACTAAGCGTATATAACAAACTGCTTCTGTATAAGCAAGTGCTTAAACCCGTGTGGACGTACGGTATACAACTCTGGGGTTGTACCAAACCAAGCAATAGGAATCTCATACAATCATTGCAAAATAAAATTATAAGAATAATCGTGAACGCTCCCTGGTATATCAGAAACAATGATATCCACAGAGACTTAGGGATAGCTACCGTGGAGGACGAAATAAAAAACTTCGCTCGCAAGCTTCGTATTCGTCTTCATGGCCATTGCAACTGTGCCATACTCCAAACTTTGGATGTGACAAATCTTACGCGCCGACTTCAAAGAACGAAACCGTTCGAATTAGCGCTATAAGACAAAAAGCCGCATGTCATGACGGTTTCAGCAGGTGCTTTTACTGAAAATCTACCTGCCTCACGCGAATATAAATCTGAAGCTTAAACTACTTGATAAGGTCAAACTTAGTCGTAGTAAACAAAACGAAGGGAAGGGTGTTTTTAGTCAGTAGAAATCTGACACTACTATGAGTACACGGTCTCATAGTGTCTCATGAAGATTTTCACCTACCCACGAAAAAAAAAAAAAAAAAAAAAAAAAAAAAGTTTAAGCATTTACACATCATTTTAACTGAAAGCTCAACTGAAACTGAACTGATCGTTTAAAAGGGGCTTTAAACAACAGATGTTGTCTATAATTAAACGTCAGCGTTTCCAGCTGGTTGTATCGTTTCACACTTGTAATGTGGATTGTTTGGCACACCAATTTTTGCCTGAAAATGTATAAACACGCGGTGGCGTTCTGATTTCGATGGATTTGACGATGTACAGTGACTCCAAAATCTATTCGCTCACCCACCTATGTAACGGAAAAAAAGGATGTAGAATGAAAACTAGTAGGATAACGAATATGGGGCTTATACATATTTATTGTAGATAAAAAAAAACAAATGTGATATTACATGATTTAACAAAATAAATGAAGAAAGTGTTCATGAACCTCGCATTTATACATCCAAAAAGTATTCGCTCAGTCAATGACTACTGTATTTTATCTCTATGTAACGGAACTTTTAACAGGGGAAAAAGGCAAAACAGACGCGTTGCTCAATATATGCAATTCTAAAAGTATCAACGGAATAGTTCGTTCTAAAGTTTTTGTGATCGGTGGTGATATTTTCTTAAAATGGGTCGAAAACATCATCCACATCAGTGGAAGTCATATTAGATCTGCGTGAATCCGGTGAATCGATTAGATCTATCGTTAAAAGCGTTAATCGGGCATATTCCACAGTAAAAAGCATAATCGATAGGTATTCCGGTAGAAATAATATATCCAGTGCTACACGATCGGGCCGACCATGCATTTTAACCGAAAGAGAAAAGCATGCAGTAATTAGAAAAGTAAAGCAAAACCCAAAAAAAAGTGCTACGCAAGTTCTCGTAGAAGTATAAAATGAATTTGTAGTTCAATTAAGTGTTAACACCGTAAGGAATGTCTTATATGATGCCGGTTATCACGGAAGAGTAGCTAGATAAAAGCCATACATCAGCAGCATCAACAAAAGGAAGAGGCTTTCATTCGCAAAAAAACATAAGAATGAATCAAAAGAGTTTTGGGACAAGTTCATATTTACCGATGAGAATAAATATAATATTTGTGGATCAGATGGCAGGTGTTTGGTATGGGAGAAAAAAAAAAAACGAACTAGAGGAAAGAAACCTTAAACCGACATTCAAGCATGGGGGTGGATCTGTCTTAGTGTGGGGTTGTATGAGTGCCAAAGGTGGTGGTAATTTGCACTTTATTGATGGTATAATGGACCACAAGCAGTACATCAGCATTTTAAAACCCATCGCCAATACAGTGCAAATAATATGGGTCTTTATAGTAACTATATTTTTAGTCAGGACAATGACCCTAAGCATACAGCTTGGAACACTAAGATGTGGCTGCTCTACAACACACCAAAATGGATCGAAACTCCACTACAATCCCCGGATATCAATCCCATTGAAAATGTCTGGAATATATTGGAGCAAAACATAAAACAACATACAATCCGGAACAAACCTGATTTGAAAGCTGCGTTAATAACAGAATGGGACAAAATTACTCCTAGCATAACCCAAAATCTAGTTAACTCCATCCCAACAAGACTGGCACACATTATACGAAAAAAGGGTGGACCAACAAAGTACTAGCTGGCAAAAAATATGACTTCTTTATAAGTGAGCGAATACTTATTGGACATATAATTGCGAGGTTCATTAATAGTTTCTTCATTTATTTTGTTAAATCATGTGATATCTCAGTTGGTTCTTTTGTTTTTTTTTAAGTGTTTTCATGTACAATAAATATATATAAGTCCCACTTTCGTGATCCTACTAGTTTTTATTCTACAGCCTTTTTTCCGGTTACACACGTGGGTGAGCGAATAGATTTTGGAGTCACTGTAGATGCTGTTGCTATATCGTCGCCGTCTGATTGAGCTGGAAAATATAACAAAACGTGCCCCTAAAATCACAAAAAGTGAGAATCAGCGTGGGCCATTTCGTTTTATTTCTTTTCTTCTTATAAACGCGCACGAACTGAACTGTGTTTGAATAAAAGTAATAAAAGTAAGTAAGTATAGTGAAGTAAAGTCTCGTTTATACGGATTTGAGCAATTGCTTTATGCGTTTACTTTGCTACGAGACTTATATTCGAGAAATTGCTAATTTTTATTAATACCACCCAATGTATCAATATGAGCCAAAAAAGAACTACATTTTTATTTTTCATACTACGAATATTTTGATGAACAACTATAATAGACATAATTTCTGATTTTGACTATTTATTTCACAGTAAACAATTTTTTAATTCAATATAAATATTCCTTGACCATTCCAACGCAGCCTAGTGTCTGATTTCTTATGTGCTACTATCCTTCCTAATTAGTTGCATTACGTTTATTTTGCGCTAATATTTTACGTTTATGTTCATAATGCAACGAAATGACAGCATAATAATTAAAATAAAAATCCACAGCATTCTTAAAAATTAGAAATTAAAAGTTAGTATTATATTTTCTAACCCACTACATTTTCAAACAGTTTGCCAAACAATTTAATTTTGTTCTTTCCTCTAGATATTTTTGGCCAAATTCGCAGAGTCTTGGAGAAGGGCGATTTCAAATCACAAAAGGAAGCAGCATGGGCTGTTACAAACACAACTACAAGCGGCACTCCAGAACAAATCATCGATCTTATTGAGAAATACCAAATTCTAAAACCATTCTGTGATCTCCTGGAAGTTAAAGACGCCCGCACGGTTAAAGTTGTACTTACAGGCCTTTCAAATCTATTCGCGTTGGCCGAGAAACTAGGTGGTACCGAAAATCTCTGTTTGATGATCGAGGAAATGGGCGGCTTGGACAAACTGGAAAATCTACAAACCCACGAAAACGAAGAGGTCTACAAAAAGGCATATGCTATTGTAGACGCGTACTTTAGCACTGGAAACGACGCCGAGTCAGAACTGGCTCCGAAAGAAGTGAACGGTACTCTTGAATTTACTTCTTCATCCCAAGCAAACGCACCAGAGGGTGGATTCAGTTTTTAGCGCTAAAAATGTTTAATCTAGTTGTTATTTGCTCACCTTTTCAGTATATCTGATTTCGATTGTCTTTAATCGGTCTTTGTTCTACTATTTCATTTATTTAAAATCAATCATGCATGCATACATACCATAAATCATATTCTCATATATTACGCACCACTTTGTATTTTATTTCTCTATGTTAAGTGAATTTTAATAAAATTTCAACATTTCAATAAAAAAAAATCTATTCGTACAACTCGCGAATGGGACCAGCAGACAGTCCTTGCGGTTTGACGCTATTGAATGCCTTTTTCATTGATGGTACCCACTCTCCATTGCCACCTCCGAGTATTTGTTTTACATGATCGGTTAAAATTGACTGTGCTTTTTGGGCTTCTCGCATTTGACTATTTCTCATATATTCGATTATTTTGACAGATATTTCGGGGTAGATGTTGAGTGTAGTCATTATTGCTGAGTCGAAACCGAGGAGAAGTGCACCTGAAAGAAGTGTGTCAGCTCCGAGGAATACATTGCGCCCTGGCTTTAAGCAAGCGGATCCCATGTCTAAGTCGTTGGATGTGTACTTGATGCCAACAAAATTGGTAATTGCAGATTCAGCAAGGTCGCAGAATGTCGGCATATGAACTGTAATACGTTAATTTTTGAGTTTATTGAATCTATTATTACAAATACCATTGGAGAGTTTAATTGCAATTTCGGCGAAGCTGACTACTTGAGACTATGGTTTCGGAATCGGAACGCTTTTATTAGCAAAAACACAATTTCATTTACTGTTTTGGCGAATGAGAAGAAAAAAAAAAAAAGACGCGAATGTCTTCAAGCTTATTAGACTAAGAGCCCACAGTAATTTTTGGGTGTGATTGATAACAAAAAATTATTGGTATTATTAGATTGTTCTGAAGTTGTTTCTATTTTTAAATGTTACCGTCTTGCAGGCTCTAATAGGGGTAATGGTGAGTAATACTACATCAAAAATGCAGTTTTTTCGAAAGTACAAATAATCGGTATAACAACTTTATCATCATTTTAAAATGTAGAATTGCCCGCCCTGATTACAAATATGGTGGTCCAAGACGTTTTGCACGCGGCCTTATACCTGCAAGACGCGCTCAAAGTATGCTAAAAATCGATTTTTTAAATAATTTATCAGCTTTTATTCCAACAAATGATAATAATTATAACAATTAAGTAAAGTGAGTATTGAAAATGAAACACTTTATTCATGTTCACTTTCTTTCGGTGAGTCGCTGCTGAAAACATCGTTGTCGCTGTCAAATTCTCGTAGAGCATTTTAAACAATGTCATCCAATTTGTCCGGTGTAGTTTGACCTTCAAACCAATTAATCCTATACTCATTTTTTATAAGCCTCCACCCACTTTCCGCAGGTGTGAATTTGACTTCCTCGTTTTTCACAGCATTTTTCCAAATTTTGCGGATGTAATTGCTTCTTCGTACTTGCTGTAGAAGAATGGACTTATTTGGAGGCAAAAGACTTCCTTCAAAACCTGCAATAGGTAATTGGTGAAAGTAAATATTTAGTTCTTAAAAACTTGCAAGGCCAATAAAATTTCAATGAATGTAAGATCTACCAGATATTCATTTTACTAAACTTACTTTTGATGTTTTTAAAAATATTCTTCGTTGTAGGTTTGCAAGTTTTGTAAAAAATTTCATATCTTGCTTCATCTACATTGATGGGGGTGGCAGTGATGCAGTGGGTAGTGTGTTTGTTCGTTAACCGATGTGTGCAGGTTCAAGACCCAGCGGGGAACAGCTATCATCAATCACCCGAATATGAAGGAAAAACGAATTACATCGCAGTTTTTCCAACCGCTGCACCAAAGAAAGGTTCCTGCCTGGTAGTACAATGGACTAGAGAAGTCTGAGTGCTTTGGGATTTGGGTTTCCTTTAAAAAAAAAAAAATCTACATTGATGGCTTTGGTTTAGTAAATACAACAAACGAATTTTTCTATTTCATCCAGATCTTCTTGAGCAGGAAAATGAATTGAAAATGGTTTAATTTTGCCTTTTTTGAAAAAAGAGGGAGTGTAATCACATCCAGTGATACTGTGAAAACCAGGCAAGGCTGCACACAATGTTGAACCCAATTCATTATAAATTGAGTTTACGTCAATGTATCGTAAGGTATTTTTAGACATCGATCCTATTTCAATCTATACCTTAACATTATTTTTTAGGTGAGGTAAGTTGCATAGAAGTATTATTAATACGTCCGTGTATGAAGACTTTATCACCACAGAACTGTCTTTGGGCAAAAACGAAACATGCAAAATCATGCGCGTATCTGCTTCTTCTTGAGAACTGGCTAACTCTTCCACTGCTTCTCGAAAAACTTGACCATTTTCATTCTTAAATAAGAAACACCCATAGCCATTTGTTACGAAAATGTTTTTTTCTCCGATAACAGAGCAATACTCCCTTTCGCACAATTCCTCAACTAAAGGTGCATTCAGTCTCGTTTTAAAAGAACTATTTCTCTCTCAGTATCTTTGGTGGAAGGTGATATTATGCGATCAAATATTATCAGGGTTATCGTGAATAAATTTTCCCTCGGAATTTTTTCTCCGAACAAAAATTAGGTATTTGGGAAAAAAAATTTTTTTGTTATCACAATTATTTAAAAAAGGATTTTTAGCATACTTTGAGCGCGTCTTGCAGAAATAAGGCCGCGTGCAAAATGTCTTGGACCACCATATTTGTAATCAGGGCGGGCAACTCTACATTTTGAAATGATGATAAAGTTGTTATACCAATTATTTGTACTTTCGAAAAAACTGCATTTTTGATGTAGTATTACTCACCATTACCCCTATTAGAGCCTGCAAGACGTAACATTTAAAAATAGAAACTTCAGAACAATCTAATAATACCAATCATTTTTTGTTATCAATCACACCCAAAAATTACTGTGGGCTCTTGGTTTATATTACTTTGATCTGTCATATTTTAGTTCGCCAATTCTCTGGTGTCAGGTATAAATGGGTTGAGTCAAAAATGGTAATTGGGTTTAAGCCAGTTTGTTTTGTTTTCCGATTGGTATTACCAACTTCTTCTGTAGTAATTAACTGATCCACAGGCAATAAGTCTTAAACACTTAAAATCTAATTTTCTGGTAACTGCAATTTCTGACTTAACCCCTTTATACCTAACGTCAAAGAATTATAACACAACTAAAGAACACCCCAAATACAGCGATTCGCTGCATTCGATCATCATGAGAATGATAATCTCCCTACAAAATTATATTTATGTGGTTACTACATACTTACAATTCAATCCAACGAACATCGGAATGTGATAGTACAGTACAGGTGTATTAGAACAGTGCTTCGAAACCAACTTTAAGTATCCCACCAACGCCTCTACACTCTTTGGCTTGAAGTATAATTCCGGCAGACACAACACAGCATCCACCCCGAGCGATTCCGCATGGCGAGCCATTTCCAAGACATCTGGCAACGGAGCGCCACCAATTTGCACCATCAAAGTCAAATCTCTTTTCTTTGCAGCCTCCCACCATTTCTCGGTGACGAGTTTTCTCTCCACTAAGTTAAGAACAGGACCTTCCCCTGTTGTCCCATTGACTGTAGCGAAAGAAACAATGATTTATATATATAACATGTAGCACATGTGCCATTTCATTCCCACCTAGCACTCCATTAACTCCTTCAGCCTTGAGAAAATTTGCGTACTTATCGATATTGTCTACTCGAACGCTTCGCTTGCTGTCGATGGGAGAACCAATTAGGAAATAAAAATGTTATTTTTCAACTTTAATCTGCGAAAATACATAAATACTTTTTAACCTTTAAATGTTTCTAATTTTGTGCAACTTTAAAATAAGAATTTCAATTGTATTTTTAATGGGAATCATAAATGTTGTTTACAGAAAATTTATCTACAGATTACTATCAGCCCAATTACGAATATTCCCGGGAATTTTATCTCGAGAATTAAATCCTCTTATTCTGAATCAACGGGGAAATAATTTTCACTTCGAATCGAAGTAATTTCTCGAGTTTCGAAATCAGCTGTTTAGGAGAATTAAGTGTCATTTTACGAATTCTGTCAAAAGAATGAAAAGTAAATTGTTATCTTAAGCATTTTTAACAATTTTGTTAACAAGGAGATGCGGGATATCCACATTTTCTTTATCCTCTACCAATTTTCGTTTTTGGTTCAAAGAGCATAAGCCAAACGTTTGGAAAAGTCGTAGTCGGCATTTAGCCCACCGTCGGTGTCGGTTTTATTTTTAAGATTTATGTCTGCTTTCTGACGCTTTTGCTGTTTTTTTTTATTGCCCCACACCTTTTTCCACTCGCAAATAGATTTTGGTGGCGGCCCTGCTGAGTTGAGTTCAGCTTTTGCCCTCTTCCAAAAGCGTATTACTTCTTCCTTGCTTCCTCTATGAAACCCGCACGCAATAATGCGATGAGTTTCCATAACCTTTATCAAAATCTTCTCTTGCTCCTTGTTCACAGTTTTCGTCCTTAACATTTAAAATTTATTACTTACTTACTTAGATGGCGCTACAGTTCGGGGTGGACCTGGGCCTCAACCAACAAACCTCTCCAGCCAACACGCCAAGTTGGCTTAGGTCCTCCTCCACTGCGGCGTCCATCCGGGGTAGATTCGAAGACTTTCTTGGCGGGAACGTTGGGCTCCATCCGCTCTAAATGACCCAGGCATCGTAGTCGCTGTATGTGAACTCTTCTGGCTAAGTCGATGCCCTTATATAGGCCGTATAGTTCTGCATTGTACCTTCTCCTCCACTCTCCGTCTATGCAGACGACCAAAGATCGCTCGAAGAACTTTTCTCAAGATAACCAATGACATCTTCATTCGATTTTGACAAAGCCCATGCCTCTGTACCATACAGCAGGACTGGGATGATTAGTGTCTTGAGTTGCCTTAGTAGTTCGAGATAGCGCTTTGCTACTCAATTGCCTTCTTAGCCCATAGAAATAGCGAGAAGAGTAATTCTTCGTTTTATCTCTCCACTGATGACATTTGCGGAGCTCACCATAGAGCCTAGGTATACAAAGTCCTTTACTACTTCAAAATTATGTCTGTCTATTGTGGCGTTCTGTCCAAGACGCCGATGTTGGGTGTCCTTTTTTGTAGGCAGCATATATTTTGTTTTGCTTTCATTGACCGCTAAACCCATCTTTGCAAATTAGCTAGGAGTATATTTCATTGCTCAAATGTTCAAAGTTGAACAAAAAATGTTGAGAAATGCGATTGTATTCCGCTAATTTTTAGACGTTTGTGATACAGTCAACTCCGCTTATCTGAACTACGCTTTACTGAAAAAGCGGTTAACTGAAACACAAAATTTGTCACGGAGCATTTTTTCACAATCTCCATACAAATTACTCTGCTTAACTAAAATCCGCTTAACTGAAAAACCTGGTTAACTGAAAAAAACTTTTACAACAGAAATTATTAATTTATACTCAAACCACTCCGCATAACTGAAATCAAATAACTGAATGCGCCCATCCCTAAAAGTGACCTGTAAATTAGCACAAAAGTATTTATTTTTCCTATTTTTGTTTTTCTTTATACGTTATCGAAGTTTTGTTTTGTTTCGTTTTTTTTTTCGATAAAATATTGACATTAAAAATGATGTTGTTGGTATTTTTTTCGATTTTCATGTTAGATAAGTGAAATTGTTTTTCAGTTATCCGAACTCCGGTTAAATGAAATTTTTTTCAGTTATCCGAAGTCCGCTTAAGTGAAAAAATAATTGTGGCGAATTGGTGTTTCAGTTAAGCGGAGTCGACTGTACGTACTCGTATGGATTTTTTTCCCTTTTTCGAAGTTTGTTTAGGATAGGAGGAAAGTGAAAAAGGAAAATTTTCTCGCTGTGATATTATACAGAATAGGAGAGTAGAGAGAAATGAAAGAATTCTCGCGGAATTGATTGGGCTGTATATCTATTATTAGTAGTGTTTTTTTTTAAACCTAGCTGCTCGTCGTTCATTTAAACGATTTGCCAGTCAGCCGAAGCCAGCCGATTATATACGAACATATCTCTAGGAACCAAGCAACTTCGCAGTGGCAGCAACGACAAATGACTAAAAAAAAAAAAATCGTTTTTGCACTGCCTAAAATTAGGCATCAAAAAAATTCAAATTCCCAGCCAGTAACTTTCGGTTGGGGATTAAATAAAGAGTAGTAGCCAGCCGGTGTTTGTATTTGTTTTATGTGTAAAATTTAACTTTACTAGCAACTACTGGCTGGCTAGATATAAAGAAAATCACGGCTTTTACTATATTATCTATATCTATACATTAGGGGCCTCACTCTGTATTGTTACTCTTAAGTCAAATCATTCGAATTCGCAGAATTGTCACTCTGTAATTCGAATCGCAAATCAAAATTTCTGAAAATCGAACAAACTTTTGTTGCCAACTTCAATGTCAATTTCTTATCGCAAATCTGGCACTCTGTATTGCTAAACGAAATCAAAGTAACTCGAATTCGCATCATTTTGTTCTATTGCTATTTGGTTTGCGGATGTTGAGGTTAGCAATTGTGTTTCTTTTAAAATGTAGGTATTTTATGACATAAAATGCTATTTTGAACTCAAAATACAATGAAAGTGATATACGTAAAATATGTTTGTGAAATTACTTGATTAAAACGTGATTAAAAACATGAGGGCAGTCCACCAAAGTCAAATGCAAATGCTCCACCTTAACTTCTCTTGAAGGTAGCAGTGCATAGAATGAGTAGTTGGAAATACACGATAGAACTGTTTGACAGCTTTAGTGTTGTATACGATAATTGTGTCGGGTGTATTCACACAACCGACCGTTGTACCAATATCGTATAGTCGCATGGTCCTGACTGTACAACCGCTGTAACATACACAAATCGTATGGAAATTATATGGTGTGTATGTGTAAAATGGCTGAATAAAATGTCTGGTTATACGTAAGTCGTATGCATACAACAGTATGCCGATGTCGGTACAACACAATTCAGTTCGACGCGATGGTCGTATTGTGTATTTCCCACTTAATACTCTCAGTTTCGGGTAGAACCTACCACTGCTATATTTTTGTTTTAGTTTTTATCACTTAGCTCCATTATATTCGACCTATCTCTAATTCGCCTGCTTTCTGTTCTTTCTCCTTGTGTGTCATCTTGATGGAACCACAATCCGACAGCATCCAGTTACATTTCTATAACATATATTTAACTTTCTTTCTCAAAAAAAATAAATAAAACACAAAATTCCTTGGAACGAGATTTGCTTCAAAGTGAAATTTCTACGTTCGATACTCGAAGCTAGATTCGCACATTTTATAGCTCCAATTGGCAATACTTCCATTCGATTTTGTTTTCTTACAGAGTGCCGGATAAGATTAGAATCGCAAAGCACGTTCGCAAGAAAATTGACTTTCGAGTAGCAATACAGAGTGAGGCCCCAGTCATCATCTTACTCTCGTAGCGTGAAGACCTTTCTTTCGGCTGTGTTTTGAGTGGGCATATTTTGTTGACAGCTACTGTTAAATCCCTTGCACCTCTCAAACTTTTGAAAAAAAATGTCTGCGAGCTGTGATAAACTAACTTCATTTATATACATTTTTTTCTTCGGAATAGTATATATCATGGGCCCACCGGGGCCCAAAGCGGCGGCGCAGCTAACACAGCCATTCCCAAAGCCACCCGCTCTCCCAAAAAACATCCGTCCCTCCATGGAATAATGAAATCAATTATCTCCGAAAATTCAAACAGAGAGCTTGGTATAATTTCAAAAAACATCTGAATCAGAAGAACCTTATTGCATAGCGTAAATCCAATGCGCAGTTCCGCAAAGTAGTCAAACTCGCCAAAAAGACTTCCTTTAAAAACATTACCTCAAATATTGACCCAAAAACCTCGTGTAAATAACTCTGGGATAACATAAGATCTCTCACTGGCGATTATAATCCCCACTCCATAAATATTATCACTTGGTTAACTGTCAAATCGCCCAAAACCAAATCGCCCAAATTGGAAAAATGTCACATCGGCCAAAAATGTTGAGCGATATGACACTACGACACATCGGCCAAAAATTAAAAAAATGACAAAACGCCCAAGGAAGTGAGCATTTTGAAGAATTCATTAATAGACCTGCTTCCGATCGCCCGAAATGGAAAAACATGCAGAAAAATTAATTTTCACTTTTGGTTTATTTAGCATAATGTCAAATCACCCAAAAATATAACTAGGTCGAATTGCGTCCTCCGTCAACGGATGACTGGTAACATAATTTGTATTGTGTTGTTGGTAGATCTAGCAATATCATACATACAAATTACGCGACGAGTTATCCGTTCACAGAGAACGCGATTCGACACCCTGATTTTGATTCCTGATTTTGGGCGATTTGACATTTTCGTTAAATTGGGTTTAAAAGTGCGTTCAAAACGATTTTTTTTTGTCGAATATGGCGCATACATAAGTTCACAATCCATAAACAGTGATTTTGTTTCATCTGCAATATCATCAAAGAATCAGATTACTTCGACTTCGAAAAGGCCTTTGACAGAATTGGCATACATGTAATTTTAAACAAACTCATCCAATGGAGAATAGGGCCAAAAATTGTCAATTGTATCAAGGCATCCCTGATTAACAGATAGTTCCAAATAAAATCACACAATGCGCACTTCCAAATCTATAGCTTCAAAAATGGTATCCCCCAAGGATCACCACTCTCAGTAATTATCTTTTTGATTGCTTTCAATAAACTACTCGTAAGTCACATCTTACAAAAAAATAACACCATTCGGCACTGTCTGTATGCCGATGACTTGATTATTTTTTCCAAATGTAAAGGTCTGATTAATGCCACCTCCACTTTCTCTAACATCCTAACAGATATAGGCCATATGACCGCCAATTGATCGTCATGTTATGACGCAAAAGTTGCAATCGTCAAATATGCAATCGTCTCGCTTGCACAAATGGTTTTTGATGAACGTCAATTAATTTTTTTGGCATGCGCAGCGCATTTGACGTTTTTGAACAAAAAGTAAAACCTAACAAAATGGATCCCGTTGGAAGTGTATAGCGAAATTTATTTTTCGCCCTGGCCGGCGCGACGATAACCAACTTTAGTGCGATTTGACAGATCCAAGGAAGTAATACCTAATGTTTTGATGAGCCAGCGAGAGGCAAGTATGAAATTTTTGGCGATCACCTCGAAATTTTTACTGCACAGCTGCGCTGCAGATGATGTTTTCGAACATCTGACTTTAGAAAACTCTATTATCGAACACAGTGCTAATGCAGTTAAAACTCGTATTTGCGTTTTCGATCAGTTGACTTTTGCAGTTTGCGTTTAAGAACATGCTGCAATTGCATTTTTGACGCAGTTGACGTTTTCGAAAATGGCCATAGACCATTGGTGTAATCTCTCTGCGGCAAAAATCTCTTTAGAAAAAACCAAAATACTGCATATATATTTGTAAAAAAAAGAGCTGTTCAAAACACCTAACACTTAATTTAATTTAACAATATTTATAACGTTAATTCATTAAGTATATTAGGCGCTGTTTTTGATTCTAAGTTTAAATTTAAGGACCACTGTATACATCCAAGTATTCTTGCTCACATATCAATACTATAATTAGAGTTATCAAATCCATTATTCTGTCTAAGATCGATTACGGCCGTTGGACATATGTTAAATGTCCAAAGACCTGGCTCCAACTTTTTAAACCGCAGTATCACTACATTATACGGATCGCGCTGAAAGCATTCAGAACGACGCCAATAAAATGTATGTTGACGGAAGCCGGGCTGCTTTCGGTCGAAGAAAGACTATCTCACGGCTCTCCTCATCCCGAAAATCACTACTTCCCGTGAATCCCGCATAATACTAGAAGCTAAAAGAGCACTATCTTAGAAGAAAATCCCCCATCGATCATCAGCAATTTACACCGCATTGCACTCCTAGCTATGGTCCGACATGTCAATAAACATTCAAACACATAAAACACCTAGACATCCTCAATGGTTATTCGATGAAGCATTTATCGTGAATAAATTTTTTTTCCGAACAAAAATTAGATATCTTCAAAAATAGGGAACAAATTCAGCAGGAAAATATTAAATATCTCAATTTCGTTGGAAATTCTCCTGAATTGTTATTCATTAAACCTATTTCTTTCCCGCGGAATTATTTCTTCTTTTTGAATATTCCTAATTTGTGTTCGGGGAAAAATTCAGAGGGAAAAGTTATTCAAGATAACCGTGATTATATCCAGCTTTCAAAAGTTTCATAGAGCAACTACAAACCACCAGATATACAAAGCGATGTTTTAAGACCTAACGGAAAAATGTATGGATACAAATTGGATACTACTTTTCACCGACGCATCGAAGACAAAAGACTGTAGCGCTTTTGCGCTAGTCGATGGCATCAGCAATGTTTTAATAGAGGGTAGATTGCCTCAATGTTCCTCTATATTTACTGCTGAAGCCCTTGTAGTATTCCATGCTACAAAACTATTTCCAAGCAAAAAAATAATTAATTGTAGCGACAGCCTATCTACAATCTCCGCCATCCAAAACATCAACAACACGACACCTATAATAGAAGAAATCAGGAACAGCCTAATCACAAACAAAAGTAGGCTTAAAATTATGTGATCCGACAAGCCTGCTAAAGCTGCAACAACAGAACCACTTATCACGTTCTGTTTACACAACAAAAAGGACCTCCAGAAAAAATTTAAATCTCTGTGGAACAACACACGACGGGATATGTGATATCCACCATTACTCAACAATCAACTCCCTAGCAGAAATGGCCAAATACCCTCCAAACTGTTCGAAAATCATGATAAAATGTTTTTTTCGACTTGGCGGGCCACACAAACCTTACACGCAGGCCCCTATTGTGAGTGTCGATAATTGATCGATGACCGACATTTGTCGATCGTCGATTGCAGATTTTGTATTGTATATTGTGATTGATAATTGTCGATTTGACAGTCGCTTGTAGTCGACTTAAAAAAATAATATTTTTGCCCGACGTGGCTGACTTTCTGAATAATTAAATTTGATCCATTGAGGACAAATGTTTCTAGCACTTGAAATACTTCTTTAAGCATTAAGACGACACGGTGGGTTGCGCCAGTCCAAGACAATACTCGTTGCCCACACTGGTTTGGAATGACCCATGGGCACAAAATCGCGAAGTGGTAGAATGTTTTATTATTCCCAAAACTCAACTGAACTAATTTTTTAAAATTACGGGTACATTAAATACAAATAATTAATTACAAAAACAATACCCAAACAACTGTCAAAGTATAATGTATTCACAATATTCGCATTTTTATTCACAATAATCTATTTCTCATCGATTGAGTTACACAATGCCATAGCTAAAATCAATCGACGCAATCGGCAATTGTCGTGACGATCGCTGTTCGGCAATCACAAAAAGGGTCACAGTCATCTACTATCCAGAAGTTAGTTAGTCGCAACTTCTGCCACAGCAATACCGTCCTCTCCGCCAAACATCTACTTGAATGCCAGAGCATCAACGACACAGTAAAGCTCTTCTGCAACATTTCACTTGCAAACTATTAAAATCACCGACTGAAACTAATATAAAAATGTATACAATGTATTAGTAACTCTTAAAATTAGTAAATTTATCTAAAAACGAACCCCCTTCTTTTGAAACTAGCCGATAGGCCTGGTAGCTAGTGTACATCCCTTTATATTATTATTATTATTTTTTATTTTTTTGTAATTTGCGCGCAATCAAAGGGTTATGAATACCTTTAACATGTTTACACACAGTGCGGGCGTTAGAAAGGGTGGTTCTTGAAGCTCAGTTGTTTCTGCCTCAGCTATTCTCCGTGGGTGGCGTCCAGATAACTGGGGAGATTTTTGTTATTATTGTCTTTGCTTCTGATTCACAGTTCTTTTTTCCCGATAACCGATGTCAAGGGCAAACTATCATCAACAGAGCGAACAATTTTTCCAGCCACATGACCAAACTACTGCCAGTGTTATGCCTTCGCAGTAGTGTTCACAGAAGCTTTTGCAAATAATCGGACTGACTATACATATATTTCATGAGAAATAAATAAATGCTTGCTGACAACAGGATTTGAACCATGAACCATTAGCGTGACAATCGACGACGTTACCACTACACCATTGCCACCCCGATATAATTTAATAATTAAATAATTTTATAATTTAATTACTTAATAACGAAGATATAATAAGTAGTAGTAGTAGTAGTAATTTGTGATTTTTATTTAACAAAAGTTTGGTCTGTTACAATAATTCACAGTAAATGACATTGGCAATTGCCGTCAGCCGAAAAAAAGAGAGAATTCTAATTCATATTTATAATTAAAAACAAATTTTCCAATAAAATAAAAAATACAGTTTTGGTTTTGGTTTTACGAATATATCTAAAAAGCTTCGTTTATTATTTGTTGACGATATTTTGATGCAGATCTGAAATAGTTGGCTAACAGATTCCAGTCTTGACCATTTAATTGCGCGATTACTTCATTTTCTGCAAGTGTATTTTTACCCAAGTAGACTCGCCTAATCTCCTTTAATACGGGACATATTCCAATAAAGTGGAGAACGTCTTCTTTCGCACCAAGGTTGCATATAGTGCATTCCTCATTCCCATCGCTTACGTAGGGCATAAAGTTTAGTCGAAGAAGTTCGCCTCTGGCCTTGAAGATGGTGGAAATTGTATTTAGGCTGTTGCGATCGTGGAAATAATTTCTATCCCCCAGATCATGATCGAGTAAACGATAAGTGATTCTCGTCTCGCTATGCTGCGCTTTCACTCTGAATGCCGCTCGTGTGGAATCTTCAACATTCATCAACAGCTCCTGTAGGGTACGCTTCCATGTTTCCGTGCTATTTTCATCTATGGGGAGATTGTATTCCCGGCTTAGCCTAGACCATTCGCCGAAAAATTGCTGTTTTCGGTGTATCAGGAGTTTTGCGATAATATGGGGAAGGCGATGGCGGGGGAGCTCCATAACTTTTAGAATGTAGAGGAAGTGCAACCTTAAGGTAAATACATATAAAGGAGGTAAGCCTGTTTCCAGATGCAGCATGTACAGCTCTGTGAAAAAAAATAGAACCAAGTTGAATTTTGAACTTCTAATGCATTTAATTTTTTTTTTTGCTGGCGTTAACAAATGGCATCTATTGTATAATAACTCTTTGATGTTCAGTGGTGTAACGAAAGGACACATTTATTCAAAACTGAACTTTAAGAAACGGGAATTCCCCGTTATACGTAACGAAGACAGATTTGTAGTGTGCAAAAAAATAGCACCGCGTCATTCTGGAGAGAGTTTTTCTGGTGTAAAGTAGTGTTTATCAAATTTTTCAGATTAAAACATTTGTAGGTAAGATATTTGAATAATTTAAAATTAATATTTCATAAAAGAAATGTATCTGCCAGCTAAAATGGGTCGCGGTAAACATTGTACCGATGAAAAAAGATCACTAATAAGAAAATTGCTATCTGAAGGAAATACTTATAAATTTATTCGTGAAATAGTTGGCTGCTCCAATAAAATGATTTCCAACGCAAAGAAGTTTGTTCAACACGAGGAAATAAGAGGGAGAAAGCCGAAATTAACGCCTAGCGATGAACGAGGGATCATTAGATTAGCAAAAAAAGACCCGTTTATCACCTCAACAAAAATAAAGGAGGATTTGAATCTTAATGTGGACACTTTTACAATTCGAAGAAGACTCTTAAAGAACCGTTTGCCTGCCAGAAGTCCCAGAAAAGCACCCTTTTTGAAGAAGGTTCACTTGCAAAAAAGAACAAAATTTGCAAAAGATCATTCGCATTGGCCACAAACAAAGTGGCGTAATATTCTATGGACCGATGAGTCAAAAATTGTTTTATTTGGGACTCCTGGCAGCAGAACATTCGTTCGGAGGCCGAAAAATCAGGAGTTTAAACCACAATACACTTTAAAGACAATTAAGCACGGCGGCGCAAAAATTAACGTATGGGGATGCTTTTCATATAATGGTACTGGTCCCATATTTTGGATCAAACCTATAATGACCGCCGAAGTTTACATTGATATTATGAGGCAAATCATGCTCCCTTACGCCGAGTGGAATATGCCTCTCACATGGGTCCTGCAGCAAGACAACGACCCGAAGCATACCAGCAAATTGGCCAAAGAATTTATGACAAGGAATGGGGTTCAGGTTTTGGAATGGCCAGCTCAGTCTCCAGACCTGAACCCCATCGAAAATCTTTGGACTGATGTTAAGAAAGGAGTATTTAAAGCAAAACCCAAAAATACACTTCAGTTATGGGAAGCTGTGCAGGCGGCGTGGAGGGATATTCCACTTGAGCGATGTCAGAGGCTAGTCGACTCCATGCCACGACGTTGCGCCGCTGTGCTTAAAAATAAAGGTCACAAGACCAAGTATTAAAGTCCTTTAATTTAAAACTAAAAACCCTTGCATCTTCTTTGAATTTTTAATTTTATCTATGAATTTTTATTTTTGGTGCTATTATTTTGCACACGTCAGAACTGACCTTTTGTTTTTAAATGCTTATATATTTTTTTTGGTTTTTGTTATAATGAATCAATTCTTGTATTTCCTAATTACTTATATTCTGCTTTCACCATTTTAATAAAAAAAAAAAAAATTCTCATGAACTTTTAAAATTTTTCTTTCATCAGACTTCATAAATGGTTGGTGCTATTTTTTTGCACAGAGCTGTAATTCGGAGTATTTTCCGGCAATCTGAAAATCTTTTTTAGAAAGTATCTAAGCAAACCTTCTACTTCCTCGTACTGAGAGATACCCCAAACTTGTGCAGCGTAGCACATGATCGATCTCATAGTTGCTTCGAAAATTTTGAATTTGGTGCTTGGCGGTACGTCTTTTTTTCCGAGGATGCCCTTCCAGCTGCAATTCATTGCTCTTTTCGCTTCTCTCTCAGATGTGTTTTGAACGACATTTGGGGGGTAATAATTACCCCAAGGTACTTATATTCCTTCACAACTTCGAGTACTTCATTTTGCCAGGTCCATTTTACCAGCCTTGAATACCGTCCAGTACCATTTCGGTATTTTTGACTTATTGGTATTCACTGAGAGATTCCATAAGCTGCAATATTGTTGTAGCTTGTTAATCATCATTTGTAGCATTGTTGTGGATTCTGCCAGAATGACAATATCATCCGCGTACAACAAAACCTTTATATGAACTCCACCAAACACTAGTCCTCCTGGAAGAAACGTTGTGAGGTCATCCAAAAATATGGAGAAGAGGAGAGGACTCAAGAGACAACCCTGTTTTACTCCCATGTGCGACTCAAACCAGTTGGACATTTTGTTTCCATCCCATACTGCGATCTTATTATTTTCATACAGGCTTTGTATTACTCTAAGCACTTTCGTTGACACTCCTAGGTTACTCAACTTATAGAAAAGAGCGTTCCTGTCAATTGTGTCGAAAGCCGCCCTGAAATCGACAAAGAACGCGTATAGTTTTTTGCCCCTATCAAGGTATGCCTGGGCAATGCTTTTCAGTGTAAAGATGTTGTCTACAGTTGAATATCCTTTTCTAAACCCCGCTTGGAATTCACTCAGCAAATTGTTTTCGTGTACCCAATCCGTCAGACGCTCTAGAATAATTCCAGCGAATATTTTTGTTACTGGGTTCATAAAGCATATTCCTCTATAATTATTCAGATCGCTTATGTCTCCTTTCTTAAACAGGGGGAAAATTATACTCCTTCTAAAATTATCTGGCACCTCCCCCATATCAAAAATATAATTGAAGGCTACCGCAAGTTTTCTGAGGAATTCGTTTGTCGCAAATTTGAAAAATTAGTAGGGGATACGATCTTCACCAGGGGCTTTCTTTGTGCTGCATTTGTGCAGCACCTTGTGGAGTTCTTGGACAGTAATTGTGCGGTCTAGTGAGTCTACTGTTATGTAAGGTAGCGAGTAATTCAGTTGACTTGTGCTACTCGGTGGATTCAGCAACTGCTCGAAGTGACTGGCTAGTGCGGATGTTTCAACTTGAATACCCCGTGCGAACATCGTACCGTTGAGGGATCGGACCAGCTTCCAAAACGAACGAGTATCTGAAATCCCATCCAAAGCTCTCGCCAGCTGCTGCGTGTACCTTCTTTTTTTGTTGATACAGATGCTTTTATATGCCCTTCTCGCTTCCAGGTACATGATTTTTGCAACGCTGTTGTCTGTTCTACGGACTAAACGCAGGTAAGCAAATGACTTTTTCCTCGCTGCCATGCACTCCCAGTCGAACCCTGCTTCCTTTTTCTTGAATCTTCCTGACGGTTGAGATATACTCGCAGCATTTGAAATGCAGGAAACTAGAAAGTCTACACCACGGCTAGAGTTGAATTCGCTTTCGTTTATAGCGCTGAGATTGCTGTTCAGTTTTTGTTTATAGCTAAGTGCGTAGCTTTCCTTCCATTGTAATTTTGGGAGCAGCCGCAACTCCGGGACGGTAGATTCTAATGGAATATCCACTGACATCAAAGCTGTCAACGGCAAGTGATCCGAATAAGTGAGCTCCTTTACATTTAAGTCGACCACACACTTCAGCCATCTTCCACGTACGAGACAGTAGTCTATAGTTGAACAGGCTGTACCTCTGAAAAACGTTAGGTGGCCCTTCTCGTCGCTCTTAGATCGACCGTTTAGAACTGTGAGACCGATCGTTTCACACAATTCGGTGAACTTTCTACCATTGCCATCAATTGTTTTATCCGCTGCACATCTAGACAAATTTACGTTCTGAGGTAAGAACTCCGGATCCACTTCCAGCAGCTGCGTATCACCTATTCTCGCATTGCAATCTCCGATTACCATTACGTCTTCTTCGCCGAATTCCAATAGAAAGTCGTACAAGCTCTTAAAATCGTTTATCCATCTGCTACAATTGATATACGCTGGGATTATCCACATTCGAACATCTTTCGATGCTATTTCCACCAAAACTCTGTTGATTTCATTGCTAAATCGGCACCTAACGCTACTGTTTAACTGTTTTTTAATACCATACATGCATCCTCCGCTAGCTCTTCCATGAGAAGATAGTCGCGTTGCTGCTATCCAATGCAGTATATGGTTTCCAAAGTAGGACTCAAAATGCTCCATGTTTTTGTCAACAAAAGTTTCAAATAAAAAGAAGATATCGTACTGACAAATATGTTCGAAAAAATCATTAAAAAATAATTTGTTACCTTATTTTTAAAGAAAAATTACTTAAACTAGGACTTAAATTTAAACGGCTGACGGCGCTATTCTAAACATTAGTTGCCTGAACGCGAGATTTGACAGTTTGGGAGCCACTGCTGCTGCTCTGCACTTCAGTTGGCACATCACACCTGTCAACTGTCAGCTGCTGTAGATATGTCATCCCGCCTTCGTCGTTGCATGCCAGCTTGTTCATGTTATCGAGATAAAATATGTTTTCTCCAATTTTAAGTGTTTCTCCGCGGATTTGCACTTTAACGTCTCGGTTCCTTGCCTCGATGTGTTTTTTCGCCTTGATCAGTTGCCTTCTCCTTTCTCGTGCCGCGGCTGGGTAGTCTCTGTGCATAGAGACACCTGATGGCCTCAACTTGCTTGCTGCCTCAAGAATGCGTCCCACATCTTCCTTCTTTTGTACTTCTAGCACAACGTTCTCTATGTTTGCATTTCTTGACCCAATCGACCTGGCCGCCGCGATTGCTCTTGAGTCTTTTACCTTTAGCAAGTCTAGACATAAAGATTTTGCCTTTTCGACCGCAGATACTCCACTTTTTTTTTAAGAGACAGATTGTTCTGCTGTAGGGCGTGCAATTCGGAACTGATTCTCTCCAGATCTGATTTTGTTGGCATGTCTTTCAGTTTATCATCTAGCAGTGACCCAATGGATCCTACGATCAAAATTTTCAGATCAGAGGTGGACATGCTACCAACAGACATTCTTTCTATGTCTTTGTTGATTTTTTGCGGTGGGAAAACGGGAGATGTTTCCGCTAACAATCTCTTTGCAACAGAAGTGGGCCGCTGTGTGGTGTTGTTGTTTTTTGGGCTTTTCGTGGGTGACCGATGCAATGGCATATTCGAAGGGATTTGATTTTCTTTCGATCTTGAAAATATCGACTTACCTCGACTTTTTTTTTTTTTATAAGCTTTGAGTGTAGTAGCACTTTATGTACTTATTTTTGTTCAGTAGAAGTTCAAATACTTGCACTGTAAATAAAACTTAAGATTTTCACTGGAGCTTAGAAAAAAATACAACTTGCTGCTAAGGCTCTCTCTCTCTCTCTATAGAGAGATATAAGATATAATAATAATAATCTATATGCATACATGTAAAAATTGCCTGTTCGTATGTACGTTGGAACTTACACAATCTATTTATTATAAATTGGGAAGTGCACTTAAATCAAAAGTTTTCCGATGTATGTATGGCGCTGAAAAGAGGAAACTCAAAAATGAACCATCCGACTGAAACTTACACAACACATTTGTTATGAAGTAAGAAGTGCACGTACATCAAAAGTTTTCAAGTGTTCCTATAGATGGCATCGAACACAAACAATTTCAAACTGAAAGACTAACCATCTGACTGAGCTGAAATTTACACAAAAGATCTGTTATTAATTATTATGGTGGGCAAAATCGCATCATCACCTCCCCGTGGTGCCCGCTGGATAGCTATCTGACAGTGTACTAACGATGAGCGTATGCTGAGTCTGACGATATACATATGTGTAGCTGAACACTCGGACCTGCGTAAGTACATCTGGGTGAACTTCAGCGCGCATATGTTTAACTGGACGAGGCATCTCTTGTTGACCTGATCGGTTGAAATATGCGTCTCAGAAGTCTAACAAGAGGTCTTCAGAAGGAGGACGTGCGGCGGATGGCTTCTCCCGATGGAATCAACGGTGACGTCTACAGGCCAGCGGAAACCTTACCGGAGCTACTTCGACATATTTGAAGCTGAGGTCTGTAAGGATTTTCAATACTACGTCAGGGTATTGAAAAAGAGATGGTGGCGGATGAACCCTTAATGGGCCAACGGCAGCGCTCATATCCCCGAAGTGGGTTACTGACATCGGTGAATCCGGCCCCTCGTCCTAGGGGTTGCTAAAAAAGGATCTGATCCTCCAGGTTGGGGGTTGTGCCGTCGGGTTAACTTCTTACTTACTTACTTAGGTGGCGCTACAGTTCGGGGTGAACCTGGGCCTCAACAAGCCTCTTCATTTAGCTCGGTCTTTAGCTAATTGCCTCCAGTTGCGCACTCCAAGTTGGTCGAGGTCCCCTTGAACTTGTGCGCGCCACCTACGGCGATGATTCCCTCTACTGCGTCGTCCCTCGGGGTTAGATTCGAAGACTCTGCGGGCCCGAGCGTTGGTGTCCATTCGCTCTACATGTCCTAGCCATCTCAGACGTCCAATACGCAATTTTTTGACTAGGTCAATGTCGCTGTACAGCTCGTATAGTTCGTGATTGAATCTTCTCCTCCAAAACCCGTCAACGCAAACGGGACCAAAAATCTTACGAAGAGTTTTTCTCTCGAAGCGACCAAGGATATCTTCATCCTCTTTTAATAAAGTCCATGTTTCAGCGCCGTAAAGCAGGACTGGGATGATCCAGGTCTTATATAGAGTCTCCTTAGTTGTTCGAGAAAGGGCTTTACTGTTGAATTGCCTTATTAGCCCAAAAAAAACAGCGATTGGCAAGAGTTATTCTTCGATTGATTTCTGCACTGATTTTGTTAGTAGAATTTATAGCAGAGCCAAGGTAGACAAAGTCCCTTACTACCTCGAAGTTATAGCTGCCCACGGTGACGTTTTGTCCAATTCGTCGATGTTGGTTTTCCCTTCTAGTTGACAGCATATACTTGGTTTTGCCCTCGTTTATCGCCAAACCCATTTTGGCCGCTTCCGCCTCAATGCTTGCAAAAGCACCGGTGACAGCCCGCTGAGATCTTCCGATAGTGTCTATATCGTCGGCGTATGCAAGCAGTTGTACAGACTTGTAATAGATTGTGCCTCCGGTGTTGGCTTGTGAGTTCCGCACAATCCGTTCAAGTATAATATTGAAGAAGTCACATGACAGCGCGTCACCTTGTCTAAAGCCTTTTTTCACATCAAAGGTCTCGGTGAGGTCATTACCGACCTTGATGGAGCAGCGAGCGTTCTCCATCGTCAGCCTGCACAGGCGGACAAGTTTGGCAGGGATGTCAAAACTAGACATGGCTCTATAAAGCTCTTCTCTATAGATGCTGTCATAGGCGGCCTTGAAATCGATAAAGAGGTGGTGAGTATCGATTTGGAATTCTTGGGTTTTCTCCAGGATCTGCCGAAGTGTGAAGATTTGATCGATGGTGGACTTTCCTGGCCTGAAACCGCACTGATAGGGTCCAATCAGGCTGTTGATAAAAGGTTTCAGGCGTTCACACAATATCGCAGAAAAGATCTTGTACGCGATGTTAAGGAGACTTATGCCTCTATAATTGGCGCAGTTGAGGGGGTCTCCTTTCTTGTGGATCGGGCAAACGATGCTGAGATTCCATTCATCAGGCATACACTCCTCTGACCAAATATTAGAAATGAGTTGGTGTATGCACTCTACCAATTCATCCCCAGCTGCCTTGAAAAGTTCGGCCGGTAAGCCGTCAGGTCCAGCAGCCCTTTTCGATTTTAGCTTGGATATTGCTATCCTCACTTCGTTTTGGTCAGGTGGACGGAAATTTTGACTATCATCGTCTATGTTGAATGGTTCATTCTGCCTGACAGCGGGATGTTGGTCTTCGTCGCCGTTATACAGTCTGCAGAAGTAGTTTTTCCATATTCTCAGCACCGACTGTGATTCTACTACGAGGTTTCCATTCTCATCTCTACAGGTTTCTGTACGGGTATTACTTCTCTGACACGTTCTTTTTACCTTTTGGTAAAACTTCCGTACATTGTTCCTGGAGTATAGACTCTCGATATTCTCAAACGCGCGCTTCTCATGCTCTTTCTTCTTCTTTTTGAGAAGCCGATGTTCTTCCCGTCTCTTTTGCTCGTAGAGCTCACGAGCAACTCTCGTCTTCCTTTGCAGCGCCGCTTTGTATGCCTCTTGTTTTGCTGCATGCACTCGCCGGCATTCTTCGTCAAACCAGGGGTTTCGCGGTGGTGGTCGAGCGAGACCCAGCACATCAGCCGCGGCGTTTCTGATGGCATGTTGGCAGCGTTGCCACTGGTCTTCGGTACTTGATGTTGGCGGCAAAGGGGTGATTGAGAGATTTCGGGATACGCGTTCAGCGAAGAGTCTGGTGGTCTCTTGCGATTGTAGCTTTTCGACGTTAAATTTTCTCACAGTAATTCTTCTTTGTTGCTCAGATTGGGATATCCGCATTCGTACCTTGGCTACAACAAGGTAATGATCCGAGTCTATGTTGGCCGCTCGGAAGGTCCGGACATCCAGAATACTGGAGGCATGCCTTGCGTCGATCGCAATATGATCAATTTGGTTGATCGTGACATGATCATTGGACCGCCATGTCTGCTTATGAATATCGAGATGAGGAAACCATGTGCTTGCTATGGTGACATTTCGCTCCACAGCGAAATCAATTAGCCTTAGTCCGTTATCAGACGTGGTGTCGTGTAGGCTATGCTTACCGACTGCTCTACCAAAGACGTCCTCCTTTCCTATTTTGGCGTTAAAATCGCCCAATACGATCTTAACGTCGTATTTAGGACATTGCTCGTATGTTTTGTCGAGGAGCTCGTAGAAACACTCTTTGGAGGCAGGGTCCTTTTCTTCTGTGGGGGCATGAACACATATTAGGCTTATGTTAGCGAATTTAGCCTTGATCCGGATAGTCATAATACGCTCGCTCACGTGTCGGAAGCTTAAGACTTCTTGCCTAAGTCTGCCGCGTATGACAAATCCGCATCCGAATAAGCGTTGCCTGTTGCCTCTGTAGCAATCACCGTAGTAGATGTCACAGTTTTTCATCCTCTTTTTGCCCGGCCCATCCCATCGCACTTCCTGGATGGCGGTAATATCTGCTTTAAAGCAGTCTAGGGCCTCTGCTTGTTGTTCGGCTGCACGTGGTCTGTAAAGGGACAGAACATTCCACGTACAGATCCGAAGGTCGTTGTCCTTATTTCGTTTGCTGGGGTCGTCATTAGTTGAGTCATCCTTATCCGAGGCTTTTGGTTGTTTCGGAACCATGCGTTTTTTACGTGGTAGGGAAGTTACCCCGACGGCACAACCCCCAACCTGGAGGGCCAGTTCCTTAATTATTCCCCTAGGACGAGGGGCCGGGTACACCGGTGCCAGTAGTCCACTACGGGAGTATGAGCGCTGCCGTTGGCCCATTAAGGGCTCCTCCGCCACCATCTCTATTCCAATGTCCTGACCAACATTGGAAATTCCTTACCGACCTGTGATCCGAATACGTCGAAGCAGCTCGCGCAAGGTATTCACTAAGTTCAACCTAACTGGAACTATAGACGCCACCGTTGACTCCGTCTAGGGAATTCGTCCGCTGCCGCCTGGAACAGGAAGAAGTGCTCTAGTGAGAAGAGCACTCTTCCCCCCCTCTCTCATCTGCTGCCCCCAAGAATCCGCCAAACGGGGTTGGTTACCCATTTCTTGGATTGAGGTACTAGGCACCCGGCTGTCACCGCGTGGAGGTTGAGAGTAGGAGTTGGTAGGCCTCAGCTGAGTGAAAACGCTTGTGTTTTCATATGATCGCATGCACCACCGTTTGACCAACCAACTTCCCTACCACTTAAAAACCAACAGCCTCGGGATACGGATGATTTTACTGTTGACGACCCAAGCAAACGTAAAAAGGACAACGATCTTCCTGTCTGCACATGGAATGTTAGGTCCCTCTACAAACCACGTGCAGCCGAACAACTTGCGGAGGCCCTAGAGTGTCTCAAAGCAGACATTACCGCCATCTAAGAAGTGCGATGGGATGGGCCGGGCAAAAGGAGTATGAAAAACTGCGACATCTACGGACAAAAAGGACAGCGTCTATTCGGGTGCGGATTTGTTATTGGAGGCAGACTTAGGCAAGAAGTCTTGAGTTTCCGGCATGTGATCGAGCGCCTTATGACTATCCGTATCAAGGCTAAATTTGCCAACATTAGCCTAATATGCGTTCACGCCCCTCATGAGGAGAAGGACGACGCGACAAAGGACGACTTCTACCAGCTCTTGGACAAGACGTATGAGCAACGCCCTAGCCACGACTTTAAAATTATGCGATGTGATTTTAACGCAAAGCTAGGAAGAGAGGACGTCTTTAGTAGCGGGGTCGGAAAGCACAGCCTGCACGACAACACAGCCGACAACGGACTCAGGCTAATCGACTTTACAGCGGGGCGAAACTTTGTCGTAGCTAGTACGAGGTTCCCACGTCTCGATAATCTATCACATTGCGATAAACGCAAGGCACTCTTCCAGTATTCTGGGTGTCCGGACTTTCCGTGCAGCCAACGTGGACTCGGATCACTACCTAGTTGTAGCCAAGGTACGGATGCGGATATCCAGAACGGAGCGAAATCAACGAAATACTGTGAGGAAATTTGACGTCGGGCGGCTGCAATCGCAAGAGACCGCCAGAACATTTGCCGATGACAGTCAAGATTCCCGTCAACCCGATCAGAATTAAGTGAGGATAGCGATATCTAAACTCAAATCCAACAAAGCTGCTGGAGCCGACGGCCTTGCCGCTGAACTTTTCAAGGCAGGGGGAGATGAGTTGGTAAGGAGCATGCAACAGCTCATCTGTAAAATCTGGTCGGACGAAAGTATGCCCGATGAATGGAACCTCAGCATCGTTTGCCCGATCTGAAAAAAGAGACCCTCTGAACTGCCCCAATTACAGAGGTATAAGTCTCCTCAACATCGCATATAAGATCCTGTCTGCCGTATTATATGAACGCCTAAAACCGATCGTCAACAACCTGATAGGTCCTTATCAGTGAGGTTTCAGGCCGGGAAAGTCCACCATTGACCAAATATTCACACTACGGCAGATCTTGGAAAAAACCCATGAATACAAAATCGATACGCACCACCTCTTCATCGATTTCAAAGTTGGCTATGATAGCGTGTATAGAGACGAGTTATACAGAGCCATGTCTAGTCTTGGTATCCCTGCCAAACTCGTCCGTTTGTGCAGAATGACGATGGAGAAATCTCGCTGCTCCATCAAATTCGGTAAGAACATCACCGAACCGTTCGATGTCAGGAAAGGTCTTAGACAAGGTGACGCGCTATCATGCGATCTCTTTAATATAGTACTTGAGAGAATTGTACGAAACTCACAAGCCAACACCGGAGGTACAATCTTTTACAAGTCTGTACAACTACTCGCTTATGCCGATGACATTGACATAATCGGAACAACTCAGGGGGCCGTCAATGGGGCATTTACGAGTATTGAGATCGAGGCAGCAAAGATGGGTCCAGCGGTCAATGAAAGCAAAACAAAATATATGCTGTCTACAAAGAAGGACAGCCAACATCGGCGTCTTGGACAGAACGCCACAGTAGACAGATATCATTTTGAGGTATTAAAGGATTTTGTCTACCTAGACTCTATGGTGAACTCCGCAAATGACATCAGTAGGGAGATCACACGAAGAATTACTCTTGCCAATCGTTGTTTCTATGGGCTAAAACGGCAATTGAGTAGCAAAGCCCTATCTCGAACTGCTAAGGTAACTCTTTATAAGACTCTAATCATCCCAGTCCTGCTGTATGGCGCAGAGGCATGGGCTTTGACAAAACCGGATGAGGATGCCCTTGGTTATTTCGAGAACAAAGTTCTTCGAGCGATCTTTGGTCCCGTCTGCATAGACGGTGAGTGGAGGAGAAGGGACAATGCCGAGCTATACGGCCTGTACAAGGACATCGACTTAGCCAAAAGAGTTCACATACAGCGACTAAGATGGCTGGGTCATTTAGAGCGGATGGAGCCCAACATTCCCGCTAAGAAAGTTTTCGAATCCATCCCGGATGGACGACGCAGTAGAGGACGACCTCGCGGTAGGTGGCGGAAACAAGTGGAGGGGGACCTCAACCAACTTGGCGTGCGCAACTGGAGGCAGCTGGCTCGTAATCGTGCTAGCTGGAGAGGTTTGTTGGATGAGGCCCAGGTCCACCCCGGACCGTAGCTCCATCTAAGTAAGTAAGTAAGTAAGATCTGTTATTAAATGGGAGGTACGCGCAAATTAAAAGTTTTCGGATAGGTGGCGCGGAACACACAAATCTTGTGGCGGTTGACGTCTTGTGACGTTTGCAATCGAGACGTTCGACTTTCGATAACACCCGTAGGTGTGGAACCTGGGGCCCTACTCTGTATCTTGTTTCGAATTCTAAATCATTCGGAAACGGAAAATTGTTACTAAGCAATTCGAAAATCGGAATAAAATTTCGATTTTCGTATTTAAAGTTTTGTTATTCCGAAAATCGGAAAATGCGTACTTGGCAACTCGTTTACACATGTCATTCGTTTTTCTGTTTTTTTTTTTTATTCATCAGCCGTTTAAGGGCAAGTTGGTAAAATTAAAAGTGTAAGTTTTTGGGGTTTAAAAAAAAACAATAAGCAAATATTTCTACAAGTATTGTGTGTTTAGTATATCGTAAACAATTGCTTTTGATAGATTTTATTAATTAACGTTGGTCATTCTTATCATTGGCGATTTTTTACGCAGGGACACTCCTAGCAACAACTTGCATACAAAACCACAGCAGTTTGAGATACTAGCAGATTTTATGTGCACTCATCCAGGGGTTGAATCGCGTTCTCCGTCAACGTGTGGCTGGTAACGTAATTTGTATTGTGTTGTTGGTAGATCTAGCAACAACATACATACAAATTACGTGAGGAGTTGCTTGTTCTGTTTGTCATTAAATAAATTGTCCACGCTTTATTTCTTTCATTACGCAGACTGCGAAGTTGGTTATTGTACCAAGGTGCAGTTGTAGACATATCCTTACGTGTGTTTCTTACAAGTACGGACGATATAAACATTTTCAGTCATTTCCTCAATATTTTTATTGCTGTTGAAGATTCCTACAAAGTCAATGCTAGATATAAGTTCGTTTAGTAAATTGAAGTCTGATTTCTTAAAATCAAATCAAGAGTAAGATTTTCAAAACTATCATGAACCACGTCGTCATAAGAAATAATAACGTTAAGTGGAGGATGATACGCGTCGATAGTACTCATCAGGGTGGAACTAGGTTCCACAATACAACTGCTCGAATTTGTATAAATAACCAGGTCAAGTTGTCTGTCAAGAAAGTTGTTTATACTGCTTAGTTGCAGTAATCCACAAGACATTACATTGTCCACCAAAATTATTTCTTGAGGTAAAGACGCATGAGCTCCCACAAAACTAAGTTCGTCGTCAGAAAGGGTCCCTTTTAAGTTGGGTAGATTAAAATCAACCACCAATAAAATGTCGTCGAGAGGATTACAATTTTCCGATACATCGATCGGATAGGTGGCGCGGAACACACAAATCTTGTGGCGGTTGACGTCTTGTGACGTTTGCAATCGAGACGTTCGACTTTCGATAACACCCGTAGGTGTGGAACCTGGGGCCCTACTCTGTATCTTGTTTCGAATTCTAAATCATTCGGAAACGGAAAATTGTTACTAAGCAATTCGAAAATCGGAATAAAATTTCGATTTTCGTATTTAAAGTTTTGTTATTCCGAAAATCGGAAAATGCGTACTTGGCAACTCGTTTACACATGTCATTCGTTTTTCTGTTTTTTTTTTTATTCATCAGCCGTTTAAGGACAAGTTGGTAAAATTAAAAGTGTAAGTTTTTGGGGTTTAAAAAAAAACAATAAGCAAATATTTCTACAAGTATTGTGTGTTTAGTATATCGTAAACAATTGCTTTTGATAGATTTTATTAATTAACGTTGGTCATTCTTATCATTGGCGACTTTTTATGCAGGGACACTCCTAGCAACAACTTGCATACAAAACCACAGCAGTTTGAGATACTAGCAGATTTTATGTGCACTCATCCAGGGGTTGAATCGCGTTCTCCGTCAACGTGTGGCTGGTAACGTAATTTGTATTGTGTTGTTGGTAGATCTAGCAACAACATACATACAAATTACGTGAGGAGTTGCTTGTTCTGTTTGTCATTAAATAAATTGTCCACGCTTTATTTCTTTCATTACGCAGACTGCGAAGTTGGTTATTGTACCAAGGTGCAGTTGTAGACATATCCTTACGTGTGTTTCTTACAAGTACGGACGATATAAACATTTTCAGTCATTTCCTCAATATTTTTATTGCTGTTGAAGATTCCTACAAAGTCAATGCTAGATATAAGTTCGTTTAGTAAATTGAAGTCTGATTTCTTAAAATCAAATCAAGAGTAAGATTTTCAAAACTATCATGAACCACGTCGTCATAAGAAATAATAACGTTAAGTGGAGGATGATACGCGTCGATAGTACTCATCAGGGTGGAACTAGGTTCCACAATACAACTGCTCGAATTTGTATAAATAACCAGGTCAAGTTGTCTGTCAAGAAAGTTGTTTATACTGCTTAGTTGCAGTAATCCACAAGACATTACATTGTCCACCAAAATTATTTCTTGAGGTAAAGACGCATGAGCTCCCACAAAACTAAGTTCGTCGTCAGAAAGGGTCCCTTTTAAGTTGGGTAGATTAAAATCAACCACCAATAAAATGTCGTCGAGAGGATTACAATTTTCCGATACATCGATCAGAATATAAATGTAAATAATTATAACGAACTTATATCGTAGATTTAATTTCACACAGATAACGTCTACCGAGTCTGTATTAGGAATTGGAAAGATACAACTTTGCAAAGAATTTCGAACAGCAATTAAGACTCCACCACCCCTTAGATGCTCAATATCTAAGTATCTATCTTTACGATATACCTCAAAGTCTGAGGAGAATAATTCCGTGTTCAGAAAGGTAAAATTAAGCCATGTTTCCGTGCAATCACATCATGAATCGATGCATGAGATGCCAATAATAAATTTTTCGTTTTCGTGCAGTGTCCCCTTACATTTTGGTAGTAAAGGGATAAACGGTTTAGTTTTTTGGAGAATTAAGAACAGGGCGAGTGTTGTTATTCTGAGGCTTAGCAACAAACTCTCTAATGAATGCATCCTGAGGCCACATCTCTTTGTTCAATAGTTTTCCAAAGAGACATAACTCCGTCGTCAGTTTAAATGAATCGAAGGGACTACTCTTTTTATTAATTTTTTTACATTTAATTTTAGACACCTTATCAGAATGGTCCCTTAAATTGTTAAGTATGTCGTCACAAGACGTGCCAGGAAGTAGTCTAGAAACGAAGATTTCCTTCGTTATTTCCGTCAGATTTCCGGCTCTATCGTCAGCAAAGAATAACTGATGTACCTTGGGGTCCATCACTCAGAAATGACTTAAAACGCTTGCCTAGGTGCACTCAGACTTTGATTGGGAACTCTTCGGTTACTCCAGCAGGATATCTTACTCTTGTCTTTGCTCCTTCGTACATGTCCATGATAATCGGTACATAGGTTTCCGGAACCTCTCGATGTCTTAGCGCCACCCATATCAGATCTCGTGGTTGTCTGTCGAATGCCTTTTCAAAGTCAACCAATACAATATGCAAATCCTTTAAGGAATCATGATGTTTTTTCATTATGATCCTTATACTTTGGATTGCATCTGTGGTTGATTTACCCGAGACAAACCCGCACTGATCATCAGATAGCCGTATTATTTTTCGCAGTCGGGCACCTAATGCCCGCTCAAAGATCTACATGGCGTGTGACATCAGCTTGATATAACGGTAGTTATCACAGTTTCGCGTATCATCCTTCCCTTTGTATACAGGGAGAAAGTAACTTTCCCTCCATTGATTCGGCATTGGATTACCTCTCACAAATTTGGAGATGAGAATTCTGAGCCATCTGAACCCGACGTCTCCCATCATTTTCCAGAACTCAGAGGGCATCTCGTCTGGCCCAACCGCTTTTCGTTTTTTGGAGTATTTGACCGCCTCACTAACTTCTTCGACTGTAATGTCGAGTATTTCTTCAGAGTTAGGGGTGGCTCTTGGAAAGTATAGCCAGGGAAATTGTTCATTTAAAAGTTCTTTACAATACTGCCGCCACCTCTGCAGAATTTTGTCGTCATCCACAAGGCGCTGGCCATGAGCATTGTTAATGAACTTTGGCGAACGAATCTCCTGAACGTTCCTTCTTCTTTGGGCGGCTATTTTGAAGATGGTTTCGCTCTTGTTCATATTGTGTCTTCGCAGCTCCTGGATAGCCTGGTTTGCATCAGCAACCGGTGAAGATATTTTCTCCAGCTCCCGATACAGGCCCCCCGTACTCTCTGCTTGAAACTGCGCGCACTTCTCCTTCGCTTTTTTCTTGCAACATCTGTATTCCATTTCGAGGCGAACTTTTTCATCACTATTATTAGAGGGGCACTTTGACCAAAGCCGATTCTTCTTTGAAAGCCGATTTCTTCTCATTTATCACCTTCTTAGCTTCATCACTCCACCGCCATGTTTCTTTGGTGTGCTGATTATGGACTTTTGAAGCTCCTAGCAGTGATTTGGCCTTCTTTAAGCAAGTTCGCTGTAGGGAATCCCACATATTTTGTGCTCTGCACTCTTCGTCCTCAGCTCCGTTGATGGTGTGAGAGAGGTAATTTTTCATTACGAAAACAAAAGCCTCGCCTTTTTCTTTGTCCAGATTGTACCACTTGATTTTCTCAGAGACCCTTGTTTGTTTGCTTTTATTTGGTGTTTTCATACAAATTTCTGTTAGGAGGACACTGTGTTGCCGATCGCCTCTCCCAGGATCACTTTGCAATCTTTTACCCGAGGCTTCATGAAACTGGCTACCAAATGGTAGTCAATCTGGGTTTCATCTCCACCACTGCTGAAAGTGATCAGGTGTCGGTTTTGTTTGATGAACATGGTACTCGTATTTAACACGATAAATTTTCCGTATATCATATTGTAGCATTGACTACAGGATGGCTTGTGTACCAGAAACTAAAACACTGTATTTTAAACTGTAGCAACGACATCTATTGCAAAACCTGTTAGCAGTAAATATTCCAACCTGATGTGCTTACGTTCCACAATTCTTCCACACAATATCCCAATATTCGGAGAAACATCTAGCATGTTCTAGAACCCCTTGCAATTTCCTATAAATACCCATACCACAACCACCGTGGACACAGTTGTTTATAAGTGCATACAGCGATTACAAGAGGGAGATTCGACCAGTGGTGAAAACAAGCGACGTATTGAAAGTAAATCTGTAGCGACAATTAAAATAAAGTGATTGAATACTGAGTTGAAGTAAAGTTAGTGTTTGATAATAAATAAATGATTAAAATACACAAAAGACGGTTTTATTTAAACGAACCCCAGCAAGGATATTACATTGGTGTCAGAAAAGTGGAAAAAAACAAATTTTGTGTATTGCTTATTGTGTAAGTGAAAAGAAAATGGTTCGGAAATTGCTAGAAGATTTGTCAGTGCCGCAACTAAAGGAAGTACTGAGCCAGCGGGAGCAACCTACGACTGGTACGAAAAGAGAATTAATTACTAAGTTGCGGAAAATAATGACGGACGAGGGTACAGAGGGTACAGAGCTGTTTCAGCTTTGTTTGACGTCGAAGAAGAACAAGTAAGTACGACAAATGACATGTCGGCCTTGATGAAATTGCTTTCTGAAAAATTTGACGAGCAAAAGAATTCTCTAGAAGCTAAGATTGACGAACAAAAGAATTCTCAAAATGAAAAATTCGAGAAACTAGAAAATTCCTTGACTGAACAAAAGAATTCTCTAGACGCCAAGTTCGATGAGCAAAAGAATTCACTAGATGCCAAGCTCGATGAACAAAAGAATTCTCTAGAGCAACAGCTATTCGATCAAAGGGGTGTTCTCGAAAGCAAATTTGACGAACAAAATAAAAGTTTGGAAACAAGATTCGGGACAATTGATGAGAAGATTGAAAATGTAGAAGCTAAAATTGAGACATTTGAAACAGCCGTTGAAGCAAGATTCGAGAATGTTCAAACAAAATTCGAGAATGTTCAAACAAAATTCGAGAATGTTCAAACAAAAATCGAGACTGTTGGCGGAAGATTCGAGAATTTGGCAAAGGAACTCGAATACATGAAGAAACAGAAAGTTCTTGAGTATTCAACCGACTGCCCGAGAAGGAAAGAGATGCAGCCTCCCGTCTTCGATGGACAAACATCATGGCCAATATATAAGAAGCAGTTCGAAGCTGCGGCAATGACGAACAACTGGGACGGTGAAGAGAAATCCATTGCCCTCACACTCGCGCTTAGAGGATCAGCTGCAGAGCTTCTGCAAACCATTCCCGAGGACAAGCAATGCAACTACGATGGTCTGGTAAAAGCCATCGAGATGCGATTTGGGGACGACCACATGCAGCAAGTACATAGGGTCCAGTTACGCAGAAGAGTTCAGGTGAGAGAAGAAACTCTCCAGCAATTGCAAGCGGATATCGAGCGACTGGCACATTTGTCCTATCCAAACGCCGGCGAGGAGATTATTAACGAGATGGCAACCGAAGCGTTCACCCATGCCATAACTGATGCGAAACTATATGTTGAATAATGTTTATTTTAATTATTAAGTGTTAATTTTAAATTCATTTTTTTTTGTAAAGTAATTTATGAAATCGCTGTTAGTCACTGTACTTAAGCGCATCGCACCATCCTGATCAAGGTCCATCATCATCAAATACCACCAGCTGCAACAACACACACATCAGAAGACACCCTCACGCCATTGCCCAGTGCACACACGCATCGTGCAGACATGCAGTTTTCACCTCTCTCTCTCTCATTTGGTTCGCTCACACACACACACTTGAATGCATGCTTGCATGTATTACGCACTGGTGCAGCGACTCTCACTGCTCGTGGTGAACATTGGTTGCGTGGTGAGGTGAATGTTCGGCTGCGGGTGGTTGCTGATGGTTGACCATGGATGCACTCGTCCACTTGGATTTCGGACTCAGGAAACTCTACACCTTGGTGATATCTATTTCAAAATAAATTTATATTTGATATTTTTTTGGAAAGAATCTGTTTGGTCTTGGGTCATACTTTTTTTTCGCTTCTGGGTGCAACTCGTCTACCATTCCTGTACATAAACTTTTTGGTCCTTCAATTCCGGATTTTTGTGAACCTTCGTTGAATATTCAATTGATTGATCTTATAGACATAAGTGATATAGACACATACTTATATATACAGGCATACGTGAAGTGCGGTCGATAAATCTACATTCCAATCTTTTGTTCACAAACTTGGTTAGGAAGTAATTCGCATCAAAGCAATGAATTCCTTAAAACTTAGGCGCGGAAATGCTAAAGGTCGTGTGACACGCGCAGTGGCTTTCGTCGATTCAATCAGTTCCGCGACTACTCTAGAAATGCTAGAGATTCGGCTGACCAAATTAGACGAAACGTGGTCAGAATTCTCGTCATTGCATGATGAATCATTACAAAATGTGACCGAGGAAGAATTCAATGAACTTGAACTTGAATTCGAGGATTACGAAACTCGTTTTTTTTTAGCCCATTCAGCGATAAAGAAATCGATTCGTGAAAGACAATCCGTGATTCAAGAAAATTCTGTTGCTCAGCAACTCGCGGAGGAACAATCGAAGTTCCTAGAGAAATTAAACTCAACGTCTACGAGTAATAGTGGTTCGTCGGTACAGTTACCCAAATTAACAGTGCCACCCTTTTCAGAAAACTATAAGGATTGGCCTTCGTTTCGGGATACGTTTACAGGTACAGTGGATAATAAACCAAATTTGACTGAAACTCAAAAGTTTCACTACCTAAAATCATTTCTTCGTGACGACGCGGCTAACTTAATTAAACACATACCGGTTTCTGATAAAAATTATTTTGAAGCTTGGGATCGTTTAGAGAAACGGTATGATCGCGGGCACCTCATAGTGCAGTCGTTTATTCAGACTTTTTTGTCCCTTCCATCAACATCAGTTAGCAATGCTCAGACATTACGCAAAATTACCGATGGTGCTGACGAGGTCGTACGTGGTCTAAACGCGCTTGGGTCAAATGATCGTGATCCGTGGTTAATTTACCTGTTAGTTAGCAAACTCGACGCGGACACTCGGCAAAGTTGGGCAGAAACGGTCGGTTCTCGGGACGATTGCAAATTCAACGAACTCCTGGACGTTTTGCAATCGAGATGCTATGCTTTAGAGTCGTGTCAGTCAACTTCGCGATCTAGTGCCTCATGTGTTAAGCCACCAGGACAGATTCGTACACATTTCGCTGAGTCGCCTTCGTCCTCGCAATCGTGTTCACAGTGTCCTAAATGTAAGAACAACCACATCCTACCGCAATGTGAACAATTCGTAGCCCTTGATGTGGAGTCACGTCGCGCTCTCGTGAAATTAAACTCTTTGTGTTTTAATTGTCTTCGGGCCGGACATCCGGCAAACAAATGTCGCTCATCGTTTCGTTGTCGGGTTTGCAACTCACGACACCATTCGTTGGTGCACGCGGATTCTAATTCGTTGTCGTCAAATCGTGCTAAGGCACCTTTGCCTCAAACACCACAAGCTACACCCATACCTTCACCAGTGATACCTCGTTCTCCGCCTGTGAATAACCATTCGTCGCTCGATGTTGGCCTACTTAGGCAAACAATTCTACCCACGGTAGTAGCTAAGGTTCAGGACAATTCAGGCAATTTTATAAGCTGTCGAGTGTTGATCGATTCGGGTTCTCAAATTTCGTTTGTGGTTGAATCCTTCGCTCAACGTCTAGGTCTTCCTCGTAGACATGCAAGGATTCCCGTTATTGGGTTGTCGTCAACAGATGCAGGCCAAACAAGAGGTTGTATCTCAATCGAGTTGTGCTCGCGTTTCAATCAAACCCATCTAGTCGTTGACGCTTTTGTTCTAACTAGGCTTACTTCGAACCTCCCTTCGCAGTCCTTTGATGCAGCTTCCTGGTCCCACCTTCAGAATCTGGATTTGGCAGATCCCAACTTTAATGTACCTGGTCCTATTGACATGCTACTTGGAGCTGACAAACTATGGTGCATCCTCTTGGGAGATCAGATTCGAGGGTCACACGGTCTGCCAATTGCCCAGAATACATCGTTTGGTTGGGTAGTAACTGGAGAGCTGTTGGATACCAAACAACGGCAAAATATACCAGTGTCATCGCTCCATTCTACTCTCGATGTCGACGTTCTATTGCAGCGTTTTTGGGAGCTGGATGAAGTGACACCATTGAAGGACGAATCATTTGCTGATGATGAAGCTGAACAGCACTTTCGGAAGACGTTTTCGCGTTCCCCCGATGGTAGATATGTCGTTCAACTACCATTCAAAACCCCTTTGCCGGTCTTTGGCAATTCGCTTAGGCATGCTATCAGTCGCCTGCATTCGATGGAACGTCGGTTTCTCAAGGACCCCAATTTGCATAGGATGTATGTTAGATTCATGCAAGAATACGTAGATTTAGGCCACATGGTTCGTGTATCTCCAGCTGAGTTGGAAAATGAACCCGGGAAGGTCTTTTATTTACCCCATCACGCAGTTCTGAAGCCAGATAGCTCGACAACCAAACTACGGGTAGTATTCGATGGTTCGGCTAGGGATTCGCTAGGAAAATCACTTAATAGTCAGCTGCTGATAGGCCCACCCATTCAACGTGATTTATTTGGAGTTTGTCTACCCTTTCGCCAGCATAAGTACGTATTTACAGCAGATGTCGTCAAAATGTTTCGGCAGACATGGGTTGACAAGCTGCATACCGACTTCCAGCGCATCGTTTGGCGTGAGAGTCCATCAGATGACATCAGCCACTTTCGACTATGCACAGTAACGTATGGAACGGCATCAGCACCTTTTCTGTCAGTTCGAGTCTTGAAGCAGATAGCGATGGACTACCAAACGAAATACCCAACTGCAGCGCGCGTTTTGCTGAATGACGTGTACGTAGATGACATCATGACAGGAGCGATTTCATCAGATGAACTTATAAGTCTAGGGTCTGAGCTTGTTTCCTTATTGTCGAATGCTGGTCTTGAACTTCGGAAGTGGAACTCCAATTGCTGGCCCTTTCTTGCTCGGTTGCCTAGGGATGATTGTGAATTTTCGTGGTTTGATACTGACCGGTCAACGTCCATGATAAAGGTACTTGGTATGCATTGGAACCCAACAGCTGATAAATATTCATTCCGCATGACGGAGTCTCGTTTGTCTGTCCCTCCTACTCGGCGTTCGTTGTTGTCAGAAATCGCTCGCATTTTCGATCCCTTAGGATTTCTGGCCCCATTAGTCGTACTATTCAAAATGCTTTTTCAGGAGTTGTGGTCATCAGAACTCAGCCTTGGCTGGGATGATCCACTTCCATCGCAATTGGCTGAAAGGTGGATGCGCTACCAACAGGAACTACATTACTTCGAGCAAATAGAAATACCACGGACAATCTTCGCTTCATCAGGAGACATCGACCTGCACGGGTTTTCGGATGCTTCATCGTTGGCCTACTCAGCTGTGGTATATGCTCGTTGCCAAATCGCACCTAATCAGTTCCAGGTTGTCATTGTAGCGGCGAAAACAAAAGTTGCACCGGTTAAACATGTCTCAATCCCTCGATTAGAGCTTTGCGGAGCTCTACTTCTCTCTCGCCTAATAACCTCGATTAAATCATCGATTCATAGGAACGTCAAGGTACTTGCTTGGTGCGATTCACAAATCGTGCTTCACTGGTTGTCTTCTTCACCTCGTCGTTGGACTACAATCGTCGCCAATCGTACAGCTGCCATTCTGGAAAAGATTCCACGATGTTCATGGAAGCATATCGCTTCGGAGTCCAACCCTGCAGATTGTGCGTCACGAGGATTATTGCCATCTCTTCTTAAAACTCATCCCCTTTGGTGGACAGGTCCTCCATGGCTATCGCTGTCACAGGAACATTGGCCCGCATCAACGTTCTCAGTGTCACAACAGGATGAAGCAGAAGTAACAGCGGAAGAACACCAAAAACCAAAGCAGATTCTCATCACCATCGCAGAAACTGATGTTTTAAAAAATCTCATCGCTAAGATTTCGTCGTGGACTCGGTTAGTTCGAATCGTCGCGTATTGTGTTCGGTTTACACAAAATTCTCGGCCTAAAACATTTGGAAAAACCGTTTGCAACTTAACAGTCCCTGAACTGCACTTAGCAGAACTCCATATTTTAAAAACTGTGCAACAAGAATCATTCGGGAGTGAACTTCGCCATCTGTGTAGTAATCGCGACCTTAACCCAAAATCTAAACTCGTAAGGTACTTTCCATTCATTGACATTGAAGGTTTACTACGTGTAGGGGGTCGAATTAAACATGCTTATGTGTCTTTTAACCTCAAACATCCAATAATCCTACCCAATAATCATGTTTCTCTCCTTATAGTGAGCCACATACATGTTAACCATCTTCATCCAGGGGTATCAGAGACATTCTCTATAGTTCGTCAACGTTACTGGATATTGGGAAGCCGAAATCTCATCCGAAAGGTTGTACATCGATGTAAACCATTTTTTCTTCAGAGGAAGATGACCAGTACACAGCTCATGGGTGATTTACCGCCTCAGCGTGTTCACCCAAGCCGACCATTCTCGAACACAGGGTGCGACTACGCTGATCCCATCACCATAAAGCTGTCTCGTGGACGGAATCCCCGACTATCCAAGGCTTACCTCGCTCTGTTCGTATGCATGTGTACCAAGGCGATTCACTTAGAACTAGTAAGTGATTTGACTACCGACGCCTTTCTCGCTGCCTTTAGATGGTTTGTTGCTCGCCGAGGTAAATGTTCTAACGTTTACAGCGATAATGGGACCAATTTCAAAGGTGCTCGTCGTATTCTCAATGAGATGCAGAGGTTGGTTTTCTCACAGACGTTCAACGAAGACATCGCTAGTTTTCTTGCCATGGATGGAACCGCATGGCACTTCATAACCCCTTCTGCACCACACTTCGGCGGATTGTGGGAGGCAGGGGTAAAATCCGATCTTCGTCGGGTTATTGGAAGTTCCATTCTTACCTTTGAGGAACTGTACACTGTACTTACTCAAATCGAATCAATTTTGAATTCTCGTCCCCTTTATGCTTTGTCCGATGAAGATTTAAATCCACTAACCCCTTCGCATTTTCTTATAGGAGAGCCCTACACTGCTGTACCTGAGCCGAGTTACTTAGATGTGTCTATCAACCGCCTATCTCACTGGAAACATGTCCAAAGTATGGTGCAAGGATTTTGGAAGCGATGGCACCAAGAATACATCACCAGTCTTCAGGAGCGACCCAAATGGCAACAGGAACAGCTCAACCTCAAACTTGGCGATTTGGTTGTAATCAAGGAGCCCAATCTACCTCCAGCAAAGTGGCTCCTAGGAAGAGTGGAAGAAGTTCATCCGGGACCCGACAATCGGATAAGAGTTGCAACTGTGCGGACCACTCGTGGACAGTTTGTTCGTCCAGTTACCAAATTGGCCGCACTACCGCTGTCCTGAAACTTGTTCCAAGGGGGGCGGGATGTTGAATAATGTTTATTTTAATTATTAAGTGTTAATTTTAAATTCATTTTTTTTGTTAAGTAATTTATGAAATCTCTGTTAGTCACTGTACTTAAGCGCATCGCACCATCCTGATCAAGGTCCATCATCATCAAATACCACCAGCTGCAACAACACACACATCAGAAGATACCCTCACGCCATTGCCCAGTGCACACACGCATCGTGCAGACATGCAGTTTTCACCTCTCTCTCTCTCTTTTGGTTCGCTCACACACACACACTTGAATGCATGCTTGCATGCATTACGCACTGGTGCAGCGACTCTCACTGCTCGTGGTGAACATTGGTTGCGTGGTGAGGTGAATGTTCGGCTGCGGATGGTTGCTGATGGTTGACCATCGATGCACTCGTCCACTTGGATTTCGGACTCAGGAAACTCTACACCTTTGTGATATCTATTTCAAAATAAATTTATATTTGATATTTTTTTGGAAAGAATCTGTTTGGTCTTGGGTCATACTTTTTTTTCGCTTCTGGGTGCAACTCGTCTACCATTCCTGTACACTACAAATGGCGGTAAGATTGGCTGGAAAGAAAACGCTCGCCGAAGCTTTGGTGTTTGCTCTGACAATGGAGGCCGCAGACCAGGCATGTCAGGGAATCCACCGTGTGAGAGAAGTAGCCGCCATCGAATGCCCTTGCCAGAGGATGGACGTCGAAGGCCGAATCAACGCTCGCGGAGGACAAATTCGTTGCTGGAACTGCAACAAAATAGGACACCTACAACGGCAATGCAGAAATCCACCCAGACGCGGAAACTGTCCACATTGTGCGAATAGGCGACGCAACAAAGAACCATCCTACAGGGACAACATCCATCCTGGTGGGCGGGCTTCTCGAAACCAGGAGTCGGGAAACGCCTAAGAGCCAGCTTCGCGGGGCAGAAGTTGGCTAATGGAATCGACGCCCCCAAGACTACCATCCAGGTCTCCCAAACCAAACGATGCAACAAGAGTCTAACAGTGGAAGCATTCATCGGCAAAAATAAGTGCGTGGCTACTATCGATACCGGCGCCACGGCTTCCATTGCAAGAAGAGATCTCGTCCGGAAGTCTTGGCTGCACAACACCAGCTGCTACTGTCTTAGAACTGTGACAGGGGAATCGGCGAAAGTATACGGAGAAGTTCGCCTCATGTTACAACTAGCAGGGTTGGCCTTTTCTCATACGTCCCTGGTGGCCGACATATGTGATGAATGCATCATCGGAGTGGACTTTATGAAAGAACATGACGTAATCATCGACATCGGGATGCTAGTTCTGCGGTACCGGAACTAAGAGATCCCAATGGTGTACGGGAACGAGAACGCAGCACATTTAAGGACAATACTCAGCAAGGACGAAGTCTTACCACCATCCTCCGAGACTATCATTTAGACAAAACTAGAGGGTGATCCTGGGAGCCACCGATTCTACCTGTTGGAGCCAGATTTAGGAAGGAATTCCCCGAACTACATCGTGGGAAAAGTTTTCGTGGAGCCAAAGAATAGCCTGGTCCCAGTAAGGCTCATGAACTTAAAGAGCCATAGCGTCAAACTAAAACAAGGGGAGGTTATTGGTAAATGTGCGCCGATATGTTCAATTTCAACAATAACCGAAAAGGAATTTGCGAAGCCCGTTTCATCAGCCAGGTTGGCCGAAGTAAGGGACATGATCCTCAAGCACTGCGAACTGGATCAGGATCAGCAAGCCATGGCAGAAAATCTAATCAGTGAGTACGCTGATATATTTGCCTCACAGGATGGAGAGTATGGCCGAACACATCTGGTGCAACATCGCATAGACACTGGGGATGCCAGACCAAGGTTGCGGATATGGTGTCGACGATGGAGAAGGAAGGGCTCATCGAAAGTTGTAAGAGTCCGTGGGCCTCACCTGTTATACTGGTTAAGAAGAAAGACGGCAGCACTCGATTCTGCGTGGACTACCGCAGACTTAATGATGTAACCAAAAAGGACAGCTACCCTCTGCCACGGATCGATGACACATTGGACACACTCTCAGGAGCTCGATGGTTTTCCACCCTTGATTTAAAGAGCGGTTACTGGCAGGTACAGATCGATCCAAAGGACCGAGAGAAAACTGCGTTCACTGCAGGAAATGGGCTGTGGCAGTTTACAGTAATGCCATTTGGATTGTGCAACGCTCCGGCAACTTTTGAGCGCCTAATGGAACACGTCCTGCATGGATTGACCTGGAAAACTTGCTTGGTATATCTGGACGATGTGATCGTGATAGGAAAAACATTCGAGGAACATCGCGACAACCTGAAGAATGTGCTAGAACGGCTTCGAAGCGCTCACCTGAAGCTGAACCAAAAGAAATGTGACCTTTTCAGATCCGAAGTCAAGTACCTGGGCCACGTTATCTCGTCAGAAGGAGTACGAACTGGCCCAGACAAGGTGGAAACTGTGAAAAACTGGCCAGTTCCAAAAGACAAACACCAACTCAGGAGCTTTTTGGGTCTCGCCACGTAGGGGAGACTGGGTACAGTTGAAACAATTTTTCTTCTATCGTCCATACCATTGGCATTAATAAGATTAGCCATGATGGAGTTAGGTGAAATGAAAGATCAATATTCTTTCTATTAGTACACAGTGTTTTTCTTAGTTCATAGTATGCTTTTTAAGCAATACATCAATTTTTATGAAAAAAGTCAATTTGTTTCAACCGTCCCCATACCAGGGGCGGTTGAAACAACGAATGGGGTCAATTGAAACAAGTTGAAATAAAAAAAAAATCTTACGTTGTAGCGTATTTAATTCATTTTTTATTTAAAAAACTGCCGCACTTTAACAATATTTTTTAATTCAAGGTTTTGTATTTATTTAAAAAAAAACGAGATCAACAAAAAGTAAATAACAGAAAATAAATAAAAACTAAAAACTAAAAACTTTCTTCATTAAATTAAATTAAATAAAGTTAACAATAAAAATAAATTAAAGGAACTTGTTTCTTCAGTCTTGATCATAATAAAAAAAAAAATTGTTCTCAGAGTAATCTGAGTCGCAATTGTGACAGACATAAGTATTGCCACCTTCGGTGCGCTCTTCGTGAGCCCACATTTTACATGTGATGCATTGCACCCACTTTTCCCTTGATCTGCTCTCAGAATACGGTTCCAAACAAATGAGGCAATAGTACTCCACGTCTTCTGAACTTGAAGATTCTTGTGGGGTATTATTTTTTTTAGTTTTCGTAGTTTTTTTTGTGTTTCCAAAGTCGGCCAATCTTTTTTTTACTTGCTTAGCCTTTTGTTTCTTCACCTTTGCTTCGTGTTCCTTCTGTATCTGGTTTTTCTCCGGAGTGTCAGTGTAGATCGTGGACTTTCTTTTTTTTCGACCCCTGTTCGATTTTCTTGCCAGAGCTTTGGGTAGAGGCCGGCCAATTTCCGGAGAAAACACAATAGCACCACTTGAAAGTAGTGCTTGTGCACTTGTACATGATCTTGATGGGGAGCTTTGCTGTCTATTTATTCTGCGTCTTCCTGGTGTAGTTTCTTCCGGAACCGGAATAACTCTTTGCTGGATCTCTGCTTGAGGTGGTAGTGGCAATGGTTCGTCAACAGCTTGGGTAGTAGGCAGGCTATGTGGCATTAGAACCTCAGCTCCTATTGCGTTTTCGGGAGGTGGTCTATCGGTCACGAAGGAGGGTGCGAAATCAAGCTCTGTCAATAAATTGCGATTAAATGGGAATATTCCAGTTTTTCGAAATCCGGCTTGTATATTTGTCAATGTTAGCGCAATTGGCATAGCCGATGCCACAATTCCAGGAATATCGTAGATCGTCATTGTTTTGCCTGGATGATTTCTCATCAGGCGTCACAAGTCGAGTTCACTGCTTTTTTGAGTGGGCCATAAGCGGAACGATCAAGAGGCTGAAGTTTGTGCGAACAATGGGGTGGAAAAGATAAAAGCACAATGCCGTTCTCCTTGCAAAAATCGAGCGAATTGATGTGGACGTGCGAGGCATGGTTGTCAAGGATAAGTAAAATTTTATATGATGTGGAAGCATTTGTATGTTTTTTTGAAATGATCCAAAAACCCGAGGAACGAATCACCCTGCATCCAGCCAGAAGGGATCGCAGCTCCAGCTGATCCAATGGGCCCATCTCTTAAAAAGTAGTCTTGATACCGCACTCTTGGGAAGACAAAAAAAGGCGGAATTACATTCCCGAAAGCATTCCCGGCAAATGCCACAGACATTAAAGTTCCTCTTTCGGCAGAAGTTACAGAGCCAACTTGACGAGCACCACGCCTAGCCACTACTTTGTCGTGTTTTTGTACAGTTGTGATGCCGGTCTCATCGGCGTTGTGTACAGGGTGATTTGCATAAGATGCAACAAAAGCCTTGGACGGATAGGTTGGGTCGAGACAAGAAAAAAATCGTACGGGAGGGGGGGTCTATCTCCCCCCGGTTAGGCGGGAGGGGCAATTTTGTAAAAAATTGACATTAAATGAAAAAAAAATTATTAAAAATCAACGGAAACACGTAAAATAATGTGCTATAGCTTTTTTGAAAGCTAATATTCCATTCTTTTATCCGCTTTTTAAATCAAGTTGTTCCAGTGAACAGTTTTTAAAAAATTAAATTTCAAAGTCAAAATTTTTGAAAAATATTTAGAATTTTTTTTTTCAAGTTGATTTTTTTCAAAATTTTGCGTTATTAACTGCTAGTGATATTTTTATTTTTCAATGCTCTTGTCAATTAATAATAAAATATTAAAAAAAATGTAAAGGTACTTTTTTCCCAGAAAACCCCTTTTTGGGTTTTTCTATGATTGGACTGCATTGAATGAGCAGATTATCCCTTTTTGAATGAAAACGAAATTTTCATTTTTTTTCTCTGTATCTCGTTTCGAATTCTAAATCATTCGGAGACGGAAAATTGTTACTAAGCAATTCGAAAATCGGAATAAAATTTTGATTTTCGTATTTAAAGTTTTGTTATTCCGTTTGTTACTCGTTTACACATGTCATTCGTTTTTCTGTTTTTTTTTATTCGTCAGCCGTTTGAGGGCAAGTTGGTAAAATTAAAAGTGTAAGTTTTTGGGGTTTAAAAAAGAACAATAAGCAAATATTTCTACAAGTATTGTGTGTTTAGTATATCGTAAACAATTGCTTTTGATAGATTTTATTAATTAATGTTGGTCATTCTTATCATTGGCGACTTTTTACGCAGGGACACTCCTAGCAACAACTTGCATACAAAACCACAGCAGTTTGAGATACTATACTCCGTCCAATATAAATTGGCCGTACAGGGAAGATAGGGATGTTTGTCTCTCATTCGCACTCTTTTGTTTTCCGTAAGGTGCTATTCTAACAAAAGCTCTTACAGGGTTTCCGTAGTAAGCATTTCACATTAGCAAAAATCAGAAAGAATATTATGTAGGGTTACCGTCCGTTTTTTTATATTGAAATGTTCATTTAATTTGCTTTATTTATAAAAAATAAAACAAATTTATCTTTTTCCACACCACCAAGAGGTAAGATAAAAGGCGCGTTTGTGAAGGGTATCCCCATTAGGCCTTATCCCTTTTAAATAAAAACACAAACAAAAATAAAAAACATTAGTATCATAATCCAAATTTAGAAAAATACACGTAACATCAAAAAACTGACCGCGCGCTACGAAAACCTACGCAAATAAACTTTCTCCTTAAAGAAAACGGCTTACAATTTTGTAACTGCATTTTAACGTATTTTCCACACATTAAAAGAAATGCGAAAGATCAAAACAAGATCTCCACGATAACACTTATCATAAGAACTTTTTTCAAAGCTCTTAAACCAAAAGCTCCTTAACAGAAACCCAAGGAAAAAAAACTGAACGAGTTACCAAACGGACACTGGTAACTCTGAATGCACATCAATTTAATGGGGGTTGAATAGCAGCAGCCACAGGCCACAGCCAATCAGTGCACACTCAGATGTGCGCTGAATAAGATGCTTTTGACTTACGTCAGACGCAGTTGGAAATTCACTGGCGAGTAAACACTTTTTATGGGGGGTTTCTTTCAATTTAGTATGGTGCAAAAATATGGCGCGCTACTGATTTTGAAAAAGCTTCCCCATAAGACGTGTACTGACAATTTATGTTGGACAGAGTATAGAAGATTTTATGTGCACTCATCCAGGGGTTGAATCGCGTCCTCCGTCAACGGATGGTTGGTAACGTAATTTGTATTGTGTTGTTGGTAGATCTAGCAACAACATACATACAAATTACGTGAGGAGTTGCTTGTTCTGTTTGTCATTAAATAAATTGTCCACGCTTTATTTCTTTCATTACGCAGACTGCGAAGTTGGTTATTGTACCAAGGTGCAGTTGTAGACATATCCTTACGTGTGTTTCTTACAGGTACGGACGAGATAAAACAGTCAAATATACGTATGTAAACATTTTCAGTCATTTCCTCAATATTTTTATTGCTGTTGAAGATTCCTACAAAGTCAATGCTAGATATAAGTTCGTTTAGTAAATTGAAGTCTGATTTCTTAAAATCAAATCAAGGGTAAGATTTTCAAAACTATCATGAACCACGTCGTCATAAGAAATAATAACGTTAAGTGGAGGATGATACACGTCGATAGTACTCATCAGGGTGGAACTAGGTTCCACAATACAACTGCTCGAATTTGTATAAATAACCAGGTCAAGTTGTCTGTCAAGAAAGTTGTTTATACTGCTTAGTTGCAGTAATTTACAAGACATTACATTGTCCACCAAAATTATTTCTTGAGGTAAAGACGCATGAGCTCCCACAAAACTAAGTTCGTCGTCAGAAAGGGTCCCTTTTAAGTTGGGTAGATTAAAATCAACCACCAATAAAATGTCGTCGAGAGGATTACAATTTTCCGATACATCGATCGGAATATAAATGTAAATAATTATAACGAACTTATATCGTAGATTTAATTTCACACAGATAACGTCTACCGAGTCTGTATTAGGAATTGGAAAGATACAACTTTGCAAAGAATTTCGAACAGCAATTAAGACTCCACCACCCCTTAGATGCTCAATATCTAAGTATCTATCTTCACGATATACCTCAAAGTCTGAGGAGAATAATTCCGTGTTCAGAAAGGTAAAATTAAGCCATGTTTCCGTGCAATCACATCATGAATCGATGCATGAGATGCCAATAATAAATTTTTCGTTTTCGTGCAGTGTCCCCTTACATTTTGATAGTAAAGGGATAAACGGTTCAGTTTTTTGGAGAATTAAGAACAGGGCGAGTGTTGTTATTCTGAGGCTTAGCAACAAACTCTCTAATGAATGCATCCTGAGGCCACATCTCTTTGCTCAATAGTTTTTCAAAGAGACATAACTCCGTCGTCAGTTTAAATGAATCGAAGGGACTACTCTTTTTATTAATATTTTTACATTCAATTTTAGACACCTTATCAGAATGGTCCCTTAAATTGTTAAGTATGTCGTCACAAGACGTGCCAGGAAGTAGTCTAGAAACTCACAAATGACTTAAAACGCTTGCCTAGGTGCACTCAGACTTTGATTGGGAACTCTTCGGTTACTCCAGCAGGATATCTTACTCTTGTCTTTGCTCCTTCGTACATGTCCATGATAATCGGTACATAGGTTTCCGGAACCTCTCGATGTCTTAGCGCCACCCATATCAGATCTCGTGGTTGTCTGTCGAATGCCTTTTCAAAGTCAACCAATACAATATGCAAATCCTTTAAGGAATCATGATGTTTTTTCATTATGATCCTTATACTTTGGATTGCATCTGTGGTTGATTTACCCGAGACAAACCCGCACTGATCATCAGATAGCCGTATTATTTTTCGCAGTCGGGCACCTAATGCCCGCTCAAAGATCTACATGGCGTGTGACATCAGCTTGATATAACGGTAGTTATCACAGTTTCGCGTATCATCCTTCCCTTTGTATACAGGGAGAAGGTAACTTTCCCTCTATTGATTCGGCATTGGATTACCTCTCACAAATTTGGAGATGAGAATTCTGAGCCATCTGAACCCGACGTCTCCCATCTTTTTCCAGAACTCAGAGGGCATCTCGTCTGGCCCAACCGCTTTTCGTTTTTTGGAGTATTTGACCGCCTCACTAACTTCTTCGACTGTAATGTCGAGTATTTCTTCAGAGTTAGGGGTGGGTCTTGGAAAGTATAGCCGGGGAAATTGTTCATTTAAAAGTTCTTTACAATACTGCAGAATTTTGTCGTCATCCACAAGGCGCTGGCCATGGGCATTGTTAATGAACTTTGGCGAACGAATCTCCTGAGCGTTCCTTCTTCTTTGGGCGGCTATTTTGAAGATGGTTTCGCTCTTGTTCATATTGTGTCTTCGCAGCTCCTGGACAGCCTGGTTTGCATCAGCAACCGGTGAAGATATTTTCTCCAGCTCCCGATACAGGCCCCCCGTACTCTCTGCTTGAAACTGCGCGCACTTCTTCTTCGCTTTTTTCTTGCAACATCTGTATTCCATTTCGAGGCGAGCTTTTTCATCACTATTATTAGAGGGGCACTTTGACCAAAGCCGATTCTTCTTTGAAAGCCGATTTCTTCTCATTTATCACCTTCTTAGCTTCATCACTCCACCGCCATGTTTCTTTGGTGTGCTGATTGTGGACTTTTGAAGCTCCTAGCAGTGATTTGGCCTTCTTTAAGCAAGTTCGCTGTAGGGAATCCCACATATTTTGTGCTCTGCACTCTTCGTCCTCAGTTCCGTTGATGGTGTGAGAGAGGTAATTTTTCATTACGAAAACAAAAGCCTCGCCTTTTTCTTTGTTCAGATTGTACCACTTGATTTTCTCAGAGACCCTTGTTTGTTTGCTTTTATTTGGTGTTTTCATACAAATTTCTGTTAGCAGGAGACGGTGTTGCCGAGCGATCGCCTCTCCCAGGATCACTTTGCAATCTTTTACCCGAGGCTTCATGAAACTGGCTACCAAATGGTAGTCAATCTGGGTTTCATCTCCACCACTGCTGAAAGTGATCAGGTGTCGGTTTTGTTTGATGAACATGGTACTCGTATTTAACACGATAAATTTTCCGTATATCATATTGTAGCATTGACTACAGGATGGCTTGTGTACCAGAAACTAAAACACTGTATCTCAAACTGTAGCAACGACATCTATTGCAAAACCTGTTAGCAGTAAATATTCCAACCTGATGTGCTTACGTTCCACAATTCTTCCACACAATATCCCAATATTCCAGGATCCTCGATTCACCCGGAGAAACATCTAGCATGTTCTAGAACCCCTTGCAATTTCCTATAAATACCCATACCACAACCACCGTGGACACAGTTGTTTATAAGTGCATACAGCGATTACAAGAGGGAGATTCGACCAGTGGTGAAAACAAGCGACGTATTGAAAGTAAATCTGTAGCGACAATTAAAATAAAGTGATTGAATACTGAGTTGAAGTAAAGTTAGTGTTTGATAATAAATAAATGATTAAAATACACAAAAGACGGTTTTATTTAAACGAACCCCAGCAAGGATATTACATTGGTGTCAGAAAAGTGGAAAAAAACAAATTTTGTGTATTGCTTATTGTGTAAGTGAAAAGAAAATGGTTCGAAAATTGCTGGAAGATTTGTCAGTGCCGCAACTAAAGGAAGTACTGAGCCAGCGGGAGCAACCTACGACTGGTACGAAAAGAGAACTAATTATTAAGTTGCGGAAAATAATGACGGACGAGGGTACAGAGCTGTTTCAGCTTTGTTTGACGTCGAAGAAGAACAAGTAAGTACGACAAATGACATGTCGGACTTGATGAAATTGCTTTCTGAAAAATTTGACGAGCAAAAGAATTCTCTAGAAGCTAAGATTGACGAACAAAAGAATTCTCAAAATGAAAAATTCGAGAAACTAGAAAATTCCTTGACTGAACAAAAGAATTCTCTAGACGCCAAGTTCGATGAGCAAAAGAATTCTCTAGATGCCAAGCTCGATGAACAAAATAATTCTCTAGAGCAACAGCTATTCGATCAAAGGGGTGTTCTCGAAAGCAAATTTGACAAACAAAATAAAAGTTTGGAAACAAGATTCGGGACAATTGATGAGAAGATTGAAAATGTAGGGGCTAAAATTGAGACATTTGAAACAGCCGTTGAAGCAAGATTCGAGAATGTTCAAACAAAAATCGAGACTGTTGACGGAAGATTCGAGAATTTGGCAAAGGAACTCGAATACGTGAAGAAACAGAAAGTTCGGGAGTATTCAACCGACTGCCCGAGAAGGAAAGAGATGCAGCCTCCCGTCTTCGATGGACAAACATCATGGCCAATATATAAGAGGCAGTTCGAAGCTGCGGCAATGACGAACAACTGGGACGGCGAAGAGAAATCCATTGCCCTCACACTCGCGCTTAGAGGATCAGCTGCAGAGCTTCTGCAAACCATTCCCGAGGACAAGCAATGCAACTACGATGGTCTGGTAAAAGCCATCGAGATGCGATTTGGGGACGACCACATGCAGCAAGTATGTATAGGGTATACATAGTATATAGTATAGGGTCCAGTTACGCAGAAGAGTTCAGGTGAGAGAAGAAACTCTCCAGCAATTGCAAGCGGATATCGAGCGACTGGCACATTTGTCCTATCCAAACGCCGGCGAGGAGATTATTAACGAGATGGCAACCGAAGCGTTCACCCATGCCATAGCTGATGCGAAACTACAAATGGCGGTAAGAATGGCTGGAAAGAAAACACTCGCCGAAGCTTTGGCGTTTGCTCTGACAATGGAGGCCACAGACCAGGCATGTCAGGGAATCCACAGTGTGAGAGAAGTAGCCGCCATCGAATGCCCTTGCCAGAGGATGGACGTCGAAGACCGAATCAACGCTCGCGGAGGACAAATTCGTTGCTGGAACTGCAACAAAATAGGACACCTACAACGGCAATGCAGAAATCCACCCAGACGCGGAAACTGTCCACATTGTGCGAATAGGCGACGTAACGAAGAACCATCCTACAGGGACAACATCCGTCCTGTTTTTAATGCTCCTCGAGACCAGGAGTCGGTAAACGCCTAAGAGCCAGCTTCGCGGGGCAGAAGTTGGCACATGGAATCGACGGCCCCAAGACAACCATCCAGGTCTCCCAAACCAAACGATGCAACAAGAGTCTAACAGTGGAAGCATTCATCGGCAAAAACAAGTGCGTGGCTAGTATCGATACCGGCGCCACGGCTTCCATTGTAAGAAGAGATCTCGTCCAGAAGTCTTGGCTGCACAACACCAGCTGCTACTGTCTTAGAACTGCGACAGGGGAATCGGCGAAAGTATACGGAGAAGTTCGCCTCACGTTACAACTAGCAGGGTTGGCCTTTTCTCATGCGTTCCTGGTGGCCGACATATGTGATGAATGCATCATCGGAGTGGACTTTATGAAACAACATGACGTAATCATCGACATCGGGATGCAAGTTCTGCGGTACAGGAACGTAGAGATTCCAATGGTGTACGGGAACGAGAATGCAGCACATTTAAGGACAATACTCAGCAAGGACGAAGTCTTACCACCATCCTCCGAGACTATCATTTAGACAAAACTATAGGGTGATCCTGGGAGCCACCGATTCTACCTATTGGAATCGGATTCAGGAAGGAATTCCCTGAACTACATCGTGGGAAAAGTGTTAGTGGAGCCAAGGAACAGCCTGGTCCCAGTAAGGCTCATGAACTTAAAGAGTCACAGCGTCAAACTAAAACAAGGGGAGGTTATTGGTAGATGTGCGCCGATATGTTCAATTTCAACAATAACCGAAAAGGAATCTGCGAGACCCGTTTCATCAGCCAGGTTGGCCGAAGTAAGGGACAGGATCCTCAAGCACTGCGAACTGGATCAGGATCAGCAAGCCATGGCAGAAAATCTAATCGGTGAGTACGTTGATATATTTGCCTCACAGGATGGAGAGTACGGCCGAACACATCTGGTGCAACATCGCATAGACACTGGGGATGCCAGACCAATTCGCCAGCCTGCCAGACGACTACCATTGGCAAAGCAGACGGAGGTTGCGGATATGGTGTCGACGATGGAGAAGGAAGGGCTCATCGAAAGTTCTAAGAGTCCTTGGGCCTCACCTGTTGTACTGGTCAAGAAGAAAGACGGCAGCACTCGATTCTGCGTGGACTATCGGAGACTTAATGATGTCACCAAAAAGGATAGCTACCCTCTGCCACGAATCGATGACACATTAGACACACTCTCAGGAGCTCGATGGTTTTCCACCCTTGATTTAAAGAGCGGTTACTGGCAGGTACAAATCGATCCAAAGGACCGAGAGAAAACTGCGTTCACTGCAGGAAATGGGCTGTGGCAGTTTACAGTAATTCCATTTGGATTGTGCAACGCTCCGGCAACTTTTGAGCGCCTAATGGAACACGTTCTGCGTGGATTGACCTGGAAAACTTGCTTGGTGTATCTGGACGATGTGATCGTGATAGGAAAAACATTCGAGGAACATCGCGAAAACCTGAAGAATGTACTAGAACGGCTTCGAAGCGCTCACCTGAAGCTGAACCCAAAGAAATGTGACCTCTTCAGATCCGAAGTCAAGTATCTGGGCCACGTTATCTCATCAGAAGGAGTACGAACCGATGCGGAAAAGGTGGAAGCTGTGAAAAACTGGCCAGTTCCAAAAGACAAACACCAACTCAGGAGCTTTTTGGGTCTCGCCACGTACTACCGACGATTCGTAAAGGACTTTGCCGGAATCGCGAAGAGCTTGCACCAGCTGACGGAAAAAGGAAGGCAGTTCAGGTGAGTGCGACAAAAGCTTCAAGAACCTTAAGCACCAACTATGCGAAGCACCAACACTAGCATATCCCATTCCCGAAGAAATGTTTATCGTGGATGCAGATGCAAGTAACGTCGGTGTCGGAGCGGTTCTTTCGCAGGTACACAACGGCCAAGAGAAGGTAGTAGCATGCTTCAGCAAAGTGCTCTCCAAGCCGGAAAGGAACTACTGCGTGACCAGGCGAGAACTTCTGGCGCTGCTTCTGGCGACAAAACACTTCCATAAATACCTCTACGGCCAAAAGTTCCTTTTGCGCACAGACCACGCGGCTCTAAAATGGCTGCTGCAGTTCAAGAATCCAGAGGGGCAGGTGGCAAGATGGATTGAACGGCTGCAGATGTACGACTATGAAATACAGCATCGCAAAGGGAAACTTCATTCTAATGCGGATGCCTTATCCCGGCGACCATGTAAGAGCGACTGCAAGCATTGTGTGCGGCAGGAAGAGAAGAACCTTCTTTCCATCCAAAGGGTAAGAGCTGAGCCTATCGCCGGCTGGAGTGCAGAAGAAATCCGCAAGGCTCAAAAAGAAGACCCAGACATCGAGCCGATATTAGCATGGAAGGAGTTTATGGAAAAGCCAAATGGACAAGATATCTCGGACAGGAGCCCCACTCTCAAAGCATACTGGGCTCAGTGGGGCTCCCTTCATGTGCAACATGGTGTACTGAAAAGGAAATGGGAAAGGCCGGACGGGAAAGATTTCATAATGCAGCTTGTCTTGCCGCGATCAAAAGTACACGAGGTGCTACGGGAGATGCATGATGGAGCATCCGGGGGTCATTTGGGTGCAAACAAGACGCTGGAGAAGGTGCGAGAACGTTTCTATTGGCTCAGCGCAAGGGTAGACGTAGAGAGTTGGTGCCGAAAATGCGTCGTGTGTGCTGCCAGCAAGGGACCCAGAACGACAACGCGAGGCAAGATGCACCAGTACAACGTGGGTGCACCATTTGAACGGATCGCCGCTGGTCCATTTCCAGAAACCGACAATGGTAACCGTTACATCCTAGTCGTCATGGACTACTTCAGCAAATGGCCGGAAGCGTTCGTCATCCCTAACCAGGAAGCGAAGACAATTCGTAATTCTCTCTCAACATGAGAAGGTAGCACAAAAATTACGCCGCGCAAAATTTTCAAAATTTCTCCGTTAATACCCAATAAATCTCGGTAAAACAGTCTCATAATATAAAAGTATTAATTGTTGACTTTAAGAACTTGTTTTTTCGCCTTGTCAGCTAAGATCTAAAAATTAAAAAAAAATAATTAAACTGCACTCGAAGTGAAGCATTAATTAATAATTTATGAACAATGGTTAACACTCCTAATACCAATGTTAGTGACAACCAGCGGAGACAACTGCGTTCCGCTATCGGTTCTTCACCCTCTCATAAGCAATCGAGCGCTTCGGGATCGGGACTATTGGCCAAGATTGACTCCCGCTTAGAATCTCTAAAAGTCACCTTAACAAATTCCATTGTCTCCCAACTAAAATCTGAAATTGAATCCATGGAATCTCGGCTGTCGGAACGTTTGTCCTTGATCGAGAGAAAATTTGAACATAAACTAAATCTACTTGAGAAAAATTTCAGTGATAAGTGCAGTTCTCTTAACGACTCTTTAAGTGCCCTGCAAACTGAAAACAAACATTTAAAAATTCAAATTGATTCTCTCTTTCGTAAAGAATCTGCAGGAGATGTGGTCTTGCACGGAATACCTGTAACTTAAAACGAAGACCTTGGCGAAATTTATAAAAAAAATTTGTACTGTGATCGACGTTGTTCCTATAGATCCAATTTCAATAATACGTGCGACGCCAAAGAGTAACACAAGCAGTAGTGTTGTTATTGTAAAGCTGCCCCACGAGTAAAACAAAATCAATGTTTTAAAACGAATGTCAGCTTACTACAAAACTAATTCTAAGCTCGTATCACTCAGCGATCTAGGGTTTAAGAGCAACAAATTCGTTCGTGTGTATGAGGGCCTTTCGAAACAAAATCACAACATTTTTCGGAAGGCTATTGACCTAAGACGCGCCAATCACCTGCACTCTGTTTTTACACGGAGAGAAAGAGTTCTTATTAAGGTAACTGCTGCTGTTTCCGACTGCGGTAACCGACTGCTGTTTTTGATACGTTATCTCTGGAAACTATTCCTCTCTCATTGAGAAATGATCGTGGTAGTTCTCAACACTCAGTCTCAGATGTTAATGGTGTTGCTGTGAATGCTGCTACTGATGGTCGTTGACGGAGTTGCTGATGCTGTTTATGTTCATGATACACTTTTGTCCTAAGTAACGTAGTATGAATGTACACTAACTTTTATTTATTTATTTATTTTTAATTATTTATTTTTAATTGTTTAAATTTTAAATTAATTTTGATTATTTTTTGCAACGCAAATTAATGATAATAATTTTTATACTAAATGGCTCTCCATATACTTTGCATTCGTGTTTTCTGTACACTTTTTATACATTTATTCACCTTTTCTTGTTTTTTATTTATTCTATGTAGTTTGAATGTGATACTATTTTTGTTGTTGCTTCCTAGGTACGGTAATTCTTCATTATTTTCATTATTATTATTTTTTTATGAACTCAAATCATCCTGATGCGATAAGGACCGTTCTCAATATAATGTGTGGAGCTAAGAGTGGCTTGAAAGTTTGTCATATTAATCCAGGAAGCATTCGTTCGAAATATACAATTTTATATCAAATTTTCAGTACTTCGAAGATCGATGTTTTGATGGTTTCAGAGTCTTGGCTTAATTGTAGTTCATCGTCCCAAAGTGTGCATTTACCTGGTTTTAAACTTCTTAGAAATGATCGCGTTAATAGAATTGGTGGCGGTGTATGTATGTATGTTAGAGATAGTATTAAAACTAAATGTATTTATTCCTCGTCTAAGTCTATCATTCAATTTCTCTGCGTGGAAGTCAGCAATGAATTTGATAAAATTCTTTTGGTGGTTGTTTATTCTCCACCTTACAGTTTTAAAGTGAAAAATCTCACTGAACTTGAAGAAACTATGATGACCTTAAATAAAAAATATAATAACATCTTAATTGGTGGCGACTTCAATGTAAATTACTTTAAATGTAATAGTACAACTCGCTTGTTTCATTATATGTGTGATAAAATTGGTCTTTCGGTAATTAATACTACCTAGTGTCTTGTGCTTTGACCAAGTTAAGCCTACAAGTGAATTTATTCACGATATTTTATATTGTTCTTTTAATTTCAATGTTAATAGCTCCAATTGTGATACAACTTTTAGTTACCGGTCTTACAATATTATCGACCTCGCTGAACTCAGTAATGATTTTTACAGCCTGAACTGGAGTGATATTTACTACACACCCGAAATTGATATGAAAATCAATATTTTGAATGGCTTTATAAATTATTTGTTTGACAAGCATGTTCCGGTTGTGTCTAAGCGCATAAAGCCTCTACCTTGCCCTTGGTATAACAGTCAGATTAAATTAGCAATAAAAGAAAGAGAAAGCTTTTTAAGAGATATAAGAGAAACACAACAGAATACAACAGAAGGCAATACTGTGTCTCTCGCAACAAAGTTAATGTTCTTATACGAAATGCGAAAAGATCGCATTTCTTTAGCAGACTTGATCCTAAAAAGGACTCAAGAGACCTTTGGAGAAACCTTAGGGAACTTGGTGTTTCAGGCAATAAAAATGCAGTTAAGTGTTCAATATGCCCAAATGAAATGAATTCTTTTTTTACGCCGCATTCCTCTGATTCACCAGATATAATTCTTGATCAGGGATCATCTGCACCACCTGATTCAACAAACTTTTCTTTTCAGTGCATTGATGAATTCGATGTAATTAAAGCGATTCATTCAATTAAGTCTAACGCTACCGGCCCAGATAGTATCCCTCCTCGATTCCTTAAGCTTCTTCTCCACCACTTATTGCCTTATGTACATCACATTTTCAACTTTTGTTTATATAGCTCTCAGTTTCCTGAACAATGGAAAACTGCAAAAGTTATTCCAGTTCCAAAAAAGCCAATCCTCTAAACCCATCTGACTATAGACCAATCAGTATTCTTTGTTTTTTGTCCAAAGCTTTCGAAAAAATACTTTCAAACCAGATACAACATCATTTGAAAAATAATAATATGTTATCGAAATGGCAGTCAGGCTTCCGCAGTGGTCACAGCTGTGAATCAGTTGTTCTTAAGGTAACCAGCGATCTTCGCTCAGCTTTAGATTCAGATGAAATCGGAATATTGGTTTTGCTTGATTTCTCGAAAGCATTTGACTGTATTGACCATAAAATACTCCTTTCAAAACTCGAAAATAAGTTCAATTTTTCACAATCTTCCATCAGGTTACTGCTTTTTTATCTACGCGATAGGTTTCAAACAGTAGTCACTGAACGAGGGGTTTCAAACCCGAGCTTTGTTCATGTAGGAGTTCCACAGGGTTCTGTGATGGGACCGTTGTTGTTCTCCTTATTTAATAACGATTTGCCTCGTGTAGTTGGTAATTGCAAAGTACATATGTATGCTGATGACGTCTTAATTTACTTTTCACGTCCACTTGGCCTGATAGAAGATTGTGTGGCAAGGGTAAATGAAGACCTCGAAAATATCCTAAAATGGTCAACATGCAATAAATTGAAACTTAACCCTGACAAGACAGTTAGCATGATATGCTCAAGATCGAAGATTCATCCCACAGATTTCCCACCCATTGTACTTAATAAAGATATTATTCCTCTAGTTGATGTTGTGAAATACCTTGGATACACTATTAATTGTACACTTACTTGCTGTAATGCAACTGCAGATACAATTAGGAAAGTGTACTTCGGGCTACGATGCTTAAGGCATTCTGCAAGCTTAATGCAACAGTGTCTCAAAACACGATTAATCATTTAATTTTTAATTGTACTGTATACCCTTGTCTTGATTATGAATGTAAAAATAAATTAAATGATGCGTTCAATGACTGTGTCCGTTTTATATATAATATCCCTAGGTTTTGTAGTGTGTCGTCTTTGAAGTCTTCTGGTTTGGGTTTGAATTTGGATGTTTATTGTAGTTATCGTAATATTCTGAAACTTTTTAAAATTATTCACTTTAAGTGCCCTGCCTATCTACATGAAAAGATTACTTTTGGTCGATCAGTGAGGGGTATGAAATTAATTGTGCCACCATTTACACATTGTATCGGAGAACGTTCTTTGTTTGTATCTAAAATTCGTTTGTGGAACCGTCTTCCACATGAATTGCAGACAATCAATTCCATTACCGAATTTCAGAGGAAGCTTCTTATTTATTTGTCAAATAATAGTATCACAATTTGACTAAAAATGTTACCATCGATTTTATATATTTATTTATTTATTTTTATTTATTTATTTTTATTTTTATTTTTATTTTTATTTTTATTTTTGTTTAATTTTGTCTTTAATATTACGTGATATAAGCAATCATTTTTGTAATTTGCCCTAACAATTAATGCTTCTAAAAGATACCATATCTTGTAGCATAATGTGAAAAATATTATTTTGCCCAATAAAAAATACAAATACAAAAAAAGACCATCGTGGGACAGTTCGTCAACAGCTGGGTGAGCAGATTCGGCGTGCCTATGGAACTGCATTCTGACCAGGGACGAAACTTCGAATCAAAGATATTCCAAGAGGAGGAGAAAAGACGAGGACGACTCCGCTTCAACCGCAATCCGACGGGATGGTAGAGCGCTTCAACAGAACCTTAAACGAACATCTCTCCAAGGTCGTAGAAGACCACCAGCGCGATTGGGATCGACAAATTCCTCTTTTCTTGATGGCCTACCGAAATGCAGTGCACAGTACAACTGGACATACTCCATCTGAAGTCTTGTTTGGTCGAGCAGTCCGGCTACCTAGTGAGGTGAAGTTTGGATCCCCTAACGATGAGCCCAAGAGTGAAGAGGACTACGTGGCAGACCTCAGGGAAAGGATTCGAGACATACATCAGAGGACCAGGACGAGGATAAGGATAGCGAGTGACCGCATGAAAACCAGGTACGACACAAAGGCAACAACGTCTAGCTTCCAAGAGGGGGACCTAGTATGGTTGTACAACCCACACCGGCAAAAGGGAAGGTCACCCAAGCTGCAGCAGGACTGGGAGGGCCCTTATAAAGTGGTCACACGTATCAATGACGTCGTCTTCCGGATCCAGCGTGGAGTAATAGGCAAGATGAAGATTGTCCACCTGGATCGTCTTCATCGTTACCAAGGCAGTAATCCATATGATCTTGTTCGGGACGAACTAAAACTGCAGCGAGGACACCTATTGCCAAAACTGGCTAGCAGTAAATACTCCAATCTGATGTCCGTACGTTCCACAATTATTCCACACAAAATCCCAATATTGCAGGATGATCAATTCACCCGGAGAAACATCTAGCATGTTCCAGAACCCCTTGCGATTTCCTATAAATACCCATACCACAACCATCGTCGACACAGTTGGTTATACGTGCATACAGCGATTACAAGAGGGAGATTCGACCAGTGGTGAAAACAAGCGACGTATTGAAAGTAAATCTGTAGCGCCAATTAAAATAAAGTGATTGAATACTGAGTTGAAGTAAAGTTGGTGTTTGATAATAAATAAACGATTAAAATACACAAAAGACGGTTTTATTTTAACGAACCCCAGCAAGAATATTACGATATATTGACGGAACGTGACTATATAATTCAACGGAAAATATTCATTTTGACGATTGCATGGAAAGCAGTACTGCTTGAATTGGTGGTGGGGCACTTTTTCAAAGAAGAAGATGATAATTGGGTATTCGGCGATAGTGTATCTGACAGCGACGAAGAGAATGAAGATCTCTATGAAATTCAACGCCCATATGTGCGGCACCCGACACACTTTGGTAGCAATTCTCGACATAGAGGGAGACTTTAACAATGTCGAACCTAGATCAATTATACGGGCACTCATGAGTGAGAGGTATTACGGGGTTGATTGGCGCGTTAGTTACCAAGTTGCTGACAACCAGGGTTATTAACTCCAAGATGGACGACGCCGTGGTTCGAAGGCTCGTGAATAGAGGTACTCCGCAAGGCGGGGTGCTCTCTCCTCTTCTATAGAATCTAGCGGTGCACGAACTGCTTTCAATCCTGAAAGGGAAACGCTGTAAAGTAGTTGCTTATGCGGATGACGTTGCCATTGCGGTCTCTGGTAAACACCTTAACACGCTTAGGGATCTTTTACAAAACGCTCTCTCCAAGTTTTCGAAATGGACTAATAATGTGTTCTTAGTGTCAACCCATCAAAAACAGAATTGGTCCTCTTCGTCCCAGTGGTCCGGTCTAGGTACAGAACACTCCCCTATTCTCAACAATCTTGAATTCCTTCCACAAGGCGCCTACTAACTACTTCCTCAATTTCTATTTGATAAAAACTTGGAAACCCGCATCCCCTCCAGACTTGAATGGGAGGGGAAGCTAGGGACACATAGATGGATCCAAAACAGTTTTGCGAGTGGGGGGAGGTGTCTTCTCCCAAGAACTAAACATTAGCATCTCTTTTCGCCTCCCTAATCACTGTATCGTCTTTCAGGCGGAGATCATGGAATAAAAGAGGCCTTGTCGTGGCTGAAGTACAATGTGGTATCCAAGCGGGATACTACTATCTTTACTGACAGTCAAATTGCGATCAAGTCCCTAAGCAGGACACTTGCCTACCGACCTCGTCGAGCAAAGCGAATCTCCGCATGCCTCTCGTTGCAGTAAAGCTGCTGCTTAAACTCAACACCATTAGCGCGACTAATCGCAGGTGGGCCAGCGGCTCTTCGTATCTCATTCCTAAAGCTAGATCAGAAAAGCTCAAATCGCTTTATCGGGCTGAAAAGATCGCTTATCGCAACATCAGTAGGTGCCATTACCGGCCACTGCATCATTGGTAGGCATGCAATCAGGCCGGGCATTGCAGCAAATGACTTCTGCAGAAGTTGAATGGACGAGGAGGAGGAGGGAACTACTCGACACCTTCTTTGTACGTGTCATGCCCTCTCCGATCGCAGGAGACTACACTTAAGAGCCTACATCTTTGACAACTTAGGCGAGCTAGCTAACGTCAGCATCGGCAGCCTCCAGCGCCTACATATTTTGCATTTGGTTAGTTATAGAGGTATGTTATTAAATTATATATTTAATCAACCAAGAAAAAACAAAAAATAAAAATAAATGGGCAGGAATGATTTTGAATTTTTTTTATTTCCCAATTGTTTGTGTGCATCTATCTTATAAAGAAACATAGTATGTTGTGCTACAATGATAGTTAATGGGACTTTTTCTAGGCTGAGTGACAAATGTCATTGGGACAATATGAAACAAATAACGAAGAGATTTATAATTATAATTATGTTTATTATGATGAGCTTCCTGCTATCAAGTCGCTAGGTCTAATCCTTTTCAGTCTTCTTCTTCCGAGTGTATCTTTTCGTGGAAGTGAGTTAACTTCGTGATTTGGGTGAACTAATACTACTGTTCGTATTTGGAGGTCTCGATGAATGTCATAGTTGGAGATATACCAGTAGGCATCTATATAAGTCTCCTCAACATCGCATATAAGATCATGTCTGCCGTATTATGTGAACGCCTAAAACCGATCGTCAACAACCTGATAGGTCCTTTTCAGTACGGTTTCAGGCCGGAAAAGTCCACCATTGACCAAATATTCACACTACGGCAGGTCGTGGAAAAAAACAAATGAATATAAATCGATACGCACCATCTCTTCATCGATTTCAAAGTTGCCTATGATAGCGTGTATAGAGACGAGTTATACAGAGCCATATCTAGTCCTCAAAACGACAAACGGCAAACGACTAACAAAGGCCTCGTAGGGGCAGCATCTCCCGATAGGTGTTGGTCCGCTAAGTAACGAGAAAGAGCCACTGCAGCCGAAAACCTAGCAGCTCTGTTAGTAAGGCCTACTCCCACCTCCTCGTGGTGCCATCTGGGGATTTCTTCGGAAATTGCTAACGGGAGAGGACGAATGGCGAGCTTCCTGCGCCAAAAAACAGGATAAGTGTCGGTTGGTCTGTGGCCCAGCGAGCCGCAACCGTAAAACAAACTATTGCTCCGGAACGGAAACAATCGCCTCGGATAAGGACGGATAATTTGTTGACGACCTTTGGCTATCGGACACGGACAACGATCGGATTCTGGAACGTTAAGACCCTCCTGGACTCACTCAAGGAAGGGCCTTATAACGCCAGATTCCTCCAATTAGAACGCGAATTCGCACGGTATAAAATAGACATCTTAAGGCTGAGCGAGATAAGATGGTTCGATGCTGGGGAATTCATCTCCCCAACAAAAAGCACCGTCATGCACTACTCTGGTAAACCAGCTGGAAGTGCACGGAGTTCCGGAGTAGGACTCATGCTAACTCCAGCAGCACGTAGTAGCCTCATATCCTGGAAACCCCATAGTGACCGGATATTGACGGCTAGGTTCCAGAGTAGAGTTAGGAAAATTAGCATCATACAGTATTATGCTCCGACTCTAGACGCGACTGAGGATGAAAAGGATAATTTTCAGAGCCACTTAGGCGCCGCCTACAACCAAACGCCTAATGGGGACATTGTAATGGTGATGGGAGATTTCAATGCCAAGGTGGGTAGCGACAGCACCATGGTTAAGCACGTGATGGGAGTTCACGGCGTGGGAGACCGTAATGATAACGGTAAGCGGTTTGTGGACTTCTGCAATACCAACCGCCCAGTCATCGGAGGTACGCTGTTTAAGCATAACACCTACCACAAAATCAGTTGGGTCTCTACTGATAGGCAACGAACATCCAACCAGATCGACCACATTGCGATCAGTCGCCGCTTTAGAAATTGTCTCCTGGACGTCCGAAACAGACGTGGAGCTGACGTCGGACTAGAACGATATCACCATCTTATGGTAGCTCATTTACGCCTTCGTACTGCATCCGTCAACAGCAACCGCTCAAACCTACTTAACATCACCAGGTTTAATATCGACAGGCTCAAGGTTCCCCAAGTGCGCCAACAGTTCAGGGACCATCTTGCCTTAGAAGCAGAAGCAATCAGCAGCATAGAGAACATGGATGACCACTGGAGTGTTGTGAAAAATGCTTTTGCGACTGGAGCACGCACGTATGTCGGTAAAAAGCAGAAACAGCACCGCACATGGCTTTCCACAGACACCTGGAGACGGATCGATGAGCGTACAGCAATCAAGGCTCGGATTGCAGCGGCCTCAGCAGTAGAGAGAACCGAGCTTGAAACCCAATACCGTGCGAAGAAGAAAGAAGTGCAGCGTAGTGTGAGACGTGACAAACGTCAATATGTCAACACACTGGCCTCAAGGGCTGAAGAAGCAGCGAGTAGGTGCGACAGTAGGACTGTTTATAGCATCACCAAGGAGCTCATCGGTGGTCGAAACCACCACTAGATGGAGAGAACATTTTGCTACAGTGCTAAATCACATAGACGATGGCGGTATGATCTCGAATTCGAATGAGCAGTTCGAAGCAACAAATTTCCGAATTCGCACCGCACCTCCCAGTAAAACCGAGATAATAACAGCAATCAAGTCCCTCAAGAAGAACAAGGCGGTGGGTATTGATGGCATCCCTGCCGAGCTATTTCAAGCGGCGCCAAATACATCGGCAGATTTGCTGCATCCCCTAATACGGAGAGCTTGGGATAGTGAACAATTTCCACAGGAGTGGAAAAGGGGGATGATCATTAAACTTCCAAAGAAGGGAAACTTGATGGATTGCGGCAACTGGAGAGGTATATGCGTTCTTCCAGCCGTGGCTAAAATAATAGCTAAAATAATTCTAGAACGAATTAAAGAACATTTAGATTCAACTCTCGATGTCGAACAGGCAGGCTTTCGCGCTGGATCCTCCTGCATTGACCACATAAACACCTTACGGATCATTATCGAGCAATGCGTTGAGTATAGGTCTCCGCTACATTTAATGTTTATCGACTTCGAGAAAGCTTTCGACAGATTGAATCGAGATGCTATCTGGTTGGCCTTGCGCGGGAGAGGCATCCCAGAAAAACTTATAGCTATTATCAAGGCTACATACGAGGGCGGTAAGTGTCACGTCGTGCACAATGGTAAGGTGTCGGAGGATTTTGAAGTCCAAAGTGGAGTACGTCAAGGGTGCATACTGTCCCCACTATTGTTTTTGGTGGTTATCAGCGATGTACTCCGTGCAGCATTGACGGAAGGCAGCTATGGAATTTGTTGGACTATGACATCTTACCTTAAACACCTAGATTACGCTGACGATGTTTGTCTACTTTCACATCGGATAATGGATCTCCATCTGATGGCCCAAAATCTAGAAGCTGAGGCAAACGAAGTGGGGCTAAAAATAAACACAGCCAAAACAAAAGCCCTGAGCACTTCTTCTAACAACCGCGCTCAACTTAACATTGCCGGACTGGAAGTCGAGAAAGTTGATAACTTTCTTTATTTAGGAAGTGTGGTCTCGGCTAATCGCGGTGGCACTGAACTGGATGTGTGCAGCAGAATCGGGAAGGCTAAAGCTGCGTTCGGAATGCTATCTAAAATCTGGAGAAGTAATGTTATTAGCTTAAGAACCAAGCTACGACTGTTCCGCTCCAACGTAGAATCAGTGCTGCTTTATGGGTGCAGTTCTTGGGAGGTGGACACCATTAACACACGAAAGCTGCAAGTCTTTGTAAACAAATGCTTAAGAATCATCTTGACGATTTTTTGGCCGAACCGCATCTCTAACGAACAACTTTATCTAAGAACGGGCCAAGAAGAAGAAAGTGGCAATAGATTGGACACACCCTACGGCGCGAAGACAACTCCATTGCGAAATACGCCATGCAGTGGAATCCGCTCACCCAGGCAGGCAGAATAGCGAGACGCCCTAGGCAAACGTGGCGCAGAACAGTTGAGGAGGAATCGAGCTCTTTATGAATGAGTTGGAGGCAGCTCAAACGCGTTGCAGAACTTCGAACAAGATGGCGCGCAGGCGTGGTTGACGCCCTATGCCCCCCGAGGGGTTAAAGGATCTAAGTAAGTAGGTAAGTATATCTAGTCCTCACATCCCTGCCAAACTCATCCGTCTGTGCAGAATGACGATGGAGAACTCTCGCTGCTTCATCAAAGTCGGTAAGAACATCACCGAACCATTCGATATCAGGAAAGGTCTTAGACAAGGTGACTCGCTTAGACGAAACGCACAATCCAACACAGGAAGTTTAATCTTTTACAAGTCTGTACAACTACTCGCTTATGCCGATGACATTGACATAATCGGAAGAATTCAGCGGACCGTCAATGGGGCATTTGCGAGTATTGAGATCGAGGCAGCAAAGATGAGTTTAGCGGTCAATGAAAGCAAACAAAATATTTATATGCTGTCTTCAAAAAAGAACACCCAACATCGGCATCTTGGACAGAACGGCACAATAGACAGAAATAATGTTAAGGTAGTTAAGGACTTTGTCTACCTAGGCTCTACGGTGAACTCCGCAAATGACATCAGTGGGGATATCAAACGAAGAATTACTCTTGCCAATCGTTGTTTCTATGGGCTAAGAAGACAATTGAGTATCAAAGCCGTATCTCGAACTTCTAAGGTAACTCTTTATATGGCACTAATCATCCCTGTCTTGCTGTACGGCGCAGAGGCATGGGCTTTATCAAAACCGGACGAGGATGCCCTTGGTTATTTTGAGAGAAAAGTTCTTCGAGCGATCTTTGGTCCCGTCTGCTTACACGGCAAGTGGAGGAGAAGGTACAATGCCGAACTATACGGCCTATATAAGAACATAGAATTAGCCAGAAGAGTTTACATACAGCAATTAAGATGGGTGGGTCATTTAGAGTGGATCAAGCCCAACGTTCCAGCCAAGAAAATAGTTTGGTGCATATTATGGCTACCCTTAATATGTTAAAACACAGCGCGGGCGGTAGGAAAGTTAGGAGCAGATAAGAGGAGAAACCGATGCACATTGGTTTTAAATGCTTGTGGGTTATAATGAGAGGGAAAAACAAAGCTTTCCATAGCACTCCACATCCGTGTTGTACGGTTCAGGAAAGAATCTCTATATTTCACAGTACGTCCGAAAATAGGCTTGAGGGTGAACTGATGAGCATTCAGGGCGTGTCGCGTATTGCGAGAGAACTGTTGAAGGCGTGGAATGCAACTGACTATTTCGCTCGAGCACTGTTTGTGAAAAAAGCGATAAAATAAAGAAAGACAGGAAACATTTCTTCGGTGTTAAATCGAGTCTATAGACTCCGCAATGTTTCTGTCCCGATGTTTTGAATCCGATCTAATAGGTGCAATGTGGTTTTAGGTGCACCAGACCAGATGTGGGCGTTATACTCGAGCTTAGGGCGAATGTATGCCTTATATATCGCAGCCAGATCAGAGGGGGTAAAGTATTTCTTGCACCGTTTAAGGAATTATAAACATTTCGCAGCGTTCTTGGCGACATCAAATATGTGATCATTCCAACGTAAGTTGTCGTTAACACACATACCGAGGATGGAAAGTTTTTCGGTTTCGGAGATGCAAGTGCCATTCATTGATAATGGCTGACGGTTTAGGTTTCACTTGAGTGACAGAAGACAGCATTGAGTTTTTGAAGTATTAAATTCCACTCTGTTCTTTGTACCCCATTTAATTATGCTGTCAAGATCGGAATTTAAGGAGCTTAACATACGCTGCCGCTCCAGTTCCAGAGCAGGGCCGTGAGTCTGGAAATGAATATGAGAAGCTAAAAGTACTGTCATCAACGAAGGAGTGTATTGGATTAGAAGTAGCAGACAAGAGATCATTAATAAAAATAAAAAAGAGAGTCGGAGACAAACCGGAGCCTTGGGGAACGCCAGCATTTATATGGTGAATTGCAGACATGAAGCTGTCTAAGACAACTTGTATTGAACGACCCGAAAGGTAGTTTCTAATCCATTGAAGAAGAGATTCATCGATACCAAATGCACGCATTTTCAACAAAAGAGCTGGATGCCAAACTCTGTGAAATGCCTTGGGAATATCAAGCGCAACAATCTTACTTTCACCAGAGTGATGGAGAGATTGGCTTTACTTTTCGGTGAGATATACCATCAAATCACCAGTGGATCTTTTTCTACGAAAGCCGTACTGCCGGTCATTAAAGAGCTTCGGGATTCAAGATATTTCATAAGCTGACGATTTATCAGCGTTTCGATGACCTTAGAAAGGAGGGACGTAAGTGCAATGGGTCGGTAATTTTTTAGGGACGGGCTGGACAAATGCTGTTTTCCATCTACTCGGAAAGAGTCCAGAGGAGTAGGATAGATGAAAAAGCTTGCGCAATGGTTTTGCCAGCGTGGAAGAACACCTCTTCAGAATTATATGTGAGATACTCGTACCATCTGGACCAGCGGATTTGTGAATGTTAAGATCTTTAAGTACTCTTGCTACTGTATGACTGCGAAAGTGGATTTGTCCCATAGAATATCCGACGCGCTCAAGTACAGGGGGACGAAGGGCACAATCAGGGAGTGTGGAGCTTGCAGCAAATTGAGCTGCGAGCAGATTTTCCTTGTCTAAAGAGCTGACAGCTGGAATGTCATTGTAAACGAGCGTTGGGATGGAAGATGAAGCACCATTTCTTACGAATGACCAGAAATTTCTGCTACCTTTGGGACAATGTAGAATGTTTTGCCTCAATTCCTGGTCATATTTGAATTTTACACGACGAATGTGAGCATTACAGTCATTTCTGGCACGTTTGAATTTTTTCATGTTTTCCTCAGTAGGGCCTTGTAGGACCGGAAACTTGACTCCCTCAACCTAATAGCCTCCTTACAGCTCAAGTCATACCACGCATTTTCCTTTGGCTTGATACTCTTCACCTTGCAAGGAATGAAGGTTTTCATTCCAAGGATGGTAGTATTTGTGACCATACCGGCGGCGGCATCCACGTCGCTATCGAGGAAGCATAGCGACCAGTTAAATCTCCTAAAGAAGCTGTTGAAGTGCTGCTGAAGTGAAGGGGGACCTCAACCAACTTGGCATGTGCAACTCGAGGCAGCTGGCTCGTAACCGCTCTGGCTGGAGAGGTTTTGCCGTTTTGCCTATTGATTTAAATGTTTTATGTTACAATTGTTCTGGTTTGAAAAACCTGCTGGAGTTCACTAGGCCTAAAGGGCGATTTCGAATTCCGGATCCAGACATTCTGAGAGAAAGGCTCGAGAGAAATCTCCAACACCTTAACCCTGACCTAAATAGCGCGAACTGGGAGGTGCTAGAAGTGAGTGCCCATTTTTTTTTTTTTAAACAGGTGTGTGGCCACGCCCAAATGGCGTGTAGGCACTGCGACCAAGGAGATCTATTGTGCCATGGGCCACTTTTAGGGTAGCAGTACTTCTACTCTCCTTATGAAAGCTGTAATTATGACTGCGGAGGAGTTCCTTAAATCTATTGGAGATATGATCTCTTTAAGGAAAAAGCTTCTTCTAGTTCTACACAGAGCTACACACTCACATAGTATGTGTTCTGCGGTTTCGTCCTTTTCTAGGCAGAGGCGGCAGGTGATATCCTCCGAAATTTTCATTTTGTTAAGGTGGTAGAGAAGTTGACAGTGACCAGTAAGGAAGCTCACAAGCCTTCTTATGTCATTTCTGCCGTATTTTAGGATATCAACTGCCTGTCTTTGGAAAGGTTGGACAGCTCTTTTAGCCTGCCTGAGACCTTGGGAGTTATTTCAGTGGGAGATGCATATGTTGCGTTCCCAGATGTTTAGGGTAGGTTTGAAGGCGGAATCGGGTATCCCGCAGAAGGGTTCAGGTCCAGTGAACAACTCAGAGGAGCCTTTCCTAGCTAACAGGTCTGTAGTTTCATTGCCGTCAACGCCTACATGACCCGGTACCCACCACAATTTTACTTTATTGTGTCGGCACAGATTTTGTAAGCTGTCGAACTGATTTTGAACTGATCACATGGGAGATCAGTGCTTTGAGCGCCGCTTGGCTATCGGTGAGTACATGGATAGAGGCACCTTTGATGCCTGAGTGCAGATTAATCTTAGCACAAGTTTCAATGGCGTAAAGCTCGGCCTGGAAAACACTAGGACTCTTTCCGAGTGATTTCGAAATTTTATGGTTGGGTCCATACACATCGGCGCCAACTCCTGAATCCATTTTTGATCCATCGGTGTACCACACTATACCTTTTGGATCAAGCGACGGTCCGCCATTATTCCATATATCACGGCTTGGGATCACAATCTCGAACCTTCTACCAAAGTAGAGTGATTTGGGCGTAAAGTCGGAGACCGTGCTGAGCATGTTTAGCTCGGGGAAGTCGGACAATAGCTCCATGAGATCCACGTGATCCCGTGTACTATTAGCATCTGATTTTCTAAGACTAACTGCACTGCGGATTGCCACTTTTTTTTATAAATATATGTAACGGAGTGAGTCCGATTATGGCTTCAATGGCTGTTGTGGGAGAAGTGTGCATAGTACCTGTGATACCGAGGCAAGCTAGTCTTTGAAGTTTTGTGAGTTTATTTATGGTTGTGACATCTTTGGTTTTCGTCCACCAGACTACGGACGCGTATGTCAGAATGGGTCTTACAACCGTGGTATATAACCAGAAAATGACCTTTGGAGACAGGCCCCAGGTCTTGCCGTACATACGGCGACAGGCCACCAAGACAGTAGTCGCCTTGGCAATTTTATTCTTAATATGGGAGTTCCAGTTAAGCTTCTTATCCAGGACGATTCCTAGATATTTGACCTAATCGGAGAAATTGATTGTTGTGCCGTTTAGAGTCACTGAGCCAATATTCAGCGTTCTTCTTCTTGTAAACGGTTCAACGACTGCCTTGCTGGGGTTAATCGATAGGCCCTCCCCAGCACACCAGTCCGAGACTACAAGGAGTGCATAATGCATGAGTTGACACACATTGTCTTCATGTTTGCCTTTTATGATGATCACTAGATCATCTGCATAGCCTATGGTTGTGAAACCTGAACTATTAAGTGTGTTCAATAAGTCATCCACCACGAGTGACCATAAGAGAGGCGAGAGGACGCCGCCTTGGGGGCAGCCTTTGGCCGCGGAGACCGTCACAGAGACCTCTCCAGACGAAGATGTTATTATGCGGCTATCGAGCATGTTCCTAACCCATCTGGTAGTATGTTTGTCTATTCCCCTGCGTCTCATAGCACTAGTGATGGATTCATAACCAGTGTTATCAAAAGCACCTTCTATGTCAAGGAATGCACAAAGGGCGATTTCTTTGGAGCGGTAGGCAGCTTTAATCTCTGTGACGAGATAGTGAATGGCGCCTTCCGTAGATCGACCTTTCCTGTATGCAAATTGACTAGAGTGCAGAGGTATAGTCTTTTCAAGAATGCCTCTAATGTGTAAGTCTAGCAGCCTTTCCATGATTTTCAAGAAAAACGATGTTAAGCGGATTGGACGGTAGAATTTGGGTAGCTCGCTGGGTTTGTTACCTAGCTTAGGGATAAACACCACATTTACCTCCCGCCAAGTTAGTGGAATGTATCCCAGGTTGAAGCTTGTTCTAAGGCAGGCAAGATGTAATCCAAACCTTTCTGTATGAGAGCTGGAAAAGTAACATCACTGCCAGGTGCCTTAAAGGGGTTAAATGAACCGATTGCCCATTTAATTTTTTCTTGACTGAACAGATTTCCAGACAAGCTGTTGACTCTTCTGGAGGTGCCACATGTGGAGCCTTCAGGAGCAACAGGTACGTGGTCGCTTAGAATTGTTGAGCCAGGGAAGTGAACCTCGAGCAGAGTTTCCAGGGTTTCCCTTCGACTGGCGGTGTAGGTGCCATCAGGTTTGATGAGCAATCCCACCCCATTGGAATGATCCTTTGAGAGAGCCTTTTGGAAACGGGCTGCTACTGGAAGGGACTCGATATGTTCGCAGTTCTTTCTCCATGCTGTTCTCTTGAATTTCCTCAACTCTATGTTGAATTTAGTCAAAGCGGACCTATATTCGTCCCAATTTTTATTGCGTTTTGCGGTGTTGAAAAGTTTTCTCACCCTTTTGCGGAGTATCTCTAGCTGGTCATTCCACCACGGTACGCTCCGTTTACCTGTATTGTCATTTTTCGAGACACAGCTACTCCTGAAGGAAGAGATTAGGAAGTCATTTAGTTGGCAGGCTGCCACATCAACACCACATTTAGATCTTAAAGATGTTAGCAGCATGTCATCCTTGACGGCGAGATTTTGGCGAAAAAGTGCCCAATTAGTTCGTTTCGGTACGTAATGCGTTTGATTATTATGTTTAACCCCACTCGAGATGTTAAATCTGATATGCTGATGATCAGATAGTGAAGGTTCATTTGACACATGCCAATTTACAACAGAATTGGAAATAAAAGGGCTCGAGATAGTGAGATCAAGTACCTCTTCTCGAATAGAATTTATAAAAGTTGGCTTGTTACCTTCATTACACACAGCTAAGTTTCTACTAGTAATATAATCAAGAAGTAACTCACCCCTTTTGTTAATGTCGCTGCTACCCCATGCCACATGATGGGAGTTGGCATCGCATCCAATGATCAGGTGCCAGTTGCGACGGTGACATAGGTTCACCAAATCCTGCACAGCCAAGGGCATAACAGGCTCCGAATCTCCAGGGAAGTAGGCGGAGGCGCACACGATCTCCCGAACTCTTCCTAAAATCGGAATTTCGACCATGCAGGCCACCAAATCTCCGCTGATGAACTCTGGGATGGGAAGAAAATTAATTTTAGAACTGATTAAGCAAGCAGCCCTAGGCATTAACTCCCCATGGGCATGTAACAACTGAGATGTCCTACTATGAAGGCCCTTAATTTTGCCTCCAACCACCCAAGGCTCCTGAATGAAACCAAGGGCGATTTTATCCCGGATGAACCGTTGGCTAAAGATGTCCGAGGCACCTTTAGCATGATGCAGGTTGCCCTGCAGCACTTTGATGTCATCTTTCATCATTAGTGCATTATTGTTTTTCGTAGGATGGTTCCTTATTACTGGCAGACGTATTAGTGCCTGTTTTCTTAATTTCACCATCCCAACGAGAGTGGCCAGCAAGCCTATCCCTCACAGCAGAAGCTGTCTTGTCTAAAAGAGTGGGCACAGGTGCCGCACCCGCCATCTGAGCAGCAGATGGTGTCACCGTCGAGACGCTAGCATCGCAAGTCACTGAACCCTGCAATGTGGCCGCACTAGACTCAAGTGTACTACGTGCAACCTCATTGGAGACTTCTGAGGTGGAAGGTGTAGACACAGGTGTACTACGTTCCACAGTGTCCAGTGATGCTGCGCCCCTAGGACGGGTGGCATCATCTGTAACTGCTCCTACGGCAGTTTGTGCGGGCTTCTGCTCACCTGGGACCTTGTCTGAGCTCTTCAGGATCAGCCTAACTCTGCCAAAACAATATGCCACATTGCCTTTTAACAGCTTTAGGCGATCCATCGAGCAGTTCGTGACACCAAATACCAGATGAACAAGATCACGCTCTACGGTCCTTTGAACTACCCTCCAGTTCCTAGCGAACAAATCAGTATTCTGAGCGTCCAAAAGCGTCAAAATCTTACTAGTGGCAAAGCCGGTACTTTGTGGAAAGAACCTACGGATGATGTGTGGTTTAGGAAATGAATCCTCATCCACAAGCATCATGTTGAAACCACATTTCCCTCTGGTTTTATCAAAGTTGACCCTCATCCACTCTGCAGGGGAGGGGTCTGAGCAAATAATAAGGAGCCAGCCTGATTTGTAAAACAAACCATTAAATTGTGGCTTAGCGACCTCGTCCACCAGCTCAATAATGGTGTCCATGATGCTATTTTGGGCGCCGGCCATTTGCTCGGCACTAAAGGGACTGCGCGCCAGATCAGCGGGAACCACACCCAGTTTGACAGTACCTACTTTGTCCCTGTACGAGGTCTTGTCGAGTGTCGCAGTCTCGGTCCTGGCTTTTTTCTTCTGCGGAGCAGAGGGGGTAGACTCCTCGGATCGCATTCGCTTCGCCTCGGTACCCTTTTCAGGCTGAGAGGATTTGGCTATCTCCAGAGCACGTTCTCTGGAAACGCCGTCCTTTAAGGCGCGATTGAAACGCCTCCTTTCAGCCGAAGTTAGTCGAACGAATCCGCTGGTGTTTAGGGACAATTTCTCAACACCAGCTTCAACGGCAGTGCATCCAGAACGAACCGAGTGTTCGTCCGAGAGCATGCTGGAGGACTCCGCAAGTAAGTGCCCATGCGGACATCGGAACTGAGATCGTTGTCTTGCTCAACCACAAGTCGATGCCCATCCTAAAAAGGTACAATTATAAGGTTCACATTGGAATCACCCGACCCAAAATGAAGCCTTTAGTGATGGAAGAAAGGAAAAGAAAGAAAGAAAGAAGGCGGGTGAAAAGGAAAAAACAATAATGAAGATTGCACAAATTAACCTTCATCACAGCATACCAGCTAGCGCCAACTTTGTCTATCTCATGGGAGATAGAAATATAGATATTGCCCTTATACAAGAGCCATGGATCTCCCGTGGCAAAATAAGTGGGCTAGGCCATAAAGACCCTACAACGTACAGCGTAGAACCGCAAAGTGCGGAACGTAAGATTAGAACCTGTATTGTAGCTAGGAACAGCAACGTGGATCAAGCAGTAGTAAGGCTTAAACGGAGAGGTCTTTCTCCACTGATTATATCAGCCGTTTACATGCCGTTTGACGCCGAAGAGGGACCACCATCCGTACTAATCCTAGAATGGATATGTTTGTGGACATCTATAACGCTTGCTTTAGAGAGGGAGCTTTTCCCGATCAATGGAAGAAACAGAGCCTCGTGCTACTACCCAAGGGAGGCAAACCTGCAGGAGATTCATCAGCTTACCGCCCACTCTGTATGTTGGACGCGACACGGGAAAAGTTCTGGAGCGCGTTGTCGGTAACAAATTGGATGCAGCGACACAAACTTACGCGGTGAGCCTATCAAGAGAGTCCATGAGAGGATACAACAGCCATCTTTAATGAGGCCTTTGTTAAAGCTTGTCCAGAAACTAAGAGGAAAGATAAAAAATGGTACCATGTTGGTCGAAAGAACTAGCTAACATTAGAAAGGTAACCAGACACCTTCTAAATGTAGCCAAAAGTACTAGACTAGACGCGGATTGGGAACAATGTAAGTCCAGTCGGAAGAATTTCAAAAATGAAACACAGAAAACTAAACGTTAATCTTGGCAACACTTCTGTAACGAGATCAAAGGTCGACAGAATCTGCGAGACTGAGGAAAATCCTATCCAGAGAACCAAAAACCCTCCCTCAAAGAACCCGACGGAAGATGGACCGAGTCCTGTTCGAAATCACTGAGCTCTCTGTTAAAAGCACACTTCCCACGGTGTACGACCCTTCCAGACAATAACATCGGGACTAATAGTAGCATTAAAGCGGATGTTCCGACGGATTTAGTTACGGAAGAAAGAATCAAGTGGGCAATTAGATCGTTCTCTCCCTTTAAATTTACAGGACCCGACAGGATTATCCCTATCATGTTACAGAAAACCATAACCACGCTTATCCCGGTACTCATAGAACTATACTTCAAAAGTCTCATTTGGAGATACCTACCTAGAGCATGGACAGAGGTTAAAGTGGTCTTCATACCCAAGGCCGGTAAGGCAAGCCGCACCACTGCAAAAGACTTTAGGGTAATAAGTGCTACCTCCTTCGTCCTAAAATAGCACGCGCGTGCTCATAGTAGTGTCAGATTCTTACTAAAAAAAACACCACCCTTCGATATAAATTAATTAGATATTGCAACTAAGTAATAACTTATCAAGCTATTTTTCTATCCCGATATGAAAACGTTTGACAGGTTTCTTTCCACTGAAAGATCATGCATGGTCCGCGAACTAGACGCGGTTAATCATTATCTCGCCAAGTCAAAAGGTTTCGTCCTTTGTAGTCGGCGCAATAAATTATCCTCATCCAAAATTTGTAGGACTGTATTGTTGACATGTCCGCTTAGTCGGTTTCTATGCTTTTTCGCGAAGCTTCTGGTTTCAGCTTCGATTGTCGGAATTCCGAGATCGCTGTGGATATCGTCGTTTCTAATATACCACGGTGCTTAGACAATTTCTCTTAGCACTTTATTTTAAAAAGTTTGTATGACATTAGCATTTGTTTTCTTGGTGCAACCCCAAAGTTGTATACCGTAGGTCCACACCGGCTTTAACACTTGCTTGTATAAAAGCAATTTATTCTCAGTACTGAGCTGGGAATGTTTTCCGTACAGTACCAGTACATTTCCCTATATTTGATTTCGAGTTTTTTACGTTTCATTTTCACGTGCGAATTCCATTTCAGCCTTGCGTCAAGTGTCATTCCCGGGTATTTGGTCTCGTTTGCAGAAGATATTCGGGCCGAGTTTAGGAAAATTGGCAAGTCATTCGTTTTCTTATAAGTGAAATTCACGCGAACAGATTTAGATTCGTTGAGGGAGATCCGCCAGTCCGTCGTCCATTCATTTACTTTATTCAGTGCGTTTGCAGTTTTGCAGTCGTTTCTTCGATTGTTTTACCTACTGCTAGGATAGCAGTGTCATCGGCAAACGTAGCAAGAATAGTGTCATCTTCGTTCGGTATATCACGAGTATATAACAGATAGAGTAGCGGCCCAAGAATGCTTCCTTGCGGTACGCCGGCCGAAGTTTCTTTGACCTCCGAGTATTCATTTCCATGTCTAACACGGAAGAATCTATCCCTGGGGTATGATTCTAGAATATCGTATACGCATACAGGGAGAACTTGTCGTAGTTTGCATTTCAAGCCATCATGCCACACCTTATCAAAGGCTTGCGAGACGTCAAGAAATACGCTTGAGCAAATCTTGTTTTCTTCAAGTGCATTCTCGATTATGCCAATAATTCTATGCACTTGGTCAATCGTCGAATGCTTACTTCTGAAACCAAGCTGAAGGTCAGGGATAAGACTATTTTGGTCTATAACCGGTTGGAGACGCCTAAGTTATATCCTCTCGAACATTTTGGATATGACTGGAAGAAGCGAAATTGGTCTATATGATTTTACCTCATTTGGCGGTTTTCCTGGTTTTAAAAGCATTATAACTTCCGCAATTTTCCATTAGCTCGGCACGCGTTTTAATCTGAGCGCAGCATTTACAATATGGAGAAGCCTAATGAATGCTTTTCTAGGTAAGACTTTGAGAATTTCTCCGGTAATCAAATCATAACCAGGAGATTTCTTAGGTTTTAGATTCTCCATCTCATGTTTGAGTTCCCTTAGCGTTGCATTTGTTAGTGTTAAATCGTCAGATGGTAAATTCGACCTATTGATGTTGTCGTAAACCACTTGACTATCGTACGGTTAAAAGGTATTTTCCAGGTGGGCCGCAAAGAAGTCCGCTTTTTCTTTATCTTCCTTTGCCCATTCATTTTGATCTAATTTAAAATTTGCTGCGCGGGGACTTTGTGCCTTTTGGTGTCTTTTACGGCTTTCCAAAGTGAATAATTGGAATCTTTTTCCGCTGTTAGCCTATTGCACGATTTTTAAATTCCTTAACAATATTTTTCAACGAATTGCATAGACGATTCAAGTGTGCTTTATGCTGCGGAGCACGACTCTGTTGCCATTTTTTTCCGCGCTTTTCTTTTTCCTTGACCAATTCTTTTATTTCCGGAGGATATCGTAAACCGTATCTGTCCGGCGTTTTCCTTGGATTGGGAGTATTATTCCAAGAGGGAAGCTATACGATCTCAACGAAGCGAACAAGTTCAACCTCAAGTTCATAGGGTGTCGTAAGTAGAACGCTCAGTTCAAAATTATCTTCAATTTCGTTCCTAAAGCCTTCCCAGTTAGTTGTTCGGCCAGTTAATCTCGCCGGCTCTAGATTATAGACTAGTTTTTCGCTCAATGTCAAAATAACAGGGGAATGATCAGACAACAGATCAAAACTCTCTTTGACTTTTATGTGGTTGGTATATATTCCTTTCACAACGAAAAAATCGATCAGGTGAGGTATTTTCGAAGTATCAGTTGGCCAGTAAGACGGTTTACCCGTCGAATGGAAATCATAACTGTACTCCATACCTGCCCCATAGAGCATTCTACTTTTCTTCGAGCTGTATCTTGAGCCCCAGAATGTATGTTTCGCATTTAAATCGCCGCCAACAATGAAATTAGGTTTCAGCGATTCAAACAAGTTAGTAAAATAACTTTCTTCAACCGCGGAACGCGGTGGACAGTAGATAGATGAGATTTTAAGAGTACGCTGACTATTTTGAACTCGAATCGTGCACAGTTGCAAAGTTTCCAGCTCTATCTTTAGGTTTTCGGATTGTTCGATGCATTCTTTAATAAACAAGGATGATCCACCTCCCGCTTTCCCCGAAGGGTGACAAGCATGGTAATCATTACAACCTTTTATCTTATTTTTAAATGCGATTCGTTTTTTACTTGGGTTTCAGAAATCAAGCAAATATCTATCTTTTTCACGCACGAATATGTATTTCCAGTTCGTGAAGTTTTTGCGTTTGCATTCCAAGTACATATTTTTAACATTCGTTTTTCATTCTATGTTCTAGTTGAAGTACGCGTTTTACGTGAATTATTTGCGAGGTCGGAGGAATAAAGTTGGAAGCCTACGCCTCAAGAGGTACTCCCCAAGGAGAGGCTATATCCCCACTGCTATGGGTAATTGTCCTAAAAAAAAGTTCTTCTAAAACTCAGAACAGCGGCGTAAAAACCAGAGCTTACGCGGACGACATCTTTATACAAGCATCATACTATGATCCTATATAGATACCTGGGCAATGTATCTAGTACAGACTACACAACGCCACACCTAGACTTCACAAGACCATTTTCAAACACCTACCCAAGCAGAGAAGAATGGAAAACTGGCAGAACGACCAACTACAGAACCATAGCCGTGTACACCGATGGATCGAAAATGGAAACGGGTGTCGGCGCAGGCATCTTCTCTGAAACGCTTGGCATCTACTTGTCAGTCAGCCTTCCGAGCTACAGCAGCGTTTTCCAGGCGGATGTCCTAGCAGTGACAATAGCGGCCCGTGAGACTGCAATGAGGGCAATATCACGTGAGGATATCACCTTTTTCATCGACAGTCATGCAGCGATAAAAGCAATATCTGCTACGGAAGTAAAATCGAAGCTTGTGAAGTGTTGTAGAGAAGAGCTCAAGGTTCTTGGAAGACAGTACAAGGTAGAGCTCTGCTGGGTCCCTGGACATGAAGGCATACCAGGGAATGAGAAAGCTGATGAACTGGCTAGAGGAGGTTCAGCACTAAACTCGTACCAATCCGACCCGTCAGTGTACATCCCGCCTTGCACACACAAACTTGAGGCAGGGAACAAGGCCCTAACGGAGGCAAACAACAGATGGTCCTCTCTAGATACTTGTATCATCACGAGGAAGCTATGGCCTACATTTGACTATGCAAAAACCAATAAACTCATGCAGAGGGATAGAAAATTACTCTCTACTCTCATAGGAATTATTACGAGGCACAACACTATTCGATACGACATGAAAAAGTTACGTGTGACTAACGCGGACCTTCGTAGGGGCTGCGGCGATGAAGAGGTTCACGAGGACACAACCCACACTCTCTGCCACTGCCCAGGCCTGTACTTTAAGGATTTAGAAGAATTGTCCATCAGACCGATCAACGACATCGCAAACTGTATCAAATCCTCTGGATGGCTTGTATCTCAGGCACAGTAAGTACGGTTGACCAGATAAGAACGATAGGAAAAAAATTGTGAGATATGGTATAAAATTGAATCTGGCTTTATTTTAAAGCTACATTTATGTCATTATGTATAGAATAGCACATCATTTAAATGTCCGCCGCGGCTTCGCTGGCAGTGCTTCAAGCGGTCGGTCCAATTTTTGATGACTCTGTCCAATTTTGTTATTGCGTTATTCTGGCATTAGTGTCTGGAATGTTGGCCTCGAGATCGTCCAAAGTGGTTGGCTTGACAGCGTAGACAGCGAAAGTAATCGATTGGTGTTAAGTCGCATGATCGCGGCGGCCAATTGATGAACGCTCGCCGTGAGATGACACAGTCGCCAAATTTCTCCTTCACAACTTTGAGCGTTTCGTCGCTTGTATGGCATGGAGCGCCGTCTTGTTGGAACCACAGCTCGGATATATCGATCTTCTCGAGCTTTGGCCACAGAAAGTCGGTTAACATCCCTCTATACCTGTGATCAGTGACGATAACGGTGTCTCCTTCCTCATTTCGAAAGAAATAAGGTCCGATGATGCCGCCATGCTATAAAACGCATCAAACCGTCACTCTTTGTGGATACATTGATGCTTGGTTGAACGCTTGTGGATTGTGTTCGTTCCAATAACGGAAATTTCGCCTGTTGACATAGCCGCTGAGCCAAAAATAGGCCTCGTCCGAAAGGATAATTTGTTGGCCAAAATCCGGATCTCCGGCCAACATTTCCAGCGCCCAATTAGGAAACTCAAGGCGTTGTTTGTCTATGGTCGTTCGGCTTAAATTTTTGCGTCAGCACAATCTTATACGGACGTAGGCCCAAATCCAACCGCAAAATAAGCCGGGTTGACTCTCTGGTGATGTCCAATTCAGCTGATCGGCGCCGAATCGACATTTCTGGGTCTTCTTCGATACTGACCCCTACGGCGCCTATGTTTTTTTTTTTCAATCTCTGTCTGGTTGGTGGCTTAAGGTCCAAGAAAGTGTACTGCTGTCTGGTCACTCTATATATAGATATACGAGTATACTATATGGTTTCTACTAGGCTACGTACAGAGACGTTTATTTTTTCTTCAAGAGGAAGGGATTTTTCTGTTTTATCTTCTTTTCCCCCATGGGTATCACAATGGGTCTATACTGACCTGAGTGTGATGTAGAGGATTTCCGTCCCTGCACCAGCCCACTAACCTAACCTAACTTAAACTATCTCACATATCCAGAGTCGAGGAGTTGGCTCAGCGGGTGAAGGAGGCTGGGGAGACAGTATCGGAGTCAATGATTGTAACCAAAATCTTGATGACACTGCCAGACAGATACAAATATTTTTTCAGCGCGTGGGAATCGACCAGTGACGATAAAAGGACTCCGTCGAACTTAACAGCGGGATTAATGATGGAGGAATCGCGCTTGGAAGCTCAGCAAGGGGATGGTAAGGAGGGGTCGGTTTTGTTGCCAGAAAAACTCAACCAAGTGATACTCGTAGTTCAGTAGGAAAAGATACAAAGAAAAAGATCTTTAAATGTTTTTGGTGTCATAAGCCAGGTCATTTTAAAAAGGATTATCCCTTAAGAAATGCAAGCGGCGGAACTGATGATGGGGATCAAGAAAACAAACGCAGAGCGTTCATCAGTGAGGCTTTTATAATGACTGGTGAGGTAGATGGAGGCCAAAGATGTTTTTGGATTCCGGTGCGAGTCGCCATATGGCCATACACAAAGAATGGTTCTCTAAATATCAACAGCTAGAAACTCCTATTCCTGTTCAAATCGGTGATGGTCGTATTCTCAATGCGTACGTAAGAGGCAACATTAAAATGTTGGCGTGTATTGGGAATACGTCGGCTCAGTGTGTTTTGATGGATGCTCTATATAAAATATGTGTTCCGGATTTGAGTTTTAATTTGTTTTCGCAAGGATCTGCTAGATAAGGGTTTAGTTTTAAAATCCTATAACACGACTTGCCAGTTTCTGTAAGGAAATACTATCGTTGCAGTGGGAGTAAGGCACAAGGAGATTTTTGAAATGCAATTTGAGGTCGAGGTTAAAAACTTTTCTTCGGAAATAGCTTCGATGAATGTTGCCCGTACTGAGAGTCTTAAAATGTGCGAATGGGACTTGATGTCCGTTTCTCAGGTATTACAATTTTTTTTTTTACAGATGGATTCTTTACAATGTGTGCCTCTAGGTCGAGGCTTCCAAGCCATTTAGAAACCCCAAGAGAATTGACTGGAAGAAGTTTGGTCAGGTTATTAAATCAAAGCTTCATAGAATACCCGACCTGAAAATGCAATCAGTCGAGGAACTAGACGCCCCAATTAGGACCCTCGAAACAGGCATGGGTGCGGCTTTTAAGGGTTCGTATCCTATTAAATATAGCAAGAAAAAATGCGCCCCTTGGTGGAACGAAGATCTATCCAATCTGAGGAATATTACTAGAGATTTTTTTTTTTTTTTTTTTTTTTTATTTCCCAATGCAGTAAATACATCTGTCTTAGAAAAAGACATCTAATATTTGTTTTAACAATTTGAATTTTGGGATTTAATTTGGACTAAGTGACCATTGTTCTTAGCCCTTTTCTAGGAATTTTAAACTTAACAACAGTTTAACAATTAAACAAAAAAAAAAAAACAAAAGCAATTAAACAGTTTAAACAATTATGAAACGAGTAAACTAGTTATAATATGTTAAAATTTAATTTTTTTTATGTTTAGGATGTTTTAGTATGTTGACGTTGTGGTCCCTCTTATCAAGTCACTGGGTCTATTTCTCTTTAGTCGTCGTCTTCCGAAGAATTCCTTCATTGGTAATGAATTGACTTCGATGTTAGGATGAACTACTAATTTTATATGATGTCTTCTGCTTATGTTTAGTATCTCTTCTTCCACTGTTGGTATTTTTAGGTCGCGATGGATGTCGATGTTAGGTATGTACCAGTCCGCATTGATTATGGTTCGTAATATTTTTGATTGTTGTCTTTGGATTATGGCGATGTTTGTTTTCTTTGACGTTCCCCAGAGTTGTATCCCGTATGTCCAGATAGGTTTGATAATGGATTTGTATACTAGTAATTTATTGGTTGTCGAAAGTTTAGAATTTTTACGCAGGAGCCAGTACAGTTGATTATATTTTAGTTCAATTTGGTCCCTTTTTTTTGTATGTGGTATTTCCAGTTAAGTTTGTTGTCCAAGTACATATCAAGATATTTGGCCACATTGTCGATTGGAATAGTTTTGTCCTTTATTTTTATTGGGATTGGAGAGTAGTTTAATTTAGTGGTAAATATTACTTGTTGGGTTTTGTCTTCGTTAATTTGTATGCTCCATTCGTCAAACCATTGCATTGTCTTATCCAGAAGTCGTTGGGCTCGAGTAGTTACAGTGTCCAGGCTTTCGTCGGATATCAGCAGAATAGTATCGTCAGCAAAGGTTGCCATCATGGTTGTAGCTCCACTCGGTAGGGGGATGTCAGCAGTGTAGAGGACATATAGTAGTGGTCCCAATACAGATCCTTGCGGTACTCCAGCTCTTGTCTGTAGCATTTTGGATTGTTGGTCATTATATTTTACGAAGAAGTGGCGTTCGCTTAGGTAACTTTCAATGATTTGGTAGAAGTCTCGTGGAAGTAAGTTCTGAAGTTTGTATAGTAGTCCTTTGTGCCAAACTTTGTCGAAAGCTTTTGCTACGTCAAGAAACACCCCTATGCAGTATCTTTTTTCCTCTAGGTCCGTTGTGATTTTGGTAACTACCCTGTGAATTTGTTGGATAGTCGAGTGTTGTCTGCGAAAGCCGAATTGATGGTCTGGTATCATTTTATTATTGGTCAGTATTGGCTGTAGTCGATCATAGATTAATTTTTCGAATATTTTCCCTAATATGGGGAGTAAACTTATTGGTCTGTAGGATGAAGTAGTCTTTGCGTCTTTACCAGGTTTAAGTATTGCAATTATCTGCGCAACTTTCCAAGTTTTTGGAAAATATTTAAGTCGAATTAATGCATTATAGAGATTTCGTAAGTATATCATGGCTTGTCTGGGTAGTTGGGCTAATATCTTTCCGTTAATAGAGTCATATCCTGGAGCCTTCTCGTGGTCAATCCTTTTTTTGATGCAGTGTTCGATTTCATTTATTGTAACTTTTTTTATTTTTACATTTGTGATGAGTGTGTTTGGACGTGGGTGGGGTATTGCCCTTGTCGTTTGTGAATACTTCTTCGAAGTGCTTAGCCAGTATATTTGCTTTGTCTTGATTGGTTCTGGCCCAAGATCCGTCTGGTTTCTGTAGAGGAGTTTGATGTACTATTTTGTTCTTGAACTTTTTGGTAGCTTTCCAAAGCGAATAGTTGGTCTTAGAAGTTGTGGTCAGATTTTTTAAGTAGTCATTAAATTGATTGTTTTGGATTGCCTTAAGTTTTGCTTTGAGTTCTTTGGTTGCTTTGTTGTATTTTGATTTGTCTTGGGGTAGCCTAGTGATTTGCCATCGTTTTCTGAGTGTTCTCTTTTCATCTATCTGTTGTCGAATTATAGTTGGTGTTATATTGTTGTGTGTTTTCGGCCTATTGATTGGGGTTGTTTTATATACTGCAGCAGTTACTATGTCGTTAAAGTGAACTACAGCTCGTTCGACGTCATTTTGCGATTGTAGTGGTATATTAAGCAGTAGATGTCGTCCTATATATTCCCGAAAAGAGTCCCAATCGGTTTTTTTGTTGTATAGTTGGGACGAATTAGTTATGGGGGTTATTTGGACGGGTTGGATAGGGGAGTGGTCCGATGAAAGTTCAAATCTAGATTTAATGCTTAGTGTATTTAGTTGGATGTTTCTAATGATGCAAAAGTCGATTAAGTCCGGTGTTTTATTTGGATCAGTAGGCCAGTAGGTAGGTTCGCCGGTGCTTAGATATCTACAGTTATTTTTAAGGATTGCTTTTAGGAGGTTTTTGCCTTTAGTGTTGGATATCCTCGAACCCCAGTCGATGTGTTTTGCATTGAAGTCTCCAGCTGCTATAAATCTGCACCCTAGTGATTTGATGTAGTCTTCGTACTGTAGAGTTGTAATAATATGCTTAGGTGGGCAATATAGGGCTGAAAGTACTAATGGTCCGTCTTTGTCTTCTATTTGGATTGTAGTCGATTGAATGTGTTCGTAGTTATGATGTTCTAATTCAATGCAGCTGATTTTGCTGTTAATTATAATAGCTGTGCCACCGTGTGCGGTTCCGTCAGGGTGATTTGTGTTGTAGATGCTATATCCTGGTATTTTGAAAAAGCTTTTAGCAGTGAAGTGTGTTTCTGCTATCATTAAAACGTCGACGTGATTGTCTTTTATAAATTGTTTTAGTTCTAGTGCATGTTGGTTAAGTCCATTCGCGTTCCAGATGATGATATTAAGTTCTTTATGCATGTGGTCCATTAAGTTTCGTCGTTAGGATGGTCAATATTTGTAGCATATTCGTCATTTGTTGAATAAGGTTCCTCATCATTTCTTTTAGTTCAGCGAAGTCCTCTTTGTTGTTGTTGCTGGTAGTTTGTGGGGAAATTCGTCTAGCTTCTACTACAGGAATACCTAGTGTGTCATTGGTTGCACTGACGCTTTCATTTGTCTTGCCGCAATCTCGGGGATTGATATGGTGGGGTCTTTTGCATGCAGCTGCTTGGGCGTAGGTTGTATCTGGTCTGATGTTGGTGAGGGTTTCAACATTTGTCTCTTCTCTAGCTGTCTGGAGATCCTTTTTACGCATTGGGGGGAAGCGCTCTATTTTTAAAGCTTTATAGATTTCGCATCCCTTGTAGTTTGCCGTGTGGCTACCATTACATAAAGCACATTTCACTGTACCTTCTTCTGATGGCATTTGGCAGTCCAGGGTCTTGTGGGATCCCGCGCATTTAACGCACACTGGGTCCTTTGTGCAGTAATTTTTAGTATGTCCATACCTTTGACAATTTGTGCACTGGGATATAGTTCTTTTGTAGAGTGGCGGTTCGAAGGAAACCTTGCATTGGAGTAAATGTGTAATGTCATATATGTTTTTGTTATTGTCACCCATGGCTACCTCAACATTGAAAAGTGGCAATGGTTTTTTTGTATTTCGCTGTAGAATGTTATGTATATTCATGACTTTATGTCCTTTTTCTTCTAGCTCATTCTTGATGTCTTCTGTGTCAGTGGAGTGGTGCATGTTTCTTAGTACGACTTTAAATCCTCTTTCTTATTTTGGTCTAAATGTGAAGTATTTTGTGTCATTTTTTCGTAGCATTTTTATTATAGCCGTGTAGTGAGTCGAGTCAGAGGGTTGTATTCGGATTTCATTGTTCTTTAATACTTTTAATTCAAAATTGTCTTTTGCAACTTCGTTAAGCGCGTTGTTTAGAATTTTAATGCATTCAACACTTTGCACGTAAATCGGCGGTGGTTTGCTGGGTCTCTTAAATTGCGTTTTGCTAGGTTGGTTAATTATATCGGTTGTTTCGTTTTTTTCATTATTATAGTCGACGTCTTCATCCACGCTGAGAATATCGAAACGATTTGACGAGCTTAACTCCTTGGGTTTGCTTAACCAGTAGTTCAAAGTTGGTTGGTTTTTTGTTTTAAGTTTCTTTTGGTTGTTGTTGTTGTTGTCTGTTATTTTGATTGGGGATGATCTGTCTCTTTTTTGACTTGTAGGATTGTGTTTGTCGATATTTGTCATGGTATAAGTCGCGACAATGGGTTTGGGAATTGTTTGGTTTTGTGAGTGATTTGTATTTTTGCGGTCCATATGGGCAGAAGTAGGGGTCTTTGATTTTGGAGTTTCAGTACTTGCACGGTTGATTGATGTTCTGTTTTTGCTGTTGCATGGTTTTTGTGTTTCATTAATCGAATTTATTATGAAGGGTGTTGTTTTTGTTTGTCCTATATGTGTTGTCATAGTTGATGTAGTACTTGCTGAGGCAAGTGTTGTTATGACGCTAGTAGATGTCGAGGTTGTTGAAGTCATCATTGTGATGAAGTTATTATGGACATGGAGATCCGGGAATGCGTTAAGATCGCGCCCCGTTGGGGGCGATCGTACAACACTCATCTAATTTGCAGTACAAGCCTAGAAGTATGCAATTGGATAAGTGCAGCTTTTGTAAGCTTTTTTGAAGGTTTTCGCTATGCCTAGCGTAGGTCCAAACCCTTAAGCTTGTGCAGCTTTTAGTACTGAGAAGTACTGATATTTCGGTGTTTAGGTTCCACACCTCCACAAAGAGCTTTGCGCCAAATCAGCTGTCACTGAAGAATATGGTATTGTTGGAGTTTGATAATTTACCTATTTACTTCAAGATCAGCAACCACTGGATGAGAACTTTAGTATCCAGCGATGCGCGAACCAAACGTTATGTGTTTGGTATATGCTCTGTAATTTTGGTATGAATTTATATTGAGAAAAATTAAGTTTGATCTAGCACTAGTTTTAAACACAGCCTTATAACTTGGCAGAGTTGCCAGAATGATATTACTAGAGATAGCTTCAATATCTGGTTTAAACACAAGTTCTGGCAACCATATAAGGATTGTCTGAAGGAATATAAGAAATCCATTAAAAGGAAAGACTACTGTCAGTCCATTGAGACCATAAAAGACTCTGCCAGGCTAAGTAAAATTCTGTCTAAGGAACATTCAAGCCCGTCCTTTATTAACCGGCCGGATGGGACTTGGACGGAGGCCTCTAGCGAGTCCCTGGAACTTTTAATGCAAACACACTTTCAAGGATGTAAAAATGAGATTGCTCCCCCACCAGTTTCTCAGGTCGCGCAATCTTCTTCCTGGAATGACATTAAGACAACAATTACAGCAGTTAATACCTCCTGGGCTCGACCGGCCCTGACGGCATTATCCCGATTATGCTGCAAAAAACATTGGACCAGGTGGTCCTATGGCTAGTACCGATCTACAGAAGCTGTATTGTCCTAAACCACGTTCCCCTGAGCTGGAGACGCGTTCGTGTTGTATTTATCACGAAAGCTGGGAAGCGAAGTCATGGATCCGCAAAGGATTTCACACCCATCAGCTTATCCTCTTTTCTTCTAAAGACGTTGGAACGCATCTTAGATACACATATTCGAAATACCCTAGACAAATTCCTTCTATCCAAATCTCAACATGCGTACACTAAGGGGCGATCGACAGAGATGGCGCTCCACGAAATTGTGCGAACGATAGAAAAGACAATCCACTTCAAACAATATACCTACCTCTTTTGACGTCAGTACGGAATCGATTCAGGAAGCTCTGATTCAACTGGGTGTGGAAGAGTTTATTAGCAAATGGATATTGACAATGCTAAAAACTAGAATCATTCAATCGACTCTCGGCAACAGCAGTTCCACCATATCTGTTGTTAGAGGAACTCCTTAAGGTGGGGTCTTATCTGCTCTTCTATAGCTTATGGTCATCAACAAAATCTTGTGTAGACTTGACAGGGATGGAGTTAAGGTTGTTGCGTATGCGGATGTCATAGTAATACTGGTATCGGGGATGTTTCCATCCGTAATCAGTGAAATTATGGAAGGTGCGTTGGACAAGATTAGCTCATGGGCCACTGGATGTGGACTCAGCGTCAACCCAAGCAAAACTGAACTGATGCTCTTTACCACTAAAACCAAAATACCGACTTTCACGCTTCCACGGCTAAACAACAATCTACTCTCCCTATTCTCCAGTGCTAAGTACCTAGCTGTGATACTTGATCTAAAACTAAGCTGGAAGCTTAGTATTGAGCAACGGGTAAAGAAAGGCTGAGCGGTTTTCTATGCCTGCAGCAAGACCTTTGGTAAGAAATGGGAACTTTGCCCGAAGATGGTCTTACGGATGTACACTGCCGTGGTGCGTCCCATTCTTTCGTATGGATCGCTAGTCTGGTGGCCTGCGTTAAGGAAAGCTTATAATATCTAACTTATCAACAGGGTACAAAGAACTGCGGCTATAGGCGCAACGAGTGCCATGTCAACATGTCCAACCGAAGCCTTGAACGTTGTCCTGCACCTTTTATCACTCGATCTTCACATTATGCATTTGTCATCATGTAGTGCGGTCAGGCTAAGGAAAACAGGATGCTGGTGCACCAATCCTTATGGTCACAACAGTATCCTGAATCTGCTACCGCAGGATCTGGTAGGTAATCTGACCGATTATATAACTCCGATTCCCAAACAGGGCGGAATGGGAAACTGGCGAACTGACAATTGAGTTCGAAACAACAATCTTCACCGACGCACATAGGAGTATTTATACTAAAAACCTGGCCAAAATTATTTTTTCATTCAGAATTGTATTAATATTTCATATTTTCTTTATTTCAGCAAAAATTGACATTCTTAAAACTACTATTGCACGATTTACAGAGATTTGGCTATTGCTACCTTACTACTGAAACTTTATATAATCTTTATAAACTTATTGGAAAACTACAATTGATAATTAGAGGAAAAGCTTCTAGGAAAAACCTCTATACAAACATATTTTATTTTTCATCGAGATGAGGGAAGTGGTGGTGTGCTATCTTGATTTCAAGTAGGCTATTGGGATTTTGTTATATAAATTAATAAGTGTAAATAACACGACAAAAATAAATAAGTTACAAATACGCATAAATTAAATTAATAAATACAAATTAATAAATATAAATAATATTGATAGATAGACATGTATGAACATATTAACAATGTAAATAAACAAAATAGATAAATTAAATAAATAAATAAATAAATAAATAAATAAATAAATAAATAAATAGATAAATGAATAAATAAATAAATAAATAAATCAATAAATAAATAAATAAACGGATAAATAAATAAATAAATAAATAAATAAATAAGTAAATAAATAAATAAATAAATAAATAAATAGATAAATGGATAAATAAATAAATAAATAAATAAATAAATAAGTAAATAAATAAATAAATAAGAAATAAATAACACAAGAATAAATAAATTAATAAGTAAATTTATTATTAAACGATTATAAACTTGATCACAGTTTATTCGCAATGTTTAATGCAGTAGACCTGAAATCAAGTGGTTTTCAGATAAATTGCAAGAACAGCTGTAGCGCTCAATTAATTTGTTCAGTCTTATGGACACTTTTTCAATATTTGAGATCATATGTAACTCTTCAGTCGAAAAATGCCAAGGCAAGTTTAAGATCATTTTCAATAGTTTGTTTTGTGTTACTTGTAATCTGCGGAGGTGACTTTTTGCACATTTGCCCCAAACTGGAGATCCATAGAAGATTATTGATTGGAAGATTGCTTTAAAGACAATGAGTTTGTTTTCATTACTCATTTTTGATCTCCGGTTAATAAATGGATACAGCATTTTAATTGTAATATTAACCTTTTTAATGGTTTCTTGGATATGAGAGCTAAACGTTAATGATTTGTCAAGGTGCACCCCAAGATACTTAACACTTGATTTCCAATCCGGTTGTATATCATTCAATACTAGTCTGTTGCTTGGTAAGAAGCAGACTTTTCTTTTTCTAGTAAAAAAGGCAGCCTGGGTCTTTGAAGCATTTATTTTAATCTTGCATTTGCCGAAGTATGTTTGGATTACATTTAAATCAGATTGCAAATTACTTTCAATGTTTGAACCAATTGAATCTGAATAATAAATGCATGTGTCATCCGCAAAGAAAGCAGATTCGCAATTACTTAGTCTAGGGAAATCATGTGTGTAAATATTGTACAGTATTGGCCCAAGTACTGAGCCCTGGGGTACCCCAGCTTCAATTGAGAAACCTGATGACAGCCAGTTGTTTACCGATACTATAAAAGTACGCCCGTTTAAAAACGACTGAATTATTTTTACCAAGTATATTGGAAAATGAAGGCTAAAAAGTTTGTGCAGCAGACCTTTGTGCCATACGGTGTCGAAAGCTTTTTCGACGTCAAGGAGGACCATACCCGTACTTTCTCCTCTTTCAAAATTACTTTTAATGTGTTTTGTTATGCGATGAATTTGGTGCACTGTAGAATGGTGCGGTCTAAAGCCGAATTGTTCTGCAGGTAATATATTATTTTCGTTTAGATGGTTCGTTAATCTCGTTTTAATTATCTTTTCAAAACACTTGCTTAACGAGCTTAATAAACTTATGGGCCTATAACTACTCGGCAGACAAGCATTTTTACCCGGTTTCAGAATGGGTATAATTTTTGCTGTTTTACATTCCTTAGGGCCCCCCTGGCAGCTGACCTCCTCGTGGTGGGGGGCGGGCAACGTGACTGGGATGTGCGGATGGGGTAACTTAAATAGTTATTCCCATCCATACAACCCAGTCACGGCTAACAAAGCGCACACCCCATGATGACACGAAGACGACCGGCCTCGGATATTGCCAAGCCTGGTAAGCCAGGGCATCCTTTGGAGCCAGGCCTGAAGGGTGTCAGGATGCGAGCGTCTGGTGGTCGGCTTGTCCCGCTCGGCAGCCGGCCGGGTCAAACCCGAAATGGCTACGAGCTTCCTGTCAATGGTCTCGCGAACCATTACGGGGGTCAAGGGGTGAACGCGCTGTGCACCGATAGGGGCACAGATGGACTCTCTGAGATTCGACAACGGCATCGACTTAGGATAGGCACATGGAACGTCTCATCGCTCACAGGGAAGGATCTTGAGCTTGTTGGGGAGGCTGTTAAAAGTCGACTAGATATAGTTGGCGTTTCTTCAACAAAGCAGAGAGGTTCTAAAACTGTGGACCTTTTCGGGTGGGTGGAAGCTCTTCCTGTCAGGAGTCGCACCCTCAATGTCTGCTCGGGCGGGAGTGGGGATACTCACAAGTCCCAGGTTGACAGACAGAGTATTGGAGTGGATACCATTAGGAGGGAGAGTTGCGATCTTAAAGCTCAAGCTTGAAAGATCAACTCTGGCATTGGTGCAGGTGTATGCACCGAACCTTCTGTCAGAGTACGCAGCTTTCTTAGATGAAGTTGATGTTGCCCTTGAAAAGGTTGCAGATATGGATTCTTTTGTCCTGATGGGTGACTTCAATGCTCATGTGGGTGTAGATGTTATGACATGGGGGAGTGTGATTGGGAGGAACGGTGATCCTGATCAAAACGCGAACGGAGAGAGGTTGTTGGATTTTTGTTGTGAAAATGGCTTATCCATCATGAACACCATCTTTCCACACAAAGACATTCACAAATACACGTGGTACCGTCAGAGTCTTCAGCAGAAGTCGCTGATCGATTTCTTTGTGGTACCATCGTGTCTGAAGAGAATGGTTTGTGATGTTCGCGTATTGAGAGGGGCCGAACTGTCAACTGATCATCACTTAGTGCTGTGCAAATTGTATCTTAGCGAGAGAGTGCCTCCCCTACCAAAGCGTAAACCAAGGATGGTTACACGCATACGATGGGAGAGGTTACAGGACGATGAGATACGGGAGACATTTGCGCGGCAAATATCTGAGAGGTTTGAACGAATTCCAACTGTTCCATCAAATGTAGAGGAAGAATGGCAACTGTTTTCAACAGCGGTTATTGCCTCTGCGGGAGATGTTTGTGGAGTGAAGCGGCTTGGTGTGGCGGCTGGTGGTGAGAAAAGAACTGCTTGGTTTAAAACGCCCGGAGTTCAAGAAGCCATCAGAGAGAAGAAGAGAGCCTTTAAGGCGTGGATTCACTTGGGGAACTCCGATTCTCGAAATCGGTACACTGAGGCGCGAAGAACTTGCAAATTAGCTGTGAAAACAGCGAAAGAACAGTATATGAAGGAGTTTGGCGAGAAATTGGAACGTGACCACAGATCTGCAAATAAGATGTTCTGGCAGACCGTCCGCCGACTCAGAGGAAAAAAGTTGAATATCGTTGAAGGAGTCAAATCCAAAGACGGTAGACTTCTTTCCAATGAGGAGGACATCTTACGCAGATGGAGTGAGCACTTTTCAGAATTGCTCAATCCCGAACAGGGCACCGAAGATGACAGACCTATGGTCGAGAGTTGGGCGGAAAGTAGTCCTACGGTAGAGGAAGTAACTTTGGCGATCAAATCGCTAAAAGTTGGCAAATCTGCTGGTGTGGACGAAATTCGGCCAGAAATGCTCAAGGCTTTAGGTAAAGAGGGAGTGCAATGGCTCTCGCGTGTCATTAAAGTGGCCTGGGAATGCGGTGAAACACCTGCTGATTGGCAAATGGGGGTGATAGTTCCTCTTTTTAAAAAAGGGGACAAAAGAGATTGCGCCAACTACAGAGGTATATCTCTTTTAAGTCTCCCTGGAAAAGTCTTCGCTAAGGTGCTAGAAAAGCGTTCCAGAGCTGTGGTTGAGGACAGTTTGGGGGATGAGCAGTGCGGTTTTCGTCCCGGTAGAAGCACAACCGACCAGTTGTTCACTCTCAGAATGGTTCTTGAGAAAGCCTGGGAATATGCCAAACCTGTCTACACTTGTTTTGTGGATTTGGAAAAAGCATATGATAGGGTTCCTCGAGGCAAACTCTGGAGTGTTCTGCAGGAGTATGGGATTGATGGTTCCCTGTTAAGGGCGATTCAGTCTTTATATACAAACTGTAAAAGCTGTGTTCGGATAAACGGTATTAAATCAATACCTTTCACTGTGGGCGTTGGACTCCGCCAGGGGTGCGTTTTGTCACCTCTCCTCTTCATTGTATATATGGATTGGATGTTGCAGCGCAGCCGTGGCGGAGAATGTTTCAAAGTGGGAGACCTAAGGATTAGTCATCTGCTCTTTGCGGATGATTTGGTCATCCTTGGGTCCTCTCAAACCGAACTTCAGCGCGCACTCGAAAGGTTTGTAGCCGTTTGTGATGATGCTGGAATGAAGATCAACCTGAACAAATCGGAAGTAATGGTCGTTTCCAAAAAACCCATTCAGTGCACTCTGCATGTTAGTGGAGTCCCACTGAAGCAGGTGGAGAAGTTTAAGTACCTCGGGGTTTTATTCACGAGTGATGGGAGGAGCAATGCCGAGTTATCCTGTAGAATTGGTCAGGCTGGATCAATTTTGAGAGAGCTTGGCCAATCTGTTATAAGGAAGGCCGAACTTAGTATTCAAGCTAAGCTATCGGTTTTTAACTTGGTGTATGTTCCAACTCTCACCTATGGTCATGAAATTTGAGTAGTGACCGAAAGAATAAGATCGCGGATACAAGCTGCCGAAATGAGGTTCCTTCGCGGTGTTGTTGGAATAACTCGTAGGGATCGAGTGCGCAACACCAGAGTACGCGAGGCGCTCAACGTTGAGCAGCTACTTCTCCGAACGGAACGATCTATGCTTCGATGGTTTGGTCACGTAGTGCGTATGTCCCCAGACCGGCTTCCAAGACGCGCCATGGTTGCCGTACCATCAGGTAGACGACTTCGCGGAAGGCCCAGAAATAGATGGTTGGATCAAGTCCGACATCTCTCTTGGAGCCGCTTAGGGATTCTCCCTGATGAATTGGAGTCAATGGCGGAGGATCGAGAAGGATGGAGAGTCCACCTGAGCATCCTACCCCCGCGACCCTCATGAAGGATTAGCGGGCCATTGAAAATGAATGAATGAATGAACATTCCTTAGGAAAATATCCCTGCTTAAAGCAGCAGTTGAAGAGCTTTTGCAAAAAATTTAAGCCACTCTGTGGTAAGCTTTTAATAAATAAATTCTTTATCCTATCAAAACCTGGGGATTTCGAATTTTTTAAGTTAATTAGGACGGCCTCTACATCTTCAATTGATACTAGGTCTCTACCTCCAATCACTACAGCGCGAGAGTTAATTATATCCATGGAACCGTGAACTGTGTTTTCTTCACTGCTGATTATGTTACTACCTATTGAATGATTCGAAAGAAAATGTTAGCTAGAGCATTTGATTTTTCAGCACTGGACAGCAAAACAGTGTCTCCCTCCTTAAATGCGGGGATTATACTGTTTTTTTGCTTAATGACCTTAACTACATTCCAAAAGGGTTTGCTGCATTTATTCAGGCCTTGTAGTCTTATATTCCAGCGTTTGTTTCTAAAACTAAGGATTTGTGATGATGGTGGATGTTAAGGCTTTTGCTTCAGTGAAATATGAATCAATTCTGGTTCTCAACCATCTTGATTTGACATAATTTCTAATCTTGATTAGTTCCACAATATGACGTGGGAGTATATTTGTGCTATCCCAACGATTGATTTTTTTGGGAACTGACTGATCAATACAATCGAGTACTGAATTTGTAAAATAACTCACAGCTTCCTCTATTTGGTTATGGTTAACGTCATCAGGTATCATTTCTTGGTAATTCCTCAATTTAAAACGCATTTTACTCCTAAATCAATCCCAATTAGCATTAGCATTTTGGTAGTCGTAAATTATTCGCCTGCTTAGGTGACAAGACAATGCTACATTTTACAGGGAGATGGTCAGAGCTTAGATCATTTATAACGACAGGTTGGCTAAAAAGTTCTCGCATATTTGTGAGAAACAGATCTAGAGTTGACGGGTTTGCCCGTGGGTTTGAAGGAATAAATGTTGGATGGGGGGGATATAAAATGTGAAATGGGTGTCTAGAATGCAGCTCCGCAAGGATATTTCCCCACGAATTCGCTCTTAGACAACCCCAGTTCCTATGCCTACAATTAAGATCGCCCCCTATCAGAAAGATATCATTGAAACTAACTAGTTTCCGTAAATCACAATTTAGATCGAATCGCTTCTGTGCTGAAACACGACCACCAGGAAAGTAAACACAAAACATTTTTATTGAACGACCATAAGTAAAAGGTATTTCAATACCTATGTTTTCAATTAGCTTTGTTTTAACAATTGGAAGAATTTTGTGTTTTATTGTTCTTTTGACGACAACGGCAACACCACCACCCCTTCTCTCATTTCTATCTAAGCGGTAGCATTTGTATTCCCTATTCGAAAATTTTTGTACATTTTGATCCAGCCCTGTTTCAGTGACTAACCCTACGTCAATATTATGAGAGCTTAAAAAAGCAAAAAATTCTAGAGCTTTATTGCGAATGCTTCTAGCATTCCAACATATTATATTTAAACCGACATTCATAATTATTTACCTTGTTGATACAAATACTTAATAGCTAGTTGTGCAATAGTATTAAACTGGTCGGCTTTATTGTTGCATTTTCCAAGCAGCGTAATCATCTCAGCAGTGAGAGCGTTGATTTCTTCCCAAGAGAAAAGCTCGCTGGTTGCCTTCTGTACAGGTGCAGCGACTGAGTTGTTTTTGATGTTGGTGTTGGTCCAGACATTTGAGCAATTAGTTGCCGGAGCATGTATTGGCATAGCCTCAGGCAAAGTACTTTTTCGCCGCGACATGAGAGAAGGGAAATCATTTGCGTTTGAAACGAACCCTTTTAGTTGATGCTATTGCTGATGATGTTTAAGCGAATCAAACTTCGCCGGATGAGGATTGTTCTTATTAGAAAGCCGTTCTCTAATTTCAAAAAAAGATTTGCGGCTTTCACAAGTTGGATCGGTAGATTTGTGCGTTTTACTGCAGTTGGCACATTTTATATTTTTGGATTTACATTCATTTGTACTGTGACTTTCAGAGCAAATTCCACAGTGTGTTTTAATGTGACAGTTTTTCTCGCCGTGGCCAAACATTTGGCAGTTGTAACACTGTGTGACTTTGCTTCGTCGCCTTCGAACGAAATCCCATTTGACATGGGTTCTAAATATGGATCGAACATTTTTTTTAAGATCATTTAGTTTAGTAGAACCGCACTCAAGAAATACAAGATAAAATACATCAGTAAATCCACTATATTCCTTTTTAATCATTTTAATGTTTTGAACTTTTAGACCTAAGGTACTGAGTTCGTGTTTAAGAGATTCAACGGGAAGTTCGTCGAGCCCATACAACATGACTTTGAATGCCCTTTCTGTCGGAAGGTCATGCGAAAAAAATTGCCAGTTTTTTGATTTGAGCACCGCACATATAGCATTGTAGCTGTCAATGGTTTCACTTATGATTTTAATACCGATAGATATTTTCTTAATGCAATAGTGTAGTATGTTCACGTCGCGGAATAATGTATGCACTTCATCACAGGTTTTTTGCAAAATGCAGATGGAAGGAATTTTGTCTTTTCTTTTTGAAGTTGGAGTTGCTTGAATCTCATCACAATCACTTTCATTGTCTGAATCGGGCAAGCACTGGAGAGGTGTAAAGTAGTTAGTCCTAGAGTTATCTCCTCTAGTGCTCATTTTAAAATTTTTATTATTTGAAGACAAATTAATGTCTTCAGCATTAGGGGTCCGAGTTCTTTTCGGAATTTTGTCGATTTAATATACTAGTACCGCACAGAAAAAAAAGAACGTCTTATGAGTTCAAAGCACCGATTAGTACTGAGAATTGTATTAATAAATACCAATCAGAGTCATTGTTTAATAGAATAAGTAAACAAAAAGTGCTTAAAACTAAAATACATTAATCATCGAAGTCTGTCTGATCATTTTCATCATTTTCATAATTTTCTTCGTCATCACTGCGTTCCATTTGTTCTTTCTCCATTCCAGGGACCAGAAGACCTAAAGTTTCCGAGCAAAATGGTTTGCTTTTCTTACGTGGTTGTTTTCGACTGTTGCTTAGCGGCGGGTCAGACGTAAGCAAAAGTCTGTTTATTATGTCTCTATTGCATTTGACGCTGTCAAATTTTCGGGAGAAAGTCTGAAGTGCTTATTGCGGGCTTCAGCAGCCTCTTCAGAGAGTTGCCCGATTGGCAAGAAAGAGTGGGAAATCACTGTTGCACCATGTATAAGTATTTTATGTACAGTGGGAGACTTTGGATGCCACCAGTACAGCTGTAAGTACAGAGTAGCAGTTTTGAATATATAATCTTCGAATTTTTTTGTGTCAATCACATGGCAACTTGAAATTGTTTCCAAGATAACTTTGAACTTGTGGATCAATGTCCTGTCTATTTCAGTAATTCGGGAAGCAGCTTCAGGATCAGAAAAGAATCTTCGAGATGTGTTCCCATCGTTAGTGTTTTCCCCACGAAATGCTTTTTTGATGTTTTCTTTCCTGTCTTTTACTGTTTTTTTTTTTTGTTTTCAGCTTACCTTATTTGCCATTTCTTAATGATAAGCTTGTCAGATAGATGAAGCAAAGACTCGAAGAATCGTATCCTTGCGTGGAGAATTGAAAGCCCGAACTTAAGGCTATCGGTATCCACTTCATTTCGTTTTGTCAAATCATTGAAGTCTTTGGAAGTTAGTCCACAAATAAAGCATCTCATAATTGAAGATGTGTTTGTAGTTGCATTACATATTTTGGCGTCCACCATCGTTGGTAGAAGTTTACATGTAATATAAATGGTGCCGTTAGGGGTAGGTATTTCTTTTTTGTTTAAATTTTTGCCTATGTACTTAATTTCATCATTAGTGACATCTTTAGTTTCGTGAATGAAACGTATTTTTATAGGCCTACAAAACCTAGGAGAGGACGGCAAGGGATTCTGCCACACAATTTTGTTTTGACTCTTAGTGACTGATTGCAGATGCAATGGTACGAAGGAACTTTGAAATATGTTTGCGTCACTGTCGACATTATTTTCTAACTTCGGTTTGTATTGCGATTGTTTAGCTGTACATTTTTCTTTTTTTCTTCGGAAATGGTTTCTAAAACTGACTCCAAATACTTACATAGCCGCAAAGATGTACGGTCAAGTAAGCCTTACAATTTTACTTCCGCGCATGTTTCAGTCACTCTCATAGATTACTCGTCTGGATAGCAATCCTTCTTCGCTTTTTTTATGAGAGAGTAGCAAGGATATATATTCTTGTTTGCACTATGTAGGATTTCCCATTGTCTTCTACTAAAATCTCCTTCAACGAAGATAGCCAAGGCCTCAGATGGAGTGTGTTTTTTTATTTTATTTAGATGTGTCGAAGACATAATCTTTTGGAGCTTTGTTGCTCTAGTTGGTGTCAAAGTGATGGCTTTTATTATTTTAGACGCATCTTTATTACCTTCGGCTCGTTGACTTATCTGTGCAGCATAGGTTAATTGTTCTGCAGGAACTTTATCCCTTAAATATCGGTCACTTGGATCGGTCACTTGATTCTGCGAATTCTGTGGTTGGTCGACCAGGTTTTCTTGCAGTCCAAACGGTAAATTTAAGGGTGCTTCTTACCCATTGTTAATTTTTCCTTAGGAAGCGATCATGTTTGTAGTTTGCAGCTATCCATATCTGCTTAAAGTCGTGCTTAAAATGGCTTAAGGTGTATTTTAGTTGGCCAATTTCTGTATGGGGACATTTTGTTAACTATACAGCTCTGTTTTCCAGAAACAACAACTTTTGGTCCATTGTTTTATCTGTACATTCTTGAATTATATCATATAGCTGTTTTTTAGTTATAATCGCAAACTTCCCGATCGAATCTTAAATTTAAATGTCTAGTAAACGAAATGGCGGGCTAAAGCGGAACTTTTTTTTATGCTATTCTCTTCAGAGAGGCCTCAATTTTATTTAAAATGTAATTTAACCACTCGGAAGCACCCGGAACTTGTACAAAAACATCTTTGTTTGAATATTTTTACCACAAAAAAATGGTATTTTTGTACTTATTTACAATAATAAAAAAGGACTTATGCGTATTATAAATTAAATGCAACATGGTTAATATTAAAATGTATACCTCGATCATGCATATTCATCTTGTTTATTTCACAAACAGCCAATAACGGAACTAAAATAGTATATGTAATTTATTTAAAAATTGAATGCATCGAAAAAACAATAGAGCGCATTAGATGACGACCAAGTTTCGACTACTTGTGTGCCGTTCAGGTGAGGCGAAAGACGCTTATTTAACCCTTTCGCTCCGCATGGTACATAAAAATACCAGCAAACGTACCAGCAAAGTCGAATTGCGGGGCGAAAGGGTTAAGCAAACCTCTACACCTCTAAATACCATTGCCATCCTCCTTGACAGCCAGGCCGCTATGAAGACTATAGTATCTGCCACTACATCCTCGACGCTAGTAGAATAGTGCAAAAAGGAACTCGCCTCGCTGGGTCACCGGTTAAGGATCTGTCTACTTTGGTTTCCGGGTCACAGCAACATTGAGGGAAATGGGCGAGCTGATGAACTTGCGAGGCAGGGATTCGCCCATGATGCTTCTCTAGCAAAGGAGGTGAACGTGCCGTTCTGGGTCCTTAAGGGAGGCATCTTCGCGCATTATCTGCTAAAGGCTGATAGCAGATGGCAGGGGGTGCGGAACTGTGTCATCCCCAGGCAGATGTGGCCCAAATACTTCCGGAAAAGAACGCAAGATCTACCAAACAGAAACCGTGCAGATATTGCAAAAGTTCTGGCAGCTAGCACTGGCCTCTGGCCCATCGGGGTTCATGTGGCCAGAATAGGCATTATATTTAATGCACACTGTCCCAGTGCACACACGAGTTAGAAACAATCTTACACTTCCTCTGCAAGTGTCCGGCTTTAGGCAAGGTCAGACAGCGCACCTTAGGTAAACCCTTTTGCAACAATCGAATAGAGTTAGCGGAGATTAACATTGGGGATATTATCAGTTTCCTCAATGTAACGGGGTGGATTTGAATAATCCTTACACCTTTTTTCCCGTATTTCCATACAAGTTAACGTCCTTTTTACATCCGATAGGTCACTTGAGTTGTGGCATTAAAACGGCGCTTCTGCGCTAATTAAGTTTCGGCATGGTTTGCTGACACAACTACTTCTACCTACCTACCATTACAGATTTTGAAGGAAATGAAGACTGTTGTTCCGGCCACAAAATCGAACTTCTTCTGCGACGCATGTGTTTTTGGCAAACAACGGCGTAGTCCTTTTGGGCAAAGCGAACCAAAATGGAACACCACGGACAATTAATCCACTCGGATTTATGTGCCCCCAATGGAAAGCACGAGCGCTGGCGGTGCTAAATATTTTGTACTCTTCAAGGACCACTACTTTACAGAAAGGTATATTTTATAAAACATAAATCGGAAGTCAAAGAGAAACTGGTCAATTTCATCAGGGTTGTAAATTTAGAAACGCTTCGGAAATATCGAAAAGGAACAATAAAAGACATCAATTGTCGGTTGCATATACCCCGGAACAAAATTGTTGAAACTTAAAACCACACACACAGCAGTGACTTCCAGAGAGGTCTTTAGCTCTCCCACCATACTCTCAGACATACCTACGCACTCCAATGTCAACGTTAACTCTCCCACAATGCACTCACTCTAGTCGAATAGGAGATGCAGCAGGTGGCGACTATCATCCACCCTGCATTCCCTACAGCCGAAAATGAGATGCAGCAGGCGGCGACTTCCGTCCACCCTGCATTCCCTACAGCCGAATATGAGACGCAGCATATGGCGACTATCATCCACCAAGCAGTTCCATATGTTTGTTCCCGAAATTATATTCCCACGTTTTATTCCTATAATCACAGATAATAAACTTACCCAGATGTCGCATCCCCATACAAAAAACTGTTGATCGATGAGCAAACAACGATGGGCAAACAAAAAGCTTTTCTGCTCCGCAAAGAAAAAAACGGAAAATAAATTTTCTGTGCGAAAAGCTTTTTCGTTTGCTTTGCGAAAAGCTTTCACCTCCAGCGTAGAGTTTGTGACATATCCACAGCGAAATATATTTTTTGTTTTGGCTTGTATTCTCGTATTTTTTGTCCTGGCCTACGACTTTGGCACTGTGCGGAACAGACAGAGCAGAAATATACCTACGTATGTATGTATACCTACATATGTACATTAAATTAGGGTAGGTTAAGATAAGGAATAATTTTAAAGCGATCTGCGATGATGTTAACAAATTTGTAGGTACGGTACAAAAAATTTAAATAGTAGGTACTGTAGGTATTGTAGGCTAACTTTATTTTATTTTACTTTATTCATATGTATGTACATAGGTATGTACGTATTATAAGATTGAGGCTGAGACAAATAATTATGTTTATTTATTTCCTAATTGTTTGAATACATCTGTCTTTTACAAATCCTTGTGGTACTCCTACTCTCATTTACAGTATGTTCGATGTTTGGTCCTTACATTTTACATAAAAGAAGAGGTCTGATAAGTAGCCACAGCCACTCTTTTATTATTTTTTTGTTCATGCACGTTAAACAATAGGAAACAAAATCAACTCTGCTCTTAGCCCACTTTAGTTAAAGGCATTTAGGTGTGTGAAAATGCATTTGCAAAATATTTTTGTCTTTAGACATTTACATAATACATATTAGAAGTATGATTTTTAGCTATTCACAGTGCCTTAACCAAAGTGGTTTCCAAGGGACACGAACGCGGACGTGGCAGAATATTGACCCCCTACCACCTCCCTTACCACAGCTCCGCCTTTATTTTAGTTTACATATTCATTAAATTTTGCAACTTTTTTGTCTTTTGTTTTGGATTTCTTTTCTTGTTTATGCTCTTGTCAAAAAACCACTTAAAATTTTTCCAAAGCAGAACTACCACAAGGAAATTGACTGTATCAATTTTGTGCGAATAACATTTATTTGTCGTTTTAAACCAATCTGGAAAGTGCAAATTTGTTTTTGAGATACATTGATTTACTATATTTTCTCTAAGATTAAGTGCAAATGGACATTTCTGAAAGCAATTGGTAAATACTTGTATATGAAGTTGACATATTTTGAAGTACTTGTCTGATGGCCAGACAAGTACGTATTGGATTTTCATTCGAGTGTTCATATTCTTTCAATTTGATCAATATTTCCGTGAGATCGAAATTGTTTTTGTCCTTTGTCATTTCTTTGACACAGTTCTCACAAACTGCATTCATTTTTTTAAGTGTTTTAAAAAAACAGTAACCTGCAAAATACCTTGTGGCTATGTCATTCATTTCTGTCATTTTTATCGAAATCGTGTCTTCATCTGGTAATTCTATCGCTTAAGCAGAAGGGTTTATATTTTCCATTGATTGGCTGAATTTGTTTTAAATATGATTTCATTTCTTTTAAATATGCAATATTTGCATCATTTCAAATGAGTGCAGGTCTTCCATTCAATTAATCAAATATTTTATTGATCTTATTTATAAATTCTGCTGTTGGTTGCGCAGGTTGTGCAATTTAATCTGGAAATTTATTCAAGCGCTGTAATGCATTAATTGCGCAAGCCACGCATCTGCTAAGTACTTGGGCCGCTAGTTTCACATTCGTTTTTTGAAATTCTGTGGGATCTATATGAGCATATTTTAGTTTTGGACACATTTTTGTGGTATTATTTCTTTCTGTATTATAGATATACTCAATTATTTTCCAGCTTACAACTCCATCCAGAGTTTGTAAGTCGGATCTTAAAAGATAGTTTCTTACACTTTTGATTAAATGTGGCACATCATACATTCTATACACTTTTTTTTCTTTATAAAGAAAGGAACTGTTGTCCTTATCCAGCTTTAATTTATTGAAAAGGCTTCGATTCGTAGGGCCTTGGTCACAGCAAATGCCTCTTACGTTTAGTCCCAGATTTCTACATATGTCAATACAGTTGTATACTTCAATTTCGAGCTGATTTGTTGGTATATTGCTTGGACAGGTCACATGATAAAGCACTTGTTTATATTTACCACATATACCACGAATCATGAGCATGCAAACTGATTTCGCACACAAATCCAATCTTTGATTTTCTTCATAATCAACGAAGCCCTCGACTATGTCTTTATATTTGTTGTACATATGTTAAATTCGCCTGGATACTCATCTCATCGAATATTAAAATGACTTTTTTGTCTTTTGGTTCCAATGTTAAAACATTTTTTTGTATTTCCTCAAAAACATTTTCGTTTAGACCAGGAGATAAACTTTTAAGTTTTATCCATCTATGCAATGAAGCTGGGTGTGGTAAGTGCAATTGCAACTGATCGCGAAGAAAATTATATCCAGATGAGTAAAATATCACTATTCACTTCGAAAAAATACAATTTAAATATTTTTTACCATACCACAGATCTACACAGATCGAAACTTCGGTCAATATAGCAAAATGAAAAGGAAAAATACGTACCTACATATATGTATATGTACATACATATGTATGTATGTATAAATAAAATTGTGTCTCGCAGTCGCAGGTCGCAGACGGTACAAAGAGTAGCAAAAGAAAAAGCTTTTCGCACAGAAAATTTATTTTCATTTTTTTTTCCTTACCAAGCAGAAAAGCTTTTTGTTTGCCCATCGTTGTTTGCTCATCGCAAAAAAGATCAACATTTTTTTGTATGGGGATGCGACATCTGGGTAAGTTTATTATCTGTGCTATAATGATATTCCCACGATTTATTTATTCTGTTATAGTATTTAAGCCGGTGCATTTTGTGAAATACAATCACTTGTCACAAAACGTTCAGATGTTTCACTAATATTTCATTAGATCAATACAGATATTTTCAAAAATAGTTCCGCAGAAAGGGAGTTGCGGACAATTGTCAAGGCTGCGCAAACCATGCTTCATGCCAAGAACTATGACATGAAATTATGGGCAGAAGCGGTGAGCAAATCGACATACGTCTTAAATAGGACTGGTAAAAGCACAATTAAGGACAAAACTCTGTTTGACCTATGGTGGAAGGCAAAACCAAAGAATGACCATCTACGTATTTTTGGTTCGGAACCTTTCGTGCATATTCCCAAGCAGAAAAGACGAAAATACGACAAGAAATCAGTTCACGGTAATTTCGTAGGATACTGCGAGAATACGAAAGGTTTTCGTGTGGGGATAGAAAATACAAATTAGGTGGAAGTGAGCCGCGATGTAACTTTTAAAGAGCATGATATTATTTCCATCGAAAACCGAAATCCACAATTTGTAACATTTCTGAAACCAGGGAGACTAATGAGAAATTCGAGAAGCAAGCGCAAACAGAGGATGACTGTGTAGCAGATAGCGAAGACGAAAATTCTTTTGATACGACTATGGTGATTGAGTCTTACGAGGATGCTCCTGATAACAATGAAAACGGGAATAAAGAAGTTGCTCAGAGCTATGGACTTCGCAATAGCAGCTTGATTCGTCCACATCAAAGCTTAACGATTACGATGTTTTTACTGCTATAGTTTGTGAACCAGACTCCTACGAGGATGCGATTCAGTCTCAACATTCCATGGACTGGCGTAAAGCTATGGATGAAGAAATGAAATCCTTAAAGGACAACAAAACTTGGACTAAAGTGGGTCTTCCAGCAGACAAATCATTGATAGATAATCAATGGATTTTTCGGATAAAATATAGCGCTGGTGGACAGATCGGAAGGTTTAAGGCGAGGCCGGTAGCGCGAAGATGCTCCCAGAGGTATGGGATCGACTATCAGGAAACTTTCAGTTCAGTTTCAACAGTGAAGTTTGACTCTGTAAGAACTATTCTTTCAATTGCTGCATCCGAAAAGCTAGTTCTTAAACAGTTTGACATAAAAACAGATTTTTTGTATGGTAATTTGGACTTCGCTATTTACATGAAACAACCAGTAGGTTATCAAGATGGATCCAGCGGGGTATGCAAGCTTCATAGAAGTCTTTATGGGTTGAAGCAAGCTTCCCGCTGCTGGAATCAGAAGTTTTCAAGTTTTCTGAAGCTTTTTTTTTTTTCTTTTTTTTTCCAACGGTAGGTGAAAATCTTCAACAAGACAAGACACTATGAGGATCGACAGCGCCTGCTCATAGTAGTGCGGAATTCTTACCCACTAAAAAACCTCCCTTCAAAACAGACTTGTTTTATTTACTTTGACTACAACTAAGTAATCGACTTATCAAGTAGTTTTCATTTCACGAAATAAGGGCGTTTCGCAGGTACCTTCTCATTAGAAGTTCCTTCTAGCTCCGCAGTTTAGACGCGGTTACTTAACGCGCTTAGTTTAAAGGTTTGATTGTTTGTAGACGGCGTAGTAAATTTCTTTCATCCAAAACTTGGAGGACTGTAATATTACGGTAACTTTCTAGTCGACTTTTATGCTTTCTCGCGCAGTTCTTGATTTCGTCTTCGATTTTTTTAATGCCAAGATCTCTGTGGATATCGCTGTTTCTGATATATCATAGCGCATTAACAATACCTCTTAGTACTTTGTTTTCAAAAGTTTGTAAAATTTTAATATTACTTATTTTGGTACAACCCCAGAGTTGTATACCATATGTCCAAACAGGTTTTAGCACTTGCTTATATAAAAGCAGTTTGTTCTCTATATTAAGCTTGGAATATTTTCCAAGTAACCAATACATTTCTCTATATTTATTATCTAGTTCCTTGCGTTTTTTCTTTACGTGCGTTTTCCATTTCAGCTTTGTATCAAGTGTCATTCAAAGAAACTTAGCCTCGTTTGCAAACGGGATTTGAACCGAATTTGAAAAGATCGGCAAATTATTTATTTTTTTATAAGGCAAATTTACATGAACAGATTTGGTCTCGTTGAGTGCGATTCGCCATACTTTTGCCCATTCATTTACTCTATCCAAAGCTTCTTGCCGTTTTACTGTAGTATCTTCGACCGTTTTACCTACTGCCAAGATAGCAGTGTCGTCGGCAAATGTAGCTAGCTCAGTACCATCTACTTGCGGTATATCACGAGTGTATGATAGATATAAAACTGGACCAATAACGCTTCCTTGCGGCACACCAGCCATTATTTCCTTAAAGTCCGAATATTCATTTCCGCATTTGACGCGGAATAGTCTATTCGTAAGGTAGTTCTTCAAAATGATCGAAAAGAGAATGCACTTCGTATCATTGGCGATGCAGTGGTGGAAGATATCGAAGTGATTCCAAGTGCTGATCGCAGATGGCTTCATATTTCAAAGTTTGCTGTGTTTACAACTGTTGGGACTATTCAAAAATATGTTGCATCTAAATTGGAATGCAATCTAGAGGACATAGTCTGTTTTAAGCTGGTTAAAACTTCAGCGGATGAGTCCATGCTAAATTTTGTTAATTTTAAAGTTGGTATTCCGCTTTTTTTGTATGAGCATGCACTTGTCACATCTATGTGGCCAAAAAATGTGGTCGTTCGTGAATTTCGTCCGCTGCGAAAAAACTATCAGGCGGCCTCGGAATCTCAGACACTGTATGTACTGCCCAATCAGAAGCCAATGTAATTGTACCTGCTAATACCTCAACTGAACAAAATCCTGCTGAAGTGTTACCAATCTCTACTAATCGCAAAGGTTTATCCATATACTATCAAAATATGGGTGGATTTTCTTAAAAATTAAAAGAGCTGTCGGTTGTCATTGACGAGTGAATATGACATCATTGCCTTCACTGAAACATGGTTGCACCAGCACCATTTTAGGGAAGAGCCGTTTAACACCTCCGACTTTTTGGTGTTTCGTGTGGATTGTGTTGATATAAGCAAAAAGCAAGGAGGAGGTGTACTGCTTGCTGTTCGGCGCTCAATTGTATCTCCTGCAGTAGACATCGACTTAGTTATATCCGAAAATGTACTACACATCGACCATTGCGTCCGTATCATCGCTGGAGATTCCTGCGCTGGTGACTTGTTACTTTTCTTGTGCTACATTCTGGATATATGGTATATAAAAAGCATCTGAATAATATCAAAGACGTCATTTCAAATTTTGAAGGTAAAAATGTTAACATTTGCGTCCTTGGAGACTTTAATATCGGCGACTTACATTGGGTTCGTCATAATTTAAGAATTGTGCCGTGCGGTTTTTCCTCAGATATTGAAATGACGGTTATTGATACTCTTTGCAATTGGACTAGCTCAGATAAATTTTAATTTCAATACTATAAATAGAATAGTTGATTATGTATTTGTATCTGATGAGTTAAATGTTAGTGTTACTTCTTGTAATCCGTTTTTAGCAAACTCAGTTCATCATGATGCCATTAGCATAAATATTAGTAACTACATGTTTGAAAATTTGTTGGCATACTTTAACCGCGACAATTTTTCTTACAAGTTTAGCGCTGATAATTTAAATACGCTTAACGAACGTTTTAACGCTGTTAACTGGTGTAGTGAGCTTAAACACAATGATGTGGCCGTGAATTTCATGACTTTTTCCGAAAAATTTCGTACTCTCTTAAGTAGGTGTGTACCCAAAGTGCACAAGAGTTAGAGTTAGTTCTCGCCCACCTTGGTACAATAACCGCCTTTGCAAATTAAAAAACGCCAAAAGTGCTGCTTATAAGCAATTTAAAAATACTAATTCTCCTGCGGACTACCAGATATTTTCACGATTGAGGAAAGAGTTTATATTCTTATCGAAATTTCTCGCGAGTAAATATTTGCATTCGTTGGAAAGTAATCTTAACTAGCCCTAAGTATTTTTGGACCTTTATCAATTCCAAACGTAAAAGTGTAGGTTTTCCATCAGTGATGACATTTTTGGGGGAAAACTCCAGTGATTCAGAAAAAATTGTGGATATGTTTTCTGACTTCTTTCAGAGTATTTACAATTCTTCGAATTTCGTTAGCTTCCATAATGACTACTTCAATTCTTTACCGAGTTGTTCCAATTCGTCCAGTCTCGTGTTTCAAACGGATGAAATCTACAACGCCCTCGTTGGACTGGAAGCAATTTCTAAAGCTGATATTTTAGGATTTTATCCAAATGTGCTAAAACATTGCGCTAAATCACCTTTCACACCCTTGCAAATAATTTTCAACCAATCTCTCGCTTGTGGCGTTTTCCTTGAAGATTGGAAGTACTCTTGTATATCTCCTATCTATAAAAATGGTAAAAAGGATAACGTTTGTAATTATAGGCCCATTTCCAAACTGTCTGTTGTACCAAAATTATTAGACAACTTGGTTAACAAAAGACCTCAGGCTATTATGTAGGTTCACATAAGCGACTGCCAGTACGGGTTCTTGAAAGGTAGATCCATCAGTTCGAACTTAGTCGAGTTTACCAATTTTTGCTTTAGAGTGTTGGGGATATATGAGACAACGAGGAAAACGATTTCATAAATGTTTCGCAGTCGAGAACCAACTCAACTCTTTATTTCATACTTTTACTTACTATGCTTAACAATTACCTATAATTACTGTTATTCTATTGACCCACTTACTCATATTACGCATGTTATTCGCAACATGCAGAACTGCTGCGCCAGTGTATTGCACAACCTGCACAACCTGAACCCAATTTAAACTCCAATTTGGGTTCAGCGCGAGCAATCACCTGAAGTGCAATATACTTACAATGCTAATTCCGCATTTCGCAAATACCGCGCAATACAAGAGTGGGTGAGCGGGAGGCACAACATTCCTCCCTCCCCATAAGGAGAAAAAAAAAATTAAATAAAACATTTGCATATGTATGTACGTATTATGATATCTCTTTTTTTTATATTTTATTTAATTTTTTTTTTTTTTTTTAAATTTTATAAATTCCAAATTTATTTATTTCAACATTTTTTTTTTGTTGTAATTTTTTTTTTTGTTTTTCTTGAATAATGCATATAGCTTGTATTATTACAATATTTCAATTTAATGTATAATATTAACACAAATCAATATTAGTAATCTTCTCGTACAGAGTTGGTATTAGTCGTCATATAAATTATTAAATTGAGTAAAACAAAAATAAATAAAATAGTGAACAAGTTATGTACTTATCCAGTATATTTCGTTTATGCTTAACATATCAGAATTAGAGCTTATTATATTTTAATTAATTATTTTTTTTTTTTTTTTTGAAATTTCAAATTTATTTCTTTCTACAATTTTTTTTTTAATAATAATAATAATATTTTAGTAATCATCTTATACAAGGTATATATTGGTATTAGTTTCCATACAGCTTAAAAAAAATAAAACAGTGAGCAAATTATTATATATGTACTTATTTTGTTTATTCTAAATGTTAAACATATCAGAATTAGAGCTTTTCTTTTTTTAAGCGACTTTAAAACACAGTTAGTTCTTTTCACTAATTCTGGACTCTCGTTCTCGACATTTACACCTTCTTCCCGACTGCCTGTATTTGGGAGTGCGACGACGACATTCCTCAAACAAATTTTCTTAACCATAATCGTTATTGTAATTACCAAAGCCACCAGCAGACAAATTGTTGTGCCGATATGTCTGTGTTCTGTGAGTTTAATTTGTTTATTATGACTTCCTTGGGCCGGAAGACTTCGTCCGATGATTCGTCGGTGCTTATTATCTTGTTTGGACTAGTGTTCACAAACGATAGGCTATTTATTTTTTCTTCCAACGTTGCTGCTCTTACCCTTCGGTTTTTCAGTAATCTACTTCTGTTCATTAAACTGTATTTTTTTTGTCTAACTCTATCGATCGTTTAGTGGATTGATCGTGGTTATCAAATTTGTAATCTTATATTTATTTATTTTTATTTTTTTTTTCACTTTGTCATTTGCAACCAAACACGGTCTACGAACTTTTATATTATCTTCTTCTTCTTATTGATCTTGGTTTTAATTTTTTTTTCACTTTCTCGCACTTCTTATTCACTTCCTACCGATCGAGTTTAAAACAGTTTTTTTGTTTTGTTTTTTTTGTTTACAAAAAGGTGTTGTATTGTATTCGGTTTTACCGGCTGCGCCAAATATGTTGGGGATATATGAGACAACGAGGAAAACGATTTCATAAATGTTTCGCAGTCGAGAACCAACTCAACTCTTTATTTCATACTTTTTCTTACTGTGCTTAACAATTACCTATAATTACTCTTATTCTATTGACCCACTTACTCATATTACGCATGTTATTCGCAACATGCAGAACTGCTGCGCCAGTGTATTGCACAACCTGCACAACCTGAACCCAATTAAAGTCCAAACAATTAAGCAAAATGCTTACATTGCAATTTAAACTCCAATTTGGGCTCAGCGCGAGCAATCACCTGAACTGCAATATACTTACAATGCTAATTCCGCATTTCGCCAATACCGCGCAATACAAGAGTGGGTGAGCGGGAGGCACAACAAGAGCAATGGAAAGCCATAACGAAGTTCACGTGGCTTACACTGATTTTGTTAAAGCATTCAGCAGAGTAAATTTGGATATACTTCTTAAAAAATTAAAAGGGTTCGGTTGTACGTTACTTGAATGGTTACGATCCTACTTAACGGGCAGAAAACAAAGAGTTTCCATTCGAAATCATTTTTCTAAAGAAATTGTAGTTACCTCTGGCGTTCCAGAAGGAAGCCACCTGGGACCTTCTCTGTTTCTGCTTTTTATAAACGACTTGCCCTCAGTTTTAAAGTTTCGTCGTTGACTCTTATACGCTGATGACGTAAAATTATTTTCCAGCGTTACAAGCATAGCCGACTGTAATCAGTTTCAGCTTGACCTCAATAATTTTTCGGAGTGGTATCTTTTGAACGACTTGAATGTAAACACTGAGAAATGTGCCTCAATGTCATTCACCCGGTCACTCTTTAATATTCCACCCAGGTATTTAATAGATAATAAATCATTAAGGGTTGTAAATGAGTTCAAGGATCTTGGAGTAATTTTCGACCATAAACTTACTTTTGATCTTCATATCGAGTATTTGATATCTAAGGCAAATTCTTTGCTCGGTTTCCTTAAGCGAAATTCGACTGATTTAAGGATCCGTATACTCTAAAGGCAATCTTTTGTTTATTACAGTTCACCCAATACTCGAATACTGTTGTGTTGTCTGGAATCCTATTGCTTTAAATAAAATTACCAGAATTGAAAGAGTCCAAAAAAACTTTCTTCGCCTTGCGTTACGTCGTTTTTTTCTTAACGATAACATCGGGGTTTCTTATATGGTATATCAAAATGCTTATTGCTCGGTATGCAATCTCTTGAACAAAGACGGAAAATGTTCGGTGTCATGTTCGTAAGGGACTTACTTTGTGCTTCCCTAGACTGCGGAAATCTGCTTTTACTTATTAATATTTATGCTCCGCAAAGAATACTTAGAGCAAGACCACTATTGTTTGAAGCCCGCCACCGTACCTTATACGGCACCCGTGAGACTATTACATTATGTTCTAATTTATTTAATTCGGTTTATGAAAATATCGATATTTCTATGCCAAGAAATACTTTTAAGACACATTTAATGTTAACTTTGAATGAAGCTCAAATGTAAATTTGTTAGATATTACATTTATTATTCTTAGTCTGTGGATTCATGTAAATCGTAGATTGAAATAAATAAATAAATAAATAAATAAATAAATAAATAAATATTGTATAGGTGCTCTGGCAGAACTTGTCGTAATTTTAACTTTAAGCCTTCGTGCCAGACCTTGTCAAAGGCTTGAGAAATGTCAAGGAATACGCTTGAACAAATCTTTTTTTCTTCAAGCGATTTTTCGATTACTTGTGTTATTCGATGTACTTGTTCAACTGTAGAATGCTTACTTCTGAATCCGAATTGATGATCCGGGATGAGATGCCCTTCTTATATTACCGGCTGTATTCGCCTAGTCAATATTCTCTCGAACACTTTGGATATAATTGGAAGAAGCGAAATCGGTCTATAAGACTTTTTTTCATTCGGAGGTTTTCCGGGCTTAAGGACCATTATTACTTCAGCGACTTTCCATTGACTGGGAGCATATTCTAGTCTAAGCGCGGCGTTTATAATGAAAAGAAACTTAATTAGAGCTTTTCTTGGTAGTGCTTTAAGAACCTCTCCCGTGATTAGGTCGTATCCAGGATCCTTTTTGGGTTTAAGTTTCTTTATTTCTTCCTTAAGTTCGATTATTGTTGTATTTCTTATTACCCTATTGTCTATATACGACGTATTTCTATTTTGAATAAGAGCTCGCCCATCAAACGGTTTAAAAGTTTCTTCCAGGTGGGCAGCAAAAACTTGCACTTTCTCTTTATCATGCCTGGCCCATTTGTCTTGATTTTTCCTTATTGGTGCGGCTTCAATTTGAGGTTTATTAATACGTTTTATAGCCTTCCAAAGCGAGTAATTAGAATCTTTTTCTGCCGTTAAACTTTCTAAGTAAGTTTGTATTTCATTATTCTTAAGGTCTTTAATAGATCTTTTTAGAGAGTTGCACAAACGGTTAAGACGTGCTTTATGTTTGGGAGCCCGAGTTTGTTGCCATCTTTTACGCGCTTTTCTCTTCTCCTTAATCACCTCTTTTATTTCCTGTGGATAAGTTTGAATGTAACTGGCCGGCGTCCTCTTTGGTTTGGGAGTATTCTTCCACGCGGCATTCTGTAGGATTTCGACGAAGCGGTTAACTTCAACTTCAAGTTCATAGGGCGTTTTAAGTGATACGCTCAGCTCAATATTTGCTTAAATATACTTGTTGAAGCCATCCCAATTAGTTTTTGCGCCGGTTAGTCTGGCCGGTCCTACTTTTTTAATCAGAGCTTCGCTTATCGTCATAATAATTGGAGAATGATCAGAGGAGAGATCAAAGCTTTCTTCAACTTTTATACAGTTGCCAGATATTCCTTTAACAACGAAGAAATCGATCAGATCTGGTATCTTATTTCTATCAGTCGGCCAATATGTTGGTTTACCCGTCAAGTGAAAATCACAACTGAATTGCATACCCGCATTATAAAGCTTTCTACCTTTCTGAGAGGAGTGCCTTGAACCCCAGAAGGGGTGTTTCGCGTTGAAGTCGCCACCTATAATAAAATTTGGTTTAAGAAGGTTGAAGATGTTTCTGAAATCACTTTCTTCAAGTTTATATCGCAGTGGACAATATATAGACGAAACGTTGAAGGCAAAATGTTTATTTCTAATGCGTACCGTGCTTACTTGCATTGCCTCTAATTCAATCTTTATTTCCTCTGAGTGTTCGATGGATTCTTTTATAAACAAGGATGATCCGCCTCTGGCTCTTTACGATGGATGGAAGGCGTGATACACGCTATATCCACTTATCTTAACATTCGATTGTTTTGTCAGATGAGTTTCACAGACCAAACATCTATCAATATCTTTTTCTCATGTAAGAATTTTAAGCGTTTCTTTCATGTTCTGGTTGAACTGTTTCAAGAATTAGAATTTCACAAGAATTAGAGAGAAAACATAGGATACATGATCTTGTGAGCTTCCTCTATCACCGTTTTCCAATATCGCAACTTGAGCAGGGGTCTTTGCGTTAAGGTTTGGATGGTTTCTTGCGTTGATCTCCAGTGAGTTGTCGGTCATATACTTGCCATTAGCTGTCATCGCCGCTTGAGCATAAGACTGCACGCCAATATTTGAAGATTTTGCTTCTGTCACCTTTTCTCTACTACGTTTGGGTCTTTCTTCATTACCCGATTTTAAGCCAATATTGACGGATTTCTTTTCTTTATAATATCCTTATTTTCGTCTTTATCAAAACTAAGCATAAATAGTGGAAGTCCACGCTTTACCAATTTTTCATGATCTCCCACCGACTGTTGCTTCTCCTTCTTGAAAATATTGACGGCATCAAGAATTTTAAAGCCTTTGCCTTGAAGGTCGTGCATTACATCTTCTTTAGTGCACGAGGGGTGGAGTCCCCTTGCTACAACACGCAGTGGCCTTTCTAACTTATTTTCATAAGTATACCACTGAATCTTTTCGGCATTCAATTTTTGGGGTACTGATCGGTAACCGTCGGCTTCATCGACATTGATTTTCCACGTATTGTTTCGCAGAGATGTCACCTTAAACTTCGATGCCACAGTTCCTTTAAGGAGGCAATGCAACTTATTATAGTCCGTAATTCCAACGACGTTTATCGGTGGCGGAGGACGTAATTTGTTTTGTTGTTGCTCTTGTTGCAACTCCTTGCGGCTTTCATCTTTTTGTGGCTCGACTTCCGGTGAGGAAGCAGCTTTGCGTTTTTTGCTAGGTGGTTTCTTTTCGACCCAATTCGTTTCGCGTCTTCTTCATCCGTCTGGTATTCGCGACTAGGTGAAATATGTGGGCTAACAGTATTTTCTTTTTGTAGATAGGTACGTGTTTTTTAGGGCATTATTTTCCTACCTGAGTAAATCTACCTGTTGCGGCAATTACGCAACGTTGAATAAATTTGTCAATACACGAATTTTAATACTTTAATTAAGTTTATTACTAAAAATATTAATGTCTTGAGTGAATTACAAATTTAATTTAGTGTCGCTTGTCTTTTCACCACCTGTTCGCCCCGCGCTGTCGTCTCACCAAAGGCCAGAAACAAAAAGAAAGACATCTTGCGTTCAGTTTCGGTAATCGCGATGGCGGCTTCCTCAGGGTTTCGTTCTATATTGTATGGGTGCGTTCTTTTTCTTAAGCTGTCGTTCGATATTTTAGGATGCGTTCGCAACACCTGGTATGTCCACTAGTGGGCCTACTTCTAAATCCCTCTTGATATCGAGGACGGCTAGCTTTATTGCAGGTCTCTCATAGATACCCGCTTGGGTTAAGATGGTCGCGCTCCTCACCTGCCCGTCTGGTGCCAGTTTGGTTTCGATGACTCGCCCCTTTGGCCAACAATTTCGGGGACTATGTGGGTCTACGATCAAGACGATGTCATCCTTCTTTATTGGATCCACCGGTGTAAACCACTTGGTACGTCTCGTTATAGTCGGTAGATAGTCGCTCACCCAGCGTTGCCAAAATCGTTGTGCGTATCTTTGGGAGATCAGCCAATTTTTCCGCAGTACTTCCTTTTCATCGTTAAATGTCGCCCATGGCTTCGATCCATTTGACGAACCCAGCAGAAAATGGTTCGGAGTGATAGCTTCATCGTTCTCATGGTGAATAGGGATGTAGGTTAACGGCCGAGAATTAATGATATTCTCTACTTCCAGCAGCATACTTTTCAGAAGTTCGTCTGAAGGATTACGGCTCGGGGTAATTTTGTACAAAGCAGTCTTCACGGAGCGTACTAGCCGATCCCAGCTTCCACCCATATGCGGTGAACCTGGCGGAATGAACGTCCATTTTGTTGTTGCCGTGGTAAAGGCCTGCACTAGCTTATCGCTATCAACTTGCTTGTAGGCTTCTTTCAACTCCTTTTCGGCACCACGGAAGTTCGTGCCATTATCGCTGAACAGCTCAAGTGGCGTTCCTCGGCGAGCAATGAAGTTTCTGATAGCGAGTATGCATGAATCAGTGGTCAAAGAGTGCGCTACCTCTATGTGTATAGCTCGTGTTGTTAAACACGTAAGAAGAACTCCATACGTTTTTTCAATTCTCCTCAGGTTAACCACCGATATCGGCCCGAAGTAGTCTATGCCGACAAAGGAGAATGGTCGGCAAAATGAAGATAGTCTAGCTCTCGGAAGATTTGCCATAATGGGTGGATGTGGCTTCGCTGCAGTATTTTTGCACACCTGACATTCCTTACGTACCATTCGGACAACTGCTCGCATTCTGGGAATGTAATACTTCTGCCGCAGCTCATTAACTACGGTCTCGTGGTTTTGATGATGGTACCTTTTATGGTAGTCGTCTATGATGAGTGTTGTGATGCGGTGCTGCCTCGGTAGAATTATTGGCCGCTTTACATCCGCATAGCTTTCCTGGTACTGGTCAATCCTTGTTCTGGCTCTTAAGATTCCATGTTCATCTAGGTGCGGATAAAGGGCGAGAAGTAAGCTCGACTTATCGACTTTGCCCTTTGCCGATAAACTGCAAATCTCATCGGCGAAAACGTCCCATTGGGCTTGCTTGAGTAGGGCTCGTTCGGCACTCTGGATCTCACATCTGGTAAATGCTCCCTCATTATGCTCCGTTGGCTTCCCTGAGCGTGACCTGACCGAAGCTGACAGGTTGAAGACGTAGCGAAAAACTCTTGCCGCACAGCGCAGCAGTCGGGACCATTCGGAGAAGCGTTCAGGTTGGAAAACTTGCTTAACGCCAGCGATATGAACAGCAGCAAACTGAGCCCTCAACTCTTCTTGGGTACCGGTGTCTGTGGACTCCTCCTTAGGCCAAGAGTGGGAAGGTAACTTCAGGAATGCGGGTCCGCTGAACCACTGACTTGATGTGTTGAAGCTGGATGTTTTTTGCCACTTAGTCCCTTCGTCGGCTACATTCAGTTTCGTCGGTATCCAATGCCATTCGGATATGGCCGTAGAATCAAGAATTTCGCTCACTCGAACAGCAACGAATTGTCGGTATCGGCGATGATCAGATCTCAGCCAACTCAGCACAGTTTTTGAGTCGGACCAGAAGAATTGCTCTCGGAATGATATAGAATGAGATGATTTGATGCTCTTGGCAAGTCGAGCTCCAAGAAGTGCTGCCTGAAGCTCAAGTCTGGGAATTGAGAGGTTTTTAAGCGGGCGACTTTCGTTTTTGCTGCTATCAGTGCGCACTCAACTAAATCGCCTAAGCTGGACCTGGCATACCCCACGGCTGCAAATCCATTTTCGCTCGCATCGACGAAGACGTGGAGTTGCATCTCTGGAAATTTGGTGAATTTTGTGGAAATGTAGCATCTCGGAATCCGCAGTTCTTCTAAACAAGGTAACAGTTGAGTCCAATGCAGCCACTTTTTGTGCAGCGTCTGCGGAATTTCGTCGTCCCAATCAATGTCACTGCGCCAGATCTCCTGCAGTAAAACCTTAGCGTACATCAGGAAATTTGCCAGCAATCCGAGCGGGTCGAAAATTTGCATAAGGATCCGCAGCACTTCGCGCTTAGTTGGGATTTTTCCACCTTGTAGCACATCCACGTTCCTGGGGGTTGACGCGATCTTGTATGTGAGATAATCTGCCGACGTACACCACCACATCCCCAGCACCTTTTCTGTGGCTAGTTCAGCGTTGGTGTTGAGGTTAACTTCCTTCTTTGGGTTGGATTGCATGACTTCAGTTAGCACCTTCGAGTTGGAGGTCCAGTTCCTTATGTGAAAGCCGCCCTGCTGGTGAATAAATGTCACTTCTTTAGCAAGTCTTACCGCTTCTTCCTCTGAGTCCACGCTGTCCATCAGGTCATCGACGTAGTGGTTGTCACGGATAGATCTCACAGCTCGGGCATAGTCACTTTCAAATTTCCCCGCGTTCTTGTTCTTCACGTATTGCGCGGTGCAGGGGGAGCAAGTCGCACCGAAAGTCATTACCTTCATGACGTATTCCTCAAGGTTGTTGTCTCGGCTGCACCACAGGAAGCTTTGATAATCTTGGTCCTCTTCTCTTATTTGAATCTGATGAAACATCTCTTGGATGTCAGCGCAGATTGCGAAATGTCTTTCCCGGAACTTGAAGATAACTGATATTAACGACGCCATTAAGTCAGGACCCTTCAGGAGCATGGAGTTTAGGGAGACTCCGTCGACTTTTGCCGCCGCATCCCACACCAGTCGCAACTTTCCAGGCTTGTTTGGATTCCTTACCGGGAATATGGGCAGATACCATGCCCGCGAACGTCCTTCTTCGAGCTGCGTCCATGAAAGCTTCCGGATACACCCTTTCGAAATGTAGCTTTCTATTTTTTTGGTGAAGTTCCTCTGCTAGCGCTGTATCCCGACTCATCTTTTGTTGAAGGCACAGTAACCGTCTTTTGGCCATCGAGAAGCTTTCCGGAAGTTGAGTGTCCTCATATTTCCATAGAAGCCCGGTCTCGAACCGTCCCTCTTTCCGCTGAGTTCGGGTTTGCAACAACTGTAAAGCCCGCTGGTCTTCTGAGGACTGCAAGATGTTGGCACGTTCCGCATCTCCAAACTTCTCGGTACACAGGAACTCCTTGGCGAGTTGTTCAAGCATGGCATCACTATCCGCGCTGCATTCGCATATGTGGAAGTTGGTATGGAAACTTAGACCTCCTTGCTCTTGTAAATTACGAGCGCAAGGGCCGTGAATTGTCCATCCTAACCGGGTCTTGGCTGCCACGGGTTCCTCCATCCTTCCCTCTCTGCACTGTAGTGGAAGACCCAGCTTCCAGTTATTAAGCCCGATAAGCAATCGAGGGGCGGCGTTAGAATAGGAAGCGATGGGCAGACCACTTAAATGTCTGTACCGCCTCTGTAGCTTCTTTGCGTTCAGGGATTGAAGTGGAAGCTGGAGGCTTCTTACGGTATGCACGTTCAGTAGGGGGTACATCTTGCTGCTATCACCAGTTCCGGATATGCGAACACTCATCACTCTGGTCCATTTAATGCACAAAGGGTCAAGCTTACCTTCGACGTTCAGTTCAGCTGCTAAGTCTTCGTCCATCAGCGTCAATGACGAGCTGTCATCCAGGAAAGCGTACGTTCTGACCTGGCAATTGTTGCCATACAAGACAACTGGAACTATACGGTACATAACTGCCTGGGAGTTCTGGATGTGCGCGTTGCTGGGTTGTGCTATGGGTCCGATATGGGGACTCTGTTGTATCTTCTGGAGATCCTTCTGGTCGTTGTGCAGCATTTGGTGGTGTTTGAAAGTGCAGTTGTTCTTTCCACATACTGCTTCTGATTTGCACCGGGAGCCACTATGTCTTTTAAGACAACGCCTGCACAGCTTACAATCACGTACGACTTCCCATTTAGATGCATGGCTTAAATGGATGAATTTAGTACACTTGGTCACGGTAACGCAGTTCCCTTTGCATACCAGGCATTTACGCTTAATCAATTTGTCTTTCCGTTGGGAGGAGGAATGGCTACTACAGCTTGATGTCGCTTCTGTGTGGGTGTGAAGATAACCCTTTTCCTTCTTGCTTTGTCCGAAAACCTTGCTTCCTGCGTTTTTGACTGGTGAACTTGGGCCAACAACACTATTTGCAGCCTCCGCAATCTGGTATATCCAGACGCTGAACTCGGATAGGGTACATACGGCCAAAGTCTGTTTGTATATTCCCCAGTTCAGCTGAATGGCAGAGGGCAGCTTTTGAACTAGCTCCTGCAATAGCGTAGGGTTGTTGAGATGGGTAGCAAGACTGGCGGCCTCCAGCGTGGCACAGAAGTTTTGTACAGCGATTGCAAACTGTACTATTGTGTCCAGTTTTTCTGCCCTTGGCGTCGGCGTGGCGTGTATTTTCTGGAGAAGTGAGTGGAGACTTAGCTCCGGCCGTCCAAACATCATTTTGAGTGTAGCTATTATACGGGGCACGCAACCCGGCTGATATAGTAGGCTATGAACGGCGTTGTAGGCCTTGTCTTTCAGTGCACGTTCCAGTCGGACCGGATTCTCCTCATCGGAGAACCCACAGAGTTCCGTAGTCTTGTAGAAGCTTGATATAAATAATGGCCATTCCTCGGGACGGTTGCCATCGAAGTGACGAAGCTCCTTTAATGCTGATTGCCTCGCAGCTATATGACGCCTGGTAAGTACTGGCAGAGCTACCTGTTGACACTGATTACCAGCGATCTCGCCTAACTGTAGCCGATTCATCGTTGATGGTCGCTGCTGGAGTTCTCCGTCCTACTCTTGCTGATAGTGATGAAAGGTTGGCGCTGGCTGCATGTTAACTGCTTCGTAAAGTTCCCGTAGACGTACGGTAGGTAGCTGAATGCTACCAGCTGCTCGTTGTTCTTCATAGTGCGGACTCGATGTTGGCCGGGCGTTGACATCTTCTGGCTGTTGCTGGCGTCGCAGAATCGGTGGGAGCTGAGAAAAGGCGGCTAATTTTGGAAACGATGGTAGGGGTTGTTGTTGCTGCTGTTGTGGGTTCATATTAGCACCCATCCATATTAAGTTCACGTTCGTTTCATAGCCTTTGGGATTCAGAGGATTTAATACTGCCCTTTGATTCTCGACCTTACACCTTTGTGTTGAACTTTGCGTCTTCTTCAACCAATCCTGGACCCTGCTACTTCCATCAGCGGATTCGTCATCGTCGCTACTATGTCGGTCCTCTGACATCAAATTCAACAGATGGTACTTCTTTTGGATGTAATCCTGCTGAAGAGCCCGTTCCTCATCTAACCTTTGCATTTCGATTTCCAATCGCCTTATGGGTCCGTGCCTTGAACCATTGGATGATCGCCTGGATGCTGCACGCACGTGTGGGACTCGATCTAGGGGCACTGAATCGTTGCAGGGGGGCTGTATCTGACTACCAGCCATGGGAATAACCTGAGAATCTAAAACCCGGGTTCCGTTTGTTACACGTGTCATTGCTGGTGTGTATTTGAGGGCACCATGCGTAGGCCCAGGGTCGTTTGACACTAGATTCGCTGATAAAATCGACGGCTGATTCCTTATCTGGGGTACCGTATGTGACGTAGAGTTGATGACGAAAGTCGTCGGCTCCTGGGGTGCGTGCACTGTAAATGTACGTGTTGAGGGATTATGATATGCCATCGGTGGTGCCTTAGTCGATGGAGCCTGAGTGACGCTTACCAAATGAACGGCTGATATCGATGGCTGATTCGCAACTTGAAGCAACCCAGGATGATCACGATCGAAGTGTGCTTAAGCGACACGTTGATCGCCGGCTTGAATTTCACCAAGTGGTGACGCTTCGGCGCTGATATATGCTGACGCGGTCGTTGTGGAGATTACGCTTGTGTGCGATGACGAAGGCTGCCTCAAGACCTGAGAGGCTCTCGGGATTGTAGCACTTATGGCGGGTGGTCCTGCAGAAGTTGCTGCGGGTGCTCTGAATGCCCCTGAATGCGTTGGTAGGTGCTCGTTGACAACGAGTTCTTGCGTGGAATTTTGGTTAGGCTTGGTGGATACCATGCATGTAGTCTCAACGGTAGGTCCTGATCGTCCTGGTGTTGGGAGTGTTGAATGAGCCTTCGGCAATCGGTGGTTGTCAGAGGAACACGCCGCACAAATGAAATCTTGTTTGCCGACAGCTTCATCAACTCCTACACACTCGAAGTGGTACCACATATCACATTGGTCACATTCCACCATATTATCATAGGAGTCGGAAGCATTGCACAATTGGCAATTAAACTCCTTTGCTGGATTCGCTGAGGTCTCCATCGAAGTTGGTGGATTTGGTTCAGACATGGTGGCCACGTGATAAATTAAATTTGTAAGAATGTTGCGGCAATTACGCAACGTTGAATAAATTTGTCAATACACGAATTTTAATACTTTAATTAAGTTTATTACTAAAAATATTAATGTCTTGAGTGAATTACAAATTTAATTTAGTGTCGCTTGTCTTTTCACCACCTGTTCGCCCCGCGCTGTCGTCTCACCAAAGGCCAGAAACAAAAAGAAAGACATCTTGCGTTCAGTTTCGGTAATCGCGATGGCGGCTTCCTCAGGGTTTCGTTCTATATTGTATGGGTGCGTTCATTTTCTTAAGCTGTCGTTCGATATTTTAGGATGCGTTCGCAACACTACCTCTTTCTTAAGCTGACGATAGAGTAGCTCCATTTCGGTAAGCTTGGTACGGAGTACGTCGTTTTCCTCCTCAATGCTTTTAGATTTCGCTGAGTCCCGTTTTTCACGCGTTTGCGCTTCCGGCGGACTTCTTTTTCCGGAGACGTTCGATCTTGTTGGTGGAGATCGAGATACCCTTGCACTTTTTGAGAAGGGATTTATAAGGTGCAATAAATGGCTCTCCCCAGAATCCGTAAAGCCGACCTCCGAAGAGGGCGGATTTTCCAGTGAACCTGGGCTGCCACCTGTGGTAATAGATCGTTTTGTTTTGTTCATTGCATTTTTTGTATACACTACGCTCGGTATACGGAGGGTAAATCTTAGTCGCCTCTTACGTCAGGCATGCCTACTTCGGGTATATTCTAACCCCTACCCGAAGGGGTTTTCTGAAGCTGTATGGATTGGAAGTCAACAAAGCTGATTCCTGTGTTTTCACCAGTCACAAAGGCAACAAACGATCATCTTCGCAATCTTTATAGATAATGGGCTAGTTGCTGCAACTGATGACGAGTACGCACTTGAACTGTTGAAGAACCTTAAAACGCATTTCACCGTAACTTTTGGAAATGTTAAACGTTATCTTAGTCTGGAGATTTATTGTGTTGGAACTGGACCAATTTTTGTAAATCAACCTGTACAAGACGAATATTGGAGAAGTTCAACACGAAGGAAACGAATTCAGTGTCAACACCATGTGACGTAAGTAGATCTTTAGGCAAAATAGGCAATGCAACATTGTTGTTGCAACGTGACCTATAGAGAGGTGGTTGGCAGCTTGATGTACCTGGCAATCGGTACGCGGCCAGACATTTCTCTTACAGTTGGTGTTGTGAGCAGGTATCTCGAAAAGCACACGAAAATTCATTGGAACGCCGTGAAGCGGATATTAAGATATCTAAAAGGGACGGAGGAATATGGTCTTATTTGCGCAAATGTGCGCATATAGCGATGCAGATTATGCAGGTGATTTAATAACTCGAAAGCCTACATCTGGTTATTTCTTTCATACAGGATCTGGTCCACTTGCTTGGAGTTCACAAAGGCAACAAGTTGTGTCTTTGTCCACTACTAAATCAGAATATATTGCAGCGTGGCATACGGTTAAGCAGCTAATCAGGATGAACGAGTTGGTGGCAGTTTTGTCTTGCGATGAAGTTAGTTCGGAACCCCGAATTTCATAAGCGCACGAAGCATAAAGACGTAAGGCATCATTTCATTCGGGAGAAGCTCGAAGACGGTGTTTTCGAACTTAAGTATATTCCTAGTAGTGAGCAGCTTGCAGACATCTTCACGAAAGGGTTACCTAGTGAACGTTTCCAATACCTACGAAAACTAATTGGTGTTGCCAACATAAATTAATTTTTTTATTAAGTCAATTCACATTAAATAAAAGTAGGAGTGCTATAGATGATTTATTGAGCGCAAGCACCCCTTTAGACTTTTTGATGTAAGCATGCTCTATGGCTTTTTTGGTTTCCTCTTGTTGTGAAAATAAAAATTCATTCATCTTCCATTTTGTTCATAAAGCTGGTCTTTTTATTTTGTCTGTTGTGCGGTCTGTTTATTTGGATAAGTATAACATAATTATCTATTAGCAAATATAACTTCAACAATCAACCATCGAAATTCGTTCCCAGTTCTGCAGAAATTAACGGCATAACTCATACGCTTTATTAGTAACTTGAAAAGAGTAAGAAGTTATAGGCTTCTGGACAACGTTCTCTCAGTATCTGCAAGAAGCAGCATTTGCGAAGATCTAAGAGCACTCAAGAAAACAAAGCATGTATCAGGAAAAAGCCTCAAACGGCTTGTTACCATATCTGGATGATAAAGACATTATCGATTGGAAGATACGAGTCTCCCATATGAAACCAAAGATTTAATGAATCTATCAAGCTTACATGTTTCCACGAATTTATTAATGACACAATTGAATTACGAAAGTCTACATGCATGTCCTCAAGCATTACTGGCCGAACACAATGCACGCAGCTGTGGCGTAGCAGTAGCGTAGTACGAGCTGTCAAAAAGTGGAAATGTATAGTAACTCAATTGACGAACGGTAATGTTGGAAAACCCGACAACGTATCTGTCAAACTGGAAAAAATACTCGCGCTTTTTTAGAGGTAAGTCTATTTGTTTATATTGTCAATATAATTGTTACCAATATTACTTTTAAATTGCAGAAACACAACAATTGAAGTGTTCCAAGTCTTTCCCCCCAGGCATCGATCATCGAAAGTGACACAGTTCCAACCAACTCAACAGTTTCCAGAGCACCTTCGCTACCCACAGGATAAAATAAAATGTATTCCTCGGAATATCGAATAAACAGTGTCTAAGTAAGTATATAACTAATTGTTACTAATATTATCTTTAATTATAGATATACTACACAACTGCGACAACATTTCAAAGGATTTTCCACCCCAATTGTCGTCGTGGGCGCCAAAAAGTTTCATCCCTTGAAACTGGGACAAGAGCAAATAATTTGCCTGAAGACAAAATAGTCAGTGATTGTATTTATTTTCTTGCTAGTACATGTGTTATTGTAACTAATATAGTTTTTAATTACAGGAAAATAACATGCGAAGAAAAAAGCATCTCCAAGTTGGCATCCCTCATCGTCGTCGTAGTCGTCGCCACCAAACCACCATCAAACTTTCATCCAATCAACAGGGCTGAACTAGATGCAGCTCCTGCTGTCCCCGGAAGAACTATCAGTGAGTAAGTTTATTGTTTTACCAATTACACATATACTAATCAACTAAACTTACTCGCTGTCTTCCAGGGACAACAGGAGCTACATCTAGTTCAGCCTGGTTGATTTGATGAAAAACACAAATCAAAACACAACTTTTTTTACTTTTTTTTTCCATTGGCTCGCGAACTGTCAAACAAAGTACCAGTCTCCAATTTTTCCCGCTGTGAAGCAAGAGAGCTTGAGATGTTGGAACACGCGTGAAATTGGGCACTAGCAGTCCATATATAATACATCAATGGTTCGGGTAGTTACTTACGACATCAAGGCAAAGTTAGTAAATTTTTAGAGGAAAATAACTAGCACAAACTATCGTAACCAAGTGTATAAGTTAACACAACACATTCTATTCTTGCATTAGTTAACACAGCACATTCCATCCATGCATCCAAAGTTGTTCCCATAGAACACATGATGCTGACACCGCGTCGGAAGCACATCCGACGGTAGCACGTATTGTCAGGTTACTTTATTGTTTGTGAGCAGTTTACAAGTTAATATTATTTTGATATTCGCAAATAAAAGAGCTAAGCTCCCGTAAAATCATTTTTTTTCAAAATTAATTTCAAGGTTTAATTAATTGGCGCCCGAGCAGGAACTCCGGTTAAGAAATTGTGAACTGTTATCGCATATTAACAAAAAAAAAAAAACCGACCTCCAGTGACGCGCAAAATGCATAAGACGAACTCAAATAGCTCACCGCCGTGTAAAAGTACAGTGAAAGTGCAGTGGGAAAAAAGCTCGCAAGAACACAAGCTTACGGTTTCTTCCAGAGTGAAGCCCAGTTCCTAGGAGTCATTATATCGGTATTAAATCTAAATAAAAAATCAAATAAATAGAAAGGTGGAAAATATTTAAAACGAATGAAACTTATTGAGACTACAAAAAAGAAAACGGAAAATTTAAATAATATCTTCATAATATATTCATTAAAGTAAATCATACTATATCAAGTAGAGTTACCTAAACAAATGCAGGTTTTCTTAAACCTAACTAACATCAGCTTTAGATAAATTAAACAAAACATTGTTTTTATTATTTTATTCATTGGGAAACTTTATTGTCGAAAAAAAAAAGTTAATAATAAAAAAACATATTAACCATATTTAAAGTCAGAAGTGTCAAGTTTAGTTCGTCTCAAATTTCCTCAACTCTAAATATCCCAAAGTTCCCGAGCTTCGTTTAGGCGCGTCCACATCAGGCGTACCCACAAATTCCACCAACGAAAATTTCTTCAAACCAAATCGATCGAACCCCTCCGGTAGAAATGCCCCATTACCGGACAACCCCCGAGGAATTCTCTGGGCGACCAGAATCAGAACAGCTCGTTCCAATTCACAACATCTCATACGAATGTAAACCGGGATATGGTATCAACTCCCGCTTTGGATGCTCTAATTTTATCCATAGTAAACAGGGTCCTAGAGACAGTGATTCCATCCATTGTGCATAATTGCTTAAACGCCAATTTTGATGATTTCGCTGATACAGACCAGGCAATTGCCGGTGAGCACAGAAATGGATTGGATGACATGGACAGAATTCCAGATGTAATCCGATGCCTTAGACAATTTTCCGGTGATCCGGGAGAGTTCAGCTCCTGGAAAAAGAGTATTGAGTGCATCCTTGATATCTATGAACCCCTGAAAGGTACACCGAAGTACTACGGGATTCTAAGAGTGATACGCAATAAAATCGTCGGTAACGCAGATATAACGCTGGAGTCGTACAACACTCCACTCGACTGGAAGTCAATATCGAGATGTTAAGCAATGCACTACGCCGATAAGAGGGACATAACCACATTAGAATACCAAATGGCATCTCTCATACAAGGGAATAAATCCGTATAAGATTTTTACATAATGATTTACACCCATCTCTTCCTAATCCTCAATAGAATATTCTGCATGGACGCGACTCCCGACGCCATGAGCCTTTTGACCCAAACGTATAGGGACAAGGCACTGGATACATTTACTCGAGGACTTAAGGTCGATTCACAGCTCAGCGACCTGCGAATGCCCAAACTGCGAACAACCAGTTTTTAGCACATTCATAAGCACGCCCTTGACAATTTTATTATTCCAAAAGAAGGGAGCTTAATTATCTATCGATTAATATATAAAAAATTGAATTGTAATTAGTTTCTGCGAAGAAATTAACAATTCCCCAATTTTTCCGCGAATAAGCGAATGATTTTTGCGAACTGTCAAATTTTATTCACATTCCACACATGTAGGACGCAATCCACATTCCCGCGACCAAAACATTCGCGAGAGTTTAAGCTCACAATTCTTTTGTTTTGTTCTTGGTGGGTAAGATCGTGGTTAATTTATCGAAAGAAGGTAAGATATTACCTTCTGATTGAAAGCTACGCTATATATTTATGCATTTTTCACGTTTATGCAATTAGTTATAAGATGAATGAAAACCCAAGTTCGCAGATTGCCGCGACCAAATGAAAAAATAGCTGTGAATGAAATGTCAAAATTGGCGAATATTCGCTTATTCGCATTCGCAGGTCGCTGAGCTGTGAATCGACCTTAAGAGCTGATCCACCACGCTTACTTGCTATGAGAGAACCTCTAGATTTTTCTCACGCGCTAAACCTATGTCTCAAGTTAGAGAACCAAAGTTATAAGACAAACTATGCCTATAAAAATCAAGCAGATCCTAGAAGATCCCAACCGCAATTACCTCATGCCATTGCGCGACCCGTATTTGATATTTGATATTTATTGAGTAATTTAACAAACATTTACAAAGACTACAATAAAGTATCTTTAATGACGCAAATGTGATCATGATAATTAATTATATTACAATTTAACTTAATACAATTCGATAATTTATTTATGAAATACATTTAAATTTAAAATTGAATATATACACATTATTACAAAGAAAAGAAAAAAAAAAAAAAGAAAGAAAAGTGATTGAACGAACAAAAAGGTCAAATATTTAAGAGCCCTAATACCTATAATTGCTAGCCAGGTAAGAAAAAAGAGAAGCACTAAAACAAACTTCAAAACAGAGTCTTCTTATGCCAAGAGGGAGAGAATTCCATAAGCGAATAGCGTGAACACAAAACTGGCACTCGGTTGTGATGCAAGTAGCACGCGGAGGTATTATCGTTAGAGTACGAGATGAATTTGAAAAAGTTAGTTTTTCATATAAGTATTCAGGTTTACGGGAAATTATAATCTTATGCAAACATTTTATCAAACAAAAATCTAAATATTTATCCAGTGTTAAACCAAGAACACTACTTTTATATGCAGAGATATGATCCTGGCGCTTTAAACCATACACATAACGAGTAACATTATTAAATACAACATTAAGTTTTCTCCTAGATTCCACACTGCAGTACATTGACACTTCAGACCCAAATGACAAAATTGGTACAATAAGAGACTTAACTAACATCAATCTTGTTTTGACAGGGGTATAATATTGTGACATAAACAGGTTACGTAGACATCCATATATTTTTCCTATAACGATACGAGCATGAAGATCCCATCTTAAGTTGTTGTCAAACCAAATGCCAAGGTTTTTAGCCCTATCAACAAATTCAATCTGTTCGCCCCCTAGGTATATCTTAGAGAACCCACTCGGGTCTAAAGCATTTTTAGATATAAACATGTATTTCGATTTTTTTGGGTTCAAACATAGATCATTTTTCCTTGACCACTGAAAGATGCTTTCAAGGTCACTATTGAATTTAAAAATGGCGTCCTCAATTAGTCCTAATCTACAACTAAAATACATCTGAACATCATCGGCATACATATGAACAGAAGAATAGGTAATGCTATCAGGGAGGTCATTTATGAACATTGAGAATAAAAGTGGGCCCAATATAGATCCTTGTGGAACACCCATAAATGTACAATTGAAATTTGACATAGCATTACCCACCACGACTGCTTGGTTTCTACCAGATAGGTAGGAGTCTATCAATGTAGCTGCTGAAGACGAAAAATGAAATTGCGTCATGAGTTTAGATACAAGTTTTGAATGATTTACTGTGTCAAAGGCTTTTGAGAAATCTAATAATGCTAACAGCGAAACATGGTCCTTTTCCATAGATATTCTTAAATCATCCGCTACTTTTAACAGCGCAGAGGTGCAGCTGTGATGTTTACGAAAACCTGATTGGTGTTTGCAAAGTAGGGCACTGTGTTGCAGATGGGATGATACTTGTTTATGAACAATTTTCTCAAAAACTTTGGACAGAAATGGTAATATTGAAATGGGACGAAATTCAGGGGGTGTTTGTGGATTTCCTTTGTTTTTTTGGGATAGGTATTATTTTAGCAGTTTTCCAAGCACTAGGAAAACATGATGTCATCAAAACTATGTTAAATATATGGGTCAAGACTGGAAGGATAAAAGGTAGGATAATTTTAATAAATAAGGGATGAATTCCATCAAGACCTGATGACTTAGATTTAATACTTAACACTGCTTTAACAACATCTGTCTGCTCCACCCGATGAAATTCAAAACCATCCTCAGTAGTAAACGTATTTGTAAGGCACAGATTTAGTGATGACGTCACAGGGGTTTGCACAAATTTATTGTTAAGATCATTTAAATCTATTCCACAGAAATCAAACTCATCTTGACTACCAATTCCGATACTTCGAATATTTTTCCATAGTGTTTTAGGTGGTAATTTTCTATTTAGGTGCTTCGAATAAAAACCACGCTTAGCCTTTCGTATTTTAAAATTTACCACATTCCTTAGCACCCGAAAATCATTATAAAACTCTGGCAACCTAAACCGTTTCCATCTCCTAAATGCCAAGTCCCGTCTGTTTTTGAGTTCCATGATTTCAGGGGTAAACCAGGATATGACCGAGTTTTTAATGGTTTTAGTTTTAATTGGAACGTGTGTATTAAACAAGCTAACAATTACATCATTAAACATATTGATTAGTTCGTTAGATGACGGATAATTATAAAAGATTTGCCAATTCACTCTTTCTAGGTCAGCTCGAAGTAAATTATTATTTATGGATTTGAAATTTCTATATGTGACAGATCGCGGGGTTTTGGAGAACGAAATATTAAAACTTGCAAATATTAAGTCATGCTTAGAAAACATTGGGGCCGAAGCTTGATTAAAGTAAACGTCATCAACATTAGAAAAAAATAAATCTATTAAGGTACTACTGGTGTTAGTGAAATGAGTGGGAACTGAGGAGTTTATTAGATTTAGACTAAGGAATTTCATATTGTTCAGAAATAAAGCGGTGTTTTCCTTATTTAAAACGTTGCAATTAAAATCACCGCAGATAATTACATCCGAATAGAAAGTTGAGATATTTTCAAGCAACGAGTAAAAGGGAGATATGTCGATTTGGTTATTTGGCCGGTAATATACCCCCAGAAGAGTTTTCCTTTTATCACCCACAATTTCGACAAAACAATACTGCGTTTCACTATCAGGAGGGGACGACAAAACATGTTTACATTTAATACTTGAACGAACATATATTGCAGTACCAGAACCAATCTTATTATACCTATCCCCACGAAATAACCTAAATCCACTCAAATCATAGACAACATTCTGAACATTCGGTTTAAACCAGGTTTCTGAGACACACACTACATCTACATCTGAATCAACAAACAATTTTCTAAATTCATCTATTTTACAGAATAAGCTCTGTGCATTAATATGGCATACACGCAATCCATCACGTTGTTTACAAAAAATATTAATTAAGACACGCAAATTTGTGTTCAAACCATTGCTATCCAAAACGCTTTGACTCATAAGAGCAAAAGAATGTAGCAAGATATTAAGGCATCCCCTAAAGCAAACGACCCTGTCTGATTTGAAAAGTAAAACAATCTAATTAAAACCTGGCAAGAAACAAGAATAGGCAAAAGGGAACTGTACGGCAAAATGATCACATATTCAAAATTACAAATAATGTTAAAGAAAATAATAATGTAATAATAAATATAAATATAATAAATAAATTCAATAATAGTATGTGCATTATAATGGAACAATCTTAAGGTGTCCAAAGCAAGACGCAAAAACAGCTTACGTTGATAAAGAATCGTTGTCATCATTTGGTCTTCTTGCAGTTGCAACTAGCTGGTCCAAGTCAGTGGAGTGATCAATTCGAAAAGCTTTTCCCTTTGGTGTCAATCGCACATACACACATCCATTGCGAGTAAACACAGAAGAAAGTTTATTTTGGTTTTTTTTCTTCAACTGAAAAGCTTTTCGGAGAATTATTCGGTTATGTGGAGTAAGACTCTCATTTAAATATATTCGGCTGTCAGAAACCATTCCCAGGTGACGAAGGCATAATGTTTGTTTTGATGTTGCGTACATTTCATTTACAGCCTTTAATACGGTGATTTTGTCAGCTACAGATTGAAATTTAATAATTACAGCTGCGTCTGTTGAATTAGTTCGTGGCTTCATTCGGAAAATCTGCTTGGGAGTTGATATAGTGGGGCATTTAATAGACGTACATAGAGTATTGAACATGTCGGCCAGATTTTCGTCTGCAGTTTGTGGTACTCCATGTAATAATGCATCACTAATAATTTGCTCACGGTGCATACGATCTAGAGTACCTTGAAGTTGAGATATTTCAGCATATTTTTGTGATGTTTCTTTGATTTTAGTAGACTGTTGGCTTTCAAGTGCATCAACTCTAGTTGTCAGCGCAGATATGGTGTTGGTGACGTCTTCCATACGGCTATTGAAGTCAACCACAATTTTATCCAGTTTGTCAGACAGAACAGATAGATTGTTGTTAACATCCATTATAAGTGATTTTAACTCAGACATGTAATCACTCATTTGTTTGTTTAGTCGACTTTCAAAAGAGGTGAACATTTTATCCTTGGCCGATGAGATGGAAGGCGATGGTTGTTGTGAGGGTTTTGATCTCAGAGTTCGTGGTGATTTATTGCCTGACATTTTTGGCGGGAAGTTCGTACACCGAATATTTAAATGTGAAATGCAATTATAACAAAGTGATGTGGCTTAAACTTTGTACTTAAGAAAAAGCGCGGTAACTTAGTGTAGTTGTAAGATCACTTTACGAAAATTTTGGTTAGTTGTATTAAGGAAATTACTTGAATTAAGTCGCAACACAAAAACTTGACGTTAGTCACTTTCCACCATCTTTCTTTCACCATCTTTAGTATCACAACTAACCTAATACCGCATTTCATAGCCAACCCTCCGTATGTCAATTTAGAAATCAAAACTACAAACCTTCTTTTGTATCAATGCAGCCACCCATTACCTCAGCAAACCCTATCTCTAAGTCATAACCAGTTGATCAAGGTCAGAGCTTTCAGACCAGGTATCAGCCAAACCAATTAGCACCAAGGGGACCGACACAAGTACCCCAACAGCATGCACCCCAATAGTAAGCACCAAAGTTACAGCAGGTTAACCGATTTGCACCAAGGGGACAGACACCCTGTACCAGCAAGGAGCATCAGGTTCAAAGCAATTTCACCAGAATAAGTGGCAGACCAATTTCCACATAGATACAGATCTCTATCGCGATCATGATCAGGCCCCAGAATCCGATACGAACGAGTAGGAACAAACTCTAGAAGAATACCTTCAAGAAGATGATATCAACAACACTGAGACTAGCTTGATCGAGGACTTTACTGATCTGCATTTTTTAGGTTAACGGACTCTTCGTTACCCTACTTTGAAGGGAAAACGAGGAATGGCAAAATTATGAAAATCCTAATAGACACCGGCTCTAACTGAAATTACATCCAACCTTCGCTCGTCGAGAACCCCATTCGCAACAATGAATCTTTTAATACAAACTCAATAGGCGGAAGTACCAGAATTACCCACAATGATGAAACGAGTCTTTTAGGCCTTAAGGAACCTAAAATCAAATTCTTCCTTCTCCCACCTTAAGATCCTTCCATGCGATTCTGGGCAACGACAGCTTGAAACAGTTGACAGCTGTTATATATGCAAAAGAAAGTTACATGTTCATTCTCGGTGGACCTAAAATCAGAATTAAACGAATGCAAATGCAGTCAGTCAACTCACTAAGCTCAAAAATCAATTCTATATCTGACGCTCAACAAATAGTTGTTGAATCGCTTTGCAAAGATTGCCCCAACCTATTCTCCGAGCATGATGAAAAGCTAACTTTCACTGCAAAGGTGGTAGGCGAAATCCGTACAAATACTGATTTCCCCATTTTCTCGAAATTTTATCCTTACCCCATGTTACTCAAGGATGAGGCGGGGAAACAAATTTCCAAGCTTCTGAAGGATGACATAATTAGACCACCGCGATCACCCTATAACTCACCTACAGAAAGGTCTGGATTACATCTTGCCTGCCTTGGTAGCTCTATTTAGAACCAGCTTCAACCTGGGATACATTCCACTAATTTGACGGGAGGTAAATGTGGTGTTTATGCCTAAGCTAACTAACAAACCCAGCGAGCTACCCAAATCCTACCGTCCAATCAGCTTGACATCGTTTTTCTTGAAAACCATGGAAAAACTGATAGACTTACACATTAGAGGCATTCTTGAAAAGACTATACCTCTGCACTCTAGTTAATTTGCATGCAGGAAAGGTCAATCTACGGAAGGCGCCCTTCAGTATCTCTACAAAGAGATAAAAGCTGCCTACCGCTCCAAAGAAATTGCCCTTTGTGCATTCCTTGACATAGAAGGTGCTTTTGATAAAACTAGTTATAAATCCATCACTAGTGCTATGCGACGCAGGGGAATTGACGAACCTATTACCAGATGGGTTAGGAACATGCTCGATAGCCGCATAATAACATCTTCGTCTGGAGAGGTCTCTGTGACGGTCTCCGAGGCCAAAGGCTGCCCCCAAGGCGGCGTCCTCTCGCCTCTCTTATGGTCACTCGTGGTGGATGACTTATTGAACACACTTAATAGTTCAGGTTTCACAACCATAGGCTATGCAGATGATCTGGTGATCATCATTAAAGGCAAACATGAAGACAATGTGTGCCAACTCATGCAAAATGCACTCCTTGTAGTCTCGGACTGGTGTGGTTTGGAGGGCCTATCGATTAACCCCAGCAAGGCGGTCGTTGAACCGTTTACAAGAAGAAGAACGCTGAATATTGGCTCAGTGACTCTAAACGGCACAACCATCAATATTTCCGATGAGGCCAAATATTTAGGAATTGTCCTGGATAAGAAGCTTAACTGGAACTCCCATATTAAGCATAAAATTGCCAAGGCGACTACTGCCTTGTGGGCCTGTCGCCGTATGTACGGCAAGACCTGGGGCCTGTCCCCAAAGGTCATTTTCTGGTTATATACCACGGTTGTAAGACCCATTCTGACATACGCGTCCGTAGTCTGGTGGACGAAAACCAAAGAGGTTACAACCATTAACAAACTCACAAAACTTCAAAGACTAGCTTGCCTCGGTATCACAGGTAATATGCATACTTGTCCCACAACAGCCATTGAAGCCATAATCGGACTTACTCCGTTACATATATTTATAAAAAAAGTGGCAATCCGCAGTTCAGTTAGTCTTAGAAAATCAGGTGCTAATAGTACACGGGATCACGTGGATCTCATGGAGCTATTATCCGACTTCCCCGAGCTAGACATGCTCAGCACGGTCTCCGATTTTACGCCCAAATCACTCTACTTTGGTAGAAGGTTTGAGATTGTGATCCCAAGCCGTGATATATGGAATAATGGCGGACCGTCGCTTGATCCAAAAGGTATAGTGTGGTACACCGATGGATCAAAAATGGATTCAGGAGTTGGCGCCGGTGTGTCTGGACCCAACCATAAAATTCCGAAATCACTCGGAAAGAGTTCTAGTGTTTTCCAGGCCGAGCTTTACGGCATTGAGACTTGTGCTAACATTAACCTGCACTCAGGCATCAAAGGTGCCTCTATCCATGTACTCACCGATAGCCAAGCGGCGCTTAAAGCACTGATCTCTCATTTGATCAGTTCAGTTCAGTTCTTTAAACTTACCCCAAACATTTGGGAACGCAACATGTGCATCTCCCACTGCAATAACTCACAAGGTCTCAGGCAGGCTAAAAGAGATGTCCAGCCCTTCCAAAGACAGGCAGTTGATATCCTAAAATACGGCAGAAATGACATAAGAAGGCTTGTGAGCTTCCTTACCGGTCACTGTGAACTTTTTTACCACCTTAACAAAATGAGAATTTCGGAGGATATCACCTGCCGCCTCTGCCTAGAAGAGGACGAAACCGCAGAACACATACTTTGTGAGTGTCTAGCTCTGTGTAGTACTAGGAGCAGCTTTTTCCTTAAAGAGATCATATCTCCAATAGATTTAAGGAACTCCTCCGCAGTCATAATTACAGCTTTCATAAGGAGAGTAGAAGTACTGCTACCCTAAAAGTGGCCCATGGCACAATAGATCTCCTTGGTCGCAGTGCCTACACGCCATTTGGGCGTGGCCACACACCTGTTTAAAAAAAAAAATAGCTCACCTATTTGGATAGTGTCCAAGGAACCCGACTTCATGGGAAATAAACAATACCGACTAGTGATCGACTATAGGAAACTCAATTCGGTCAACATCACGGATCGATACCTGATCCCAGAGGTAAACGAGGTCCTATCCCAATTAGGTAGAAACGCCTACTTCACAGTTCTTGACCTCAAAAGCGGATTTCATGAGATTCCCTTAAAAGATTCTGCTATCGAGAAGACAGCATTTTGTATAAATATTGGAAAGTTTGAGTTTACACGACTACCGTTCGGTCTTAAGAACGCGCCGTCAATTTTCCAACAAGCTCTCGACGATGGTCTTCACGAGCATATCGGAAAGATATGTTACGTATACATCGACGATATCATCTTCTTCTTCTTCTTCCTTTTATCAGCGAGGTTATGATCCGAAAATAAGGGATCGTAACCCTCCCACTTCACCGCATTTCTACTGATACGGCTGTGGGGTTTGCCTCGACGATATCATCATATTCAGTAAAACCGAATCGGAGCATGGCGAGCATTTAAAGAAAATCTTCCACATTCTTAGCGAGCCCAATATGAAGTTTCCATTGGATAATTACGGTTTCCTCCAGAGTGAAGCCAAGTTCCTAGGATTCATTATATCCCAAGACGGTATTAAATCTAACCCAGAGAAGGTGAGGGCAATAGTCGATTTTCCGTAACCTAAGACATTGAAGGACCTTCGTTCCTTCATTGGCCTTTCGGGCTATTATCGTCGATTCGTTAGGGACTATGCAAAAGTTGCAAAACATCTAACATCGCTCCTCCGAGGAGAAGAAGGCGGTATCTCCAAAAACCTTTTGGGCAAAAAGTCAATTCACTTGGACTCCGAGCGTGTCGAGGCCTTTAATAAATTTAAAAGTTCTCTAGCTTCGCAAGACACTATGCTTATGTACCCTAACTACGGCAAAGATTTCGAGCTCACCACAAACGCATCCAATTTCGCTGTCTTGACACAAGACGGTCCACCAATAACCTTCATATCCAGGACTTTAAGCAAGAGGAGCATTACACCACAAACGAGAAAGAAATGTTGGCGATAACTTGGGCCCTCAATTCGCTGAGAAATTACCTATACGGTTCTGATCATATCAATATTTACACGGATCACCAGCCACTTACATTTGGTCTTAGCAATAAGAACAACAATAATAAGATGAAAAGGTGGAAGGCGATCATGGAAGAGTATGACTATACTCTCCACTATAAACCTGGTAAATGCAACGTAGTTGCGGATGCTCTGTCACGACCACAATAAGATTCTCAAATAAACTCATTAACACCAACGCAGCATAGCAGCGAAAGCTCGTCGCAAAATTTGATTCCCTCTAACGAAGCTCCAAAAACGTCTTTCGGAATCAGATACTTAATCCTCAAATTAAGTGATACGAGTCGAAAACAAATGCAAATCCCATTTAGAAACTACCGAAGGCGTGTTATCGAAGAACCTGAATACACTTAAGAAAAAATCATACCCATCTTTAAATGATTCTTAAACCCGAGTGTGCTAAATGTGCCATTACTTACAGTAGCACAACCATCATCTGCGGCGAAGAATATCGAGGAGTTCCTTTCCTTGGAAATGTTGAAGGAGTTAAGCCTTAAGAACATCAAAACTATCGAGCTATTGGAGAATAAGAACTAACCGTACATAATTACTTGTTTTGGGCTATCGGTGAAAATAACGATCGTCCTCATAGTCAGGGTCATACGATTTTGTCACACCAGGCCAACGCCTAAAGATAACGCAATCATAGTGCTTGACGAAAGGACTGAATGAGTACCATCAGCAACACCACCAATAGAATCACATGAGGAACAACCGGATAAAACCGAGCAAGAAAAACCAACATTTAAGCCTCGGAGGATAAGTCAAATACCTTTGTTTTGAAAAACAAACGAGGACGTTTGCATTTAAGGAGGGAAGAGTTAACACAGCACATTCTATTTTTGTATTAGTTAACACAGCATATTCCCTCCATGCATCCAAAGCTGACCACGGACACTCTACACCTGCATGCTCAACATCTTGTCATGTACCCAGAAGCTGTTCCCACGGAACACGGTCACCCTACACCTCGACGCCCAACATTCTTCCCATCTACTTGCACACGCTCCAGGTTCATGATGTTGACACAGCATCCGAAGCACATCCGACGGTAGCACGTATTGCCAGGTTACTTTATTGTTTGTGAGTAGTTTTTACGTTAGTAGGCGGGTTTTTTTAAACCTAGCCAGCCAGTAGTTGCTACTAAAGTAAAATTTTACACATAAAACAAATACAACAACCGCCTGGGTACTGCTCTTGATTTTATCCCCAGCAAAAAGTTACTGGCTGGGAATTTCGTGATACCTAATTTCAGTTGGCGAAAAAACGAATGTTTTTTAGTTATTTGTTGTTGCTGTCACTACGAGGTTGCTTGGTTCCTAGAGATATCTTCGTATAAAATCGGCTGGCTGGCAAATCGTTTAAATGAACGACTGGCTGGCTAGGTTTCAAAAAAACACGGCAAGTTTTTTCAAAATTAATTTCTAGTTTTATTTAATTTATACGATGTTCCAAGAACCATCGAGCAATTAAAGGGTGATTTGCCACCAGAACGTGGAAAACGTATACGTTTTCATATGTTTTGCGACAAAGGCCGTGCAGCTAGACGTGGTAACAAAACTTACACGCAAGCATTTATTGGAGCACTAAAAAGATTCGTAGTACGACGTAGTTGCCCAACTAAAAAATTTTCGGATAACGCAACAAACTTCATGGGAGCCCAAAGGGAACTTACCAAGGAAGGAACAGCAGCCATTAAGAATCATTCTGCCGAAAGGTGTTTCAACTGGAAACCGATTCTTCTAAGATCTCCACATTTTGGAGTTTTGTGGGAAGCCGCGGTCGAATCCCACAAACACCACATGAAGAGAATATTCCTGGGTGCAGCAGTAACTCAAGCAGATTTTACCACAGGCCTAGCACAAATATTCAAGACCATTAACCTCAATGTCAACGGGTCAAAATTATCTAGAAGTTCTTACCCAGACATTTTTTATTGCATCCGGTCGATGGAGGGTAGGTAGTCGTTGTCATTGAGTAACCGAGAAAAGATCGTGTTAGGTACTTTGTGTTTCTGTACAATTTCTTTGAGTTAAATAAACTATTTCTTTTGTGTGAACTAAACTCGGAATACGAGTTTTTTAATGTAACCATCTTTACACTATTATAATACAACTAAAACCACAATTGCAAGAAACCGAAAGCTCAAATGAAATTCTTAAGCATAGAAATGGAATGCCCATTCGTAAAAAAACGATCCCCGATCGATTTTATTGGCAGCATCGCAAACAAAACATTTGGTAGTCTTGACCAAGATTATGCGCATTATATTGAAGATAACATCGAAAAGGTAAACAAGAATGAAAAAACCTACTGAAATTTACCAAAAATTAAACATCTATTGTTGAATCAACAGCGAATGTTCTTAATAATTCTATGTCTTTAGTTAGGGCACAATTCGTGGAAGTAAAACAGCAATTGACCCAAGCTTATCGTATTACAACATTAACCAGACAGTAATTGAAACACAAGTATTTACTTCTGTTACCTCTTACGTGTCTAAGCTTTTGGATAGTTTTTAACGAACTCAACTATCAATTCTTGAGGCTATAATTAATACTCATGAAGGAAGAATAAGTTCCCTAATCTTATCACGAAGTCAATGAGCTCAAAAAATTCGGAAATATATATCAGCTAGCTTAACGCTTACTGGACACAATGAGTAGGTATAATCTACCAAAGCTATATGAGCCATTAAGAATTAAAATCCCGCTGTAACATCATCGCAATTCTGTTTCCCATCAAATTGACACTATAAGAAAATCAAATGTTCCAGCTATTTATACTGATACCATTACCTGTTCAACACAACGACTCATTCGTATTCATACAACCATCCGCACCGTTTCATGCCATAAGTCCATATAGCGACCAATATTTCCCAGTATCACAACTAGAATACCACGGATGCCTACAAAACAATGACCGGAAATATCTGTGCAAGCAACGATATCTTATTTTTAGCACTCATTCTACGGAAAATTAGTGCGATATACATCTACTCAACCACAGAAAACAGTTCTCTGGTGTCAGGTATTAAGGGGTTAAGTCAAAAAATGGCAAATGGGTTTAAGTCAGTTTGTTTTCTTTTAAGATTGGTATTACCAACTTGAGTCTAGTGCAGATGCTTCCTATAGTAATTAACTGATCCACAGGCAATAAATCAGTAAATTGCTCATATAAAAACCACACTTAAAATCTCATTTTCTGGTAACTGCAATTTCTGACTTAACCGCTTTTTGCCTAACGTCAAAGAATTATCACCCTATTGCAATCTTAAGACCGCCAACCCAAGAAAAATGTGGATTCAGATACACAACCCAAATCACTGGATATTCGCCTTTCAACAAAAAAAAATCCTTTCAATAGTATGCGGATCCAACATACTCAGTAACAAATTGTTTGGAGTACCTAGGAGTACTAAAATTAACTCAGGATTGTGTCATCAACCATGACTATTCATTCTCACAATTTCTACACGACAAACTCCACTGCATCATTCTTACCAACCCTAAAATTAAGTCAGCTGTTAAGGCCATCTCATCAAAAACCACAAACAGATACGCTTCAGAAAACAAATAAAGATTATGAATTCAGCATTCGAGGTGATGACTTAGCACTATTAATGAAGAGAAAAAAACTCAACAAACCATACCATGAATTAAATAAATCATCATGACGTACATCAATACTGCATTGGCTACTTATCGCTATTTGCTGTTCTGTTGCTGATAATTTGAATTCTTTACCACAGAACGAAGACTTTAGTTCCGAACAACACAGTGTTTGAGCTCCAGGATCTCAACACGCGCCGGCCGGCCGAAGAGAATGTTGAAACTTAAAGCTACACGCACTGTAGTTTCTTCCAGACAGGTGCCCAGCTTTCCCACCCTACTCGCGATAAATGATAATACCTAGGCACTTCAATGTCAACATTAGTTTCCCACAGTGCACACACTACACCCGACACTGGTCGAATATTGACCTTTCGTTCCCATATTTTTATTCCCGTAATTCTAGTCCCACATTTTAATTTCCTCAATTGTATTTCCACGATTTATTTATTTTATAAAAATTGTATTTAAGGTAATGCATTTTATTAATAAAATCCCTTGTCACAAATCAGTCAACAACATTTCACTGGTGAAAAGAGATCTTTTCAGTACATATACATATATATATGGTATATGTATTTGTTTCTGTAAATCTTACATTTCGTAATGCGACAAAAACACCGATTAGAAAAAAAAGTAAATAGAAATAAAAATCGGGAAGTGCCGCCAATCTATGTACTTATGTACATAATTATGCGCATACATATATGAATATCCAAAATAAAAGAAAAACACTCACTTGTCATCATTAAATGAAGTAAACACCGGCGCCATGAGACCCTTGAATTCAAAAGAAAGTTTTTTCGGAAACGTCATTTTTCACTGCTGTTCTTATTAAATTGGAGAGAATCCTACTTAATACAGGTCGAGTAGCTATAACAGTTGCTTTTGAAGTAGATTGTTGTCTAGACATGTAGCAGCGTTTTTAGAAGTTGTTCATGAGCTTAGTGCGAGATACCAATACCATCCCCCCTGAGAACAGAAATTCAGCCACATAGCAATTGTCTGAAATCAAGAAAATTAGATAAGCTTGCACACGACTGCTATATACATATATGTATATGTATGTACTCGTATGTACACATATCAGTTGGTTGGTGTATCGTTGCTGGATCGGACAGCAAATAAAAAAACAAACAAAAAATTTACACATGTAGATGCACGAACAAGTAGTGAAGTGCGCTGCTACACTCAGAGTTATTTTCACTGAAGTGCTTATGAACTCTCTTTTTCAGTTATCCAGTGTTGCCATTGAATTTAAAAAGAAATCTGCAAACCAGATTCCTAAAAAATAAAATCGGTATTTATTTAGAAAATGGCATCCATTCCAGATTTTAATTAATTTTTTTTTAATATGGGATAGAAGGTTTTTTTCTGCAAATTTTGATACATATAGAGTCAAGGGGGGTAATTGTAAACGATTTTCGCATTTTATATTTTTTTTAGTCTTAGTATGTTTCCCCTTCTTTTCACGGTCCCACCTCTCGCGAGCGTCTGACAAACATCCGAGAGTATTGTTGTCACGAAAAAGTTTTTCAAATCGCCGTTCGAATTCGGTACTAAACTGTAGGCAGTGATGCCAGATGATTTCGACCTGAAATCGTATTTTTCCGCTTAAAAAATCGTACAAATACGATTTTTCAAAAATAAAAAAAAACAAACTGATGAATATGCATATAGTTAAATTTATCAAAACAAAAGGAACGTTAACAAAAAAAATCACATTTCAGTTTCATTAAAATTAATATTTTAAGTATTGCAAGCTTAGGCACATTAATTAATAATAAATAAATAAAGTAATAGCTATTTTCAAAATTGTTAGAGTGAACCTAGACTTAGTAGCGACTATTAGTCTCGCACTGAATCCTGTTATACATGCTTGAATTTAATTTGCTTAAAATGTTACTGTCAAGATTAAGATCATAGCATTTTGCGTCCTGAAAACGCAGTAAGTCTTTTGTATGAAGTATTCTTTGCAAAGTTTCGGTGGTTAGTCGATTCCTTATTTTTGTTTTATTGAGGTTAAGAGCCGAAAAAATTCTTTCGACACTAGCCGATGAATTTGGTAAGGATAGGATGCTAAAAACAAATGATTTCATCAAAGGATACGCAAAATTTCCATCCGATCTTTTGTCCAAAAAACAATTATATTTGTTGGTGACAATGGTTGACTAAACAGAAGCTCGAAATTTAGGTTTCTTATTTCCCTAAACTCCGCATCCGCGTCTTGCATATCCTCTTCCGGAACTAAGTTTGGAAAACTTTGAAATAATTTAACAACCGAGGAAACATTTCTGTTAATAATATTGATTGGATCCAATAGGGCAACATTTTGTAGTAATTGATTCTTAAAATCAAACGTTTTTAAAATTTGGTGAATGAGTTCAATATAAAAATCCAAGCAAGTCTGTTTAAATGTTTCAATACCAGTACAAGATAAATTTAGCTCTTCCAATTGTTAATGAACCTCAACACCTAAGTATAATGAATTAAGAGGAACTATATTCGACGGTGAGCAAATACCGAAGGAATGACATATGCATTTAAAAATTACTATGTAACTACAATCTTTAGCTAATAGTGTTGCGACGGAATTATGTTTTCCCGTCATGTTATTAGCTCCATCTGCAGCATATCCTATTAAATTATTGTTATAATTAATTTGTTCCCTATTAAAAATCTCAATTATAGAATTGTAGATAGACTTTGAATCAGAAGCATTCGCTTTTTTAAGAGCTAGCAAATAGTCTTGCATATTTGATTTATACGGAAATCTTACCACTATACTTAAGAGTTCTGTGGTTGATAAAACCGTAGATTCGTCAATACATATGGAAATTTTCGTCGATTTTAAAATGTTACATATGGACTCATATTGTGATAAGTCTAAAACGTTTTTAACAATTGCTGTTGTCTTGGTTCTTCCACTGCTGATTTGTTCTGCAATCCCCGAATCGGGAAATGCAGTATTAATGAATTTGACTAGATGGTCTGTTAATTTAAAAGATAGATTGTGATCTGCAACCAATGCAGCTAATTTGCACTCTGCACTCAAAGCGCTAATACTGTTTTTAAAAGCCAAACTGGGTTTCATTAAAGGCCGTTTTTTCACCGCACAAGAATTCTTGATATGAGTTGCAGTTTTAAGATGTTTCATAATGTCATTCTTACCGAAAGATACACTCAAATGTGATGAACAAAAACTGCAGAACGCTACATATTTGGGGTGGTTTTTTACTTCTTGCAACCAAGGTTGGAACTCCGAAATAATATTCCAGGAGGGTATAAATGTAGTGCAGTTTCGCTTATGCTAAAAATTATGAGAAAAAAAAACGAATTTATTGAATTGTGCTACAGAACTTGACCACTATCTACTTTTATTGGTCGTGGCTCGAACTCGAATTCCAAATCTTGAGCAAGATTTTCTTGCGCACCTGTATTTTCTTTTTTTGCTAAAAAAAGGTGTTTATGAAATATTTTTCTACGCTACTTTCATTTTTACAAACCTTTTCTTGTAAGATATTTATCCATATTCATCAATTTTTCGCCAAAGGAAAGTAGAAGTTCTCGATACAAAAAATTGTGTCTGCTATGTCTACCGATAGCACGTCTGGTGTAGATCAGAGCAATTTTAAATTATAGAAAGAGAGCACAATAGAAAAATGACATTCGCATAGGCAATATGAACCGATCCGTTTTCTTACACCCCTGCATGTTAAGATGTTACGGACTGTTTAGATGGGGTGGTTTTATTTGCGTTAAAAATAGTCTTTATGAAACAAAATAGCGAGAAATTATTTTTAATGAAATAAATGAAAAATCGTAAAAAGGGGCTCATTTTTAGCCAAAAATCGTATTCTATTATCGGAGGCTAAAAATCGTACAATTACGATAAATCGTACAATATGGCATCGCTACTGTAGGGTCCCTTCAATTCGTGTGAAAAATATAACGAACACAACGTGAGTGGTTGCGAGAAGCTAGGCCCTGGCACTTAAAGAGCTGTTGCGCCAAATATTTGTTTTTGTCTCCTTTTTTTTTTTTTTTCTGAGTTTTCTTATTTATTCATTTATGTTTTTTCTTGGTTTTATTAGTTTTAATTATCATTTTAGGTTTAAATTATTATTTTTTTTTTGCTTCCTGTGATTTAGTTTTTTATTGAGTTACCTTATTTTTTTTATGATTCATTAGATTACATTTTTTTTTTTTTTGTTTGCTTTTAAAGAAAATGTTACAAAGTAATATTTGTATTGCATGTTCGGAGCCACTCGCACCGGTTGGAGGATGGGACGGATGGACGTAATCCGAGATTTCACAACATCTATGCTGCTTCATATGGTAAGTGCCAATAACAAATTTTACGAATATTAATTTTTTATTTTTGCACAGGGTGGCTGCAACAACAACATTGGAACCTTTTTTGAATTGAGCTAATATTTGGGATCTACCTTTCATTCGATAATAATAATTTTAAATTCACAGGCTTGTTAGTTTTTTTTTTTTAGTTATGCTGTTTACATTTATCCCTGGTGTTTAAAAAAAAATCGAGAAAACTGTGGTAAAAGAAAACAAAGAATTTAGTCTCCAGAGGAGGTAGATTGAAATCAATTGGGGCAAATGTGAATTAAACGAGAAACAAAACATTTGATGTGCAGAAGTGGACGAAATAACCATGTTTACATTTGCCCCAAATAAAAAACTGTTTAAGGAACGAAAAAGATTTTTTATTCAAATAATTGTATTTAACTTTCAAATTTAAAATTCGAAAACCGGAACCTTCGCATGGAATTCCACAATGGTTTTTCCTTCAACTTTTCTTTTCGTCGGATCAGGCAACAAGCCTCAAACTTGGTCCAATAATACAAAACATTTGTCGGAATCAACAGCCTCGAACACTTTTTTGAAGGGACCAATACTCTTGGTACCTACTACCTCAATTTCTTCTTCTTCTTCAAAGACCCTGCAAATTTGGTAAACGTACTTGTATGTGGTAGAAAGCCGCTTCCCGCCCTTAAAGCTTACTATTACAAACTGTCCGGATCTTAAGTTCTTTATTCCGTCAGTGCTCACGTATTCTATTTCTTCTGCATCGTCTTGGTTCTCATTATACACGGAATCAATGCTTTGATTAAAGATTTCGCCTTCATCTGAAGATGAACTGATATTTCCTTTTTTGACTTGCTTGCTTTTACAGGTTTTGTTCTTCCATTTTTCTTTTTTAATAGCCTTCAAGCTTTCAGATCTTCAGCTTCTTTAAGACGTCTTAACACGTCATCTGTTGTTAGCACTTCTCCGTATTTCATCTGCTTTAGACGAGGTACTACCTTCTTTACATCTTGGGGTTTAGTAAGAGATGTCGATGAAGATTCAATACCGAATATATTGTCCGAAATTTCTATAAAAAAGGGTAAATTAAAAGCTACATGTATCGAAGTAACATAATCACGTAAAACGGAAGGTGATGGTTCCGTCTGAGGCTTGGTAAACTGCTTGGTGCAGGTGTCGGCAAAACAAATTCACTTTTCGAGCTGCTTGAGTCCAGTGCAATTGGAATTCTTCCTTGCTGTGCAAAGTTCCTTATAAATTGCTAACTCCTTTGGACAGAACGTATTGAATTTAAGCGGATCCAATTGAAAAATTCCTGTGGAATTGAATCCAGACACTATATTTGCGGGCGTTAGTAGATTAGTTTCCCAAACTAGTCTCAACAGTGTAGAAAACTCGTTTTTTGGAAGCCGACAATTTCCTTTTCCCACCATATTTTTTTCCGTAATTAACAAGACATTTATCCCAAGCAGTTTTCACTGGGACGAATATACATTTGTCGAATGGTTGTAATTTATCCTTCAAATGACTGGGAAAACGAATCAGTTGAATGTTGTTATTAAGGGCTTCTTCAACGATCCTTACACTGATGTGACTAGAATGGCCATCATAAAGAAGTACAGCAGTCTGGTTTAATTGACATTTTACATTCGTTATTTGATCTACGTGGGGTATGAGCCCATTTTGAATCCAGTAAAAACTGAGGTTCTTCATACAGCCTTGTTTTGAAGCTCCATATAAGATTCCGGGGTATGAATCATTTGATGTCCAGCGTGCCTGCACAGCGCCACCCTTAAAAACTATCAACGGCGGTGGCTTACATCCGTAAGCAGACACACAAGCTAGGACAGTTGTGGACTCCCTGCCTGAACCGCCCGAAACGCGACTTAAGGCTACTCCTTTTTCTCCAATGGCTCTAAGGCGACTTGGATCACTTTCAAACTCGCTTTTATCAGCATTAAGAACAAAATCTGCTTTGTCAGGGCTTAACAAGTTATACTTAGTGTATACTGTACTCGATTTATCATAAAAATCGAATATAATGTCAGCCTTTCGAGCATCTTGACGCGCCTTTTGCAGATGTTCTGGCTTTTTGATAGATAGGTTTGGATGCCTTGACATGAAATTTCGATACCAGTTTTCTCCTGGTTTTCCATTATGAAAATATGTAGCTAAGTTCTTGATTTTTATGTATGCCGCAACTAAGTTCAAAAGATTCTCCTTATTACAAGGGTAAACAGCACGAGATCTCGAAATAAGGCAATTTGCGATGGTGTTCTTCACATCAGCTGACGGCGCAGTTCTTCTTCCTCGTGGTACAATAGCCATAGTCGTTTTCCTATCACCGATTCGTCTATAAATAATTGATACTGGGACACCATACGCTTCTGCGGCTTGTCGATACGTTTTATTTTTATTTAGTACATCTACATTACGTAGTATATCCTCTGACGTGTAAGATGGACCGGCTGTTTTCCGCTGATAAACGCGGGGCATCTATTTTATTTAATATCAGATTAGTGACAAATTTAATAATTAAAACAGCAATTAATAATTACCCCAAAGTGTTTACTTTTACCCCATTTGGGTAACACAGGTAAATAACAATACAAAAACTAGAAAAACAAAGAAAAACTAACCACTCGCGCCAATGATGGTCAAACAAAATTTCTTAGGGATAAAAATTTCATAAAAAAAAAAATATTTAGTAAAAATTTTGAGAAAAATGCATTTCGTAGCTACACAGCTGTACCCAATGTGTTTGAAACTTGTATGCGCTACTAAATTGTCTTTCCAAAATGTATAAAACTATTTTTGTACCTATAACAGTTTAGAAGTTATAGCGTTTAAAGTGGTTACACCTCCAAATAAGAGGTCACCCACTTTGATGGGCTATAACTTGAAATGTGGTGAAAATAGACCCCCACCTGCTGTACAACTTTTTGTTCGGCGGAACTTCAGGTATCTCCTTTTAAAGGATTATACTGCTTAACTGGGACACCCTGTATAAGCCTTCAAAGTTCTCTCTCTTGTAAGTGTAACAAGCTGCATTTTGTATGGGAAAATCGAGGGCTTATATCATCGAAACTAGAGAATTTCGACTTTAAATATAAAGGGTGACTAGATAGCAATGATACTTTTTCCAATTGTTATGTTTCAGCAGCTGTCAAAGTTACCAATGACATCCAGCTGTCATTCACGTTTCACGCTTGCCGAACGTGCGGAAGTTATTAAAAAATATTAGCGAAATTTCGGCTCAGTAGTAAATATGCAAGAATGGCAAAAATACGCAAACGGCCAAACAATTATCTTCTCGGACGAGGCCCATTTTTGGTTCATGTCAACAGGCAAAACTACCGTTAATGGAGCGAACACAATCCACAAGTGTTCGACAAAGCATCAATGCATCCACAAAGATTGACTGTTTAGTGCAGTTTATGGCATGGCGGCATCATCGGACCTTATTTCTTTCGAAATGGGGAAGGAGACACCTTTACCGTCAATGGTCACAGGTATAGAGCGATGTTAACCGACTTTCTGTGGTCAGAGCTCGAGAAGATCGATATATCCGAGCTGTGGTTCCAACAAGACGGCGCTCCATACCATACAAGCGACGAAACGCTCAAAGTTGCGAAGGAGAAATTTGGCGACTGGGTCATCTCATGGCGAGCGTTCATCAATTGGCCGCCGCGATCATGCGATTTGACACCACTCGATTATTTTCTCTGGGGCTACGTCAAGTCCTTAGTCTACGCTAACAAGCCAACTACTTTGGACGAGCTCGAGGCCAATATTCGAGACAGACAGAATAACGCCGTACATATTAGACCGAGTCATCTAAGATTGGACTGACCGCTTGAAGGACTGCCAGCAAAGCCGAGGCGGCCATTTAAAAAATGTGCTATCCCACACATAATGACATGAATGTAGCTTCATAATAAAGTTGTTTTATTTCAATTTTTTTCCTTTCGTTCTTATCTCGTCACCCTGTACATATACCAACATCAAAATTCTTAGTACACCTTTTATCATGTACTAAAATTTCATCAAAGTGGGGTGGATGCTGTTTTCTAAAGAATGACCAAAGAATCTGCATTCATAATAATTTTATCAAACAAAATCGAAATTTCATTTGATTTATTAAGTTTGTTCACAGTATTGTTTTTTTTTTAAATTAAATTATGTACATACTTAACTTTTTTTTCATTCAGTGTCATTGTCATTTTGTCAAATAAATGAGTTTTGGAAATGTTAATACCAAGAGGGCTGAATAGAAATATGTCATGATACAATGGAGAAAGTTCGTTTAATTTCTTACAGTAATTGGCGCAAAATTATAGTCATCTGACTTTAGAGAATGTTAGTAGCCACTAACTATCATCTCTTTAACTTTAAAGCCGGTACTTAACTTTGAATTGAATTATAAACAATTGTTAACCTACCTACAACTAGTATCGACCCAAACCCAAAAATTTAAAGTTTGAGAACAAAAACACAGTTTAGAGAACAATGTCGTATATGAATTTCGGCCGTTGGTTGGCTGAAAGTTGAATTTGAAAAAGTAAAAAAGAATGGCGGATGACAGATGGCTAAAAGCCCACTCTATAAGTAAAAGGTGCTTTTGGTGGTTTTAAAGTTATCGCGAGGTGATGACTATAAAGTTGGTTTTATGTCCACTATAAATAGGAAAACACTAATATTGACTTTGTTACGTGCTAAAATCCTTTTAAAGTGTACTTTTTGCGACTATAATTTTGCGCCATTGTTTTTAGTGAGGGTCGTGGTGCAATGGTTAGTGTGTCGGACCACTGCGCGTGAGGGTCAATGTTTCAATCTCAGAAAACACCACAACATTTTTTCACAGTCCACCTCTCGCGAACGTCTGACATACATCCGAGAATACAGAACTGTAGGCCTTTTCATTCATCCGGAAAATATAACGCACTCGAACACGAGTGGTTGCGAGAAGCTAGGCCGAGTCACTTGATGAGCCGTTGCGCCAAAACAAAAATATATAATACATACCATCTACATACATACACCAAATCTTAGCGTCATAGCTTTACATTTGCAAAAGTTACGTAGCCAAGAGTACATCTATCTCTGTGTGTGTTGGCGATTTTTTACCAGACCAGAATTGTGGGCAGAAAACTCGTGGATTTTGCACCATGATAACGCACCGTCGCACAGTGCCATCATTATTTGTAATTTTTTGACGAGAAATGCAACAAATACCATCCAACAGCCAAATAATTCACCTGATTTGGCTCCCTCTGACTTCTTTCTGTTCAATCGAGTTAAAAAACCATTACGGGGAACGCGTTTCAGCAGCCAAGACGAAGTAATGGAAAAATCGCAGGAAGCACTGATGGACATACCGAAAACCGAATATAAAAAATGTTTCGGAGATTGGATCAAGCGCTGGCATAAGTGTGTTGCAGTCGATGGGGATTACTTTGAAGGGGACAATATAGATTTAGATGAATAAACTTGTATTTTTAATTTTCTGAATAAATTCCGGGAACTTTTTGATGAAGGTGGTATATGTATATTTTTTATTTTTTATTTCCAAGTTAGATTACATCTGTCCTGGGACACTAAGTAATTGTTTTAAAGGATACAATTGGTTGTACATTAAGTCTTAAGACCATTATTATACAAAACTGTGTTCTTACGTTGCTTTACTTTTACATTTACTCGTATACAAGTCGAGGATTACATACATATCATTTTAACATAATGTACTCTATTTATGACATATATATACATACATATATACAATACATATCGGAACATTCATTTAGATTGCAGGTATACTGGTCTCCGTCTCTTTAGTCGTCTTTTCGTGATAGCTTCCTGGTGAGGTAGAATTCATATCCCGTTGTTTAACTGATTTGACATTATGATTTGATAATTTCTACAATGTTTTACGATTTCGTCTTTAATACTGGGTATCTTGTGGTCTGGATGTATGTCTTCATTGGAAATGTACCAGGGTGCATTGACATATTTGGATGCCATAGGTCCATATCGGTTTTATTATGCTTTTGTAGATTATACGTAGAAGTTTGTTTTCTCTAGAGTTTAGAAGTTTTTCCTATGAGCCAGTACAGTTGTCTGAATTTGTTTTTGATTTGGTTGCGTTTTTGAATTATATGTGGTTTCCATGTAGTGGTGGAGATGAAACTCAGATTGACTACCATTTGGTAGGCAGTTTCATGAAGCCTCGGGTAAAAGATTGCAAAGTGATCCTGGGAGAGGCAATCGCTCGACAACACCGTCTCCTGCTAACAGAAATTTTTATGAAAACACCAAAGAAAAGCAAACAAACAAGGGTCTCTGAGAAAATCAAGTGGTACAATCTGGACAAAGAAAAAGGCGAAGCTTTTGTTTTCGTAATGAAAAATTACCTCTCTCACACCATCAACGGAGCTGAGGATGAAGAGTGCAGAGCACAAAATATGTGGGATTCCCTACAGCGAACTTGCTTAAAGAAGGCCAAATCACTGCTAGGAGCTTCAAAAGGCCACCATCAACACGCCAAAGAAACATGGTGGTGGAGTGATGAAGCTAAGAAAGTGATAAATGAGAAGAAAGCGGCTTTCAAAGCTTGGTCAAAGTGCCCCCCTAATAATAGTGACGAAAAAGCTCGCCTCGAAATGGAATACAGATGCTGCAAGAAAAAAGCGAAGAAGAAGTGCGCTCAGCTTCAAGCAGAGAGTACGGAGGACCTGTATCGGGAGCTGGAGAAAATATTTTCCCCGGTTGCTGATGCAAACCAGGCTATCCAGGAGCTGCGAAGACACAATATGAACAAGAGTGCCACTATCTTCAAAATAGCCGCCCAAAGAAGGAAGAATGCTCAGGAGATTCGTTCGCCAAAGTTCATTAGCAATGCTCATGGCCAGCTTCTTGTGGATGACGACAAAATGCTGCAGAGGTGGCGGCACTATTGTGAAGAGCTTTTGAATGAACAGTTTCCCCGGCTATACTTTCCAAGAGCCACCCCTAACTGTGAAGAAATAGCCGACATTACAGTCGAAGAAGTTAGTGAGGCGGTCAAATACTCCAAAAAGCGAAAAGCGATTGGGCCAGACGAAATACCCTCTGAGTTCTGGAAAAAGATGGGAGATATCGGGTTCAGATGGCTCAGAATTCTCATATCCAAATTCGTGAGAGGTGATCCAATGACGAATGAATGGAGGGAAAGTTACCTTCTCCCTGTATACAAAGGGAAGGGTGATACGCGAAACTGTGATAACTACCGTTCGATCAAGCTGATGTCACACACCATGAAGATCGTTGAGCGGGTATTAGGTGGCCGACTGCGAAAAATAATACGGCTATCTGATGATCAGTGCGGGTTTGTCTCGGGTAAATCAACCACAGATGCAATCCAAAGTATAAGGATCATAATGGAAAAACATCGTGATTCCTTAAGGGATTTGCATATTGTATTGGTTGACTTTGAAAAGGCATTCGACAGACAACCACGAGATCTGATATGGGTGGCGCTAAGACATCGAGGGGTTCCAGAAACCTATGTACAGATGATTATGGACATGTACGAAGGAGCAAAGACAAGAGTAAGATGCCCCGCTGGAGTAACCGAAGAGTTCCCAATCAAAGTCGGGGTACACCAGGGAAGCGTTTTAAGTCCTTTGCTCTTTATTACAGTCCTTGATTATCTGCTTGAAGGTAAAGTGATGGACCCCAAGGTACATCAGTTATTCTTTGCTGACGATGGAGCCATCATAAGTGAGGATCCTACATCCCTGCAACGAGCACTTGATGTGTGGGTGGACGTTTTGGAGGGAAATGGGTATCGCATTAGTTCAAAAAAGACAGAGTACTTGTGCTGCCCGTTCTCTGATCCACTCAGGCCTATTCCAGACATTTATTTGAATGGAACAGTGCTTCCCAAGTGCGAAAAGTTCAAATATCTGGGATCTATGATCAATAGCAAAGCAACTTGTGATGACGACATCAATCATCGTGTAAGCGTAGGGTGGATGAAGTGGCGAGAAAATTCCGCTATCTTCTGTGACAGAAAAATGCCCCCTAAGTTGAAAGGAAGGCTCTACACCGCAGTTGTACGTCCAGCGCGCACATACGGTTCACAATGTTGGACGATGTACAAAAAGTATGAGAGTAAATTAACGGCAGCTGAGATGAAGATGCTTCGCATGACAGCAGGAGTGACAAAGGTTGATCGAATAAGAAGTTCGAAGATCCGTGGAAGCTTTCACATCAAGGAAACCATCGTACAAAAAATAGAGCGTGACCGGCTCAGTTGGTATTGCCACGTTCAAAGAAGAGATCATTTGAACCCTGTTAAAAAGGCAATATCAATGCACGTTCCAAAGACATCGCGATGTAGGAAAGGCAGGCCTATAAACGCCTGGATCAGACAAATGCGACGACATCGGCATTTCATTGGCCTCAGTAACCGAGTGATCCAAAATCGGCAGGCCTGCCGATATTTTCTGAGGTCAAATAGGCGAACCCCACATGCGGATCAGTAGAAATGCGGTGAAGTGGGAGGGTTGTGATCCCTTGTTTTCGGATCATAGCCTCGCTGATAAAAGGAAGAAGAAGAAGTGGTTTCCATGTTAGTTTGTTGTCTATTTGTATGCTTAGATATTTCGCTGAGCTGTCGAGAATAACTTTTTTGTTGTTTATTGTGATGTTTTGAGGTTTGAATTTCCTCTCTCACGTGTATATAACTTGGACTGTTTTTTCTTTATTAATTTCTATTCCCCATTTATGGAACCAGTCCATTGTTTTGCTTAGGGTTATTTTTGTTTGATTTGTAGCAGCTTGTAAACAAGTGTATACGGAAAGAATCACTGTGTAGTCTGCGAATGTATGCTAGCATGGAGTCCTGTGTTACTGGCTTAGGTATGTCCGCAGTAAAAAGTAAATAAAGGATCGAACTTAGTACACTACCCTATGGAACACCTGCGTCGATTTCACGTAAATTTGATGTTCATCATTGTACTGCACATAGAAGTACCGATTGTCCAAGTAAGTTTTGATGAGTTCGTGGTAGTCCGGTAGCATGGCCTTAAGTTTGAATTTATGCCACACACTATTGAAGGCTTTAGTAACGTCTAGGTAAAGTGCTACGCAGCATTTTTGACACACGATGTACCTGTTGAATAGTAGAGTGATTTGGTCCAAATCCAAACTGGTGGTCCGGAATAAAGCGTTTCTATTTTAGTGATATGTCTTTACGGTCAAGCAGGAGTTTTTCGAATACTTTCGAAACAATCGGTAGAGGACTTATCGACCTGTATGATGAGGGTCAGGTTGAAAAGGAGTTAAACGTGGTTTTTTAGTGAGTAGGAGTCTCACAACAACTTGTAACAGAGCAGGACTGTTTCTCGTGCACATTAGCGTTTTTCCACTACCTGGTAGGCAAAAACAAAAAAGGTCATGTCCGGCTGATTTTTTTTTTTAGGTAGTGTTTTTTAGTTTGTTTTTTAGGTAGTGTTTTATTTCGTTGGCTCGTATTTCTTTATTGTCGTATTCGTAGGTGTGGTAGAATTGCTATTTGGGAGAGAAATATTACGTCCATTAAAGCCATTGGTGAATGTTGTTTTAAGATAGTCTGCTTGAGTTTTTGCTTTTTCGGTGTCTGTTGTGAACCAAGTAACGTCAGTTTTCGTCAGAGGTGGTTGGTTGTTTATTTCTTTTTTTCAGCCGTTTGTTCAGCTTTCACAGCGAATAGTTTGTTGCGTGAGTTGCTGTGAGATTTGCCAAGAATGTGTTAATGTGTTGGTTGTTATGAGTTTTAAGAAGGTCTTTAAGTTCCTTGGTTGATTAATTATAATTTGCTTTATCCAGTGGTGATCTGGTACATTGCCAAATTTTTCGCAGTTTTCGTTTTTCTATGACTTTTTGTCGTATAACGTTTGGTGTTAAAGTAGGTAAGCTTATGGTTTTAATCCCAGGTGTTGACTTAGTTGCTGCTAGGTGTATTGAGTCATTCAAATGTATTATAGCACTTTCGATGTTTTGGTGTGTTTTGAGAGGAATCCTCTGGTTCAATTTTCTCGTCAATAACTTTGCGAAAAGCGTCCTAATCGGTTGTATAATTAGTTAGGGATAGGATGGAGCACCGTGTTTTAACAATATTGGAGTATTCAATTACAATAGGAGAATGGTCAGATGAGAGGTCAAGGCAAGAGCTTATGCTTAATTGGGTATGATTAATGTTCTTCGTGATACAGAAGTCAACGAGGTCTGGTTTCTTCTTAATGTCACTTGGCCAATAAGTGGGCTCTCCTGTGCTTATGAATTTGCAGTTATTTTTTGTTATCACCTCCATAAGATTTTTCCTTTTTTTTAAATTAATCTTGAACCCCAGTCTGTATTTTTGGAGTTGAAGTCGTCCCCCGCAATAAAGCGCGGCACGATTACGATTTCCGTGGAAACGCGTTTTGAAGACGCCATTTTTTTTTTCTCCATGAAATAAGCACAAAATATAAAGTATCAAAATTCTCGTCTAGCCTAGTTTAGGAGATATTAAGGCTTAGAAGTTTATTTTTTCCTATGGAATTTCTCATAGAATATTATTTTTTTTGCATGTGGGACAGTATTTTGTTTGCATAGTTTTATGTATGTACATTTTTGCGATAACTTGATGTTGCATAACTTTAGAAGTGTCAATGTGAAACCTACATGCATAGATCTGAATGAAAATGTAGGCATACTTTTAGGAGTAATCAGTAATCCAGGTACATATGTACCATTTATTTGTTTGTGTACTAATTGATAACTAGCAAGTCGGTTAAAACGAGCGCACTTTTGATAGCAATACAATTTCTGTTACAAAGTTAAAAGTTATAAATTATTATATAAAAATGTCTACACATCCTCAACTGCACCCAACAGTAAAACATTTTTCTTTTCTTTCAACTTTACCACGATTGATTTCATCTGAAGAGGTAGCGGTAAGGTTTTTACAAGATATAAAACTTCTTCCTTCACAGGTATCAACGCCTCCTCTTTGTTGTGGACTACCAATGAAGGTGGAAAATAACGCACAGAAGAAATTGGGCTGGATTTGGAGGTGTTCCATGAAAGGATTAAAAAAACAAAATGTCAAACCATGCCGAAAAATGCAAAATCCATGCGCTGGAAAATTTGTTGATGGCAACTGCTGCCATATCAAAATAAATGATGTTTTGGCCATCATTTTGTGCTTCGTGAGCAAAATGCCCGTGACTTGGACATACCAGCAACTAAGCGAACGGCGTCAAGAAAATGGTGAATGTGAACTAAGCTGTGGCACCATTAATGATTACTACAGTTATTGCAGAGAAGTAGCTGAAGCAATATCATCTCACTCAGATATAATTCTTGGAGGAGAAGGCAAGACAGTTCAAATAGATGAAACATTTCTAACAAAACGAAAGTATAATCGGGGCAGAGTAACAGACCAAATGGCGATTACTGTTCTTGGTTTGTACTGCAAAGAAGACAAAGAAGGGCTATTCTTTAAAGTCAACTAAAAAAAAGGCAGATTTGTGGCCTTACATAGAAAAATATACCGACAAAAATACGAGTCGAGTCTGCACCGATAGTGCAAAACAGTATTCTGGCGTGGAGAAATTGTTTAGAAAAGATACGGTGCACTTGCAAACAAACCACGGCAAAGGGGAATATGTGGAGAAAAACAACCCTTTAAACACGATTAACGACTTGGAGAACCAGAACAAGCAGTTAAAACGAGCCATAGTGTGCAGAAGATCACCTAAGCTCCTATATCAATACATGGCACTACACTTTTGAGCGCACTTTTGATAGCATTACAATTTCTATTACAAAGTTAAAATTCACAAATTATTATATAAAAATGTCTACACATCCTCAACTGCAATATTTCAGTAGAAACTACGTCCAGTGTTGCCAACAGTGGGTAAGTGGCGCGCTTTGCGCGATTCATTTATTTAAACTCCGCTTTCCGGAGGGGTTTAGCCGCTAACGCGACTTCGTCGCTCCGCTAAGGGTATGTCAACAACTGTCAGGCAGGCGCCTGGGGCTAAGTCTAAGTGTCTTATATCCCCTTTTTTTGTAACAGAGATCTATAAGAAAATATCGTCAATGGCTGGCAACACAGAAATTTGTTTTTTTTTTTTATTCACTTAATACCCGAAATGCACCGGGTATTAAGGCTATTGAAATATGGGTTGCCAAGAGTCAATTTTCAAAGTTCGATATCTCGAAAAATAAGCCAGCCAAAAAAAAAATTTTACTTATTATTTTTTGTTCAGTGGGTCGAGATCTATTAGAAAAGATCAAAACATCGTGGTGCCACGGATATCGTAATATCCCCTCTGATGATTCAGTCTCCATGGTTTTTTTTTAATATTTAACCTGAATACAGTCCTCTTAAGAATTGCTGCTTCGTAGCGAAACAATATGTACATATTTACATAAAAGCTGCACATATGTGCAAAAAAGTAAAACAACTCGTAAAATTATGCAACATTCTTTTATCGCAGAAATAGTGCCTTTGTGCTACTTTAACTATGCAACATTTTGTTATTGTAAAAATTGTTCATACCCATAAGTATGCAAACTAAATTCTGTTCCACGTGCAAATAAATTAATATTCTAAGAGAAATCCTATAGGAAAAAATATATTTTGAAACGTCGATATCTCCTAAACTAGGAAAAAACGAGAATTTTGGTATTTTATATTTTGTTCTTATATCATCGAGATCTACAAAACTGCGTTTTCAAAACATGTTACCACGGAAATCGTAATATCCCCTAAAGCGCGAACTCAATGTTTCTATGTACTCTGAATACTGTCTTGAGCTAATTGTAAATTTTGGTGGGCAATACAATGCAGATAGTATGAGTGGTCCGTATGTGTCCTCGATTTGAATTGTCGTAGCTTGTATGCAGTCCTTTGCATATTCCTGAAGTACGTTGTGTTTAATGCTTTGTCTTATTATTATTGCTGAGCCACCATGGGCTCAGTGTGATGTATAAATTATTTAGAGATTTTTATGAAGCTTTTATTTAAGAATGAGTTTCTGAAATTAAAAGAATGCCAATAGATTGGTCAATTATAGATTGTTTTCGTTCCGAAGCATGTTGGTTGAGTCCATTTGCATTCCATACGACTATTTTCAATTTATTTTAGTAATCAGTAAAGTTAAAATGTCCATCATATTAGATATTTCTTTTATAAGCTGCTTCATCATGCTTTTTAGTTCTGATAGATCGTCTATAGATTTGGTTTCATCTAGAGGTCTTTGTGCATTAGTTAGTGTTATGTGATTTGTGGTTTGAGATTATTTCTATTTGGGACAGGATTCTGAGTAAATGCTTCAGCTGATGTTCCTGGTAGATCTACTTTTTCCTTACGTACGGCTTCTGCGAATAATATCTGGGGATTAGTTTTGCTTTTGACAGGATTTTGGTTTAGCAGGTCTGTAGATGTTGTCTGTTGTTCTGTAAGTTTCTTTCGTAAGGCAGGGAATTTTTGCACCTTATGAGCTTGTATATTTCGCAGTCTTTGTAGTTGGCCGTGTGTGGTTCGCCGCAAAGAGCGCAGCTTGTGTTGCTTTCAGTTTTTAAGGTGCATTTGATTGTTCTGTTTTTTTCCTGCGCACTTCACACAAGTTGGTTCTAATGTACACAAATTCTTGGTGTGTCCGTATTTCTGGCAGTTTGAGCATTGAGCTATACCTCTTTTTTGATGAGGTGGTTCGAATGACACTTTACAGTGTAGTAAGTGTGTGATGTTGAAAATGTTCTTTTTATTATTATTGTTTAAAGCTCGTTGACGAAGAGCGGTAATGGTCTTATTGTTTCTCTTTGTGTTATGTTGTGGATATTGCTAACGCTATGATTAAGGTTAGCTAGTTCCTTTTTAATTTCATTTGGGTCCGTAGAATGGTGCATGTTCCAAAGCATGACTCGGAAGCCTAGTTGTTCTTTCGGCTTGAATGTGTAGTACTGTGTATTCTTAAGTTTGAGTACTTTTATAATTTATGTATAGGTAACCGAGTCTGTTGGTTGTATTCTGATTTCGTCGTTTGATAGGACTTTTAGTATGTATGTATCCTTCGTTGTTGTCGTGTTGAGGCCAACTATTAAGACATGTATGAATTTAAGGCTTTGAACATATATTGGCGGGAGCTTGGGTATAGTTGGCCTTATTTTCTTATCATCTTTCTCTGGGAGTGTCTGTACATTCATCGGTTTCATCATCGGTTGATAATATCTCGAATCGGTTTTCAGATTTTCTAGGTGGTTGCTTTAACCAATATTTTTTTAAAGTGTTTTGATTTCTTAGTTTTTTAGCTTTACTTTGATTACTTTTCTCGGGTGATGTCCTACTTCTTTTTGTTTGCAGTGTATTTGTATTAGTAGTTTCATTTATTATGTTAGTTATGTTAGTTTTAGATGTAGTTATTTGTATGGTTACGATTTTATTGTTGCTTGCTGTTACAGTAGTCGTTGTGTTTGAGGTTGATGCAGTTGTTGTTATGATTGTTATTGTAGTTGATGTGGTTGTAGCTGGTGGTGTGATAGTGTAAGTAGTGATAAATGAGTTGTAGCTATAGTAATTTAGTTGGTTTGAGCCCATGGGGGCGATCTTGGTATACTTATCTTACACAGAGGTTAGAAAAGTATACTTTTAGGCAAAACGGATGGCTAATCGGATGGTTGTTGTCTACAATAAATACGTTGTTTGGAAAGCTTAGGTGACATAAAGCTTACAGTAGCAACTTTAAGGCAAATAGGATGGATGTTGTCTACGATGAGCACGTTCCTTAAAAAGCGTAGGTGTTAAAAAGCTTTTAGAATGGGTTCCAATGTTATTCCAGGATCCACTGAATTGCTGTCAGTTGGTTGATTACCAGACAAAGGAGAATATGGAAAATAAAATGTTACCTTATTATCTTTCGATGCGGTGTTCTGGTGATAACTTCGGTTGACAGTGATGGCTTGAAGTACAAGTGGTAGGAAATTATTCAGCGTTTATTACGCGCAGAATAATGTTTTTCTGTTTTAAAACTAGCACTGATATAAGTACGGTTGTGTAACTTGACAGGGCTGCCAGGTTATTATATATATGTATATAGTAACTGGATTTTTTTTTTGCTTCAAAATTAAATCAAGTGTGGTGGTATAAAAAGTTTGGCCAGCTTTTTTGAAATTTCAAAATCTGCAGGAGAGTTGAAGAATCTGCAAAATGCAGACAAATCTTCACTTCTAGCATCGCTGAGTAATCCTTAAGCTAATACGCACAGGGAGGCCGATGGTTCCAGAAGTTGGCGAAATATATACATTCTCGTTTTATTTTGTTTATAAATTATATTCTGTTGTTTCCATGCTTTTATTAAGTAAATGTACTTATTTGAAAGTAAGAGTGTGAGAAATTGAGGGACCCAATTGACTGAGAGAATGTTGTGTCCAGCAAGCTGCTTGAGGGTGATGAGATAGTTCCAAACTAATTTAGACTCGAAGCTGGAAGATCTGAGAGCTTTAAGAGCTGCTTGGCTGTCTGATAGAAGAAGATAAACATTCATGTGTGATCTTCGGATGCCTCTTCTGATGCATTTTCTGGCGCATAGCTCTGAAGCATATACCGCTGCTTGAAAGATACAGGTGTTTTGACCTAGTGGTACAGCAGATCTAAAATTCCTGCACCCACACCATCTGCAATTTTTGAGCCATCGGTGTACCAGTTGATTTGTCGATCCATATGAGGGAACTGGTTTTCCCAATAGGTTCGATTTAAAATGTTGATTTTGAAGGGATGATTCAGGTTTATTTTTCTGAGCATAAAGTCAGATACACATACTGCTAGTGAGGTAGGCAGCGGAATTTTGTTCAAAATCTCCATGTGCCCTGTTAGATCAGAGTCCTTCACATTACTGAGGAGATGAAGCTTTAGAGCGGTGGTGGCAGCATTCTTCTCTGCTTTCATGTATAAAGGTGGGAGGTCCAGTAGGGCTTCCAGTTCCGCTTTAGGCCATGTGCGCATCACACCCATGGTACCTAAGCAGGCGAGTCTTTGTACCTTTTGAATGGTATTTCGAGCATGAACCTGCTCTATTCTTTCCCACCATATTAGTGAGGCAAAGGTACTAATGGGAATGACGATGGTAAGGTAGGTCCAGTGAATCATTTTGGTTTGAGACCCCATTTTTGCCAAAGTGTCTAGAATAGGCCCAAATGACTTTAGTCGCCTTAGATGTAATTTTATCTAGATGTGGCCTCCAGGCAGCGTTGCCATATTATTTCTGCGGAAAGCTGTCCACAACAGAAAATAAAACTGTTTTATTAATAAAAAAAAACTGTCACTTCCAAAAAAAAGAAAACATTTATTTTTTGTTTAAACATAAAGAATTCAATTCATTAACAAAATATTATATGATACAATAGGTGCGTTTTTTTGTACGCGTATACCCGCTAACTCAAAAATGATACAAAAAAACGACCATCCCCGCTTATCGGTTTTGTGTGAAAAACCTGACAGCACATGCATTCTTATGACATTTTAACTACAAAACTCAGAAATCCTTAATTTTTTTTTGTGAAAATTATAAACAAGCTATTTAAATGGAAAACATCGAAACATTCTTTGAAATAAAATTTGAATTTTTTTTTCAAGAAATTCGATTTTTTATTCTTTGTTCTTGTTTTATTTTTCGGGAAAAATAGCACTTCAGCAACCCCAAAGTCTCCTCCTTAGTTCACAATTTTCGTTTGCTAATAAAATGTAGAATAATAACAACAAATTCTCTTTCATGTTTCTACGTACCTTTTTAATGCTCCAGACATTTTTGTTTTTAAATTAATTTCCAAACGAAAATGTCACATTTATATAAATTTTTTGACAATTATTCATAATTTACCGATTGGGGATACGAAAAAGGATTCTGGTAGCATTGCTTTTATCGCCGCTAAGGACTTAGCGGCACAGAAAAAGAACTCCCAATCATGTTCCATTGGCTGTTTGAAGTGCTGTTCCGGGAGTGTTTTTCTGTTCCGGATTTCATTTGGGAGTGCTTTCAAAATGCACTCACACATATAAACCCTTACATCGGACTACTTGTCAAAGTCATATGGTACAAGACGTATTCCTTTGTTTATTTTATTTTCTCAGTTGGGGCAAGTTAATAGAAACAAATTTTACATAGATATAATTAACAAATTGATAATATGTTAATAAAAACATGATGGGATTGCTAATGTCCTTTTCCATTGAGCAAAACGAAGCCATTTTTTGTTGTGTTTGTCTGTAAACAAAAATCAGACATTCACCAACACACGCAGAAGTAAGCAGAGGACGATTTCACATGTTGCATTGGAATCAAAAAGGAGTGAAATCGGGAGTGAAACCAATGGAAAACTACATAAGAAAAGTATGTTTTGTATTAGGTATATGGTAATCTAGTACAATATCTGAGCTCATAAAATAAGCATTTTTGATATTCCCATGGAAAACCGACTATATTTGAAGAAAAATATAAGATTAAAACTTACTAAAACTACTTAAATTTAGAAAAAGTTTTAATTTTGGAGAAAAAACTTAAAACTGCATGACTTCAAAAAAACCAACATTTTCAGATTAATCTGTAAATATGGTAACACTGCCTCCAGGTGAGTTTCCGGTCAAGAGTTATCCCTAGATATTTGGCTTCACTGAAAAGATTAAGTTGGACACCATTTACGTAGTGTTAGTGTCTGGAGATTTGAATTTCTTCTCCTGGTGAAAGGGATGATGACAGTTTTAGATGTCATGTTTACCCCTTCGGGTAGGGGTCAGAATATACCCGAGGTAGGCATGCTTGTCGTAAGAGGCGACTAAAATCCACCCTCCGTATACCGAGTATGGCATATACAAAAACATGCAATGAACAAAACAAAAGATCTTAATACCCCAGGTGGCAGTCCAGGTACACTGGAAAATCCACCCCCTTCGGAGGTCGGCTCTACGGATTCTGGGGAGGGGCATTTATTGCACCTAATTAATCCCTTCTCAAAAAGTACAAGGGTATCTCGATCTCCACCAACAAGATCGAACGTCTCCGGAAAGGAAGTCCGCCGGAAGCGCAAGCGCATAAAAAAAGGGACTCAGCGAAACCAAAAAGCATTGAGGAGGAAAACGACGTACTCCGTACCAAGCTTTCCGAAATGGAGCTACTCTATCGTGAGCTTAAGAAAGAAGTAGATTTACTCAGGCAAGAAAATAATGCCCTAAAACACGTATCTACAAAAAGAAAATACTGTTAGCCCACATCGCTCACTTATTACCAGACGGATGAAGAAGAGCTAACACGTGAAACGAATTGGATTGAAGAGAAACGACCTAGCAAAAAACTCAAAGCTGGTTGGTCACCGGAAGTCGAGCCACAAAAAGGTGAAAAGCGCAAGGAGTTGCAAGAAAAGCAACAACAAGAAAAATTACGTCCTCCGCCACCGATAAACGTCGTTGGAATTACGGACTATAATAAGTTGCATTGCCTCATTAAAGTAACTCTGCCATCGAGCTTAAGGTGACATCTCTCCGAAACAATACGTGGAAAATCAATGTCGATGATGCCGATGGTTACCTATCATTATCCCAAAAATTGAATGCCGAAAAGATTCAGTGGTATCTTCTTCTTCCCTTTATCAGCGAGACCATGATCCGAAAACAAGGGATCATAATACTTCCACTTCACCGCATTTCTACAGATCCCCCTGTGGGGTTCGCCTAGTGGTATACTTATCAAAATAAGTTCAAAAGACCACTGCGTGTTGTAGCAAGGGGACTCTACCCCTCGTGTACTAAAGAAGATGTAATGCACGACCTTCAAGATAAAGGCTTTAAAATTCTTGATGCCGTCAATATTATCAAGAAGGAGAAGCAACAGTCGGAGGGAGATCATGAAAAATTGGTAAGGCGTGGATTTCCACTATCCATGCTTAGTTTTGATAAAGATGAAAATAAAGATGCTATATATGGTATTAAGACTATTCTAAACATCGTGATCAAAATCGAACCCATGCGTAAGAGCTCCAGATCGATCCCGCAGTGTAAACGCTGTCAAGGTTTCAATCATACGCAGACTTACTGCCAGAAAGAACGGCGATGCGTTAAATGCGCAGGTAAACATCTATCGGAAGAGTCTCACCTAAATAAACAAACCCCAGTCACTTGTATAAACTGCAAAGGAATACATCCTGCGAACTATCGAAGTTGCGAAGTGGCTAAAGAGCTCCAAAAAAGGCGCGATACAAAAATTCCATGCGCCCGAATTCGAAACCAATTAAGTACAGACCCAAAATAGCTACGAAAAAAGCAGCGAAAGATAGGAAATCCGTCAATATTGACTTAAGATCGGGTAATGAAGAAAAATCCAAACGTAGTAGAGAAAAGGTGACAGAAGCAAAATCTTCGAATATTGACGCACAGTCTTATGCTTAAGCAGCGATGGCAGCTAATGGCAAGTATATAACCGACAACCCATGGGAGATCAAGGCAAAAAACCGTCCAAACTCTAACGTAAAGACTCCTGCTCAAGTTGCGACATTGGAAAACGGTAATAGAGGTAGCTCACAAAATCCTGTACCCAATGTTTTTTCCCCAATTCTTGCGAAACTTGAAGAGCAATCTAAAACAAACAAACTTATTTTCGAGAGACTAGTTGCACCAGAAAACAACATTCATAACATGCGCACTTCAACCCAAATATGAAGGAAATGCTAAAAATTCTTACATGCAACGCCAACGGGCTCATACGAAGACTCGACGAGTTAGAAATATTTATACGAGAAAAAGATATGGATATATGCTTGGTCTGTGAAACTCATCTGACAAAACAAACGAATGTTAAGATAAGAGGATATAGCGTGTATCACGCGTGTATTCCACCCATCGGAAGGAGCAAGAGGCGGATCATCCTTGTTTATAAAAGAATGTATTGAACACTCAGCGGAAGTAAAGATTGAATTAGAAGCAATGCAAGTAAGTACGGTACGCGTTAGAAATAGACATTTTGCCTTCAACATTTCGTCTATATATTGTCCACTGCGATGTAAACTTGAAGAAAGTGATTTCACAAACATCTTCAACTTCCTTAAACCAAATTTTATTATTGGTGGCGACTTCAATGCGAAACACTCCTTCTGGGGTTTAAGGTACTCCTCTCAGAGAGGTAGAAAGCTTTATAATGCGGGTATGCAATACAGTTGTGATTTTCACTCAACGGGTAAACCAACATATTGGCCGACTGATAAAAATAAGATACCACGGCCCTATTTAGCCAACCACTTTTTACTTTGCATTTTGCAAGTTTTCACTTAGATAGATAGATAATTTATTCGTTATAAGATTTTTACATAGGTTATAGCCCAATTTACAATAGTAGTACAGAGATTTGATATCTTTATTTTATCTTTCTACTGAAGCATTGTCTTTTATACATTTTAAGTTTTTATAATGGATATGCAAGTTTATTTGAAAGGAAAATAACGAGAAAAACCTTTATGCAAAAAAAAAAAAAAATAAAACTAAAACAGTTAAATTATTTTAGAAATAATTAAATTAGAAATAAATAACCTCAGTAATTGTTAACAAAGACTGGATTATAAAACAACAAGTGGTAAAATAGTTAATAAGAAAAACGAATTAACATATAGAAATAAATAAGTAATTACTAAATAACAATTAATAAATAATATATAATAACATTAATTAATAAGTAACAACTAAAAAATAATACGAATAATGAATAATAAATAATAAATAATAAATAATAAATAATAAATAATAAATAATAAATAATAAATAATAAATAATAAATAATAAATAATAAATAATAAATAATAAATAATAAATAATAAATAATAAATAATAAATAATAAATAATAAATAATAAATAATAAATAATAAATAATAAATAATAAATAATAAATAATAAATAATAAATAATAAATAATAAATAATAAATAATAAATAATAAATAATAAATAATAAATAATAAATAATAAATAATAAAAAATAAATAATACAAAATAAATAATAAATAATAATTAACAAATAACAATTAACACATAATAAATAATGAACAATAAATAATAAGTAATAAATAACAAATAATACATAGTAAACTATAAAATAATAATTAGTAACAAATAACGCATAACATAATACATATATAATAAATGATATAAAGCATAGATATAGACAAATTTCCTTAAGTTTTCACTTTATCTTTTCAAATTTCGTTTCACCAAACGTAAATTTGCAAAGACGAAATTATTCTTTTGAAAAGTCGAAAATTGTCCCTCTACAAAATTCAATTCACCAAACACAAATTTGCAAAGTGACAAGTATGATTTTGCAACGTGCAAAGCTGTCAGTTTGCAAAGAAAAAGAAAAAAGAAAAAATTGCATTTGCACTTGAGCATTTGTTGTGAAAAGTTGGTTGAAATAATGAAAAAAATTAAAATGAACCGTTTCGAAGCACGTTTTGAAAACGAAGAGGATACGAATAGCACAGATAATAAACTTCCCCAGATGTCGTATCCCCATACAAAAAAAAGGTTGATCTTTTTTGCGATGAGCAAACAACGATGGGCAAACAAAAAGCTTTTCTGCTTCGCAAAGGAAAAAAACGGAAAATAAATTTTCTGTTCGAAAAGCTTTTTCTGTTGCTACTTTGAAGGTCCATTCACAGCTCAGCGACCAGCGAATGCCGAAGCTGCGAACAAACAACGTTTAGCACATTTATAAGCACGCCATTGGCAATTTTACTATTCCAAAAGAGCGGAGCTTAATTTATCTATCGATTAATATAAAAAAAGTTGAATTGTAATTATTTTCTGCGAAGAATTTAACAATTCGCCGATTTTTCCGCGAATAAGCGAATGGTTTTTGCGAACTGTCAACTTTTATTCACATTCCACACATGTAGGACGCAATCCACATTCCCGCAACCAAAACATTCCCGAGAGTTTAACCTCACACTTCATTTGTTTTGTTCTAGGTGGGTAAGATCGTGGTTGAATTTATTGAAAGAATGTAAGATATAATCTTCTCAATGAAAGTCACGCTGTATATTTATGCATTTTTCACGTCTAGGCAATTAGTTACAAAATTAATGACAACTGAAATTCGCGGATTGCAGCGACCAGATAAATAGTAGCTGTGAAAGAAATGTCAAAATTTGCGAATATTCGCTTATTCGCATTCGCAGGTCGCTGAGCTGTGAATCGAAAGTACCGTCTGCGACCTGCGACTGCGAGACACAATTTCATTTATACATACATGTGTATGTACATACATATATTCATATGTATGTACGTATTTTCCCTTTTCATTTTGCTATATTGACCGAAGTTTCGATCGGTGAAGATCTTGTGGTGTGGTAAAAAATATCTAAATTGTATTTTTTCGAAGTGAAAAGTGATATTTCACTGTGTGTGTCCAGTAAATTTTTTGAAGAGTTAATCTAGAAAAGGAAAAATATATTATTTAAGTTTATTTCAGGTTGATTAGGTACCTTGGTACTTACAAATACAAAAAAGTTGCGACTTAGAGGAAATGTCGTGGCGAATAAAGTGCGCTATTGTATGCTGCAATGCAACAACTTCCCAATTTCCAGAAAGGAAAATGCTTAGATTTCCTAAAAAGGGAACTAAGAAATATAATGACTGGCTAGCACAGGCGGAAGAATCCCGTGATAATGTTGAAAATCATAAACGGCCATACATTTGTAGTAAACATTTCGATTTGAAATTTTTTGTTCCTACTGTTCCTACACTTTTTATGAAAAGGAGTGAAATGTTTTTGGAATCTAATGACAATGGACTTGCTTTTGATCCTAAGAAATAAACTAAACTACACTAATCACAAAAGATTAAAACTGCAAACGAGTACCGATATATCCATTGATGAACTAAGTGAAGTTTCAGCACTTATAGACTGCAACAGACCTATAGATTCCATAGAATCTGTATGCAAGAAATGCGAAGAGATTTTTGGGAAAAGCAATTTTTTTTATATTCAACAAATAAGTAGATTGAAAAAAATTAACAAAATCCTCAAAGAGAGAACTAAAAAAAGTATAAAACTCAGAAATATCCTGGCAATTAAAGTCCGCAGGCTAAAAAAAGATAAAGCACAGCTTAGAGAATATCAAAAGCAAACAATAGAAGAAAAAGTAGTTTTCTTACATTATATAAATAAAAATTCGAAAACATTTTGCAAACTCATTTTATCACAAGGCAAACGACAATTTACCCAAGAAGAAAGGTGGGTTTGCCAATGTATATTTTTCCGCTCGTCGTCTGGATATAATTCTCTTCGCGATCAGCTGTAATTGCACTTGCCACACCCAGCTTCATTGCATAGATGGATAAAACTTAAAAGTTTATCTCCTGGTCTAAACGAAAATGTTTTTGAGGAAATACAAAAAAATGTTTTAACATAGGAACCAAAAGAAAACGAAGTGGTTTTAATATTCGATGAGATGAGTATTCAGGCGAATTTAACATACAACAAATATAAAGACATAATCGATGGCTTCGTTGTTATGGAGAAAATCAAAGATTAGATTTGTGTGCGAAATCAGTTTGCGTGTTCATGATTCAGGGTAAATATAAACAAGTGCTTTATCATGTGACATGTCCAAGCAATATACCAACAAAGCAGCTCGAAATTGAAGTATACAGCTGTATTGACATATGTAGAAATCTGGGACTAAACGTAAGAGGCATTTGCTGTGACCAGGGCCCTACGAATCGTAGCCTTTTCAATAAATTAAAGCTGGATGAGGAGAACAGTTCCTCTCTTTATAAAGAAAAAAAGTGTATGGAATGTATGATGCGCCACATTAAATCAAAAGTGTAAAAAACAATCATTTAAGATCAGACTTACAAACTCTGGATGGAGTTGTAAGCTGGAAAATAATTGAGTATATCTATAATATAGAAAGAAATAATACCACAAAAACGTGTCCAAAACTACATATATGGTAGATCCCACAGAATTTAAAAAAATTAATGTGAAGCTAGCGGCACAAGTACTTAGCAGATCCGTGGCTTGCGCAATTAATGCATTACAGCGCTTGAATAAATTTCCAGAGAAAATTGCAGAGTTTGTGCAACCAACAGCAGAGTTTATAAATAAAATTAATAAAATATTTGATTTATTGAATGGAAGACCTGCACTTATTCGAAATGACGCAAATATTGGATTTTTAAAAGAAATGCAATCATATTTAAAACAAATTCAGCCAATCAATGCAAAATGTAAACCCTTCTGCTTTAAGGGCCTGATTATGACAATTGAAAGTATTTTAATGATAAAAAAAAGAATTATTCAATGATTACTGTAAGTTACATTATATATATGTTGACATGTTCAATCAGGACCCGCTTGAAAACCTTTTTGGAAAAATAAGAGCAAGAAATTTTAATAAAAATAATCCGAACGCGTCTGAATTTGGCTCATTACTGGCCAAAATTATGGCTCTAAAATTTTTGTTTAAGTCAAAATTTTCCAATTGTGAAGAAGAAGATTCTGAATATTTACAATAAGATTGGAATGCTGTGTTGGATACTGAAAATAAAACAAAGATTGTCCTAACACAGGAGCAAGAGAAAAATGAAAACTTATTCGATCTAGCCAAATGTTGTGAATCTGAACTTCTAGCGATAGAATTACCAGATGCAGACACGATTTCCATAAAAATGACAGAAATGAATGACATAGCCACCAGGTATTTTGCAGGCTACTGTTTTTTTAAAACATTTAAAAAATGAATGCAGTTTGTGAGAACTGTGTCAAAGAAATGACAAAGGACAAAAACAATTTCGATCTCACGGAAATATTGATCGAATTGAAAGAATATGAACACTCGAATGAAATCCAATACTTGTCTGGCCATCAGACAAGTACTTCAAAATATGTCAACTTCATATAACACTTATTTACCACTTGCTTTCAGAAATGTCCATTTGCATCTAATCTTAGAGAAAATATAGTAAATCAATGTATCTCAAAAACAAATCTGCGCTATCCAGTTTAGTTTGTGGGCGCCGTGGCGTAAGTGGTTAGTGTGTCGGATCACTACGCATGAGGTTCCAAGTTCGAATCCCAGAAAACACCAAAAAGTTTTTTCACGGTCCCACCTCTCGCGAGCGTCTGACAAACATCCGAGAGTATTGTTGTCTCGAAACAGCTTCTAAAATCGCCGTTCGGATTCGGCATTAAACTGTAGGTCCCTTCCATTCGTGTGAAAAATATAACGCACACAACATGGGTGGTTGCGAGAAGCTATGCCCTGGCACTTTAAAGAGCTGTTGCGCCAAATATTTGTATTTGTAGTTTGGTTTGAAACGACAAACAAATGCTATTCACACAAAATTGATACAGTTAATTTCCTTGTGGTACATAGTTCTGCTTTGAAAAAATTGTAAGTGGTTTATTGACAAGAGCATAAACAAGAAAAGGAATCCAAAACAAAATACAAAACAGTTGCAAAATTTAATGAATATGTAAACTGAAATAAATATATACATATGTACATAATGTATGAATATTTGAAAAAAAAAAATAGGGCGGTGGTGGGGGGTCAATATTCTGCCACGTCCGCGTTCGTGTCCCCTGGAAACCACTTTGGTTAAGGCACTATAAATAGCTAAAAATCATACTTCTAATATGTATTATGTAAATGTCTAAAGACAAAAATATTTTGCAAATGCATTTTCACATAAATGCCTTTAACTAAAGTGGGCTAAGAGCAGAGTTGATTTTGTTTCCTATTGTTTAACGTGCATGAACAAAAAAATAATAAAAGAGTGGTTATGGCTACCTATCAGACCTCTTCTTTTATGTAAAATGTAAAATGTAAATGTTTGGTAAGGACCAAACATCAAACATACTATAAATGAGAGTAGGAGTACCACAAGAATTTGTAAAAGGCAGATATATTCAAACAATTAGGAAATAAATAAACATAATTATTTGTCTCAGTCTCAATCTTATAATACGTACATACCTACATATATATGAATAAAGTAAAGTAAAATAAAGTTAGCCTACAATACCTACAGTACCTACTATTTAAATTTTTTGTACCGTAGGTACCAAAGTCGCAGGCCAGGACAAAAAATACGAGAATACAAAAATACAAAAAAATACAAATATTTGGCGCAACAGCTCTTTAAGTGCCAGGGCCTAGCTTCTCGCAACCACTCATGTTGTGTGAGTTATATTTTTCACACGAATGGAAGGGACCTACAGTTTAATGCCGAGTCCGAACGGCGATTTGAGAAGCTTTTTCGTGACAACAATACTCTCGGATGTTTGTCAGACGCTCGCGAGAGGTGGGACCGTGAAAAAACTTTTTGATATTTTCTGGGATTTGAACTTGGAACTTCATGCGTAGTGATCCGACACACTAACTACTTACGCCATGGCGCCCACATAAATACAAAACAAAACAAAAAATATATTTCGCTGTGGGTATGTCACAAACTCTACGCTGGTGGTGAAAGCTTTTCGCAAAGCAAAAGAAAAAGCTTTTCGCACAGAAAATTTATTTTCCGTTTTTTTTCTTTGTGAAGCAGAAAAGCTTTTTGTTTGCCCATCGTTGTTTGCTCATCGCAAAAAAGATTAACATTTTTTGCATGGGGATGCGACATCTGGGTAAGTTTATTATCTGTGCTAATAGTGTACAAAGAATAATAAAAACAAGATCGTATTTTGAATTTGAGAGTAATTCTTCCACTTTGGAAAGCTTCCGTTTAATAGAGACTAATATTGAATGTGTTTTGTCAAAAATTGGACATAAGCTGAAGTTTAACAGCCAACGAAATAATTGTTTAACTCCCTTGCAACAACTTTTATGTACACAACGTTGGATTGGTAATAGAGCTCAGTACCATGGAGTCGCAACTATGCACGGAATAAGTAAAGCTACAGTCTGCAGACTAGTACACCGAGTTTCCGACGCAATAATTGATGAATTTGTTGCAAACACCATTTGCTGCCCAGAAAATTCTTCCGAAATCTCTACCTAATATTTTGCTCAAAGGGGATACCCTTGTGTAGCTGGATGGGTTGACGGTAAGATGATCAACATCGTTGCATCCAAGGAAAATGAAGAGCAGTTTGTCGATAGCATGCAAAGCATGCATTGAATGCAATGATGGTTTGTGGGCCGGACCGATCTTTCTATGCTGTTAACGTAAGCTGGCCAGGGAGTGTGCATGATGCAAATTTCAATGCTGGATATCGACCATTTCCATATGCAGTACTTCTTGGAGACGGCGCATATTCTTTAAGTGGATGGTTAATAACACCACTTAGGTTAAATCCGGACGATCCAGTGGAAAAGCGTTTTAACCGAGCTCATAAAAATACTAATGCAGTTCCTTGCATTCTAAAACTTTTAATTTTTTTAGGAATATTGAAGGAAAAGTTTCCTTGTTTAAATCATCTCCGCATGCGGCCCACTATCGCAGGTAAAATTGTTTTAGCCTGCTGCATTTTGCATAATTTGGATGTAAAAAGAGAAGAATTAGCGTGGGAGAAGCATAACAAAGATGATGAAGAAAATTACATGGAAGAGATCACAATAGAGGACAGTGAAACACGAAATGAAAATGCTCTTGCAATTTTAAATAATTTAAGAAGTTTTTTTTCTGATCAGGAGAAATTATAGAAAATAAAAAAAAAAAAAAAAAAAACAAAAGTTATAAATTTTAATATTCTGCTAAATTGACTACATATTCTTCACTAAAATAGTAATCTTTGCCGTCGTTATTCATTTCTTTAGTGAATTCTGATAACGGAATTATCAGCTCACGTTCCAGTTTAAGGGCTTCCAATGTAGTCTTGTGGACGCCGTGGCGTAAGTGGTTAGTGTGTCGGATCTCTGCGCATGAGGTTAAAGGTTCGAATCCCAGAAAACACCAAAAAGTTTTTTCACGGTCCCACCTCTCGCGAGTGTCTTGCAAACATGCAAGAGTATTGTTGTCACGGAAAAGCTTCTCAAATCGCCGTTCGGATACGGCACTAAACTGTAAGAGTAGGTCCCTCTCATTCGTGTGAAAAATATAACGCACGCGACATGAGTGGTTGCGAGAAGCTAGGCCCCGTCACTAAGGAGCTGTTGCGCCAAATATTTATTTATTTAATGTAGTCTTATATATTTCGACTTTCAACAGTTTTTTTTTTCAAAGTCTGTATTTCATCGTCCGCTGCTTGAGATTTCCTCTTCCTTAAGGACGAATGCTTAAACTGGCTACCTTCGGTGGCTTTTGAATTTGGCTCTGAAAGTATTATAGCATGACAACTCCATCGCCATCCACTTCTGGCAAATTCAGCCCTTCAGCAGTAGGCAAATCAGTCCCTATGATGTCGAGAATCGCCTCATCAAGGACATCAAGAACTACCGCTCTTCCATCCCCCCGTTCCAGTTTTTTTTAGAATTATCTCTTTTGGCCTGAGAAAAATAAAACGTATACCTAATAATTTTATAACACAAAAATGCTAAAATCAGTATAGTATATGTTTCACTTTGCAACTTTGCAAAACACGATTACAAATGTAAAGTTCTCTTTTTAATTGGTGAAACACTTTTGCTTTTTACTTTTCAAAAACGTCTGAAAATTACAAAGTGCAAAGTCGTGAGAACTTTGTGTTTTTGGTGAAACACATCGCACTTGTAGGTACTTGTTATTTTCTGGAAAAGCTGGAAAGTTCAAAGTGAAAAGTGGTTGGTGAAATAGGGCCCAGATCTGATAGATTTCTTTGTTGTCAAAGGCATATCTGGCACCTCTGATCATTCTCCAATCATTATGACGTAAGCGATGCTCTGATTAAAAAAGTTGGACCGGTCAGATTAACCAGCGCGAACCTAATTGGGATGGCTTTGAAAAAGATATTGAAGCAAATACTTAGCTGAGCGTATCACTTAAAACGCCCTGTAAACTTGAAGTTGAAGTTGATCGCTTCGTCGAAATCCTACAGAATGCCGCCTGAAAGAATACTCCCAAACCAAAGAAAACGCCGGCAAGCTACATTCAAACTTATCCGCAGGAAATAAAAGAAATGATTAAGGAGAAGAGAAAAGCACGCACAAAATGGCAACAAACTCGGGCTCCGCGACATAAAGCACATCTTAACCGTTTGTGCAACTCTCTAAAAAGATCTATTAAAGACCTTAAGAATAATGAAATGCAAACTTACCTAAAAAGCTGAACGGCAGAAAAAGATTCTAATTACTCGCTTTGGAAGGCTATAAAAGGTATTAAAAAACCTCCAATTCAAGCTGCACCAATAAGGAAAAATTAAGATGAATGGGCCAGGCATGATAAAGAGAAAGCGCAAGTTTTTGTCACCCGCCTGGAAGTAACTTTCAAACCGTTTGGGTGGACAAGCTCTTATTCAAAATATAAATCTAGCCAATAGCGTAATAAGAAATGCAACACTTACCGAACTTAATGAAGAAGTAAAAAAACGTAAACCTAAGAAGGCTCCTGGATACGACCTAATCACGGGAGAGGTTCTTAAAGCCCTACCAAGGAAAGCTCTAATTAAGCTTCTGTTCATTATAAACGCCGCACTTAGATTAGAATATGTTCTCAGTCAATAGAAAGTCGCCGAAGTTATAATAGTCCTTAAGCCCGGAAAACCGCCGAATGAAAAAACGTCTTATAGACCGATTTCGCTTCTTCCAATTATATCCAAAGTGTTCAAGAGAATATTGATTAGGCGAATACAGCCGGTAATAGAAGAAGGGCATTTCATTCCGGATCATCAATTCGGATTCAGAAGTAAGCGCTCTGCAGTTGAACAAGTACATCGAATAACACATGTAATCGAAAAGTCACTTGAAGAAAAAAAGATTTGTTCAAGCGTATTCCTTGACGTCTCTCAAGCCTTTGACAAGGTCTGGCACGAAGGCTTAAAGTTTAAATTACGACAAGTTCTGCCAGAGCGCCAATATAATATTTTGAAGAACTACCTTACGAATAGACTATTCCGCGTCAAATGTGGACACGAATATTCAGACTTTAAGGAAATAATGGCTGGGGTGCCGCAAGGAAGCGTTCTTGGTCCAGTCTTATATCTATTATACACCCATGATATACCGCAAGTAGAAGGCACTGCGCTAGTTACATTTGCCGACGACACTGTTATCTTGGCAGTAGGTAAAATGGTCGAAGATACTACAGAAAAACTGCAAGAGGCTTTGGATAGAGTAAATGAATGGACAAAGGTTTGGCGAATCGCACTCAACGAGGCCAAATCTGTTCATGTAAATTTTACTTATAAAAAAATAAATAATTTGCCGATCTTTTCAAACTCGGTTCAAATTCCGTTTGCAAACGAGGCTAAGTATCTTCGAATGACACTTGATGCAAAGCTGAAATGGAAAACGCACGTTAAGAAAAAACGCAAAGAACTATATAATAAATATAGAGAAATGTATTGGTTACTTGGAAAATATTCCAAGCTTAATATAGAGAACAAACTGCTTTTATATAAGCAAGTGCTAAAACCTGTATGGTCATATGGTATACATCTCTGGGGTTGTACCAAAATAAGTAACATTAAAATTTTACAAACTTTTGAAAACAAAGTGCTGAGAGGTATTTTTAATGCGCCATGTTATATTAGAAATAGCTATATCCATAGAGATCTTGGTATTAAAACTATTCATTCATTCATTCATTTTCAATGGCCCGCTAATCCTTCATGAGGGTCGCGGGGGTAGGATGCTCAGGTGGACTCTCCATCCTTCTCGATCCTCCGCCATTGACTCCAATTCATCAGGGAGAATCCCTAAGCGGCTCCAAGAGAGATGTCGGACTTGATCCAACCATCTATTTCTGGGCCTTCCGCGAAGTCGTCTACCTGATGGCACGGCAACCATGGCGCGTCTTGGAAGCCGGTCTGGGGGCATACGCACTACGTGACCAAACCATCGAAGCATAGATCGTTCCGTTCGGAGAAGTAGCTGCTCAACGTTGAGCGCCTCGCGTACTCTGGTGTTGCGCACTCGATCCCTACGAGTTATTCCAACAACACCGCGAAGGAACCTCATTTCGGCAGCTTGTATCCGCGATCTTATTCTTTCGGTCACTACTCAAATTTCATGACCATAGGTGAGAGTTGGAACATACACCAAGTTAAAAACCGATAGCTTAGCTTGAATACTAAGTTCGGCCTTCCATATAACAGATTGGCCAAGCTCTCTCAAAATTGATCCAGCCTGACCAATTCTACAGGATAACTCGGCATTGCTCCTCCCATCACTCGTGAATAAAACCCCGAGGTACTTAAACTTCTCCACCTGCTTCAGTGGGACTCCACTAACATGCAGAGTGCACTGAATGGGTTTTTTGGAAACGACCATTACTTCCGATTTGTTCACGTTGATCTTCATTCCAACATCATCACAAACGGCTACAAACCTTTCGAGTGCGCGCTGAAGTTCGGTTTGAGAGGATCCAAGGATGACCAAATCATCCGCAAAGAGCAGATGACTAATCCTTAGGTCTCCCACTTTGAAACATTCTCCGTCACGGCTGCGCTGCAACATCCAATCCATATATACAATGAAGAGGATAGGTGACAAAACGCACCCCTGGCGGAGTCCAACGCCCACAGTGAAAGGTATTGATTTAACACCGTTTATCCGAACACAGCTTTTACAGTTTGTATATAAAGACTGAATCGCCCTTAACAGGGAACCATCAATCCCATACTCCTGCAGAACACTCCAGAGTTTGCCTCGAGGAACCCTATCATATGCTTTTTCCAAATCCACAAAACAAGTGTAGACAGGTTTGGCATATTCCCAGACTTTCTCAAGAACCATTCTGAGAGTGAACAACTGGTCGGTTGTGCTGCTACCGGGACGAAAACCGCACTGCTCATCCCCCAAACTGTCCTCAACCACAGCTCTGGAACGCTTTTCTAGCACCTTAGCGAAGACTTTTCCAGGGAGACTTAAAAGAGATATACCCCTGTAGTTGGCGTAATCTCTTTTGTCCCCTTTTTTAAAAAGAGGAACTATCACCCCCATTTGCCAATCACCAGGTGTTTCACCGCATTCCCAGGCCACTTTAATGACACGCGAGAGCCATTGCACTCCCTCTTTACCTAAAGCCTTGAGCATTTCTGGCCGAATTTCGTCCACACCAGCAGATTTGCCAACTTTTAGCGCTTTGATCGCCAAAGTTACTTCCTCTACCGTAGGACTACTTTCCAACTCTCGACCATAGGTCTGTAATCTACGGTGCCCTGTTCGGGATTGAGCAATTCTGAAAAGTGCTCACTCCATCTGCGTAAGATGTCCTCCTCATTGGAAAGAAGTCTACCGTCTTTGGATTTGACTCCTTCAACGATATTCAACTTTTTTCCTCTGAGTCGGCGGACGGTCTGCCAGAACATCTTATTTGCAGATCTGTGGTCACGTTCCAATTTCTCGCCAAACTCCTTCCAAGACTGTTCTTTCGCTGTTTTCACAGCTAATTTGCAAGTTCTTCGCGCCTCAGTGTACCGATTTCGAGAATCGGAGTTCCCCAAGTGAATCCACACCTTAAAGGCTCTCTTCTTCTCTCTGATGGCTTCTTGAACTCCGGGCGTTTTAAACCAAGCAGTTCTTTTCTCACCACCAGCCGCCACACCAAGCCGCTTCACTCCACAAACATCTCCCGCAGAGGCAATAACCGCTGTTGAAAACAGTTGCCATTCTTCCTCTACATTTGATGGAACAGTTGGAATTCGTTCAAACCTTTCAGATATTTGCCGTGCAAATGTCTCCCGTATCTCATCGTCCTGTAACCTCTCCCATCGTATGCGTGTAACCATCCTTGGTTTACGCTTTGGTAGGGGAGGCACTCTCTCGCTAAGATACAATTTGCACAGCACTAAGTGATGATCAGTTGACAGTTCGGCCCCTCTCAATACGCGAACATCACAAACCATTCTCTTCAGACACGATGGTACCACGTGTATTTGTGAATGTCTTTGTGTGGAAAGATGGTGTTCATGATGGATAAGCCATTTTCACAACAAAAATCCAACAACCTCTCTCCGTTCGCGTTTTGATCAGGATCACCGTTCCTCCCAATCACACTCCCCCATGTCATAACATCTACACCCACATGAGCATTGAAGTCACCCATCAGGACAAAAGAATCCATATCTGCAACCTTTTCAAGGGCAACATCAACTTCATCTAAGAAAGCTGCGTACTCTGACAGAAGGTTCGGTGCACACACCTGCACCAATGCCAGAGTTGATCTTTCAAGCTTGAGCTTTAAGATCGCAACTCTCCCTCCTAATGGTATCCACTCCAATACTCTGTCTGTCAACCTGGGACTTGTGAGTATCCCCACTCCCGCCCGAGCAGACATTGAGGGTGCGACTCCTGACAGGAAGAGCTTCCACCCACCCGAAAGGTCCACAGTTTTAGAACCTCTCTGCTTTGTTGAAGAGACGCCAACTATATCTAGTCGACTTTTAACAGCCTCCCCAACAAGCTCAAGATCCTTCCCTGTGAGCGATGAGACGTTCCATGTGCCTATCCTAAGTCGATGCCGTTGTCGAATCTCAGAGAGTCCATCTGTGCCCCTATCGGTGCACAGCGCGTTCACCCCTTAACCCCCGTAATGGTTCGCGAGACCATTGACAGGAAGCTCGTAGCCATTTCGGGTTTGACCCGGCCGGCTGCCGAGCGGGACAAGCCGACCACCAAACGCTCGCATCCTGACACCCTTTAGGCCTGGCTCCAAAGGATGCCCTGGCTTACCAGGCTTGGCAATATCCGAGGCCGGTCGTCTTCGTGTCATCATGGGGTGTGCGCTTTGTTAGCCGTGACTGGGTTGTATGGATGGGAATAACTATTTAAGTTACCCCATCCGCACATCCCAGTCACGTTGCCCGCCCCCCACCACGAGGAGGCCAGCTGCCAGGGGGGCGTATAAAAACTATAGAAGACGAAATTCAAACCTACGCGAAAGAGCATAGAAGTCGACTAGAAAGTCACGTAAATATTAAAATATAACAGTCCTTCAAGTTTTGGATGTAAGGAATTTACTACGGCGTCTACAAAGAACCAAACCTTTAGACTTAGCGCGATAAGTAACCGCGTCTAAACTGCGAAGCTGGCAGGAACTTCTAATGGGAAGGGATCGCGCTGTCGATCCTCGTAATATCTCTTGAAGATTTCCACCTATCCTCGGTAAAAAAAAAAAATAACCTTTCATTTTTCTGTCTGACACCAAACGTTTATTTTCGACAGGGCATTTTGCATTCTTTCAGAAATAATGGATTTTTGCTTGCCTCTTACTATTATTACTAGGTCGTCCGCCTAACCTTGTGTTAGATAGCCAGCATTATTTAGGTCGTTTAGGAGTTGGTCAACTACGATTAACCAAAGAAAAGGAGATAGAACGCCTCCTTGAGGACAACCTTTAAGCTTTTTTTTTAGCTTTAAAAGACTTTTATTTCAATATAAAAGTTTCAGTACAAGAATAATTAATTTCGAAAAATTTACAATACATATGAAGTTGCAATGCAAATTAGAATACTTAAGTCTATATTTGTTTATTACGTGTATCTATTATACGATATAAAAGCAAGTGTCTTAAAAGTCGCCATCTATAATTCGTTTCCGGTTTCGAAGTGCACTTACAGCATAATTATAGAGTAGATCCCATACTTCTTCCCCATTTAGTATACCCATTGCTTTGTCTTCGCCGAGATGGTAAGATCCAAAGTATCTTAATCGGAATTCTTTGAGTATAGGATAGGTTGCAATAAAATGAATGACGTTCTCTCTCTCCTTAAGATTGCCAGATCCGGTCGATGAGGGACAAAGTTAAGGTGTATTAGTTCACCCTTTAGTTTGAAAATCCTGCTAATCATATCTATTTTATATGAATTAAGAAGATATGTGTTTTCCTGAAGATTGTAGGATAATTTACTGTTAATCATTCTATATTGAGATTGTTTAGCCTCATTTATAAATTGAGCATCCTCTGTCCAGTTGCTAATAACCACTCGTTAAACTTCGTCCTTGCAGATGCTGGGTGTTCCTCAGGGTCGACTGTTATATTTAAACAGCAGGCGGACGCCAAATGGTTCCACTCTTTAACGAAGCATCCTCTATACATCAACATTTGCGACAAAATAAGCTCGGGAAGTCTTTCATTTTTCATCATCATAATTCTAATGACCTAATCGAAATGCAGTTTTAAAGTTCTAGATATAAGGGTGGCACTCCACATTCCAAGTGAAGTATGAAGTTGGGTGTACTGTTTGGCAGTCTGAAAATTCTTTTCGAAAAGTAGCGGAGAAATTTTTCGGGAGCCTCAAAAGTACTGCGTCCCCACACTTGAGCCCCATATAACAGTACAGCAGCAGCAGTTGTCCGAAATATCTTTTGCTTCGCATTATGTGAAATGTTTCTGTTATCAATGCAGCGATTCCATACAGAAAGATTGCTCTTTTAGCTTCTGATAGCTTATTTTGAAAGTGCTTGTTTAAACTAAGGTTTGCTGTGATAAGAATTCCTAGATATTTATACTTTCGTACAATCTCTATATAGAGTCCTTGAAAATTCCACTTTTCACTACGTCACTACGTTCACTATTCCAAGTTTATTTATTTTTTTATTTAGCTTAGTACAAGCAAGCTTAAGTGTAAACTCAAGAACTAACAACGAGAGAACTTAACTCTAAGCTTAACATTACTATTTTTTTTTTTTTTTCTTTAATTTTTCTTTTTTTTTGGGCTCCTGGGGGCCCACACATTTTTTTATTAAACTATTCTTAAAAACTATCTTAAAAACTAGAGAGGGAAAATAAAAAGTTGAGGTAGAGACGAAGATTGGTTAGTGCAAATAAGAGAAGAGAGGTCATGAAGAGGTGTAGAGGGACTTTCTAAGGGCGGATAGACTCGAATGAAAGTCTAGGGTGTTCTGTGAGTTATTTGCCAGGCGTAACATTCTGGAAATTGATTCGAAATTGCCGTAGTTGGTGCGGTGGTGAGAGAGACGAAGAGCGGTACGGACCTAAGGTTTCGAGGGTTAGTGCGAAGGGAAATCATTTCCAGTAGTGCGGTGGAATCGATCATACCGGTTAATAATTGGTGCACGAAAAGTATGTCAGCGACTTCGCGACGTTTTGCAAGGGTTTGCAGGTTAATCAGTTTTAGCCGGTCTTCATATGGAGGTAAGATATAGTTGTCGGCCCATGGGAGACCGCGTAAGGCAAACCGGATAAACCTACGCTGCACAGCTTCGATTCTAAGGGAGTGGATGTTGTGATAAGGTGACCAAACTTGGCTGGCGTATTCCAGGAGTGGTCTAACAAAGATGATATAAAGGGATTTAGAAACGTAAGGGTTCGAAAATTCTTTAGACCAGCGTTTTATGAAACCGAGAGAAGAATTGGCTTTGTGTACAATATTATCAATGTGGGAACGGAAGTTTAGCTCCCTGTCACAAATAATACCCAAATCGCATATAGAGGAGACTGAAGGAACGGGCTCGTTAAGAAAGTAATAGGTTCTGAGGGATGGGGGGAGGCGTTTACGAGAGAATGTTATGGATTGACATTTGGCGACGTTGAGTTCTAGAAAGTTTTTGTCGCACCATGTGTGGAATGAGTTTAGATCATTTTGAAGTAAGAGAGAATCGGTGGGGGTAGATATTACCTTAGTGATTTTCATATCCGCGTAAATAGACAGATCAGAGTCTTTTATGACGTGACCAACATCGTTTATAGTTAAGACAAAGATCAGCGGACGAAGATGACTGCCTTGAGGAACCCCGCGTAGTCGCGTTAATGGGGTCAGAGACTGAAAATCTGAAGAGAACCCTGTACTGGCGTTTTTCTAGGTACGATCTCAGCCATGAAATGAAAGAGGGTGGGAAACCGAGGGCTTTAAGTTTAAGGTAAATTGTTAAGTCACAGATTTTTTCAAATGCCTTGCTGAAGTCGGTGGTAATGATGCAATCTAATGCTTGTAGTGTTCTGGAAACGAATTCGGTCAGGTTAGTCGTTGTTGACCTACTTTTTAAGAAACCGTGCTGTTGTGGGGAAAAAATGGATTTGCAGTGGAAATACAGTGAGTCGTAGACAATGCTTTCGAAGAGCTTAGGGATAGAGGAAAGTTTGGCTATGGGTCTATAGTTAGAAATGTCGTTTTTACTGCCTTTTTTATGGACAGGGAAAATAAAAGAGTCCTTCCATAATTTTGGGAAAACGGCTCGAGAGAGTGAGAGACGAAATAGAGTTGTAAGGGGCTGACACAGGACATCTACACATTTCTTTAGTAAGATGGCGGGCAGACCATCGGGACAGGGGGAGAAATCATCTTTGAGCCTATTAATTTTTTCTCGCACAATATCAGACCTAATGTCGACTGAAGCTAGAGAGGTTTGAGGACAGTTATTCAGGTAGGAGAAAAAATCTAGGTCCGGTTCGTGTAAATGGTCACTATACGATTCGCTGAAAAAGGTTGCAAAGAGGTTGGCGATTACTTTAGGGCCAGCAGATGAAGTATTAAGTAATTTTAGAGTGGAAGGAAAGCCGTCGGACTTTCTTTTGACGTTGATAAATTGGTAAAAGCGCCTAGGATCAGTGATTAGACTTAATTGCATTCTATCGAGGTATTCGAGATAGAGGGATTCGCAGAGGATGGAAAAGCGGGAGTAAGCTTGCTGGTAATATGCGTAATCTGAGGCAGATTTGGATTTAGTATCCAAGTAAGTAAGTAAGTTTTCCATGATTTGTTTCTGACATTGCGAAGAGAACGCAATTCCTTATTATACCAAGGAGGTGATGATGAGCAGTTTTTTCGAGGCAGATAAGGGACAGATTGGAGAAGACAGTCAAAGATTGCTGTGTAGAAGAATACGAGAGCGATATCAATGGGTGTGTTAATGTTTAGGAAGAGGCTGAAATTTATGTTATTGAGTAGGTTGTTAAGTTTAACGAAGTCAGCTTTGCGGAAGTTGAAAGAGAGAGAGTTCTCAGAATCAACGGTAATGTTGACGTTTTCATACGAAAAGGCAAGAGCGAGAGGAGGGTGATATTGGTCTAGGGTGCAGAGAAGATGGTTACTCGCGGTAACCAAGGAATTATGGGGCTCGGATGAGAAAATCAGATCTAGCTGCCTACCTAAGTTGTTGGTAATGCCACTGATCTGAAAAAGGCCGGAGTCAAAAAGACGATCAGTAAGGAGGATTTCCTTTTCTGAGGAGGAGTTAGTAGGAACAAATGGTGATTCGTCCTCCGATGGAGACCATTGTAAAAGGGGAAGGTTGAAGTCGCCAACAATTATAAAATCGTCATCAGGATCAGGGATCAGCGATATCTAACAGAGAGTCAACAGTATCAACGGCCAGCTGGTATGCTTGGACGGGTTGAGAAGGGCGAATATAACAGCAAACAATATATACGCTCCGTTTGGATACAGATAATTTAGCTGATACAAATTCAAAGGAATTTGACGAGGGTTGCATCAAGACGATTATGTATGGCTAAAAGAACACCGCGGCCGAAGGAGAGGTCTTCATGTTCCTGACCGTCAGCGCGAAAGACTACGAAGTCAGAAGTGAATAATTCACAGTTAAGAACATTGGGACAAAGGTTGGTTTCAGTTATTGCAAAAATGTCGTAGGGAAGTGATTGTGATTTCAGGTGCACCATCGAGGTTTTAGTGCGAAGTCCCCTGACATTCTGATAGTAGAGGGAAAGGAGCTTTGGGGCAATTTCAATGGAGTGAGATGGATCGACTGTGATGGAGTTAGGGACGAAAATATTTATTATGATTGCTGCGAGTTTTTTGGAGATACGAGAGACGTTTGGAACCAATATGAGAGCCATAGGTTGATAGGTCTTTAGCCACGGTGGAAGAGGAGATATTAAAACTCTCAAGAAAACGTGTGTAGATATTCTTCAGGGCTATAGGATCAGTTGGGAGGCCTCCTTTTTGGATCAAAACCATGACATTAGTCTTTCTCATGCGATGCAGACGGAGTCAGGCTTGTCATGTAAATAGTTTAGGTAAAGGCGAACATTTTCAAAAAGCCGGTTATCGCGCAATCTTGACATAATATACCGGCCATCGAGATCATTGTTTGTTGACGTTGGGTCTAGACGTGAGTTTGACGGTGGGAGGAAGCATGGGATCGACAGTGGGGGGAGATGCACTAGATGGCAAATTGGCCGAGATGGAATTGTTAAGAGAGACCGAGGACGAAGTATGGGCAGAGGTGCAACTGGGGGTGGTTAACGAGGAAGGATTGAGAGGGTGGGAGTGGGTGAAATTCGGTGGGGGGATTGTTATTAGAAGAAGTGCTATGGCTTGGAGGAGGACAGGAATCTGATGACAGATTGAAAGAGACGCGGCTAGTTCTATTGGGGTAGTTGACTGAGGGAGTGGCCTTGGTGTTTGGAGAGGGAGAGGGGACCGGCGGGACATCGAAAGAAACTCGCTTGATATTCGGCAATTTGGTAGCAGACTTAGACAGTACGGCTGCTGTTTTAAAGTTGAAGTCAAGGAAGATGCCCATTTTGAAAGACCAATTTGAGTCGGATTTGGACTTGTTAAAGGACGGGAGATGAGTACTGCTGGATTTATGGTGGGTGGTAGGTCCATTGTTTGAAATGGTGGATTTGTTATTCCAAGAGTGGAGAGAGAGTGGGTACAACTTATTATTAATTAACTTATCTCTATGGGTGTTGTTATTACTAAGTTTTTTATTAATTAACTTATCTATGTTAGTAGACTTGTCCGTCCATTTGCAGATACGCATCTTTCCGAGGTTGAAATTTATACTAGCAGGGTTTTGGAATAGCCATTCGTATCTAGCCGGGAGGTCGAATTTAAAGTTGCGAAGACTTCTGTGGTGAGAAGGCAGGATCAGTTCGCATCGGGAGATGGTGATACCGTATTTCTTTAAAAACAAATTCGTAATCCACGAGATATCAGCATTACGAGGGCAACCTGTGATGAGGAAGGTGGTAACCTGGAGGTTGTCAGGACTTAATTTATTCAGTCTACGCTGCCACTCAGAAGGTGTCCAGGTTGTTCCAAAATGCTTGATGAGTTTCCGGGGGCAGCGACGGGAGGAGTTTCGGACTCTTGGACAGTAGGGGCAGCGAGAGATTTTGATGATTCGTCCGTCGGCAGTAGAAGGGAAGGTGGAGTTGAGCGTGAGTCGACATCGGCATCCAATAATTCATCCAAAATTGATGTGTTGTAATGAATGTTTGGGTTATGTTGGGTATGGATAGGTAGGTCGTCGATTTTGTGGCATACCGATTCAATTCCATTCACAATGGTTGAGCGCGTTGCAGTGACTTCGTCGCCATTGAGACACCATTGATTCGATCGAAAATTACGTCGAGCATTGGATCAGGTTGCCTGGGAGATGAATGGTTGCTTGACGATTAGAAGAGGATGTCAAAGTCTTCCCGCAGGGAGTTAACACATTCGCGCAATTTTTCGTAAGAACTGATCTGCGAGGTATAATTAGCTTTGACAGTAAGTAAATAAATAAAATAATAATTGACTGATTTGGATTATTTTTTTGGTAAGTATTTTTAAATTTTTATACATAATTCGTACATAATACAAATCATTTGCTTTGCTTGCAGACAATGGAACAATCAAAAAAGGTGAAAAGCCGCAAAACATGGTGCAAACGTCAATATAAATCCTAAACTCCGGTGGGGACACCTCACGTAAATCTAAATCTGTTTTCGCTAAATCTCGTATTTAGTTTTGGTGGGGACATGCTATAAGTTGTTTTCGTACAACGATCTCAAAATATTAATAATTTTACTTGAAATTCCAAGCATGCTGACCTTGAAAAACCAAGTTTCATGCGGAATGGAATCGAAAGCAGCGCGGAAATCCACGAAGAAGGTGTACCGTTTTTTATGCTTATTTTTGAAGATTTCAGCTATATTGATGAGTGTAAAGATTTGATCAATCATTGAATACTGCTTTCTGAAACCAGCTTGAAACTCTTTCAATATGTTGGTATTCTCCACCCATATAGCAAGTCTTCTATAATAATATACAATAAAGCGCAAAACAATTCCGCTGATGTGTTAAGAAAAGATATTCCTCTGTAGTTTCCTGGGCATCTACGAATTCATCGATGGTAAGTGGCGCTGCGTATTGAAAGGCTGGAGACAGTTGAACTGTAGTTGGGAGCATGTAGTGATTTGGCAATGCTTTTGGTATGACCGTTGACATACTTTACTGCTTTCCAGAAGTCAGCAGATGACCTTGATTTGTTGAATACTTAAAAAATGTTCTCATCATAAGCCAATTTTTTTGCATAACAGATGTGCTTAAATTCTTTATTTGCTTCCCCGTAAAGCGTTTTAAAGTGTCTATATTGCAAGTTCTCCAGAGTTTAAGGAACGCAAACGATTTAACTCTTGCACTCGAGCACTTTCTATCAAACCACCTTTGCTTGCTCGGTTTATATTTTCTTTACAGTGCAGTTAATGGCCATGCATTCTTGATTGTTTCCGTTAGAAGTTCCATTGTTGGTGGTGTACTTGATTCATGTAGCTTGCACAGATCCATATTCAAATTGTTTTGAAATGAAAAACGCATTTTATTATATCATTCCAAATAAATTTTTGTAGAAGCCCAATAGGTCTTACGTTATACACATCAGCAGCTCCAGAGATCGTACACGAGATTTCCATTGGCATATGGTCTCAAAAATCGGAAAATTCGAGATAAGGATGTACCAATTGCCTGCGGACAGTAGTCTACTATGGACGATGCAGTTCCTCGTATAAAAGTATATTCTCCTTCACAATCTCCTTCACAGCTTCCGTTTAGAACTCTGCAATCGTATTCATCTGCACAAGGTCAAGAATTTTGTTGCCCTTAGAGTCACAAATCATATCCTTTGAGTTACGATTAGGTTTAATAATTGATGCACTGAGACTACTCAAAAAACTGTTTTGGGATAAACCTATACTTCCATTGAAGTCCCCAATAAGCATAAGGTCTGATGATCCTAAGTTTCTTAAGGTATCACAAAGTTTCTCGTAATCTTCTTGCCAATGACTGCAGTTGAGATATATTGGAACTATGAACACTGACTTATTACTTAGTCTCAGGTCTAGTATGAGAATATCGCCGGCTTCTTTGAACATGACCTCCGAGATTTCAAGACGTCTACGATAACCGAACAATTCACCTCCACTTCCTCTTCCGAATGTGTTAGACTTCAATGCAGGTATCCATTTCAATTTGTAGCTTAAAAATAAGTTTTCAAAAATATCTTCTTCATTTTTCAGTACGTGCGTTTCAAATAGAACAAAAAGATCAAAATTCTCCATGTATTCAAAAAATTCTGTAAATAGCATTTTATTTTTAAGTCCTGCTACGTTGTAACTTAAAATACTTAATTCTAAGAAAGATTTATCATTCTGGTAGATGGGAGGAAATCATGCAGAATTAACTACATCCTGCAAACGCATGGAATAACCATTGCATAAAGCGGCTAGTTTTCCTAGAGATGCATGACTTTTAGGGGCGCGGCAAACTTCATTTGGCGTTGCCGTTTAATTTTGTGACATTTTTATGTTTTTAATGTTGTCGATCATCCCCGAATCATCGAAAAGAGAAACTAAATTCTGTGAAATCTCAACTAATAACCTTCGGAGCACACTGACTCCACACTCCTCACCGCATCTCAATCCTTTCGACAAGTCCCACGTGAAAGATATATTTCCAACAAATAACCTATTGTCTCGCAAAGCAATCTTTGTCTGAGGATTACCTTCACGCAACACCTTCATTATTGGAAACAATTAGTGCATTTGATAGAAAGTGAGAATTGACCAAGCCTTGCAGAAATATTTCTGCTACTTAGCATGGAGCAAATCCATTTGGTAGTGTGTTGGTCGATGCCTTTGGCATTGGTTAGCGTTTTAATAGAGTGAAACGAGGTGTCGTCAAAGGCTCCAGAGATGTCTAAAAAAAAAAGCATGAAGTGTGATGTCTTCGTTCAACAGCGATGTTGAACAGCGATGTTGTCTTTTCAATCAATTGGTGTAGGGCTGTTATTGTTGATTTGCCTGTTTAGTAAGCAAATTGGTTTTCATTCAGACGGTGTTCTATTAAAGAGGTGTCTCTTATATAGAGGTCAATAATACTCTCCATTAACTTTAAGAATAGGTACTGAGGTTAGACCTCGGGTCTGATGGAGATCTGCAGCCGGTTTTGGAAATGAAAACTACATTGACATTTCTCCACACAAACGGAAACCCTAGGGTTTGATACTGCCAATTAGGTTAGCTAGCCATTCTGCTGTGGGTTTGTCCTTACAATTGAAGGTAAGCCATTTTGGACGGAACAATAACCCACGGAATTTTGGTTTTACAGAACCTTCCGCCAGGTTGAGGATTTGGTCGAAATGGCATTTTGTATGGCGGTCATTTGCTCGTTGTTGAGCAGGGTATCTGGAAAATCGGAGGCTAACATTCCAACCTTGACATTCGGTAGGGTCTGCTTGTAGGTGTTTTAAGGCTATCAGCGACGTGTTTTTTGGACGTGGAGGCCACGTTATAAGACCTAAGTGAGAGAGAAGCCATTTTACTTTTTTGTTTCAGTGAGTGGAATTGCGAGATCAGAGCAGTTTCTCTTGGCGCCCACAGGAGATCTTGGTCTTGGTTCTGGCCTCTTCAACAGGGACACCCTTAGAGAGTAGCCATTTGAAGCGCTTTCGAGTAGCTCCATCGAATCGTTCGCGCAACTCAGTTGATTTGGTCCTCAATAGATTAACCGAAGAGGGCGGGGCGGCTTCTTGAAGTAGTACCGCTCCCTCTAATGGACCGATAAGAGTATCGCCCTCGTCAGTGTTAGGGACTGAGGATAGATCTTCTAATAGATCTATATCCATGGTAAAGGATGGTATTAGAGCAGCATAATTCTCATTTTGTATTTTTTTTTGCTTATGTTAGAAATGTTGTTCCCACGAGAAGCTAGAGAAAGGAGGATCACCGATGTCAGAGCCCCGCATTCCACCGTAGAGGACTTATGTTTAAGGCAGTGATGCCTAAGTATCTGGAGTTCAGCTTTAGAAGACAATTTAACATAGTGCCATTCATCCCATAGGTACGGTAGTTTCATACTTGGGATTACGGTTTTTTCCCAGTTTTGCTCTTTAGATCCGCCATATTCTATTAACAGCAGGAACACCTCGTGCAGGATGTGGCCCTTCACCACGTATGGAGGTGCAGCAATTGGAGTCGAACTAAGCAACTCTAAATTCTCGAATCCCCTTACCGGAAGATCTTTTCCCCATCTTGCGACCTTACCTTATTATGCAAATCGTCTCAAATGAGAACGATTGGGCACCAGTACTGCAAAAGAAGAATCGCAAAGTTCAACGAATCCCAAAACTGTTTCGTACTGCTAGTGATCAGTGCTGCCAGTGTTTTGTCATAAAAATTTCCGTGCTAATGGCAACAAAATTCCTTTATCCCTTCGCCTGGCTCGAAGAAGTACCTGAAATATCCCCACACGCAATATATAAAAACAAAACGGAAAATAAATTAAACAAGAAACAGTTTTATTCATTCGTTCATTGTCAATGGCCCGCTAATCCTTCATGACGGTCGCGGGGGTAGGATGTTCAGATAGACCCTCCATCGTTCTCGATCCTCCGCCATTGACTCCAACTCATTAGGAGGAATCTCGAGACGGCTCCAGGAGAGATGTCGGACTTGATCCAACCATCTATTTCAAAGCCTACCGGCGACCTAATGGTACGGAAATCATTGCACGTCTTGGAAGCCGGTCTGGGGCATACGCGCTATGTGACCAAATTATCGAAGCATAGATCGTTCTGTTCGAAGAAGTAGCTGCTCAACATTGAACACCTCGCTTACTCTAGTTTTGCGCACTTGATCCCTACGAGATATTCCAGTAACATCGCGAAGGAACCTCATTTCGCCAGCTTGTATCCGCGAAACAGTTTTATTTAAAATAATAATGAAAAACTCAAAAGTGTTTTAAAAATAAAAATAAACGTTAAAAAAACTACATCTGCAGATTTAATTGACTTTTTACTTAAATTTCCCTCGCACTCTACTCTCCGACGAGCAGTAAAAAGCAAAAAAAAATGTATAGAGGGAAACGCTTTGAAAACAAAGCACTCATACTTCCATCGAAAACTATATTTTGTAGTGGACTTTCGGTGCAATCAACCCCTCCCTTTTTAACTCACATAACATCCACCCGGAGGGAAATGGGTATCGCATTAGTTCAAAAAAGACAGAGTACTTATGCTTCCCGTTCTCTGCCTACTCCAGACATTTATTTGAATGGAACAGTGCTTCCCAAGTGCGAAAAGTTCAAATATCTGGGATCTATGATCAATAGCAAAGCATCTTGTGATGACGACATCAATCATCGCGTATGCGTAGGGTGGATGAAGTGGCGAGAAAATTCCGCTATCTTCTGTGACCGAAAAATGCCCCCTAAGTTGAAAGGAAGGCTCTACACCGCAGTTGTACGTCCAGCGCTCACAAACGGTTCACAATGTTGGACGATGTACAAAAAGTATGAGAGTAAATTAACGGCAGCTGAGATGAAGATGCTTCGCATGACAGCAGGAGTGACAAAGCTTGATCGAATAAGAAGTTCGAAGATCCGTGGAAGTTTTCACATCAAGGAAACCATCGTACAAAAAATAGAGCGCGACCGGCTCAGCTGGTATTGCCACGTTCAAAGAAGAGATCATTTGAACCCTGTTAAAAAGGCAATATCTATGCGCGTTCCAAAGACATCGCGATGTAGGAAAGGCAGGCCTATAAACGCCTGGATCAGACAAATGCGACGACATCGGCATTTCATTGGCCTCAGTAACCGAGTGATCCAAAATCGGCAGGCCTGCCGATATTTTCTGAGGTCAAATAGGCGAACCCCACTGGCGGATCAGTAGAAATGCGGTGAAGTGGGAGGGTTGTGATCCCTTGTTTTCGGATCATAACCTCGCTGATAAAAGGAAGAAGAAGAAGAAGAAGATAACATCCACCCGTCTCCCGCGACACGACATTCATTCCTATGATAATGCAGTCAACCTCTTAGAGTCTTAAAAAGAAAAGTTATTGAATCCATTTTCTATTTAGGAAGGAAAAAGGGAACCAACGAAAAGTATTAGCTTCAGTGCACCGTTTTATATATCAATCACAGCCGATTTTATTTATTTCGACTTTCGAATTAAATTGAATTCTATATTTTTCCTGTTTATATTACTTTATGGTATGTACATTTATTAGGAATGGAATTTAATGAATTCTGCTCTTTATGAGCTTCCACTGATTCTTTCATTTGCTGCTATTTCAACATCGCCTTCGGACTGTGAAAAAAACTTTTTGGTGTTTTCTGGGATTTGAACTTGAAACCTCACACGCATTGGTCGAATACACTAACCACTTACGCCACGGCGCCCACACTTTAAGTACTAGACAAATGAAAGTTATGCTATAGAATCTTCATTACTCATGTAAACCAGAACTTATTGTCGCAGATTTACAACGGCAGGGTTTAAAAGTGATAAGTCCTGTTAATAAACTAAAGTTTAATTAAGAAATACTCAATATGTTTCTTTTAAGCTTTGATGCAACGGAGAATACCATATAACAAAAATATATGAAATTACAAAAATATTGAATGCGATTGTAAGAATAGAACCAATTAAAGCCTCTAAACTTATTCCACAATGTAAAAATTCCCAAGCCTTTGGACATACAAAAAAACTGCTGCTCTAGACCGTCAAGGTGCATTAAATGTGCAGGTAATCATGGTACGTCCGAATGCAACAAGACCACAGAGCAAAAAAAATCGATCAGAAAATGTACCTGGACATTTTAAAGGTCAATTGGACCCAAAGTGTGGAAAAATTGGAACTTGGTAGCGGGTGGAAATTTGATCAAGACAATGACCCGAAGCACAAGGCCCACAATGTTCGCTTGTGGTTATTGTTTAATTGCCCCCACGTTATGGAAACTCCACAGCAAAGTCCGGATTTTAATCCCACAGAGAATTTGTGGCAACAATTAAAAAAAATAGCCCGAAAATATCCCATTTCAAATAAAACTGAACTAAAAAGACCGTTGTAAGAAGATTGGGAAAAAATTAGTCCAGCATATTGCAAAAAACTTATTGAATCGATGCCAACAAGATTAAAAATGGTAATACAAAAAACAGGTTTACATACCAAATACTAATCTTTTAAAAATTTGAGAAATAAATGAGTTCTTACTTACATTTACATTAGTGTCCGAGTTTGGCTTGTGCGTTGAAATTGTTCAGTTCTTTTGTTTTTATTCATTGTTTTTGTTTAAATTAATCAATGGAGTTTTTGTTTTTTGTTTTTGAAAATACAATAAAAACCATTACAAAAAATGTTTAATATGTTATTTGAATTTGCATTGAAAGTTAATTTTTCAGCATTGGAACTACGACTGCTCAGGTGTCCGAGTTTGGCTTGGAGTGACTGTATATCCAATGCAATATCAATGGTTAGGTCACTAAAAATAATGCTATGGAACGCAAACGGTCTGTTAAATCGTAAAGGCGAATTACAGGCAGTATTAGAAGTTGAAAAAATCGGTGTGTGCTTGATATCCGAATTGCACTTTACAAACCAATCCTTCATCAAATTCAAAAATTATAATAGGTATATATTGGACAAATCACCCTCATAACAATGCGAAGGGAGGTAGTGCAATAATCATCAAGAGGTCTGTAGAACATTATGAAGAAGAAAAAATGTGCTCAGACAAATTACATGCAACAACAATAAACATCAAAACCAAGCAGACCTTATTAAGAAACTATTACAAAAACATAAAAACCAATTTATCATGGGTGGTGATTTCAACGCGAAACATACGCACTGGGGATCGCGATTGATAACAACAAAGGGTCGTGAATTGCTTAAAGCAGCACATGAAACAGGTTGTGAGTTTGTGTCAACTGGTAAACCAACATATTGGCCTACAGATATGAAAACAACAAAAACAAAACATAACAAAACAAATATCTAGAAGCGTACTACAATTAGAGGAAGGAACAGATTTGAGCTCCGACCACTCTCCAATCCATATGAGTCAAAGTGAAAATCTAATTATGAAATCCAAGAACATCTACACTTAGAAACATTCAGTTTCGTACGGAGCGTGTTTTTACTAAAAGACACTTAATTCAGGACAAACGAATTTCAAATGCGTTCATAGATGTTCTTAAAATCATGTTATTTCTTGTATTCTTTACAGTAATGAAGACAAAAAATTAAAAAAGAAATCTAACTGTAAATTTTGTCTGTGTTATGTGAGATCCTTCGAATGCAGAGCAAACATTCAGTTTCGTACGAAGCAATTAAGCTCCTGTTCAGTTCGGAGTGTTAACATTTTAGAATTGAAATTGTTTGTTTTATTTAAAATATACTATTTTGCTAAAAATTTGAGGTACTTTTCTGTTCAGTGTTTTTTTTTTTTTGTGAAATTATTTAATTTTTTTGAGTGGGTGAAAACATAACGGAAGATCTATACTATCTTTGGTAATTTTTCATCGAAAGAAAGGAATATCTTTGGGCGTAATAGCTAAAATGCTACAGTTACATAAGTCTACGATACAATATATTTATAAGCGTTACCTTGAGGAAGGAAGAATTGAGAATGTGTGTAGTAACAAAGGTCCCAGAAGAATGACTATGTCTTCTGAAAAATTTATTTTGCGTGAAATAAAGAGAAATCTAAAGTTGTCTTCGGTCGAATCATGTAAAATGCCTGCTGATTTTAACGGAACTGATGTACAGCCAATCACCATTGGACTTACGCTTAAAAAGAATGGTTACTTTTCACAAGCATGGCGCAGAAAACCTTTGGTCAGCGAAGTTAAAACAAAAAAGGCTTAATTTCGCCAAAGCATACAAAGATAAGTCGCTGGATTATTAGAAAAATGTTATATTCGTTGGTGAAATTAAATTCTCACTCTTCCGAAACGACAAAAAACAAGAAAAAGTATACCGCAGGCGTAACGAGGCTTATCTTTTGAAAAACTTATCGGCGACTGTAAAACACGGTGTACAAAGCGTAATGGTTTGGGGTGCTATGGGATATGGAGGTGTTGGAAATTTTAAATTCTATTCAAGGGAATATGAAAAAAATAATTTATCTTAACATTTTTAAAGAAAATCTACAACCTTCATCTAAGAAATTAAGCATTAAGAACTCATTTCACTTCATCATCTTCCTTTTATCAGCGAGGCTATGATCCGAAAACAAGGGATCACAGCCCTCCCACTTCACCGCATTTCTACTGATCCGCCTGTGGGGTTCGCCTATTTGACCTCAGAAAATATCGGCAGGCCTGCCGATTTTGGATCACTCGGTTACTGAGGCCAATGAAATGCCGATGTCGTCGCATTTGTCTGATCCAGGCGTTTATAGGCCTGCCTTTCCTACATCGCGATGTCTTTGGAACGTGCATAGATATTGCCCTTTTAACAGGGTTCAAATGATCTCTTCTTTGAACGTGGCAATACCAGCTGAGCCGGTCGCGCTCTAATTTTTGTACGATGGTTTCCTTGATGTGAAAGCTTCTACGGATCTTCGAACTTCTTATTCGATCAAGCTTGGTCACTCCTGCTGTCATGCGAAGCATCTTCATCTCAGCTGCCGTTAATTTACTCTCATACTTTTTGTACATCGTCCAACATTGTGAACCGTATGTGAGTGCTGGACGTACAACTGCGGTGTAGAGCCTTCCTTTCAACTTAGGGGGCATTTTTTTGTCACAGAAGATAGCGGAATTTTCTCGCCACTTCATCCACCCTACGTTTACACGATGATTGATGTCGTCATCACAAGTTGCTTTGCTATTGATCATAGATCCCAGATATTTGAACTTTTCGCACTTGGGAAGCACTGTTCCATTCAAATAAATGTCTGGAATAGGCCTGAGTGGATCAGAGAACGGGCAGCACAAGTACTCTGTCTTTTTTGAACTAATGCGATACCCATTTCCCTCCAAAACGTCCACCCACACATCAAGTGCTCGTTGCAGGGATGTAGGATCCTCACTTATGATGGCTCCATCGTCAGCAAAGAATAACTGATGTACCTTGGGGTCCATCACTTTACCTTCAAGCAGATAATCAAGGACTGTAATAAAGAGCAAAGGACTTAAAACGCTTCCCTGGTGCACCCCGACTTTGATTGGGAACTCTTCGGTTACTCCAGCGGGACATCTTACTCTTGTCTTTGCTCTTTCGTACATGTCCATGATCATCTGTACATAGGTTTCTGGAACCCCTCGATGTCTTAGCGCCACCCTTATCAGATCTCGTGGTTGTCTGTCGAATGCCTTTTCAAAGTCAACCAATACAATATGCAAATCCCTTAAGGAATCACGATGTTTTTCCATTATGATCCTTATACTTTGGATTGCATCTGTGGTTGATTTACCCGAGACAAACCCGCACTGATCATCAGATAGCCGTATTATTTTTCGCAGTCGGCCACCTAATACCCGCTCAACGATCTTCATGGTGTGTGACATCAGCTTGATCGAACGGTAGTTATCACAGTTTCGCGTATCACCCTTCCCTTTGTATACAGGGAGGAGGTAACTTTCCCTCCATTGATTCGGCATTGGATCACCTCTCACGAATTTGGAGATAAGAATTCTGAGCCATCTGAACCTGATGTCTCCCATCTTTTTCCAGAACTCAGAGGGTATTTCGTCTGGCCCAACCGCTTTTCGTTTTTTGGAGTATTTGACCGCCTCACTAACTTCTTCGACTGTAATGTCGGCTATTTCTTCACAGTTAGGGGTGGCTCTTGGAAAGTATAGCCGGGGAAACTGTTCATTTAAAAGCTCTTCACAATACTGTCGCTACCTCTGCAGAATTTTGTCGTCATCCACAAGAAGCTGGCCATGAGCATTGCTAATGAACTTTGGCGAACGAATCTCCTGAGCATTGTTCCTTCTTTGGGCGGCTATTTTGAAGATAGTGGCGCTCTTGTTCATATTGTGTCTTCGCAGCTCCTGGATAGCCTGGTTTGCATCAGCAACCGGGAAAAATATTTTCTCCAGCTCCCGATACAGGCCCTCCGTACTCTCTGCTTGAAGCTGGGCGCACTTCTTCTTCGCTTTTTTCTTGCAGCATCTATATTCCATTTCGAGGCGAGCTTTTTCGTCATTATTATTAGAGGGGCACTTTGACCAAGCTTTGAAAGCCGCTTTCTTCTCATTTATCAGCATCTTTGCTTCATCACTCCACCACCATGTTTCTTTGGCGTGTTGATGGTGGCCTTTTGAAGCTCCTAGCAGTGATTTGGCCTTATTTAAGCAAGTTCGCTGTAGGGAATCCCACATATTTTGTGCTCTGCACTCTTCATCCTCAGCTCCGTTGATGGTGTGAGAGAGGTAATTTTTCATTACGAAAACAAAAGCTTCGCCTTTTTCTTTATCCAGATTGCACCACTTGAATTTCTCAGAGACCCTTGTTTGTTTGCTTTTCTTCGGTGTTTTCATAAAAATTTCTGTTAGCAGGAGACGGTGTTGCCGAGCGATTGCTTCTCCCACTTGTACCAAGCAAAGACCCAAAGCACATGGCCTTGGACGTTCGTCTTTGGCTCCTATATAACGGCCCAAAATGCATTGAAACTCCCCCAAGAGTCGATATGTCAATCCAATAGAGCATCTGTGGGAGCACTTGGAAAGACAAATTAGGAAAACAAATGCCGTTTGAAACAAAAAGGAATTTAAAGCACCAGTTTCGAAAAGCTGTTTACATCAATTTCAAATAGACATGCAACTATTTTAAAGCACGATGGAAATCCAACTGCCTATTATTTTTAATAATTTTTGTTTTTTGACGTTAAAATCTTAACTTTTAGAATTCGTACGAAACTGAATGTACCTTAAAATCTCTACTTTATGTGAACTGATTCCTAATTTTTCTCTATTTTATTGAATTACCATTTTATTTTTGATAATCCCTGGTATTTATATTACACTTCAATAAAAAATAGCATTAAAGCTAGAAAAAAGTTTATATTTTTTTCAAAATAACGAACAATTTGCAAAAATTCTCTTCGTACGAAACTGAATGTTCTTAAGTGTATCTCACTCATAAAAATACCGACTGGAATTATTTTAAAGCGCTGCTTGAACAAGAATTGCATCCTCACAAAAAACTGCTAAACAAATATCAGCTTGAAGAAGAAGTACTCGTCTTTACTCAACAGATACAAAGAGCAGCTTGGAAAAGTACTTCTCTAACTAAAAAAAAGAAATTGGTATTAGACATCCAAAACAAATTTTAGACTTAATATTGCAAAAAAGAAAGGTTCGAAAGAAGTGGCAACAAACAAGGTATCCCTTATACAAATCGCAACTCAACCAACTAATTGAATTAGTACGCAACCAAATAAGAGAGCTAGAAAATCAAAGTATTAGCCAATATCTAAGCGGGCTAACTGCAGATAAAACGACTGAGTATTTACTGTGGAAATCAACAAAGTACCTTAAACGACCTACACATAAGGTGACCATAATTTTTTCCTCTCAAAGCGGGACACCTGTACATTTTTTTCGGCAAAACATACTTTTTTTTTATGATTGTAAGTTAAAGTTTAATATAATTTTTATTTTGTTGCCTAAGGGATAGTGGAAAAACGCTAATGCGCACGAGAAGTGAAAGACTTCTACTCTCTGAAAAACCGCCTTTAAAATAATTAAATCTTTTTTCATATTTCCTCAAACCGCTTTCTTTTGTTATATTAAGTTGTACGCGACTATCTGCCTTTTGTTCCTACTCTAGTTAAAGTGCGCTTTTTTTCCCAATTTCGGAAGCAAAAATATAAAATTATTAAAATACTCGATTTATTTTAATTTTAATTTTACGATTGCTTGAGTGACTATTTGAAACGCTATAATCCTATCGCACTCAACCAATACAAAGATGAGCAACATACCAGCACACGAAAAAATAAATACACGCTCGAAAAAGAATGCTGTTAAACACTTGGCCTTGCACACTTCATCACCATCACCATCAACACAATCAAATCAATTCGCACCCTTAACAAGAGTTCAATCCCCAAACAACAACACTAATAGTCTTGCTTGTGTGATCAAGCAAATTAAGACACAAGGGGATCAAATTATGAGTCGGCTAACAGCCTTGGAGGAAAATTTGTTTATGAGAATGACGACCATCGAGAAAAACATCAATGAAAAAATCAGCGAATTCGACAGTGAAGTAAGTCTTCTTAAAGACCGGATTTCTTCTTTGGAGGTTTGCTCAGAGAATGTCAGCTGCTCGCAATTGGAAGTTGACAATCTAAAACAACAACTACAACAGAAGTTGGAGCAGCTGAAGACCCCTGAGCATAATGCAGCGGATAACCTGTCAACTCAAAGCACAAATTGAAATACTTCAAATGAAGAATATTGCCACGGATGCTGTTCTTGTTGGGATACCATTTTTTCCCGATGAGAATTTGAAGTGCACTTTCAACAGGATGTGTATCACTATAAATAGTCAACCACCTTCCATCAACAAAATCTTCCGAGTGCAGCAGAAAAAAGACGCCGTTGTCATCGTGAAGTTTCTTTCGACTCACGACAAATTTTCAACGATGAAGGCACTTGCTGACTTCAGAAAGAAACACTCGTGTCGTTTTTGTCAATCCGACATTGGTTTTGCGATAAAGGCACCAATCTATCCACACGAAAGCCTAACGCCACACAACCGAAACATTTCCCGACTTGCTGTCCAGTTAGAATGTCGGAATAAAATATTCGCAGCCTTCACCGCGCGAAATAAATAATCAAAGTCGCGAGATTTTTTTAAGAAAGTTTTATTTATTTATTTTACTCTTATTCTATTATTCTCGGTTATTTAATTTGATTATTATATTCAATAATACGGCCGCTGTCTCAATGCGGGGCTGCACCGTAAGATTGGGTTGATGATTAAAACTCAACTAAAACTTATCTTATTCGAATGCCAGAAGAAAACCAGAATTCTCATATTCGACATTTCAAGTAATATGGAGTATTGGTCCATAATCCATATTACTTGTTTTATTTCATTTTCTTTATTGGGGGTATTGCCATACTATGTAATGCACTCTGTTCCCAAGCCATATTGCTCAAGTGTATCTGACCCACAATCAATAATTCTTATTCAATCGGTTGACCGAGTGTACTTGATACCATTCCACAATGAGTCAACCGAATGCATTGGGGTCATTTGTTTACGTTTTACTTTAATTCCTCTTCTTCCGCCGTCGTAACTTTTTATGGGTCGATCAAAAAGTCATGACGGCTGCAATAATTGGCTTTGGACAAAAATGCATACAAAGTATGGTTTATTACTTAATTATATTTTATGAGGGGTGTGGTCTTAGGACCAATACTTAACTAGCGTGGCTTTGTTGACATCAAAACTACCGAGGAAGACAATAATATGCGGATTGACAATATCGAGAGACTTAATGAAATCGCCCAACTGGCTGAAGATAATAAATCTATGTTTTTCGCCGCAGAGAACCTAAGCTCATCAAGTTAAGTTCCTATTGCTCTGAAACTGTTTCTTATACTTTTTTTTTAATTCATTTATTTAATTAATTAGTTTATTTTTTTATTACTATTTTCATTCTTTTGTAGTCGAATTGCATTTTGTAGGTTGTGTGGTAGTTTGTTTTAGAATAATGGATAGTTTTTCCTCACTAAATAATTATTTTTTTTGTCGGGATAGGAAACGCTCAACTGGAGCACTCAGACGCAACTGGTCCATTGTAGTACCAGAGAGCAAACCCTGATTTACCCATTTTATTGGAATTTCCTTGTCTTTCTAAGAAAGCCAAGCAAGCACTTCAGTGATGAGGTGTCCCAAAAGCCTCGGATAAGGTTTAAATGAAGAGGTTCACCCCGAACTGTAGCGCCACCTAAGTAAGTAAGTAAGTGATGAGAAGCTTACAGTACCAGCACTCACCACATCCGCACTGAGGATCTGCCACCTGATACGAGGAAAGGCCGGACACTCACGGATATAATGTTCCGCGGTGTCGTCGCTCTCTCCACAAGCGTCGCAGATTGTAGTGCCACTTAAGTTTAACACGTTAAGGTGCTTGGCAAAAGCGAAGTGGTCTGTCAAGACGCCGATAAGTTGTCTACAGTCTTTTCTGCTGAGAGACAGCAAGAATGCCGCTGATTTCTTACAGACGTCCGGGAGCATGCGTTTAGTCAACCTGCATCCCGGAGAGTCATGCCACACACAATTGTGCTCGTGAGAGACCCAATCGTCAATGGAAGCTCTAACCGAGGACGCTGGAAGACCCAACGCGGGTTCGGAACCTGAGAAAGCCTCCTCTGAGCCTTGACTAGCAATCTCACCCAAGATCTCGTTCCCCAAGATCCCAGTGTGACATGGGACCCAGATAAGAGACAGAGAATTCAGCCTTGCGACCGAGTTCAAAGAGTTTTTGGTTTCACGAACTATTTTGGAAGTGGTTAAAGGGTTAAGCAAGGCCTTAAGCGCAGCCTGACTGTCACTACAGACACAAATGCCACGTCCCTTCCACCTGTTCTTCACAACATAGTTCATGGCCATTAGGATTGCATAAGTTTCCGCTTGGAAAACAGACGCATAATTGCCTAACGAGAAGTGAAGTCTAATGTTGTCGACTTCCACGAAGACCCCAGCGCTAGACCCTTGACTGGTTTTGGAACCATCCGTGAAAATACGACTACATTCCATTCCCGGCTCATACTCTGACCGAAGCCAGTCCTGGACACAAGGAAAGTCGACTCTGAATTTGCGCATCAACTGGAGTTCTGGTGTCATTGCGTCAGACGGCATATCCATAAGACAGGAGTCGTAAGATAAGTGACGCGCAAGTTCATCAAAGTTCCAGTGTGGAGTATACCAAAAAACGGCCCGCCTAAGACGATGGATGGCTTTGATAGTGCAACCCATGATATAAGTATCAAGGGGAGGTAAGTTCAGCAAAGCGTCTAGAGCAAAGCCAGGCGTACTCGGGAAAGCTCCAGAGTAGCCGAGACAAACCGTTCTTTGGAGTTTCGTGCAAAAAGCAACCATATATTTACGCGAGAGCACCTTCCACCAAACAACCGAGGCATATGCGAGGAATGGTCTTATCATAGCCGTGTAGATCCAGAGAACCTTATTCGGTGATAAGCCCCAAGTCTTGCCAAAAGCACCCTTACACTGCCAGAAGACTGAGAGCGCCTTGGATGTTTTCGACTGGACGTGTTTAGATCAATGAAGTTTCGTATCTAAAATCACTCCCAGATATTTGGCTTCATTGGAAATGCGAATGGTGACGCTTTTTAGTACTGGCTGAGTCAGACCGGTCAAAATCCTCCTTCTCGTAAAAAGAACAACCTCAGTTTTAAGAGGATTCACCGAAAGCCCACTCCTAGTACACCATTCATCGATCATGTCCAGCGCCGCCTGCGAATTTCACCACAGACCGTCGCCAGGCATGGCCCGACAGAAAGTACGACGACATCATCCGAATATGCCTGAGCGTAGACATTAGAACTATCTAGAGTGTTCAACAGAGAGTCGACCACCATGCACCATAACAATGGAGACAGAACGCAACCTTGCGGACGGCCCCTGTTTATCCCTGTCATAACATATTGGCCACAATCCGCATCCACTACCAAAGTTCTATTCATTAGCATTGCTTTAATCCACAACACTAATGTTTCATCTACCCCGTGTTGTCTGGCAGAGTCGCACATGCAGTCAAAAGTCGCATTGTCAAAAGCACCCTCAATGTCGATTAAGATACCCATCGCGTATTCTCTCCTATCAAGCGCGACTTCAATTCTGGCCACTAGATTTTGAAGTGCGGTCTCACAGGATTTCCCACGCTGATAGGCATGCTGCATCTCCGATAGTGGATGCAGTTTCAAAGCAACTTTGCGCACGTGAAATTCTACCAGTCTCTCCATACTTTTCAGTAAGAAGGATGTCAAACTTATAGGTCTGAAACTCTTGGGGAGCGAATAGTCTTCCTTACCAATTTTCGGTATGAAAGCTACTCTGACTGTCCGCCAAGTTGTAGGAATATATGCCAGCGCCAAGCCAGCGGTGAAAATTGTTTTCAGAGTTGCCAATAGCTGATCTATACCCTGTTGCAGCATAGCTGGATATATTCCATCGGTGCCAGGCGATTTGAAACCATCAAAAGATGCCACAGCATATTTGATGGCCTCATCTGTTACCACGGCTGTTGCAATATACCAGCTGTGCCGAGTTTTCTGACTTAGATCAAGCTCAGCCTGGGTAAGCGGACCAAGCTCCGACCAATTGATTATCTGATTGCCAGGAAAGTGAGTCTCCAGAAGAAGACTAAAAGTTTCCGCTTTCGTCTCAGTAAACTTGCCATCAGACTTTCTCAGTGACTCCGGTTTGGTCGGCTTGCCCCTTTTGAGCACCTTAACCTACCTGCTGGTTTCACCGAGTGTCTTGATCTTTTCACAAAAATCTCTATAAGAAGCACTTTTCGACAACCGAATTAACTTCTTAGTCTTTTTGCTTCGATCTAAAAAGATCCCAGTCACCTTCTAAATTTGTCTTGAGTGACCTATTTAGAAGTTTTCTGGATTCTTTCCTAAGTCGCTGCAGTTCTGGGCTCCACCAGGGAACCGGAGTTCTGCAGGGGGATTTTGTCAATGGCCACATCAGTTCAAAACAGCTGGTAAGGACACTGATCAGGTTTTGAACAGGATCTTCAACCTTTCGTTTCGTTCTGAGTTTAGTTAGAGTTTTGACAGATCTGTCTAGCTCTTTCCTAAACCGCACCCACTTGGTTTTCCTCGGATTCCTCATCTCCTGCAAAGTTATGGCCTCGCATTCGATTTGGAAAGCGATGTATCTATGGTCTGACAAGGACACCTCCGGCAGTACCCTCCAGTTAGTAATTGACTTGAAATACCTATTAGATAAAGTCAAATCAATTACCTCCTGCCTCCTTGCCATAACAAAAGTTGGCTGGGAGCCAACATTGTTAATTACCATGCCAGACGATAGTATAAAGTCTATAAGATGGTTTCCTCGTATGTTACATTTGCTGCTGCCCCAGACTGTATTCTGAGCATTCGCGTCGCAACATATGACAAGTCCCATCTCCCGAGTGTCACAGTACTTTATAAGTTCGGCAACCGCCTTCGGTGGTGGAGGCATTACCGAATCATAAGGGAAGTAAGCCGACGCAACGACGAAGGTTTTCCAACTTCCGGTCGTTTCGTAGCTTACAGCTGCGGCAACCAGGTCCTGTCCACAGAATTGTCCAAGCTTGGTTACTGAGAGGAAATTCGGCACAATTAGACAAGCTCTCGGTCTTTCAGATCGCTCGTCACATAGCACCGTTACTACACGAACACCCCCAAAACCACACATGCGCTTGTTCCGCACGTATGGCTCCTGGATAGATGTTATGTGGGGTTTTGTACTCACCACGGAAAGTCTGCTTCTTAAGAGAGCGGCAGCAGCCTTTGAGTGGTGGAGGTTTATCTGCGAAAATATCAAAGATATAGTCGCAGTTTTATTGGCAGAAGGGCGCGCACCAGGTGCGCACATGTTTCCGGCGAGGCGAGCGCCCACCACCTGGAGTAGATACCGTACAAGTTTCTTCCATCATACTGTCAACAGGTTTTGCGTCACAGTCAAGACGTCTTCAGACGTCTTCAGCCTAAATAATCATAGTAACGCGAACGAAATTTCCACGTTTACAATGTTAAATGTTCTATCTAAGTGCCGAGAGGGTTTCAAAGTTTGCCACTTAAATGCGCGTAATCTAAACTCACTTACTCCTAAATTAGATTACCTTTCGGTTTTTGTTTAAAAATGCTTGCGTTGATGTAATTTGTGTGTGTGAAACCTGGTTTAAGTGTGATATCCCAGAGAGCGCTTATGATATTTTTAATTATAAGTTGTACAGAAATGACAGAATAACTAATATCATAGGATGCGATATATTGCAAAAAAAACATTAGCAAGCAAAGTAATTAGCATGTCTGTTGATTCTGCTGTCCAGCATAAAATTATGGAAGTGCACAACGGTATCATTAAACGCATGGTTTCATGTGTTTATAACCCTAACAGAACTCATTCTCCACAACCATTCCTTTCCGCTCTTTCTAACTTTTCCGCTCTTTATGAGCATATAATATTCTGTGGGGACTTCAATGCTGATCTGCTAAAAACAGATTCACGTGCCTTCCAAATCAAAGATATGGTCTCGTCATTAGGACTTCAGATCATCAACAGGCATCCAACACGCTTTGCCAAGGGCTGCAATCCTAGCCTTCTTGATCTTACTGTTGTGTCCGATACCTCTTCCGTCTTAGTTTTTGATCAGCTCTCGCTGGATTATATCTCTGATCACGACCTGCTTTTCTGTACGTACGATATTAATTTGTGTCATTCTGCTATCCCGATTTCATTCACGTTTAAGGATTTTTGCTATATTGACCATGACGCTCTCCAACTTGCGACAGTCTAAGCTTCGTGGGATCTCTGTAGGCTTGGTATTGATGCAAATCAGAAATTGGATAATTTTCAAGGACTTGTTTCCCACATATATAATCAATTCGTTCCTACTAAAACTGTACGCGTGCACAATAACAGATGTCCCTGGTTTACATCCGATGTTATTGACAAAATCAAAACTCGAAATAAATTCTACAGTAAATGGAAACATAGACCATCTGATGCGAATTGGGGTGCTTATAAAGTGGCGCGAAACACTGCAACCTCTTACATGCGTTCTGCGAAAACGAACTACTACACCTCGAAATTGAGTACTTCCCTGACACCTAAGAAGCTTTGGAGTAATTTGCGTCAAATTGGAGTCTCTGAGAAGAAAAACAATGAAAAATGCGATTTTCATCCGGATGATCTCAATAAGCATTTCTTGAGTACCACTGCAGAAGTGAATGGCTTTGACTTCGCTGCATTTTCTGAGTCATCTATACCCAGACTGTCCGATTTTGAAGTGGTATCGAAAATGACGTTATAGACAATGTCGCAGCTATAAAGTAAAATTCCGCTGGGGAGGATGGTGTACCGATTCGCTTTATTAAGCCAATATTACCTCAAATCGTCAGGCGCTTAACTCATATTATAAATTTTTGTATTTTGAGCTCAGCTTTTCTACTATGAGGGTGTTTTCCGAAGGCTGAGGTTTTGCTCGTCGAACCCAGGGTCTCCCAAAGAAACACCCGAAACTTTGGGTAAAGAGGTAACTTATTTATTTAACACCGCAATGAGTGTTCAGTTTAGCTGGCCTTAACAATATCGAGCTACTTAAAAATGAGTTGAGTCCTATTTCAATATATGTTCTTACGAGGCCCGGTGTAAGCTAACCTTAACAATTTTCTTCTACTTAACAGTAATTGGATACCTAGGTTGGCCTTTCTTTCTTACTTGCTAACTTACTGACTACTCTACTGGTAAGCGTCCGCTGGTGATGGACACTTGAGCAGCAACGGCTTAGGGCCGTCACTTGGGCGGCAATTGCTTGTGGCAGTCACTTGGCAGCAACACCTTGCGGCGTCACTTAGGCAGCAAATGCTCGTGGCAGTCACTTGGCAGCAACGGCTTAGGGCCGTCACTTGGGCAGCAACTGCTCGTGGCAGTCACTTGGCAGCAACGGCTTAGGGGCCGTCACTTGGCAGCACTTGCTTAAGGCAGGTACTTAGCTTTCAACAGCGCGGTACACTCCTAGGAGCACGGATCGGATCCTCCAACTCGAGGATTAAGTACAGAACCGGCAAGGGCTTATTCTTGAGGAGGATAAGCCCAAAAGCTTACGATCGGATCGGCTGTGGTCAGCAGCAGGTCCGATTTATAAATCGTCCAAGTCCGGAGAAAAACGATAAAACAAATTCCTGTGGTATCACCACGTCGGAGAGTTGACTCACAAGTACTCTAAATTGGTACTAAACCACTGAGTGAGGAACTCTGACGACCACATCTCTCAATTTCCGCCTTATGAAATTTCTTGCAAGAAGCGAATGCGAATTGTAAAAGCGGATGCAATTCCCTTCTGCAAACCACTTGGCCAATGAGATTGAGAGAAGTGGTCATGTTCACATGGCGTGATTATCGCCAGATGTTGTTTGTGTATACTGCCTCAGCTATGGACAGTAGCGGCCGCGAAAGTGAACCACAGTGGAGGCGATAAACAGTGTCACGCTTCGTTACACCACAGTCCTGGAAAATCGCAAGGGTCATTTCCATTGCTAAGAAACCAAATACTACTGCTATTACTGACTTCAGGCCCATTAGTATATTACCGTGCTTATCAAAGGTCCTGGAGAAAATTATAGCTAAGCAGATACTGAGACACTTGTCTACCAATCTCCTATTGAGTCCCTTCCAATCTGGATTCATACTAAATCATAGCTGTTCCACGGCTATGGTTAATGTATTAGAAGACATAAGATGAGTCTATGATGAAGGTTATGTCACGCTTCTCTGCTTGCTTGACTTCTATGAGGCCTTTGACAAAATCAATCATAAAATCCTCTGCAGGAAGTTACAAAATTTTTTCGGTTTCAGTGAGAGAGCAGTAAAGTTATTAAATAGTTTTCTTTCCAACCGGTCACAAAGAGTTGTTGTGGGTGAAAATTCGTCGGCGCTAAGACCTATTCAGGGACCAATTCTTGCACCAGTTTTGTTTTGTATATCTATCAATAACTTGCCATCCGTATGCAAACATTCTTCCATGCACCTACTCGTATATGCGGACGACGTTCAGCTATACCTAGCCCATCCTCTGAGTAGTACGGCACAACTTGCTTCTTTGCTAAACGAAGACTTGTTGCTTTTAAATCCTGCGAAATGTCAAATTATACCCATTTCTAACAAAACTTTTAACCTTGCTCTTGTGTCCGACGTATGGCTTTCCCACAGTAAACCCAAACTTGCAGAATCTGTTACCAGCCTCGGATTTAGAATAAATCGGAACTTATCAGGATGTAACCATATCAATAGTGTCATTGGTCGTGCCTATGGATGTCTACGCAAACTTTGGTTGAGTGATAGTTTTACACCAACTGAGACAAGGCGAAGGCTTATTAAAACTCTGGTCTTACCAATCATAACCTATGCTGAAGTTGTGTACGGTAACCTTGATTCATTGTCTCAGCACAAACTGCAAGTTGCTTACAACGATGCAGTACGATATGTTTAAGGCATTCGTAAGCATGACCATATTTCTGAACACCCTAGAGACTTCCTGGGTTGCACCCTGAAGCAGTACATCAACGCTAGAAACTGCATATTTTTACACAGAATCATTAATAGTAAATCTCCATCATATTTGTTTGACAAACTACAATTCGCCCGTTCAGCCATAGCCTTAACCTTAATTCAACCGCGTTCTAAATATTTAAACTCCTCTCGTCTATTTTTCGTTCACGTCACTAGATTAAGGAATTCACTGCCCTTCCATTTAAGGGGTATTTCAAATGCAGCAAAGTTTAAAAATGCAATTCTCCTATATTTTGCAATGCAATCTTGAACTTAATATTTTTAACCTTAGCTTTATCTGTACTTTTTGCTCTATCACTTGTTTAATTTAATTTTTATTTATTATGTTTTTTAATGTACCCGTATATATGTAATTTGTTTTCATTAATACATGTCATCTTAATTCCATCTTTTATAATTTAAAAATTTCAATTTTCAATACCTGCCTTGTTAATTCGTACTATAAAAGACTAAATCTTAATATACATTCCTATCCTGAAATAAATTGAAATTGAAATTGAATCCCTTTTTAACCTGACATCATCCACTCCGGAACCGGATGCATTACTTCAGAGTGGTGTCGTTTTGTTTCCCCTCTGGGGACCGGCTTTTTCAAACTTTCCTCCTGGTGCGCGTTTATAATATCTTGCCGGTAAGGCTGTCATCGATCTTGTAAACTTACTGTGGGTATAATTACTTCCTCCTCTCTCTTTTTCGATCTGAGTACCGTATTAATGAATAAAGATTTTTTATTCCACGTGTCGATACTCGGGACCATCTTATTTACGGCACGTATCTATAAAAAGAAAATACTGTTAGCCCACATCGCTCACTTATTACCAGACGGATGAAGAAGAGCTAACACGTGAAACGAATTGGATCGAAAAGAAACGCAAAAAACGCAAAGCTGGTTCATCACCGGATGTCGAGCAAGGAGTTGCAAGAAAAGACACAACAAATAAAATTACGTCCTCCGCCACCGATAGACATCGTTGGAATTACGGCTATAATAAGTTGCATTACTTCCTTAAAGGAACACTGGCAACGAAGTTTTAGATGACATCTCTCCGAAACAATACGTGGAAAATCAATATCGATGATGCCGACGGTTACCGAGCAGTGTCTAAAAAAATGAATGCCGAGGAGATAAGTTTGAAAGTGTTGTGGCAAGGGAACTCTACCCCTCTATCCATCACTAAAGAAGATGCTATAAACGACCTTCAAGAGAAAGGCTTTAAAGTTCTTGATGCCGTCAATATTATCAAGAAGGGGAAGCAACAGTCGGAGCGAGATCAGGAAAAATCGGTAAAGCGTGGATTTCCACTATTCATGCTTAGTTTTGATAAAGACGAAAATAAAGATGTAATATATGGTATTAAGACTATTCTAAACATCGTGGTCAAAATCCAACCTATGCGTAATAGCTCCACATCGATCAGTGTAAGCGCTGTCAAGGCTTCAATCGTACGCAGACTTACTGTTCGAAAGACCGGCGATGCGTTAAATGCGCAGGTTAACATCTCTCGGAAGAGTCTCGCCTAAGTAAGCAAACCGCAGTCATTCGTATAAACTGCAAAGATAACATCCTGCAAAGTGGTGAAAGAGCTCCAAAAAAGATGCGATACGCTTTAAAATTCCATGCGTCCGAATCCGATACCAGTTAAAAAAAGATCCAAAATACCTACGAAAAAAGCAGCGAAAGATAGAAAAACCGTCAATATTCACTCAAGATCGGGTAATGAAGAAAGACATAAACCATAAACCTAGTAGAGAAAAGTTGACAGAAGCAAAATCTTCGAATATTGGCGTGCAGTCTTATGCTCAAGCGGCGATGATGGCTAATGGCCATACATGACCGGCAATCCACGGGAGATCAAAGCAAGAAGCCATCCAAACTTTAACGTTTAGACTCCTGCTCAACTGCGGCATTGGAAAATGGTGATAGAGGTAGCTCACGATCCTGTGTCCTATGTTTTCTCCTTAATTTTTGCGAAACTTAAAGAGCAATGCAAAAATAATCAAACTTATTTTCGAGAAACTAGTTACACTAGAAAACAACATTCATAACACGCGTATTTCAACAAAAATATGAAAGAAACGTTTAAAATTCTTACACGGAAGGTCAACGGACTCGACGAGTTAGAAAAATTTATACGAGAAAAAGATACTGATATATGTGTGCTTAGTCTGTGAAACTCATCTGACAAAACAATCGGATGATAAGTAAGTTAAGGGGCCCTTACGTGACTGCACACCTCGTCGTGGTGTAAGGGCCTAGTAAAGGTCAAAGATTCTTGGGTAGTAGTCTTCCCCAGATGAGATTTGAAGCTAAGCTGCAGTCGACCCCATTCCTTCCTCTCATATCCTTTCCTTTCCTTTCCAGTCCCTCCGGTCGGCTGGATCAAGGTGTCATACGACCCTTGCCGAGGATCAACCTAGCTGGGAGCCCATCCCAAAAATAGCTCAGTCGCGAACGGAGTATTCGGAAACCTGGCGACATCCGAATTAACTAGCCTTATCTGTATACTGCGGATCTCTGTACAGACGGACATTCCTTTCTTCGCTACTCGTGGGAACACATTTATGAATTCTTTAAAAATTACAAATAAAATCTGAGACCGGTACTCCTTTAAAACCGGGCGGTAGTACAGCGACCAAGCTGTCTACCGTAACAGCTCCTGAAGTGCTGGATGGTAAGAGGATTGTGGCCTCACATGGTCCAACTACCTCCAAAAGCCGCGTGGAGCCCAAAGGTAGGAATACCACCCCACAGTCCATTAGGGACACGTCGGGACCGAGTCGTAGCGCAAGCGGCATATCGCTCCCTCAAAACAAGCGTATAAAGATCGCCGTAAAGCCACCAGGACTCTCCAGCACTTTGGAAATGTTCCGGAGTGCAAGAGAAAGGAAAAAAATCAAAGATATGATGGAATGGGCCATAAAAATCGCCGGCAACGAAGCATCTGGGACTAGCGGAGACTTAACGTCGAAGCGAAATAGATCATTGGAAGAACCCGTTTCGGATTCCAAAAGGGTCAAGGTGCATAACACCAGCACTTCCTCCAAGCCCACCAACACCATATCTAAGTCCTACAGCGAGGTCCTTAAAGACAAGATCGTGCTGGCGGTGGTTGACAGAAGCGATCCTGACGGTACGATCGCTCCTGAAAAATGGCGTATAATACCGGCTAAACTCCCCACAGTTTTTGTGGAAATCATGCAGGAGTATCCTGGTCCTCCTCCTATTTGCCGCGACGGTTGATGGTATCAAGGCCATGTCAAGCTGATCGCTTGCGCCGATCAAATGTCGTACGGTATGTACAAGGCGGCCATAATGAAATTGGGTGAGGTACGGCCAGGTGGAAAGCTCGAGGTTGTTGCGAGGAAAGATATCCCGAGTAGATCGAGAACTCGCGCCTGGATCCCAGCTGAGCCCTCCGACCCGGATTTTATCCTCAACATCATGCGTCTTAGCAATCCGGAGTTACCAACTCACAATTGGAAGGTCGCCAAGCTGGATGAGCAAAAGGTCTTTATAGGTGCGCCCTCATAGTGATCCTTTGCTCCTTTGGCGAAGACTGAAGATGTGATCTACTATAGTTTTCCCTCTAGGACCCCTTCCAATTCCTTCGAAGACTGATATCTACTTACGCAACAATATTGATTGATACAAAACTTCTGTCAGCGGCCCAACATGCCTAATGCAAAGGTAAATCAGTTGAAACAGCATTACACTCGTTGGTTCGTAACATTGAGTACTCCCTGTTTCACAAGGAATATACAATAGTAGCCTTCTTAAATATAGAGGGTGCTTTTAAAATGTCAATGCATCAGCGATTGCAGATGCACTCTCGGACCTGAAGGTAGAGAACTCACTATCCGAATTGATCAATTTACTGCTTAATGGTCGGATTATCAACCCAGAGCTAGATGGGACGTCTTCTAGAAGATCTGTCAGTAGAGGCACTCCGCAAGGTGGTGTTCTATCTCCTCTCCTCTGCAATTTGGTGGTTAATGAACTATTGACAATACTGGAGGGTGCGAGATGCACGGTGATTGCTTATGCAGATGATGTTGCTATAGAAGTCTCAGGAAAGCACCATAATACTCTAAAAGAACTACTACAAAACGCTTTAAACAAGTTAACCAGATGGGCAGTTCGGTATGGGTTGAGTGTAAACCCACATAAAACTGAACTGGTACTCTTCTCAAGGAAATATAGAATTCCGTTTATCGATCCTCCCTCTCTTAATGGTATCAACTTAACTTTCTCTGATAAAACGAAATATTTGGGACTCATCCTGGATAGGAAACTAAGCTGGAAACCGGACATTCAAGAAAGAGTCAAGAAAGCTACAGTAGCACTTTTGTCTTGCAAAAAAGCTATTGGAAATAAATGTGGTTTACAGCCTCGAATAACTTATTGGCTATACATCTCGGTCATTAGACCGATACTCACATACGGGGTGATTGTTTGGTGGACAGCCTTAGAAAAAGCTATAAATCGCGACTATCTAAAGTCCAGCGTATAGCTTGTCTGTGCATAAGCGGAGCATTGCGTACAACTCCCTCTGCGGCACTGGATATTATGCTTCATCTGTTACCCCTTGATATGCAGCAACTCCTTAGTCTTGATAACTACAGAAACGATCCGATGGGCCATGCACAGTTTCAAACCCTTTAAGTCCCTAGGACCTGACGGTGTTATTCCAGCTAAAATTCAGCAATGCGAGGGCATTGTGCTTCCATGGCTCAAAGTCATCTTGTCGGGCTCTCTAAATCTTGTCTATATTCCCAAACTTTGGACCGAGGTTAAAGTCATGTTTATACCTAAGGCAGGAAAGACCTCGCACGTGGAACCAAAGGATCTCCGACCTATTACTCTATCGCCCTTTCTGCTTAAAACTTTAGAAAGGTTAATTGATATCCATCTTCGGCAAAGTATTAGCCCAGCTTTAATCTCGCCGTCCCAACATGCGTACAGCAAAGGCAAATCGGTTAAGACAGCCTTACATTCGCTTGTGCGCACCATTGAAAAATCCTTGAGCATCAAAGAATACACCATGGTGGCTTTCCTTGACATTGAGGGAGCTTTTAACAATGTCAAATCAAAAGCGATTACCGACGCACTTGCAAATCTGAAAGTGGATACTTCGTTCGGAGTGTTGATCAATCAATTGCTTACATGCAGTATTATTAACACACAGCTGGGCGGAGCATCAGCCAGAAGAATTGCTCGCTGCGGTACACCTCAAGGTGGAGTCTTGTCACCTCTTCTGTGGAATCTGGTAGTAAATGAACTACTGATGGACCTGGATACGTCAGGCTGCAGAGTGATCGCCTATGCTGATGACGTCGCTATTGCTGCCTCCTGTAAATACCCAGACACTCTCAGGGAAATCCTCCAATATGCTCTCCTTCGGCTCACCAAATGGGCCTCCAACTGTGGACTGGGGGTTAACCTCCCTAAAACGGAACTCGTTCTCTTCACTAGGAAATATAAAGGTCTCCTCATAGACCCTCCTATGATAAATGACACCAGTCTCACCTTCTCTGAAAACGCAAAATATCTGGGTCTTATTTTGGATAGGAAATTAAATTGGAAGGCCAATCTACTAGAGCGCGTCAAGAAAGCTAATGTAGCTCTCTATTCCTTTAAAAAGGCTATAGGTAGGAGCTGGGGTATTAAAATTCAAATCACTCATTGGCTATACGTGTCCGTTATCAGGCCTATACTAATATATGGCGTGATCGTATGGTAGCCTGCTCTTGACAGGGCTGTCCACCTCACTCAACTAGCTAAGGTGCAAAGATCTGCATGCATCTGCATCAGTGGTGCACTGAGAACTACTCCCTCCGCGGCACTGGACATCGTGTTCAACCTGCTGCCTTTAGATATTTTCGGCAAACAGATGGCTGCCTGTGCGGCCATCCGCCTGAAAGCATCCTCTCAGTGGTCTTGCTATCGCTTTGGCCACTCCTCGATCCTTGATCCTCTCAACTTCAAACACGAAAACACGGACTACACCCCGCTGAAACTGAGATTTGACCGTAACTTCCGTACGAGCATCCCTAACCGGGATGTATGGGCCACTTCCCCCCCTGTCGATGGTAGTTCGGTTCACTTCTTTACAGATGGATCTAAGACGGAGGGTGGGGTGGGTTGTGGTGTTTTCTCCGAACTCCGAACGAGCATCTCTTTCCACCTCCCTGATCATTGTAGCGTTTTCGAGGCGGAAATCATGGCGATTAAGGAAGCCCTGTCCTTGCTTAAATGTAATGTATTATCTATCAGGGATATTAGCATTTTCACTGACAGCCAAGCGGCAATCAAGTCCCTGGAATCGTTCTCCTTCACTTCAAATGCAGCCTTAAACTGTCGTCTATCTCTTATGGAGATGACAGAGCAGTTCAACATTCACCTATGATGGGTGCCGGGCCACAGATACATTCCAGGTAACTGAAGGGCTGACGACCTCGCCAGACAGGGTACCACTCTAAGGATTTTGCCTGACAGGCAAGCCCTGGGTAAGTATCTACTAAAGCTGAACGCTATTAGCACGACCAACCTCAGATGGGTAAACGGCTCAACATGTCACATTTCAAGACAGATCTGGCCTAAGCTGGATCAAAAACGTAGTGCCGATCTGATCAAGTTAAAGCGTACACAAATCAGCTGCGTCGTCGGTGTTCTCACTGGACACTGTCTTATAGGCCAACACGCCAAAAAACTTGGTCTCTTCTCCAACGACTTTTGCAGAAGTTGTAGGGACGAGGAGGAGGAGGAAACCATCCTTCACCTCCTATGCACATGTCCAGCCCTGTCGCATAAAAGAATGCTCCATCTAGGGTCCCCCTTCCTTGACGACCTCGGCGATCTGGCGTCCTTGGACGTCATTAGCATCCATCGCTTTGTCAAAAGCTCCGGTTGGTTTTGTTAGTCCCTAATTGGCCTAATGGTTTGATCCGTGGTATCACAAAGGACCTTCACTGGTCTAAGTGTGTCTGCGCTCTCGTGTGGACAGCCAACCTAACCTACCCCTTGATATATTTAGCAAGCAAATGGCAGCGAATGCAGCCGTTCGCCTTGAAGCTACCCAACAGTGGTCAAGGAAAGAGTTTGGCCACGCCTTCATTCTGAATAAATTCACAATCTCTCCCGAAAACACGGACTACACCTTTCCTCGTCTAAACTTTGACAAGAACTTCCTTGTCACTATCCCTTCCAGATCACTCTGGAATGAAGAGGCTTTCATAGAAGACGACTCGATCCACTTCTATACTGACGGCTCGAAAACGAAAGACGGAGTTGGTGGAGGTGTTTTCTCTGACAGGCTTAATCTGAAGCTCTCCTTCCGTCTACCAGATTATTGTAGCGTGTTCCAGGCGGAACTAATGGCGATTAAGGAGGTCTTATCTTGGCTAAAGAAAAACGTGATATCCACCAAGGACATCCGCATCTTTTCAGATAGCCAAGCTGCAATCAAATCCCTTGAATCGATCTCTATAAATTCAGTAGTAGCCCTAGACTGCCATTCGTCTCTTGCGGAGATGTCGGAGCAGTTGAATATTCACCACTGTTGTGTGCCGGGGCATAGGGATATTCCGGGGAATTGTAAGGCTTACGAACTCGCCAAATTAGAAACAACTGTACCCATCCTTCCACATAAGGATAATCTAGGTATACCAATCGCTACTTGTAAACTTAAATTCAAGCTAGACCGAAAGAAGAAATCGAAAGAACAAATCTTAGGTGGTCACGTGGTACAACATGTCTAGCGACTAAGCAGATTTGGCACAAGTTGGATCTGAAACGCTCTAAGAAATTGATCTCTCTCAATCGATTGTATATTGGCTCTATTATAGGTGTAATTACAGGACACTGTCTAATAGGCAAGCATGCAACAAGGCTTGGCGTATTTTCAAATGATTTTTGCAGATTTTTGTGGGCGCCGTGGCGTAAGTGGTTAGTGTGTCGGATCACTACGCATGAGGTTGCAAGTTCGAATCCCAGAAAACACCAAAAAGTTTTTTCACGGTCCCACCTCTCGCGAGCGTCTGACAAACATCCGAGAGTATTGTTGTCTCGAAAAAGCTTCTCAAATCGCCGTTCGGAGTCGGCATTAAACTGTAGGTCCCTTCCATTCGTGTGAAAAATATAACGCACACAACATGAGTGGTTGCGAGAAGCTAGGCCCTGGCACTTTAAAGAGCTGTTGCGCCAAATATATATTTATTTTTTTTTTTTTTGCAGAAGCTGCATAGACGAAAAAGAGGAAGAAACCATTACTCACCTTCTTTGTGCATGTCTCTCTCCCATAGAAGGAAGCTTCACCTAGAAGCTTTCTACTTTATTAATTTAGACGATCTGATAGATTTAGATATCAGGAGCCGCCTTCTCTTCATCAAAAGCTCGAATTGCCTTTAACGAGTAGGCTGGGATTACATGATCCTCGTGGTACCACAACGGACCTTTCTTGGTCTATGTGTGTTGGCGTAAGCTGGCAGTAGGGATTTCAATCCCGGGATATCGGGATTTGGAAAAATTAATCCCGGGGTATCCCGGGATTGGACACAATATTTTTTTTTTGAAAAAAAAAAAAAAAAAATCAAGCCAAAAACCGATACACGGGTCAAAAAATGAATAAGTCATGCTTTAACCATAAAAAATTAACTTCTGATAATTGCTCACAAAAATGTAGAAATTTATTATAAGTACCTTATATTTTTAAATAAAAAAACAGCGTAACTATTATGCTCTGCATTTTTTTTTTATTATTAAAATGAATCAAAAGGAAGAAAATCATCCATTTTCCGCTTAACCGGTGATCCTGCCGTTTGCTTCTGTCTTGATTGTCGATTAGTCGAAGCAATACTCAGTTCACCTCCCACTTTGGATGGCTAATAAGTGCATGTGTAAGCCTTTAGTTGAACCTCCCAAAGTCTTCAGGACAGCCTTACATTTTTTACACTGTACACTTTTCCATCTCTTGATGTGTAAAAATGATGCCAAACTGATGGTGATGGGTCAGATTCACAATCTTTTTTATGCTTGGTAAAATGAGTTTCACTTGACATTTTTGAAATCACACAATAATTATAGGGACTAGTACTTTATTTAAAACACGTGCGAGAACACCACAAACACAATAGAAACTAAACCATAACTACACTTGTTTCTCGTACAGTATTTTTATGACGCACTTGCAACATCACTCACTTTGTTCGAAAATACTTGTTTCTCTTTCTCCTTTAAACAGGTTTTCATGGTACTAGATAGTGGAAATCACTCTTAGTTGCATGCGCTGCGCAATCACTGTAGGTATTGCATGGTTTTCAAAACGTGTTCCCCTTTCCTTGAATACTTTCTTCTTTTCAAAAGAACAGGTTTTCGTGAGTCTAGGAAGTGGTAATGGCGCCTTCGAAGTTCTAACATACACTTTAAGTTTGTATGCGCATGCGCAATAACTGTACTGCATGCATGCGTGGTTCATGGAAGCTTAGAGGTTATAGGTACTGAAGAAACCATAATACAAATAAAATAGATGAACGCATACCTTGATTTGCGATTCAACGGCGCCAGATCTGTCAAGGACTACCTTAATCTAATCTATTCTAGATATGTTTCTTTTCTGTACATAGTTTTTGGAAAACGGCAAGGCAAATGTTAATTTCGATCACAAAAAATTAATAATCTAAATTTTAAAAATCAAAAATTACTTACTTACTTACTTGCTTCGGAGACAGAGAGTATCAAATAAAATCAGATTTCAATCCCCAAAATCCCGGGATTGGTGACTGGTAATCCCGGGATCGTTCAAGAGCAAAAAACGTCCGGGATCCCGGGATTGATTTGCCTAGCTGGCAGCCACTTCAACCTAACCTAACCTATATTAAGTGAATATAGCGTGTACTACCCTTTCCACCCATCGGAAAGAGCCAGAGGCGGATCATCTTTGTTTATAAAAGAATGTATCGAACAATCAGCAGAAATACAGATTGAATTAGAAGCAATTGCATTCAAAATTTTGTCTATATATTGTCCACTGCGATGTAGACTTGAAGAAAATGATTTCACAAACATCTTCAACTTCCTTAAACCAAATTTTATTATTATTATAACACGAAACACTCCTTCCAGGGTTCAAGGTACGCCTCTCAGAAAGGCAGAAAGCTTTATAATGCGGGTATGCAATACAGTTGTGATTTTCACTCAACGGGTAAACCAACATGTTGGCCGACTGTTAGAAATAAGATACCAGATCTGATCGATTTCTTTGTTGTTAAAGGAATATCTACTTACTTACTTAGGTGGCGCTACAGTCCGGGGTGGACCTGGGCCTCAACCAACAAACCTCTCCAGCCAGCACGGTTACGAGCCAGCTGCCTCCAGTTGCGCACGCCAAGTTGGTTGAGGTCCCCCTCCACTTGTTTGCGCCACCTACTACGAGGTCGTCATCTACTGTGTCGTCCATACGGGGAGGATTCGAAGACTTTCTTAGCGGGAACGTTGGGCTCCATCCGCTCTACATGACCCAGCCATCTTAGTCGCTGTATGCGAACTCTTTTGGCTAAGCCTATGTTCTTGTACAGGCCGTATAGCTCGGCATTGTACCTTCTCCTCCACTCACCGTCTATGCAGACGGGACCAAAGATCGCTCGAAGAACTTTTTTCTCGAAATAACCAAGGGCATCCTCATTCGGTTTTGTCAAAGCCCATGCCTCTGCGCCATACAGCAGGACTGGGATGATTAGTGTTTTATAAAGAGTTACCTTAGTAGTTCGAGATAGGGCTTTGCTACTCAGTTTAAGTCCATAGAAACAACGATTGGCAAAAGTAATTCTTCGTGTGATCTCCCTACTGATGTCATTTGCGGAGTTCACCATAGAGCCTAGGTAGGCAAAATCCTTTACTACCTCATAATTATATCTGTCTATTGTGGCGTACTGTCCAAGACGCCGATGTTGGGTGTCCTTTTTTGTAGACAGCATATATTTTGTTTTGGTTTCATTGACCGCTAAACCCATCCTTGCTGCCTCCATCTCAATACTCGTAAATGCCCCATTGACGGCCCGCCGAGTTCTTCCGATTATGTCAATGTCATCGGCATAAGCGAGTAGTTGTACAGACTTGTAAAATATTGTGCCTCCGGTGTTGTCTTGTGAGTTTCGTATAATTCTCTCAAGTACTATGTTAAAGATATCGCATGATAGCGCGTCACCTTGTCTAAGACCTTTCCTGACATCGAATGGTTCGGTGATGTTCTTACCGACTTTGATGGAGCAGCGAGAGTTCTCCATCGTCATTCTACACAAACGGACGAGCTTGGCAGGAATGCCAAGACTAGACATGGCTCTGTATAACTCGTCTCTACACACGCTATCATAGGCAACTTTGAAATCGGTAAAGAGGTGGTGCGTATCGATTTCATATTCATGGGTCTTTTCCAAGATCTGCCGTAGTGTGAATATTTGGTCAATGATGGACTTTCCCGGCCTGAAACCGCACTGATAAGGACCTATGAGGTTGTTGATGATCGGTCTTAGGCGTTCACATAGTACGGCAGACAGGATCTTACATGCGATGTTGAGGAGACTTATACCTCTGTAATTGGCGCAGTTCAGAGGGTCTCCTTTCTTCAGGATCGGGCAAACAATGGTGAGGTTCCATTCATCGGCCATACTTTCATCCGACCAGATTTTACAGATGAGCTGGTGCATGTTCCTTACCAACTCATCTCCTCCTGCCGTGAAAAGTTTAGCGGCAAGGCCGTCGGCTCCAGCAGCTTTGTTCGTTTTGAGTTTAGATATCGCTATCCTCACTTCATTCTGATCGGGTTGACGGGAATCTTGACTGTCATCGTCACTGTTGAATGGCTCATTTTGCCTGACAGCTGAGCATTGGTCGTCATCGCCGTTTAACAGTCTGCAGAAGTGTTCCTTCCATATCCGCAGCACCGACTGCGATTCTACTACTATGTTACCATTTTCGTCCCTGCAGGCTTCTGTTCTGGCTTTGAAACCCTGCCATGTTCTTTTTACCTTTTGGTAAAATTTTCGAACATCATTCTTGCAATAAAGTCTCTCAATCTCCTCGATCGAGCACGTCTCATGCTCCTTTTTCTTCTTCCTGAGAAGACGATGTTCCTCTTTTCTCCTGCGCACGTAGAGCTCGTAAGCAGCTCTAGTCCTTCTATGCGGCGCCGATTTGTACGCCTCTTGTTTTGCTGCATGTGCTTGCCGGCATGCCTCATCAAACCAGGAGTTTCGTTGTGGTAGCCGAGAAAAATCCAGTACGTCAGAGGCATCTCTGATGGCTTGTTGGCAACGCTGCCACTGGTCTTCCGCAATTCTGCTGGCGGCATAGGACTTAGATTAAGATTAGAAGAAACACGATCGGCAAAGGTTCTGGCTGTCTCTTGCGATTGTAGCCGCCCGACGTCAAATTTCCTCACAGTATTTCGTTGATTTCGCTCCGTAAATTGTTCGGCTGCACGTGGTTTGTAGAGGGACCTAACATTCCACGTGCAGACACTAAGATCGTTGTCCTTTTTACGTTTGCTTGGGTCGTCAACAGTAAAATCATCCGTATCCGAGGCTGTTGGTTGCTTCGTAACCGAAGGTTTTTTACGTGGTAGGGAAGTTAACCCGACGGCACAACCCCCAACCTGGAGGGCTAGATCCTTTTTTTTTACCCCTAGGACAAGAGGCCGGATACACTTCGGGATATGAGCGCTGCCGTTGGCCCATTAAGAGTTCATTCGCCACCATCTCTTTTTCAACATTAAAAAAAAAAAACGATTTATTGGTTTATTTTGTAAGCATTTTTTGGTTGCTACTTAATTTTTGTTGTTACCTCGCTTTAGGGGGTTTACACTTGTATCGATCCCACAATTAAGGAATGCGGTCAGCCTATGAGGTGTGAGATATCAGACCACCCATATACCCTGACGTGGTATTGAAAATTCTTACAGACCTCAGCTCTAAATGTGTCGAAGTAGCTCAAGTAAGGTATCCGCTGGCCTGTAGGCGTCACCGTTGATTCCATCGAGAGAATTCATCCGCCGCACGTTGTCCTTCTGAGGAGCTCTTGCTAGACTTCTGAGACGCATATTTCAGCCAATCAGGTCAACAAGAGATGCCCCATCCGGTTAAACATATGCGCGCAGAAGTTCACCCAGATGTGCTTACGCAGGTCTGAGTGTCCAGCTACACGTATATCGTCAGACTCAGTATAAGCTCATCGTTAGTTCACTATCAGATAGCTATCCAGCGGGCACCGCGAGGAGGTGATGATGCGATTTTGCCACGCCTAAAGGAATATTTGGCAACTGTATAAAAGTTGCAGAAAGTTTTGATCTCTCCTCTGATAATTCTCCAATCATCATGACGTAAGTGAAGCTTGATTAGAAAAGTAGGACCGGCTAGATTAACCAGCGCGAAAACTAATTGGTATTGCTTTAAAAAAAAAATATTGAGACAAATATTGAGCCAAGCGTATCACTTAATGCTTCATGCAGCTTTGTCGATGGGAAACGGAGGAATTCGATGGACTCTTACATCTCAACTGAAACATCTTGACTACGCAGACGATGTATGCTTACTCTCCCACAGAATTATGGACCTCCACCAAATGACAGCAGATGTGGAGAGGGAGGCAGGTGTCGTCGGGCTGAAAATTAATACGGCAAAAACTAAAATTATCAGCCTTGGAACAAACTCATCGGCTCAAATATGCATTGCTGGACAACCGGTAGAGAGAGTATAGGATTTTCAGTATCTTGGGCGTATTGTCTCGACCGATGGTGGAACCGAACTGGATATAGCCAACAGGATCGCCAAAGCAAAGTCCGCGTTCGGGATGTTGTCCAAAATATGGCGAAGCAATGCAATCAGTTTGAACACCAAAATAAGACTGTTCCGCTCCAACGTTGAATCCGTGATGCTATATGGTTGCAGCACGTGGAGAGTGACCACTACTATCACCAGAAAGCTGCAAACGTTCGTTAATAGGTGTCTGCGCAATATATTAAGGATTTTCTGGCCCAATCGTATCTCAAACGAACACCTTTACGAGAGAACGGGTCAGGAACCAATAGGCACAACTATCCAACGGCGGAAGTGGAAGTGGATTGGTCACACGTTCCGAAAGGGTGACAGCTCCATAGCGAACCATGCTATGCAATGGAACCCTCTAACTCAGGATGGCAGAAGACCTGGCGGTCCGAGGAGAAAATGGCGCAGAACAGTCGAGGAGGAGGCACGGCAGTTGGGGAAAAGTTGGGGAGAACTCAGACACATTGCCAGAAACCGTACACGATGGCGCGTAGGCGTAGTGGAGGCCCTAGGACCCACAAGGGGATACAGGACATAAGTAAGTAAGTATCACTTAAAACGCCCTATAAACTCTCTCAAACCGAATCCAACCGTTTCAGTTTAAAAACGATCAAAGTATGCTTCCTTCGTTCATCATTCTTCTCATTCTCAAACAAACGATGCATACATAGTACATACAGAGACGGCACACGGAGCGACAGAGCACAAAGTACCTATAACTACCCAGTTATGTATTTCAATTTCAAGTCTGTTTTTTTGCTGTTTTTGTTTTTAGCTTTTCTTTTTTTGTGCTGTCTCTGGTCTATCTGTGAGCAATATTCTTTTTAGTATATACATTTACTGAGAATGAGTTTAATAAACGAAACAAGTTTAATATGGGGTGGCCTTTTTTCAAAGCGGGACATTTTGCGTTCTTTGGGGACAGCGGGACACAAAGCTTTCGGCGGGACGTATGGTCACCTTACCTATACAGCATAATCCGCCTATTAAAATACCTAATAGTACATGGGCTAAAAACAATCTAGAAAAGGCAGAGTTATTTGCCGAACACATGACAAAAGTATTTTAGCCTAATGAAAACTCAAATGAGGAAAATTGTCCAAGAGGAGTATAAAGGAGTGTTGAAATTCATCCAGTCACACAAAATGAAATCGAAGTTATTCTTCGGAAAGAACTACAACCGAAAAAATCTCCTGATTATGATCTGATCACTGTGGAGTTGATGCAACAGTTACCCCAACGAGCCATGCGTAAGCTAACAGCGATAATAAACCCCTGTTTGAGACTCAAGCATGTTCCTTGCTATTGGAAAGTCGCTGAAATAATTATGATTCCAAAGTCAGGAAAGGATCCTCATGAAGTATTTTTTTATAGTTCTTCGCTACCCGTCATGTCCAAAATATTCGAAAAGATTTTCAGCAAGAGGCTAAGCCCGATTATTGAAAATGAAAACATGATACCAACTCAACAGTTTGGTTTCAGAAAAAACACTCAACTATTGAGCAGGTTCATAGAATAACCAACGTTATTGAGAAAGCTATGGAAGATAAAATGGTATGCTCAGCCATATTCTTAGACGTTGCTCAAGCGTTCGACAAAATATGGCATATAGGATTGCTATACAAACTTAGATTACTCCTTCCCAAAGAATTTACGGCACTACTGGAGTCATATTTCTCGAAAAGATACTTTCGTATCAAGCAAGAAGATGCTTATTCATGCCTTAAAGAAATTGAAGCTGGAGTACCGCAAGGAAGTATATTAGGTACAATATTATATCTACTCTTTACGAATGACCTACCAGTCCCTGCAAGTAGTACAATAGCCACATTCGCCGATGACACAGTAATACTTGCAATAGAGAAAAGCGAAGTAGAGTCAACCAGGATCCTTCAAAATGCTGTAGATACTGTAGTCAACTGGACTAAGAAGTGGAGCATAAGTCTCAAGAGCACTAAATCAGTAGGTACATGTCAACTTCACCAATAAAAAGATTCAACGGCTGCCGATTACAATCTCTGGAATGCAAGTCCCTTACAGCAACACAGCCAAGTATCTAGGAATGACCCTAGATGCCAAATTTAAATGGAAAGAGCACGTGAAAAAGAAAAGAGAAGTGCTGAATATTAAATTGAGAAAAATGTACTGGCTTATTACTAGAAGATCACCCTTATCTATACATAATAAACTGTTATTGTATAAACAAATACTAAAACCCGTATGGACATACGGAATTCAGTTATGGGGATGTACGACTCAAAATAATATCAATATAATTTTGCGTTTTCAAAATAAAGAATTGAGAGGCATAGTAAATGCGCCATGGTATATAAGGAACGTAGACCTTTATCGCGATCTTAAACTGAAGACTGTAGCAGAAACCATTGCAGATTACGCAGGAGCCCATGACCAAAGGCTGAGACAACACATGAACCCAGAAGCAGTGAAACTCACCGATACAGGCGGACTTACTAGAAGACTGAAGCGTGTCAAACCACATGACCTAATTTTTGGCAACTAAAAAGATGATTATATGTTTTGTAATTTTGTATATATTGAAATACTATGTTTTAATATGTATATATGTATCAAATATGAACTGCTCGTTAGTGTAAACTAGTTGTAGTATTATAAAATGGGAACATTTTTATAAAGTTTCAATAAATAAAAAAAAAAAACCTTTTTTTAAGTCACGACTAACGATTCGTTATTGGTAAGGCTCATAGAATTCACGCAGTTCAGAACATCTACGCCCCTTGTAAAAGAAGCAGTAAATGCATTGGATGATGATCAGCGTTGCCACTTCTATCCAGAGCAATGTACCATACTGACAATAAAAATATAGCATTTAAAAAAAAAAATTTAGCATAAGAAAAATGTTTGTTAATTTTTTTTATTTTTGCGTTATTATACATAGCATTCAGTTTAAACTTTAAATAACAAATAACATAAGAAAAGCCATTAACATAAAAGAAAAATACTAAATTCATTTATAAATCACAAATCGATAACATTGAATAAATAGTAGAAGGAATTCATTGATAAAACAAAAAATTAAATAAAAAAATAAAAGCTAATTTAATTCATATTCAAATGCACAGAGAAGTATTTATGTCTTTTATTAAATAAAAGAAGAATACATACTAATAAGAGGAGCAAACATTTTCACTTAATTTGAATGTATTTTTAATCGACACATGTAAAATTTAAGCAAAACCTTGCCAACTACTCAGAAGGATCAAATATTGCCTCACCTTTTAATAGCTCGTTAGCCAGTAAAATTGAGTCCACAGTTTCTGAACTTAGAAGATTTCTCAGATCGTCTTTCATTATGTTTAATTCTGCTATGGGGAAGTCAACAGAAATTTAGCATACAATTAGCCAAGGATCTAAGTACCTAACTATTTGTGTCTTGGAGTTTTTAAATCAAATCTTTGATGTACGAGTAGCTGCTTGCATAATTCAATATATACTTTTATTGCATTTGACTTTACAATATCTACTAAGTTTGAGTTTATTTTAGATGATTGTACACATACCTCAAATTGTATACGGGTATAGCAATTTACCGATTGTAAAGGATGAACATTTGAAAATTATTTTTAAAATCGATATCTATACTTAAATATTGAGGCTTAATAACATTTTTATATATTTCGATTAATAAATTTGTTATTTCTTTATTTAATAAATGTATTTGTACCTTTTCTATTTGAAAACATTTATTCAAATCGTAAAGTTTTTTTTTTTAATAAATACGATAAAAACAGTTTATTCTCCTCATTAACAAAAAAAATCGTAAATAAGCTTTTCATTTTCGTCCTCAAATGATGCCAATGTAAAATAGTGAAACAAGGAACTCCATTCCAAAGACTCCTTCCAAAGACAGTCAATGTGTTGTTACATGCCGCAATAATTTATACCCCTGACAATTGAAATGTTCTTGGAAGTCTTTGAACTGACCTTGTCGCTTGGGGCTATGTGCAATATGGGCATATGTAGCTTTGATGCAATTTACAACATTGGCACCACGAAATCTGATATGGGTGGTGCTAAAACATCGAGGGGTTCCAGAAAGATGATCAGATGATCATGGACATGTACGAAAGAGCAAAGACAAGAGTAAGATGCCCCGCTTTTAAGTCCTTTGCTCTTTATTATAGTCCTTGACTATCTGCTTGAAATAAAGTGACGGACCCCAAGGTACATCAATTATTCTTTGCTAACGATGAAGCTATCATAAGTGAGGATCGTACATCCCTGCAACGAGCACTTGATGTGTGGGTGGACGTTTTGAAGGGAAATGGGTATCGCATTAGTTAAAAAAAGACAGAGTACTTGTGCTTCCCGTTCTCTGATCCATTCAGACCTATTTCAGACAGAACAAAGATGGAGCGCAACCGGCTCAGCTGGTATTGCCACGTTCAAAGAAGAGATCATTTGAATCCTGTTAAAAAGGCAATATCAATAAACGTTCCAAAGACATCGCGATGTAGGAAAGGCAGGCCTATAAACGGCCTTCAATAAGCGAGTGATCCAAAATCGGTCAAATAGGCGAACCCCACAGGCAGATCAGTAGAAATGCGGTGAAGTGGGAGGGTTGTGATCCCATATTTTTGGGTCATAACCTCGCCGAATAAGGAAGAAGATGAAGAAAAGAAGCAAAACCAAAAAAACAAAAAAAAAATAAATAAAAATTAGGTAAACACTTCAGAAATATGTAGCATAATGAGAGAAAGATGTGACATGTAGCATGGCACTCCAAAATGTAGCAGTTTTGCTACATATGTAGCAAAAGTGACAACGCTAAAGATGATTTATGCGAAAACACTCTCCCGAAGAAGTTTCAAAACGATGTAAATAATAAAAGCAATGGTAACTACAAAAAAAAATATTTTGCTTAAAATCAAGTCATAACATTTTTGGTTTTACTTAACAGAACCTATACAATTCCCTATTGCGGGTAAAGTAGGAGGATCAAAAGAGACAAGCAAAGTGACTACTGGAAGTCAAAGCAGCGGAAATGGGAAACAAACATCGGCTTCGCTTGAATACTCAGCCCTATCACAAAATCCATTCGTAGCAAATCTACGAATCGAAGTTACGATACGAACTACGAAAAAATGCTATCACACAATCCGAGCGGAATCGCAAAAAGCATTGCCACATAGAACTCTCTCACTCTCATTTTCGAAATCAGCTGTTTAGTGTCAATTTTGTCTAATGTGTGAAAATTATTGAAATAAATTGTGCGCTAAATTTGTAAATGATCAAAAAGAACTCAGTTTTATTCTAAAATTTAAATATAAAATCATAAAAAATCAAAAATGGATACTATTGGTTTCGCAATTATTGCTGCTCAAGCGGAATCCTTCAGGCAAAAGTCCATTCTGAAAATTCAAAGAAAAATGCTTCGAGACGCTTGTGACCCATTTGATCTGGATGAGCTAATGTAAGAGTAAAGTAACTTTTATTTTCTTGTGTTCAAAAATTAAAATAAACTTACAGATTTCAAAGAAATTTCCGACTCAACAAATCTGCATTCAAGTATGTATTAGATGAACTGCAAAATGATTTTGAGCCGAGTGTTTTCGTGTTCAATAACCCCAATATGTCGCTTGTGGCAGTACTAAGGTTTTTCGCAGGAGGTGGTTACCAACTTGATGTTGGTAACGATTGTGAAGTTGTAATGGCACAATCCACTTTTTCCACTTTTCTCCACACCTTAATTTCTTTAGAAGGTGGCCCAAGAGAGTTTAAATCAGACTTCACCTTTTCCCAAAAAAGCGTCACATCTTCTTTTAGTGCTTTTGTAAATCCTTGTGCCAGATCTGGTTTTTCATTCAACAATTGCAAACGCCTCTCATATTGAGCTTTAGTTGTTGTTTTCGCCCTTTTTAAGCAAAAAAAAATGTATTAACAACTTTAAAAAAATATATATAAATACCTACTTACATTTTTTAACAAAACACAATGGCGCAAAATTATAGTCATCTGATTTTAAAGAATGCTGGTAGCCTCTAATTAATATCTCTTTAACTTTAAAGCCGGTACTTAACTTTGAATTGAATTATAACAAAATTTTAACCTACCTACAATTAGTATCGACCCAAACCCAAAAATTTCAAGTTTGAGAACAAAAACACAGTTTAGGGACCAATGTCGTGTATGAAGTTCAGCCGTTGGTTGGCTGAAATTTGGATTTGAAAAAGTGAAAAAGAATGGCGGATGATAGATGGTTAAAAGCCCACTCTAAATGTTAAAAGGTGCTTTAGGTGATTTTAAAGTTAGCGCGAGGTGATATGTATAAAGTGGGTTTTATGTCGACTATAAATAGGGGTGATTGTCCTTCGAGAAAACGCAGACTATCCTACAGCAGAGATCTCCGGTTAAACTGACTTTAAACCTGCACTATAATACCCGGCATAAAACAATTGTGATAAAACTCAAAATTTTGTTTCTATTTAAAAAAAACCCAATCCTGTCTCAACCACTTGTCGCAGGTAATTTGTGCCTAATTGCAAATAACAGTTATGGATTCAATGGTTGTGATTAGTATTTTCCTAGAAATCGATAATGATTATCTAACAGCAATATTTGCAGCACATACGGAAGAAAATTATCGAGAAACAATTCAAGTCAATTATTCTCCATATAGGCATATAAGTAAAAAAATCAACCACTTATCTTCACTTCAGTTCCTTGATTGTCCCTCGAAAATTTCAAAACAAATGAGTTTGACATTACAGTGATTGTAGGTCGGACGAGAAAAGTTAAACCGGAGTTTAACTAAGCGTTTGTTCAAGTACTGCTGTAAGACACTCAAGGTTTAACTGCTTAGTTTGAACTGACGAATTGACGTGCACTGTAACACCGGGCATTTGTTTTCCGGAAAATGTGCTTCAGTGCAATAAACTGATTAAAAGTGGTGCTGGCATTTCTCTTTACATTTCATCAACTTCAAACCCGGCATTCTGGTCTACGCGTTTGCCGATGCTTTAAACACAGCTATTTGGCTTATTGGTGTTCAAATAAAGAAATGTTTCAACCATCCAAAAACTAAAGCTCTCTCGTTGGGAAGGAGGTGGCGCAAAGTTAAAATGTGCTTCCTCATCGTCAGCTTGTCCCTCTCAATTGACTGCGTACTTCCAAAATGCTGGTGAATTATGAATTATGAAAATGAGGTTTTTATAAATTCTTCGTTGCATGAAAATGATGTGATTATTTTAACTGAGAAGTTAAACAAGTTCCCGATCTTCTGAACTGTTTGATTCTTCCTACGTCGTCTATCGTATGGCTTGTACCCGGCGGCGTGCGTTGTGCAGTCGGTGCTGAGAATGTGGAAAAACTACTTCTGCAGAATGACGACGAAGACCAACATCCCGCTGTCAGGCAGAATGAACCATTCAACATAGACGATGATAATCAACATTTCCGTCCACCTGACCAAAACGAAGTGAGGATAGCAATATCCAAGCTAAAATCCAGCAATGCTGCTGGACCTGACGGCTTACCGGCCGAACTTTTTAAGGCAGCTGGGGATGAATTGGTAGAGTGCATACACCAACTCATCTCTACGATTTGGTCTGACGAGTGTATGCCTGATGAATGAAACCTCAGCATCGTTTGCCCGATCCACAAGAAAGGAGACCCCTCAACTGCGCCAATTAGTCTCCTCAACATCCCATACAAGATCTTTTCTGCGATATTGTGTGAACGCCTGAAACCTTTTATGAACAGCCTGATTGAACCCTATCAGTGCGGTTTAAGGCCAGAATGTCCACCATCGATCAAATCTTCACACTTCGGCAGATCCTGGAGAAAACCCAAGAATTCCAAATGGATACTCACCACCTTTTTATCGATTTCAAGGCCGCCTATAATAGCATCTATAGAGAAGAGCTTTATAAAGCCAAGTCTAGTTTTGACATCCCTGCCAAACTTGTTCGTCTGTGCAGGCTGGCGATGGAGAACGCTCGCTGCTCCATCAAGGTCGGTAATGATCTCACCGAGACCTTTGATGTCAAAAAAGGTTTTAGACAAGGTGACGCGCTGTCATGTGACTTCTTTAACATTGTACTTGAACGGATTGTGCGGAACTCACAAGCCAACACTGGAGGCACAATCTATTACAAGTCTGTACAACTGCTTGCATACGCCGTGTCATCGGTGCGTTTGCAAGCCTTGAGGCGGAAGCGGCCAAAATGGGTTTAGCGATAAACGAGGCCAAAACCAAAGATATGCTGTCAACAAGAAGGGAAAGCCAACACCGACGAATTGGACAAAACGTCACAGTGGGCAGCTATAACTTCGAGGTAGTAAGGGACTTTGTCTACTTTGGCTCTGCTATGAACTCTGAGAACAACATCAGCGCAGATATCAAGAGAAGCGAACTCTTGCCAATCGCTGTTTTTTGGGCTTATAAGGCAATTCAAAAGTAAAGCCCTATCTCGAACAACTAAGGAGACTCTGTACAAGACCCTGATCATCCCAGTTCTGCTTTACGGCGCTGAAACATGGACTTTATTAAAAGAGGATGAATATATCCATGGTCGCTTCGAGAGAAAAATTCTTCGTAAGATTTTCGGTCCCGTTTGCGTTGACGGGTTTTGGAGGAGAAGATTCAATCACGAACTATACGAGCTGTACAGCGAAATCGACCTGGTCAAAAAACTGCGTATTGGACGTCTGAGATGGCTAGGACATGTAGAGCGAATGGACACCAATGCTCCGGCCCGCAGAGTCTTCGAATCCAATCCCGAGGGACGACGCAGTAGAGGGAATCATCGCCGTAGGTGGCGCGCACAAGTTCAAGGGGACCTCGACCAACTTAGAGAGCGCAACTGGAAGCAATTAGCTAAAGACCGAGCTAAATGGAGAGGCTTGTTGGTTGAGGCCCAGGTTCAGCCTGAACTGTAGCGCCACCTAAGTAAGTAAGTAAGTAGTGCGCCGATTTTCACCAAACTTCACAAGAACACTCTCGGGACATACCGAAGATTGCCTGAAAATTTGAGCACAATCGGTTCAGTGGTTTCCGAGTCCATAGCATACGAGTACAAACAAACAAACATACAAACAAACATACTTTGTACTTTATAATATATATATTAATTTATTTTGTTGTACTAAAGTACTATAATATGAAAGTAGTGGGTAGACTGTTGGACCAAGGGTACCCGGCGGCGTGACTTGCTGCACCTAAAAAAAAAATGGTAGTACTAAAGTACTTTACTACGAAATTACTACTAAAGTTCATTCACAGGAACTCTCTCGGGACAATACCGAAGATTGCCTGAAAATTTGAGCCCAATCGGTTCAGTGGTTTCCGAGTCCATGGCATACAAACAAACATACAAACAAACAAACATAACATACATTGTATTTTATATATAAGATAAACGAAGTAGTGAACGATTTGAAAGTTGATCAGTTTCCATGTGTGTTGGGCGACTTCAACATTGGTGACGTAGACTGGTGTTTCTTGAATGAAGAACAAATTCTGCTCCCATTTAATGTCGCAATAGATATGTATTGAAACTGAAGTTGTCGACTCTCTAGCCTAACTAGATTTATTTGAAATAAATCACTCAAAAAATTCTTTAGGTCGAACATTAGATCTTATTTTTTGTAGTAATGACATAAAATACAAATTTATGAATCTGATTTTCCTTTAGCCAATAACCAATTTCATCATAAAACAGTTTATGTAATTTTTAAATTTTACGAATCTAGTTCCGAATGCTTAACTGAACATTGTTTAACTTTAACTTCAGGAAGGCAGGCTTCATAGCATTAAACAATTTCTATAGCTCAACTGACTGGGAACTTAGACTTTGCAATAAATCCCTTAATGATATGTATGTCACCTTTAAAGACTTAATTTTTAATTGCGTTGATCAGTTTGTTCCCGTTTTCAACAAATGATCTTTTTTTAAGCTCCCTTGGTTTGATAAAAGATAATAAAATTTAGAAAACATTAAAAATAAGGCAAAAATCCAACGATATACAATCGTCCAAGCAGTGCTGGCAGTTCGAAGGGAATTACCCTTTTCATGGGGAATTTGAGTCAAAAATTTTATGAAAGGGGAAAAGGGGAATCTTCTCTCTTCTAGAACGAAATGTGGGGAAATTAAAAAAAGAATCTCGATAACTCTTAAGTGAGTCACAAAGCAATTACAAAAGAGCATGACGTGTTAATAGCAATGCGTAAACGGAACTCAGTCGCATTCATTCTTCATGCACTGTTAGCAGGTCTTATACGATCAAAGATAATCCTTTAAAATCGTGTAATTCAACGATGATAACCGGTAAGAGTGAGTTAATCAAGCGCTCTAAAATCTCGAAACATATAGCTAATGCAAAAGCAATTGCTTTATCGCCATCAGTTAGTTCAATGTTGTGTACGAACTAGTGAAGCGGTGTCTCAAAATAATTTTTAGTTGTAATGCCGTCTGTCGTAATAAACAAAGTATTAATATCTGTAGTAAAAGTCTTAAGTTGAATTTTTTTTAAATCCTTTCATACAATGTATCAGGCTTAAACAGTAAATTACTTTCTAATTCACTTTTTAATTAATTAATTTAGGTTCAGAAGCAAGCATTAGGCGATTGACCAGGTGCATAGAATTACTGACGTAATGGAGAAAGCACTTGAAGAAAAAAACATTTGCTCAAGCGTATTTCATGACGTCTGCAAGCCTTTGATAAGGTGTGGCATGATGGCTTGAAATCCAAACTACGACAAGTTCTCCCTGTATGCTTATTCGATATTCTAGAATCATATCTCGGGAATAAAATCTTTCGTGTTAGACATGGAAACGAATACTCGCAGCTCAAAGAAATTTCGGCCGGCGTACCACAAGGAAGCGTTCTTGGGCCGCTTCTCTATTTGTTATATACTCGCGATATATCGAACGAATATGGCACCATCCTTGCTACGTTTGCCGATGACACCGCTATCCTAGCAGTAGGTGAAACAATCGAAGAAACGACTGAAAAACTGCAAAACGCGCTAAATAAAGTAAATGAATGGACGACGGACTGGCGGATCTCCCTCAATGAATCTTAATCTGTTCACGTGAATTTCACTTACAAGAAAACTAATAACTTGCCAATTTTCCTAAACTCGGCACGAATACCTTTTGCAAACGAGGCCAAATACCTGGGAATGACACTTGACGCAAGGTTGAAATGGAATTCGCACGTGAAAATGAAACGTAAAAAACTCGAAATCAAATATAGAGAAATGTACTGGTACTGTACGGAAAACATTCCCAGCTCAGTACTGAGAACAAACTGCTTTTATACAAGCAAGTGCTAAAGCCGGCGTGGACCTACGGTATACAACTTTGGGGTTGCACCAAGAAAACAAATGCTAATGTCTTACAAACTTTTCAAAATAAAGTGCTAAGAGAAATTGTCCAAGCACCGAAACGACGATATCCACTGGGATCTCGGAATTCCGACATTCGAAGCTGAAACTAGAAGCATCGCGAGAAAGCATAGAAACCGACTAATCGCACATGTCAACAATACAGTCCTACAAATTTTGGATGAGGGTAATGTATTGCGCCGACTACAAAGGACGAAACCTTTCGACTTGGCGAGATAATGATTAACCGCGTCTAGATTGTGGAATATGCAGGATCTTTCAGTGGAGAGTAACCTGTCAAACGTTTTCATATCGGGATAGAAAAATTGCTTGATAAGTTATTACTTAGTTGCAATATCTAATTAATTTATATCGAAGGGTGGTGTTTTTTTTAGTAAAAATCTGACACTACTATGAGCACGCGCTTGCTATTCTCATAGTGTCTATGGAAGATTTTTCACCAACCCTCGGAGAAAAAATCCTCGTCTACTTTTTGATTTTTTAAATAACGCAGAAGAAATCTTACGTCATATAAATTAAATTACTTTACGCAATTTTATTTAAAAAAAAAAACTTTATTTATTCATTAAACCGATTGGCAGCGATTCTGCCTACAAAGAATGTGAACAAAGACTGCACTGAATTACTTAAAATCGAATGCTTAAATACTACTTAATGCTATTTGAGTAAATCATCCAGCGGCAGCATGCTCCCACAGGTACTCTTCCGTACGTGACGGAATGCGGGTTCAGCGATGACGACGAATCATGTTCGGTACAGCATAGACGCACAGTCAGCGGTATCCATGCCAGACTCATGGGAAGCGAATGTTGAGCTTCGGGTCTCTTCATGTGCGGCAGACTCATGGGAAACGATGTTGAACTTCGGGTTTCTACATGCGCGGTGAACGTACTCGGTGTTAACTTATACAACCAATAGTAGGGGCAAGTTATGGTCAAACAATTTTACGAGCGGTGCGAAACAGGATCGTTGGTCAAGCAAATGAAGTATTAAATATGTATTGTACTTCCGCGAATTGGGAAGAAATAAAAAACAATTTAATAATTCATTATGCTGACAATAGAAATGAAACGAGTCTCATTCGAGATTTGCACCAATTGACTCAAGGTGAAGATAACATTGCAACCTCTTACGTAAAAATCATTCATATACTTTCAACCATAATGAACCACGTTAGGGTACACGAAAAAAACCAAATCGTGGTTAAAGCCAAAAGCATTGTGCAAAGAAATGTGTCTTAACGCAGTTCTATCTGGTTTGAGGGAACCACTAGGTTCAACAATTAGGAAAATGAGGCCTCTAAAGTTAACAGAAGCCCTTAACTTCTGCTTGGAGGAACATTTTTATTTTAGAAATCTTCAGAATGCCCAAAGAACATCTCAAACTAGGCAAGAAAATGTAATACCTTACGAAGGAAATCCTATCCACAATCGAAATTTTACTTCACAGTACTCCAAGCAATCTACGCCTAGAAATGTTTACTTACTTACCTCCTAAACCACATCTTCCTCAAAATCTTGACACACCTCCTAGACAACATTTTCCTCAAAATTCAAATAACATTTCAACTGGGCAAAATTATAAAAATTCCTTTAGATTCAACTCGAATTCCGGCCAAAGACCATTTCAACCACAGGCCGAACCCATGGATGTCGTTAGTGGAAGTACTAACACACGTTTAAGAAATACTCGTAATTCCTACTCCCACCGGCAGCAGCAATTGTATAATATGAAGTCTGGCTATTACAACAATTACAACAAAGGACAACAAAAACCACCTGAAACCCAAACAGATTTTTTTTCTCAGGATTATTACCAATACTTGGATAATTCAAGCACTCATGAACAGCCCGAGGTAGACGACAGGGATTTTCGGTTACCAGCCTCGGAAAACCAATAGGGTATTTGGATATAAATATTTATAATTCCACTATCCTGCCTTATATTAACAACTACAGTTTAAGAACTACGAAACTGAAATTCCTGATTGATACTGGCAGCAATAGATGCTTCATAAACCCAAACACTATTAAATACTTAAAGCTGATTAAAATACAGCCAATAGAAATAAAAACACTTTTTAATACTCAAATTGTAGATCAACAAACAATTTTGCGAGGCCTTCCAGAATTGAAATCAAGGCAAGATTTGCCTTTCCTAATTTTTCGTTTTCATGACTACTTTGACGGTCTAATAGGAACCGATATTATTAAACAAATTATCATTGTAATTGATATCAAAAACTCTCAATTAAAATGTGATAAAGCGAATATTCCGTTGAATTTAAAGCCAAATCTTATGTCTGGATTGTATGAAGTCCCAAGTTTAAGCAAAATAATAGTACGTTTACCAGTTGACGTAGAGAACGGTAGCATTTATATAATACCAACCTATTTAGCACCAGATCTGTTGGTCCCGGAAGGATTTTATAATGCTCAAAATTGGTATTCATACATAGAAGTTATAAACAAATCCAGTGTTGCACAGAGTTTCATAATTGAACAACCAATAAAAGCGGAAACAACAGAGATTTATGGGGAGGTTCATAGTTTTTCCATAGGACATATTAATAGCCCGAAAGTCAATTTTAAGGAAATTTTAAGAACAGAGCACCTTAATAGGGAAGAAAAACTATTGCTATTTAATATGCGCCATAAATATCAAGACATTTTCTTCTAAGAAGGAGAACAGTTAAACTTTTCCAATAACATTAAACATGAAATTATAACTAGAGACGACATTCCAATATACTGTAAGTCCTACAGATATCCTTACGTGCACAAAGAAGAGGTACAGAGACAAATAAACGATCTTCTTAATCAAGGCATCATTCGACCAAGTTTTTTTTACCTTGGTACCTCATTCCAAATATAAACGAAATCTTGGGTAAGTTGTGTAGGTCCATGTACTTCAGTACTATTGACCTCGCTTCTGGTTTCCACCAGATTGAAATAAAGACTCAGGATATCCCTAAAACAGCGTTTTCTGTAGAAAACGGACACTACGAGTTTTCAGAATGCCCTTCGGTTTTGAGAATGCACCATCCACCTTTCAGCGAGTTATGGATAACGTTTTGAGGGATCTTCAAGGAAAAGTATGTCTCGTTTATATGGACGACATTATTGTATTTTCTACCTCATTGCAAGAGCAGTTAGGAAATTTAGAAGCGGTATTTCAAAAATACAAGTCAATAAGTCCGAATTTCTCCGTAAAGAAGTCTCGTTTCTAGGCCACGTTATAACATCTGATGACATTAAGGCAAATCCTAATAAAATTAGAGCAGTAAAAAATGTCCCCATTCCAAAAACACCGAAGCAGATCAAATCTTTCCTTAGTCTACTGGGATACTACAGGAAATTTATAAAAGATTTTTCAAACCTGACGAAACCCCTGACAGAATGCCTGAGTAAGCGAAAATCGATTAAACTAGATTCCACCTATATAAACTGTTTTGACCACTGTACAAATATTTTACGCAATGATCCCATCCTACAGTACCCAGACTTTAGCAAACCTTTCAACGTTACTTCTGACGCAAGTAATGTTGCTTTAGGTGCAGTCCTTTCACAAGGTCCTCTGGGGTCAGATAAACCGATTTGCTACGCAAGTCGGACTTTATCAAAAACGGAGCAAAATTACAGTACCATCGAAAAGGAGCTATTAGGAGTTGTTTGGGCAACAACATTTGTTCGTCCTTATATCTATGGTTTTTTTTTTTTTTTTTTGCCTAGGGGGTAGTGGAAAAACGCTAATGCGTACGGGAAACAGTCCCGCTCTGTTTCTAGTAGTGTGAGACTCACTACTCACTAAAAAAACACCTTTAACCCCTTCTTTCTACTTGACACCATCCACTCCGGAACCGCTTATCGCATTACTTCAGAGTGGTGTCGTTTTCTTTCCCCTCTGGGGACCGGCTTTTTCATATTCAACTCCTGGTGCGGGTTTATACATTCTTGCCGGTAAGGCTTTTATCTACTTTATGTAATTTGTGAGGGAATGTTGGAGTCTTCCTCTCTCTTTTTGGATCTTAGTACCGTCTCGATAAAGGAAGATATTCTATTCCACGTATCGGTACTCGAGATCATCTTGCTTATAGCATTTTCCGGGGAAAAATCACCTATTTCCGACTCCAGTCTACTCCTCTGCTCTGTCCATCTGCTACAGGCGAAAAAGGTGTGGAAAGCGACGTCTTCCGCTGAGTCTCCATATTGGCAGGCTGCGCTCTCTACTTTACCCATTTTGTGGAGGTATCGGTTGAAATACCCATGTCCGGTTAGGAATTGAGTGACAAAGTAGTTCACTTCGCCGTGTTCCCGCTCTGTCTAAGCCGTGACGTCTGTAATCAGCCTCGCTATCCACCTCCCCCTCGTTTCAGCGCTCCACCTTCTCTGCCACGCCTGCTTGGTAAGCTCCTTCGCTTCAGCGACTGCCAGTTGAGCCCCTACTTCCGCCTTCTTGTCATGGGCGTACTTCCTCTCTGTCGCTAGGAGGTCGATGGGGGTCACACCCGCAACTACGAGGACGGCTGGTTCCGACACTGTGCGATAGGAGCTTGCAACTCGGAGAGCTCCTCGCCTTTGTACTGCGGCAATTTGCTTTCTGTACTTCTCTTGTCTAAGTGCGTCTGCCCAGATCTCACACCCATATAGAAGAATGGCGTGGGTGATGGACATGAGGAGTCGTCGCCTACTCATTGTTGGGCCTCCGATATTTACCATAAGCTTACTCAGCCTTGACGTGACTTTCGCAGCTCGCTCAGATGCGGACTTAATCTGTTGCCAGAAAGAGAGTTTAGAGTCCAGGGCGATTCCTAGATACCTTACTGCTGGTTTGCTAATTATAACTTCTGGACCTACTCGGAACTCGGCAATGGTCGGGATCCGTTTCCTAGTCAGAAGAACTATCTCTGTTTTTTCCGCGGCGAGACTAAGGCCATGGGCTTCCATCCAGGCGAGTACTCGTCTCATTACCTGGTTCAGTTTCAGCCGGGCCCCTTCGATGTCCCTTGCGGTAATCACCGCACCGATGTCATCTGCGTACCCGACTAAGAAGGTATCGTCGGGCATCTCCATGCGAAGGATTCCATCGTATGAAATATTCCACAGATCGGGTCCAAGGATTGAGCCCTGTGCTGCTCCAGCAGTGATTTCCTTTCTGTGAGTACCCTCCACGGTGTCGTACAGAAGTTCCCTGTCTTTGAGATAGTCCTTCACAATTTGCAGAAGATATTGCGGTATCCTGAAAGTGTTCTCGAGCGCATCTAACATATCTCCCCATCTGGCCGAATTGAAGGCATTCCTCACATCCAGAACTGCCAGCACGACGATTCGCCTTGAGTAGTGATTTCCCCTTTGGGCGAGGTAGGTGGTTTTGACTACTTCCTCAATTGCTCCTATCGTGGAGTGGCCTTTTCTGAATCCGTGTTGTCGATCGGATAGGCCACCTGCTCTTTGGATTGCTTCTGTGATTCGAGGCTTTAGCATCTTCCCGAGGAGTTTTCCTGCCGTGTCCAGCATGCACAGAGGTCTGTATGCTGATGGGGAATCCGGGTCTCCTTTTCCCTTGCTTATGAGTACCAAGCGTTGTACCTTCCACTTCTTGAGAAAGATCCCTTCCTTTAGACAGCCATTATACATACTTAGAAGTATCTGTGGGCAAGTTTTGGCAACCGTTTTCAATACTTCCGCTGGTATGCCGTCGGGGCCGCGGGCCTTATTGTTCTGAAGAGATTTAGCTGCTAGAATCAGCTCTTCTTCGCTGAACAATGGGATGTCTTGATGTTGGGCAGGAGAGATCTCCATTGACCTAACAGGGTGGACCGGGAAGAGTGTGTCTACTATGCTCTTCATTAGCTCTGCGGTCATCGTGGGGGGTGACGCCTGCGCTCCTAATTTTTTCATGACAACCCTATAGTCGAGTCCCCAGGGGTCGCTGTTGATCTCCCGGCGAAGGTCCTCCCACTTTTGTTTCTTGCTCGAATTGATGGCCCTCTTGAGCTCGGATCTTGCGGTTTTGTATTCCGCGAGTGCGCCTTCCGTGATTTCAGCGTGTCTTCGCCTTCCCCTGGTGACCTTGCGTCTATGGTGTAGGCATCTCCTCCTAAGTTCAGCGATCTCCTCCGTCCACCAGTGCACTGGTTTTCGCCCTCCCATTGAGTTTCTAACTCGAGGCATCGACGCATCGCATGCGCGGTGTAAGAGTTGCATCGTCGCTTGGGCTTTTATTTCAGCTGTCCCCGTCATTTCCTGGATGGCTTCCTTCCCTTCCTCTAGCGTGGCCGTGAGAACTTCTTCATTTAACAGGCTGACTTTCCACCTCGGTGCTCGCCTCTGGTGTCCGTTAGAGACTCGTCGGGTCCTCTGTAGGTCAAAGACGATATACTGGTGGTCGCTCCCGGTGTACTCCTCGATGACTCTCCAGTTTTCCACCTTTGCTAGTAGCTCTTCTGACGCGAAAGTAACATCCGGTATTGTTTCGGTATATCCGGGACGCCTGAAGGTGGGTGTATTTCCTTCGTTCAACACGTAGAGCCCCAGTCTGGCAGCCATCTCGAGTATCTGCTTACCTCGTGACTCTGTGCTAGGCATCCCCCAATCTAAGGCCTTGGCGTTAAAATCGCCGGCAACCAAGATCCCGCCCTCAATATCTATCACGGTGTCCTCTAAGCGGTCTAGCTTTGCTCGAAAATTACTGATACTCTCTGCTTAGGAATGAAAGAAGCATCTAACCGTCAACAAATTATATTTCACATTTTTCGTCTATTTGTTTGCCAAATAGTGCCCATTTACACTTTTGCATAAATATGATTTTTTAAGCTAAGTGCACACTCTAAATATTAACATACATACATATTATTAACGTAGCAATTGTGTTGTTATGTACTCATTTTTCTCTTATGTTCTCACTATTTCTGTTATGTACATAATGTATAAGAGTTAACATTGTATAACAGTTTTATTAACATTCATCTGATTATGCCGATATCTCGTCCATTTGGATCTCGACGCTGAAGAGTGTAAAGGTCCATTCACAGCTCAGCGACCTGCGAATGCGAATAAGCGAATATTCGCAAATTTTGACATTTCTTTCACAGCTACTTTTTTATCTGGTCGCGCCAATCCGCGAATTTCAGCTGTCTTTCATTTTGTAACTAATTGCCTAAACGTGAAAAATGCATAAATACATAGCGCAGCTTTTATTCAGAAGGTAATATCTTACATTCTTTCAATAAATTCAACCACCATCTTACCCACCAAGAACAATACAAAAGAATTGTGAGGTTAAACTCTCGCGAATATTTTGATCGCGGAAATGTGGATTGCGTCCTACATGTGTGGAATGTGAATAAAAGTTGACAGTTCGCAGAAATCATTCGCTTATTCGCGGAGAAATCGGCGAATTGCTAATTTCTTCGCAGAAACTAATTATAATTCAACTTTTTATATATTAATCGATAGATAAATTAAGCTCCGTTCTTTTGGAATAATAAAATTGCCAAGGGCATGCTTATAAATGTGCTAAATACTGGTTGTACGCAGTTTGGGCATTCGCAGGTCGCTGGGCTGTGAATGGCCCTTAACACCTACAATAAGTATACATTTGGATAAGTAAAGAAACTCGTTTTTTTCTTCTAAATTTCTTTGCTGGCTTCGTTTCGTTTCTCGTTTTCCTCGTCTATTACAAAACACTCTCGTTCGGCGTAAAATAACAGCTAAATATCGTGATTCCATCGCATTTCACCCAAACAAAGCCACTAGCTGCGCCGTGGGTTTTTATGCGGGTCGTCTTTGCGTCCGGTATCCATATTGCAGCTGTGCCGAGTGTATCTGAGAACCAACTGGGCCCGTCCTTGTTTTTATACTGCTCACTTATGGCCACCACATCCACTTTAAGATCGAGTCTAAGTTGTGAGAGTAGGTTGTCAGTATAAGAGTTCCTACTTGGAGGAATAAGAAAGAAGAACTGCGCGCGTTGGTTGTCTTAAAGTGAATGAACAAACTTGGCTGACGTGGCACCTTCATGGCCGTATGTCAAACCGAGTGAACTCATTCAGTGCTTTATTTCTTTATACGTATTATGAACGCGACCACTAAGTCGCGCTAGGTAGCTATTTATAAAAGTGTAATACAAATGTAATAATAATTAAATTAATGCTACTGGGGATTTACAATACTCCCCCTCTACAAAAAAAATATAAATAAATAAATAAATAAATTTATCTTTAAATTTAAATTATGAAAGTAACTTTTTTCTTTCTATCTGTTAATTGACTTAATGGTTCAGTAGCATATTCATTGTAAAGAAATGCTGGCTTTAACCTGTCTATGTTAATATTTACTTCTTGTCCATATACATTTATTCTATATACCTTGTTTGTTCTTTTAACAACTGGATGTGGTCCAGTATACGGAGGATTTAAACTGCTTTTATAAATGGGATCTTTAAGGAAAACGTGAGAACATGTTTCTAGAAATTTGGGAACGAAAGTATGAGCCTTTGTTTTACTAGTATTGTTTATATTTGGATTTATTTTTAAGATACTTTCGCGAATTTGCTTAGTTAGTGGTAGTGTTGGTTGCTCATATTTTGGCGAAGCACATGCTACTAATTCGCCAGGTAGGCGCAAGGACTGCCCATATAACAACTGTGCTGGTGAACAGTTAATATTTTCTATTAAGGCTGATCGGAGGCCCAGGAGTATCCATGGTAACTGGTCGTACCATTTTTTGGGTTCATTTTATGCACGGATAGCAGTTTTTATTTGGCGGTGAAGTCGTTCAACGCATCCATTGCTCTGTGGATGGTACGCCGTAGTCCGTATTCGGTTCGCCCCTATGATGTTGGATAGCTCCCTGAACAAACCGGACTCGAACTGTGCCCCTTGGTCTGTGTTTAATGTTGCTGGAACGCCATATCTGGTAATCCAGTGAGTTACAAAATTTTGTCCGATTGTCTGCGCTTGTATATTTCTTAGAGGAATAACTTCCGGCCAGCGCGAAAAACGATCTTTAATAGTTAGCAGATACGTGTAGCCTTGAGATGGCGGTAAAGGACCTACAATGTCGAGATGCACGTGTTGAAAATGCTTGGTAGAAATCTCGAACTTTCCAATAGGCGAGAAAGTATGCCTAGTTATTTTTGCCTTTTGGCAGTTAATGCAGCTTTTGGTCCAAACATTAACATCTACGTTTATTCTTGGCCAAAAATAATTTGCAGTTACTAGCTTTCTTGTGGTTCTAACACCAGGATGTGAGAGCGTGTGAATCTTGTTAAAGACGATTCTTCGCAAACTCTCGGGGACGTATGGGCGATTCTTTCCCAATGATACTTCGCACCATATTTCTAGTTCTTCTAATGGTACGAAAACCTTTTCTTACTTGAATGAACGTTCTTTTGAAATTGCAGTATTCAAGAGCTCTTTTAACTCTTCGTCAGCCTCCTGTTCGTTGAATAACATTTTGAAATCGATTTTATCTTCACAAGAAATAAGATTTATGAACGTGCGTGATAATGTATCAGCTACGAGGTTGTGACAACCTTTGACATAACGTATGTCATTTGTAAACTGTGAAATGTATGATAGCTGGTTAATTTGACGGGGTGACTTTCCGGCTTTTGAAGCAATTGCTTTCGTTAACGGTTTGTGATCCGTATAAACGGTAAAACATCGACCTTCGACAAAATATCGAAAATGTTTTATAGCTAGGAAAAGAGCGAGGAGTTCTCGGTCAAAAGGCGAATACTTTTTTTGATTAGGTTGAAGACGTCTAGAGAAAAATCCCAGTGGAGACCATGAGTTATTTTCAAATTGTTGGAGCACTGCTCCTACTGCATCACTGGAGGCGTCTACCCAAAGGCTTACTTTTCCGGTTGGGTGCGGATGTGTTAGAAAAACGCATTTTTCCAGGAGTGCTTTGATTTTTAAAAATGCCTCTTCTGCTTCCGGAGACCATGAGAACTGTTCTCGGTTAGCAGGCTTTTTAGAGCAAGCACGTTTTATAATGGAATCGCCACTAATGCAAAACCTGGTATGAAACGATGATAAAAATTTGCCATTCGCAAGAACCCTTGAAGCTGCTTGAAAGTTGTGGGCGTAGCAAATTCCTTGATTGCCTTCACTTTAGCTTCAGCTGGGAGTATACCTTCTTTGGTGATATTGTGTCCCAGAAACTCAAGTTGGGTTGCACCTAGAATGCACTTGGCTGGATTGACTTTGATGCCAAAGTGGTCAAGCCTTTGAAAAAGTAATTTAAGATGTTCCTTATGCTCCGAACGAGATTTACTTGCAACTAATATGTCATCGATGTACGCGAAAGTGAATGGTAGACCATCTAGGACTTCGTTTATGAATCTTTGAAATGTTTGAGCTCCATTTTTGACCCCAAAGGGCATTTTTAGGAACTCAAAAAGTCCAAATGGTGTGATGACAGCTGTCTTATAAATGTCCTCCGTTGCGACCGGAATTTGGTTATAAGCTCGGACTAAATCGATTCTTGAAAATATACTGCACCCATGTAAATTCATGGTGAAATCTCGAAGATTGGGCAGTGGATACTTGTCGAAAACTGTTACCGAATTTAACTGTCGATAATCACCGCAAGGCCTGAAACAGTTATCATGTTTAGGTACCATATGCAGAGGTGAAGCGACAGGGGAGGAAGAAGGCCTACATATTCCTAGTTTAAGCATGGTATCAAACTCAGCTTTTGCCTGATTGTATCTTTCCGGGTTTAAACGACGTGCACGGGCGTATGGTAGTGAACCTTGAGTGTGTATATGGTGTACTACACCATAGTTCAGTAGAATGAAAAAATCAGGTGGTACCTTAAGAGAAGGGAAGCCATTAAGTATGGATCCAAATTCTCCTTCCACGGGTGCTAATCTCGGTGAAACTGAAGAAACACTTCGACACAAACAGTTAACAGACAAATTCGTTTTGGAATCGACTAATCGTCGGTTGCGTAGATCGACAGACAAAGAAAATTTGTAGAGAAAATCTGCTCCTATGGTAGGATAATCTACATTGGCCACAACAAAAGAGTAATTAAAAACTCTTCTTAATCCCAGATTTAAAGATACCTGTTTATAACCAAAAGTTGAAATTGGCATGTCATTGGCGGCGACGAGGTTCTGTGAGCTTGTTTGAAAAGCGATGGGAGTCTTACCTTTTGGAATGATCGACACGTCCGCACCAGTGTCAATGAGAAATGAAACTTTAGTGGAATTATCATATATGAATAAGCGGCGTGAAATGGTAGTAGAAGTTACTGCCGCCGGAAACTCTACTATCGATCGTTTTTTGAATTGTTGTTTGATAAACCATGTTTAAAAGAACAAGGCGGTGAACAATTTTTAGCATTGTTGCCATATTTTCTATGAAACCAGCAAGGTGTGAGGTATGAAGATGACTGTGAGCGACTTCTAGATCTTTTCTGGAAAGTACTGAAATTATTCCGTGGTCTTGGTTGTCGAGTGTTACTGATTTGGATTTGATTGAGTTTGTCAGAAAGTTCTTTTAATGTTCGGTTCATATTCGAAAGTATACTTTCGTGTGAAAGACGATTAGTTTGTTCCACAGTACAAACTTTCGAACCTACTGTCGCATCTGAAATTTTGTCTGCAATTTTAAGGATTGAGTCAATATCCTTATTTTCGAGCATTATTACACATGATTGGACCGCGGGCGGCAACTTGTTAAGCCAAAATGTTTTTAAAAGAGACGAATTGACAAGACTATTGCTTTTCGCTAGTGAATCCATTCTTCTGTACAACTCAGAGGGCTTGGCATCACCGAGTTCAATCTTATTGAGCAAAGTATCGAGTCGGCGCTCTTCGGAGTCCCTACATCTCGCCAATATAGCTTCTTTAATGGCTTCATATTTGCCCTGAGTAGGTGGATTATAAAAAATATCTGTCACTAAATGCATAGCATCTTCCGGTAATGACGCTAACACGTGATTATATTTTGTTTCCGAAGCGGAAATACGCTTTATGGAGAATTGGCTTTCAATTTGAATAAACCATAAATCTGGATTTGAAGTCCAAAAGGGAGGTAATTTCAGCGTATGGGTTTCCATAAAGACAGCCGATCCAGAACATGTCTGGGAATATGTAGCATGTGCTTCACTTTTTGGATTCGCGGTTGAGATTTCACCGCTATCTTCAGCACCTGAAACCGGAGGATTATTTCGCCCAACTCCGAATTCTGCGGTATCTTCTTGATCACTCATAATCGCAACGCACTCTAGGTTAACTTTGAATCTTTAAAATACTTACGCGTTACGCGAAAATTATTACTGTACACGAAAAATATTACGGTATATGAAAATTGTTACGGTACACTAGTAAAACAGAAGGCGCATAACCCTCAAAAGACTAATTTGTTCCGTTATAAATTTATTAAGCAAAATTTATTTCCTAGTACTGATAAACACTTGTATGGTAAGGAATATAGAAAAGAAATGCGGATTGACTTACATGCACAAAATGAAAACTGAAGATCTTGGAAATGACTTGATGATGTCGATATGGTGGTGATGGAGGTGGTTGTGCAGATGGTGGTGATGCTGAAGAAGGTATTGGTGGAGATGGTGGTGCTGATGGTGATGATGCAGCGTTGTTATTTGCAATCGTAGCAAGGAAGTTGGTGGATTAGACGACCGTTGTAACAAGCAGTTATATCGTCGTTGGTAGCGTGACTGCGGTTACGATGATGACGTATGTGGCGTCGGTGTTGTATTTGCGGCGGAGATGGTGAATGCGGTGGCGAGCAACGATTTTTTTGTGAATTCGGTGGTGAATGTGCTGATGTGCTGCTCACGGCAACGATGATGGCGAATGCTGTGGCGATCTTGTTAGACTTGGCGAGGATTGCTGGTACTTTCGGTGATGCCCGTGGGGACGATGTATCCAGATGAGGTTATGGACCTGATGCACGTGCCGACGATGCTTGCGGATTCCGAGGTGTGCGCTTAAGTTGTTTAGTAGCAGAAACACTTAGCACAGCAACGGCAACTCTAATTCCGACGAAAGCAGCAAAAAAATAAAATTTTATGTGTGAGCCAGTGTTTTTTTTTTTTATATAACGCAACACATTGACCACAACAACAGCAACTTTTTCCCTAGGCGCAGTTCCTTTTCATTAGAACTCTTAAAATTTACCGGCGGTAATGGAAAAACTGTTAACCGGTGATAATCGAAATGACGCTATATTTTTTATATATGTATATGGTATATAACTGTCGGGGTCACCAATATAAGAGTTCCTACTTGGAGGAATAAGAAAGAAGAACTGCGCGCGTTGGTTGTCTTAAAGTGAATAAACAAACTTGGCTGACGTGGCACCTTCATGGCCGTATGTCAAACCGAGTGAATACATTCAGTGCTTTATTTCTTTATACGCATTATGAACGCGACCACTAAGTCGCGCTAAGTAGCTATTTATAAAAGTGTATTACAAATGTAATAATAATTAAATTAATGCTACTGGGGATTTACAGTCAGCCGTGCGACTTCTATGGAGATTTGCTTGTAGGATTTTCATCATGGTGCGCTGCTTCTCTTCGCCTTTTCAAGTGCCCCTCTAAACACATGGCAGTTTCCCGACCCTGGTAAATGAGCTAGCAGTGCTGGCCCGAGCTTCAGCTCCGCACATAAGCAGCACTTCGCAATAGATTTGCAATCGGATTTTTTATGGCCTTGTACTCCGCACTTGAAGCATATTCCCTGGTTCTTTCTGTCGGGCCCCTTACAATTAGCTTGCTGGTGGCCATAGCCGAAACATCTGTAGCAGCGCGTGACCACTACTCTTCGGCGAACTCTGCAGAAAACCCACCCGACTCTTATACGAGCGATTTTTAGCAGCTCACCTGCCACTCGGTCGTTCAGCTGAACTAAAGCAATTTTTTGCGCCCTGCTGTTGGCCTTCATTAAGGTGATTTGAAGTTCCACCCTCTGGTCATTGATTGCTCGTTTGATAGCTTCCTCGACTTCATCTACTGTTGTCAGGTCATCCATGTCTCTGATCTCCAGTATCGTTTTTGGTTCAAGGTTTCGGACCGTTGCCTTCTCCCCCAAGATGGCCTTACGGGATTAGCTAAAACCTTTCTTATCTTTTGTTTTTGCACCGAGCTCAAGCAAGACATCTCCGGACCTCGTTTGACGGACAGCTCTTATCTCCGTTTGTGTTTCATCTGGGTTGGCCCTTGTACGAATTTCTCGGAGGATCTCCGCGTACGTTTCTGCTCCTCTTGGTCTTATGATGATTGCTTCGCGCCGGTGCCTCGCTGATCTCTTATCTTTTTTTTGGCTAATTACCATTCCTTCCTCCTTTTTCTGCTTCTCGTGCTCTTTCACCGAGGGAGTCCGCGCTTTACCATTAGCCTTCTTGCCCTCGATCAGCTTTTTAGGTTCTTTTCCTTTCGAGAAGGGGTTGTCCTTCTGGCCTATATTGGGTACAAGATCTTTGTGGGCTACATCCCTTCTCCGCTCGGTTTGAAGCCTAGTTGGAGGAGTTGCAACCTTCGGTGACTTCTTCTTCTTTTCCGTCTCCTTTTCAAGGGGGCTAGATGGTGGTCTCTTCTTGGGTTCCCGAATTCCGCTCGGTGTTCTGTTGACCTGTCGCATCTGAAGTTCAGGTTGTTGTGACGGTGTAGCTTCAGGTCGCTATCCCGCCCCTTTTTAAGGAAGCTGATTACGTCCAATGATTCCTCTAGTTCAGCAAGACCTTTCTTAATATCAGTGCTGATATTCTTCTGCCTGTCCGTCGCGAATTTCATTTTCTTAATCGTCTCCTTGCATTTCTGTAGCTCTTTCTCCAGTGAGTTTTCCGTCAGCTGGGCTTCACTAACATCGGAGGACTCATGTTGGTTACCGTTTGTTGATTTCGTTAGGGTGGCGCTCCCTGTTGAAGGGTTTTCTGCGATGATTTTCCGGGCTGTGGCGGGTTTCTCCCGTGGTGCTAATTCGGGTTCATCCTGTTTTAAAGGTGGTGGTGATCTTCGCAGATGATAGCTCTTTTTAAAACGATTTTCTCCTGTCTCACTTGTAGACGCTTTACAATCCGTGGGAGCCAAGTGTTTCACTCCCAGGGCAGCGATGAGGGGGTCAGATCGTGTTGGTGGAGATCTGGATACCCTTCCTCTCCTTATGAATGGGTCGTTTAAACGTAATAGTTGGTCCTCCCCAGAATCCGTAGGACCTGCCTCATTTGAGGGTGGATTTTCCAGTGTAACTGGTCTGCCACCTGGGGTAATATTATCAGTTGTTTTGTTCATTGCATCGAAATAACGGTTGCATTTAATACCTACTGCCGGGGTTTTTTTTTTTTTAAATTGGGATTTTGACACTTATTTAAAGGGCGGCATCGACTCGCCCTGTCACAGGGAATTTCATTGAGCTTTTGTGGTTTTTACTCACGCCCTCCACCCCTGCCGCTCTTGGTCGGGGACTGCTTATTCAGTATTCGCAGCTAACCTACATATCTATAGGCCGTTCAGCCATCCGCCACCTTGCTGACCCCCCTGGTAGCCTCAGCCTAGCCCCAGGACCTTATATCTATGGTAGGAAATTTAAAATCATCACTGATCACAAACCTCTTACCAATTCCAAACTTGTTCGTTGGAGACTTAAATTACAAGAGTTTGATTATGAGGTTATTCACAAAAAAGGAAGGTCGATTAACAACGCCGATGCACTTTCCCGAATCGAGATTAACATAAATGAAACAAACCTGTACCCATGGTACAGTCTGTATATTCTAATTACCTACTGTAACCAATCACATATTAGAATAGTGCGATCAAATGTTCTTTTAAAAGACATAATTTTTTTTTTTTTTTTTAATTCCAAACATAATAAGCTGTAAAGGATTACAAATGTTTGTTAACACTGCGACTAGTTATGAAACCAACGAGCAGTTTGCTTTTCAGTATAAATAGTGAGAGAAAAGTAAATGGCTAACAGTTTACTATTTTTTAAGTAAAGTAACAAGAGCATAGATGGGATTCAAACCATCCAAAGCGTTGGAGGTTAAATTCACTCCGAGCGCCTCTTTTCGCTCGTTGTTGTCGCTCTGTCACTATCTAGTAGAGGATGTGGTAAGTCGTCTGGTTTGCAGTTGCCTTGCAAGATCTGACGGTCTTATACGTTGCAGTCGTCTCACGCCATATACGTTTAGAAGAATTGTTGCTTCCTCGTTAATATGTTCCTGGAGACTCTTCTCGTGTGCTTTGGCCCTAGTGTTGATTTCTTCAAGAATAGTAGGAATCCCTAGGTCCCGATGGAGGTCGCTGTTTCTGATGTACCATGGAGCGTTCACTATACTTCGAAGGACTTTATTCTGGAATCGTTGGATGACTGCAATATTAGTTTGGCTGGCACATCCCCAGAGTTGAGCGCCATAGTTCCACACTGGTTTTAGGATCTGGTTATATAAAAGAATTTTATTATTAATTGATAGTCCTGACTTTCTGCCTATAAGCCATTCTTATTTTCGCCATTTAATATCTAATTCTTGTCTTTTCATTTTAATATGCTCTTTCCAACGAAGCTTGGCATCTAGAGTCATACCTAGATACTTCGCTGTATTAGCGTAAGGTATTGTCGTGCCTGATATTGCTATGGGGGAGTACGAGATAGACTTATTTGTGAAGTCAATATGTACAGATTTGTTCGAATTTAGTTTTATACGCCATCTTTGAGTCCACCTGATAATTTGGTCTGTAGCAGCTTGTAGCTTTTGCGCCGATTCTAGCGTAGTATCTCCCACTGCTAAGACTGCCGTGTCGTCGGCAAAAGTTGCAGTTTTGGTGTAGGGCGTTGTAGGTAGGTCTTTAGTATAAAGGAGGTATAACAGAGGTCCGAGGACGCTTCCTTGAGGAACTCCGGCTTCGATCTGCTTAGAGTAGTAGTTTTCTTGTTTTATACGGAAGTAACGCGATGTTAAATAAGACTCCATTAGGTGGAAGTACTGTTCTGGCAGGTACACTTTTAGTTTATTGAGAAGACCTTCATGCCATATTCTATCGAAAGCCTGTGCTACATCTAAAAAGATAGCAGAGCATACTTTTTTTTCTTCTAGTGCTCTTTCGATTTCAGATGTTATTCTGTGGACTTTTTCTATCGTAGAGTGTTTGCTTCGAAAGCCAAACTGATGATTTGGGATTAGATTTCTCGATTCTACGATTGGTTTGAGACGCTTAAAAATCAGTCTCTCAAACAACTTTGATGTTGACGGAAGTAGCGTTATTGGTCTATATGAGGATACCTCGTGAGGGTCTTTACCTGGTTTAGGGATCATTATCACGTCAGCTACTTTCCATACGCTTGGTACATACTCAAGGCTAATTGTTTTATTCATTAACCGTAAGAGTTTCACTAACCCTTTGTTTGGCGGTCGCTTCAGGACTTCCGCAGTGATCAGGTCAAAACCTGGAGCTTTTTTGTCTTTTAATCACCTTATCTCATATTTTATCTCGTGCATTTTAATGGGAGCAATCATAGAAAAAAAAAATTGTCGGAATTCCGAGATCCCTGTGGATATCGTCGTTTCTACTATACCACGGTGCTTGGACTATTTCTCTCAGGACTTTATTTTGAAAAGCTTGTAAAATATTTGCATTTGTTTTCTTGGTACAACTCCAAAGTTGTATACCGTAGGTCCACACCGGCTTTAGCACTTGCTTGTATAAAAGCAGTTTGTTCTCAGTACTGAGCAGGGAATGTTTTCCGAGTAACCAGTACATTTCTCTATATTTGATTTCGAGTTCTTTACGTTTCATTTTCACGTGAGAATTCCATTTCAGTCGAGTGTCATTCCCAGGTATTTGGCTTCGTTTGCAAAAGGTATTCGTGCCGAGTTTAGGAAAATTGGCAAGTCCTTAGTTTTCTTGTAAGTGAAATTCACGTGAACAGAATAAGATTCGTTGAGGGCGATCCGCCAGTCCCTCGTCCATTCATTTACATTATTCAGTGCGTTTTACAGTTTTTCAGTCGTTTCTTCGATTGTTTTACCTATTGCTAGGATAGCGGTGTCATCGGCAAACGTCGCAAGGATAGTGCCATCTTCGTTCGATATATCACGAGTATATAGAAAATAGAGAAGTGGCCCAAGAACGCTTCCTTGCGGTAGGCCGGCCGAAATTTCTTTGAGCTCGGAGTATTCGACTCCATATCTAACACGAAAGATTCTATTCCCGAGATATGATTCTAGAATATCGAATAAGCATACAGGGAGAACTTGTCGTAGTTTGAATTTCAAGCCATCATGCCAGACCTTATCAAAGGCTTGCAGACGTCAAGAAATACGCTTGAGCAAATCTTTTTTTCTTCAAATGCTTTCTCGATTACGTCAGTAATTGTATGCACCTGGTCAATTGTCGAATGCTTACTTCTGAACCCAAACTGCTGGTCAGGGATAATATTATTTTCTTCTATAACCGGTTGGAGACGCCTTAATAATATCCTCTCGAAAATTTTCGATATGATTGGAAGAAGCGAAATTGGTCTATACGATTTTACCTCATTCGGCGGTTTTCCTGGTTTTAAAACCATTATGATCTCCGCAGCTTTCCATTGAAAGAGATGAGCAAGAAAAATTGGTAAGGGAATATCATGAAAATAGGCACCATAGGGGCATTTTAGAAACTTTGGAACACTTGAAAAGAAATTTTTATTTCCCAAATATGGATCATATTATATCAGGAGTACTTACCCCCTTCGGGTAGGGGTTAGAATATACCCGAGGTAGGCATGCTTGTCGTAAGAGGCGGTTAAAATCCACCCTCCGTATAGCGAGTATGACGTATACAAAAATATGCAATGAACAAAGCAAAAGATTTAAATACCCCAGGTGGCAGTCCAGGTGCACTGGAAAATCCACCCTCTTCGGAGGTCGGCTTTACGGATTCTGGGGAGAGCCATTTATTGCGTTCATCTGACCCTTTTAAAAAGGTACTAGGGTAGTTAGATCTCCACCATTGAGATCTACCATAAAAACGTGGGGAACTAGAAGTGCGGCGACATCGATAGTGACTTTAGCGAAAATTCAAAGCCTTGCGGACGAAAATATGGAACTCTTTCTGCGAAGAACTAAGAAAAGAATTGAATGTTCTTAAAGCAGAAAATAAAGCCTTTGAGGATATACCGAAACCTCGGAATGAGTCAGCTGCCGAAAACGCGTACTTCAACTAGAATATGAATAACAAACGAATGTTAAAAATATGTACTTGGAATGCAAACGGACTTTTGCAAAAACTTGACGAACTGGAAATATTTACTCGTATGTGTGAAAAAGAAATTGATATTTGCTTGATATCTGAAACTCGCGTAAAAAACAAATCGCATTTAAAAATAAAAGGCTATAATGATTACCACGAGCGAGAGGCGGATCATCCTTGTTTTTAAAGACTGCATCGAACAATCTGAAGACCTAAAGATAGAGCTTGAAACGTTGCAGCTGTGCACGATTCGAGTTAAAAGTATTCAGCGTACTCTTAAAATCTCATCTATCTACTGTACACCGCGTTCCGCGATTGAAAAACTGATTTTACTAATTTGTTTGAATCGCTGAAACCTAATTTCATTATTGGCGGAGATTTTAATGCGAAACACATGTTCTGGGGCTTAAGATACAGCTCGAAAAAAGGTAGAATGCTTTATGGGGCAGGTATGGAGTACAGTTGTGATTTCCATTCGACGGGTAAACCGACTTACTGGCCAATTGATACTTCGAAAATACCTGATCTGATCGATTTTTTCGTTGTGAAAGGAATATCTACCAACCACATAAAAGTTAAAGAGAGCTTTGATCTGTCGTCTGATCATTCCCCTATTATTTTGACAATGAGCGAAAAACTAGTCTATGGCCTAGAGCTAGCGAGATTAACTGGTCGAACAACTAACTGGGAAGACTTTAGGACCGAAATTGAAGATAATGTAGAGCTGAGCGTTTCACTTACGACACCCTATGAACTTGAGGTTGAAGTTGACCGCTTCGTTGAGATCGTACAGCTCGCCTCTTGGAATCATACTCCCAATCCAAGGAAACCACCGGACAGATACGGTTTACGATATCCTCCGGAAATAAAAGAATTGTTCAAGGGAAAAAGAAAAGCGCGTAAAAAAGGGCAACAGAGTCGTGCTCGGCAACATAAAGCACACTTGAATCGTCTGTGTAATTCGATGAAGACGGCTATTAAGGATTTTAAGAATCGTGCAATAGGCTCTTACCTTGAAAGTTTAACAGCGAAAAAAATTCCAATTATTTACTTTGGAAAGCCGTAAAAGGCACCAAAAGCCCAACGTCCCCGCGTCACCAATTAAATTAAATCAAACTGAATGGGCAAGGGAAGATAAAGAAAAAGCGTACGTCTTTGCGGCCCACTTGGAAGAAACCCTTAAACCGTACGATGATCAAGTGGTGTACGATAATATCAATAGGCCGGATTTACCATCTGACGATTTAACACTCACAAGTGCAACGCTAAATGCTGTGCTCAGATTAAAACACGTGCCAAGCCAATGGAAAGTTGAGGAAGTCATTATGGTTTTAAAACCAGGAAAAGCGCCAAATGAGGTAAAATCGTATAGACCAAATTCGCTTCTTCCAGTCATATCTAAAACTTTCTAGAGGATATTACTAAGGCGTCTCCAACTGGTAATAGAAGAAAATAATCTTATCCCTGACCAGCAGTTTGGGTTCAGAAGCAAGCATTCAACAACTGACCAGCTGCATACAATTACTGACGTAATCGAGAAAGCACTTAAAGAAAAAAAGATTTGCTCAAGCGTATATCTTGACGTCTCGCAAGCCTTTGATAAGGTGTGGCATGGTGGCTTCAAATCGAAACTACGACAAGTTCTCCCTGTATGCTTATACGATATTCTAGAATCATATCTCGGGAATAAAATCTTTCGTGTTAGACATGGAGTCGAATACTCCGAGCTCAAAGAAATTTCGGCCGGCGTACCACAAGGAAGCGTTCTTGGGCCGCTTCTCTATTTGCTATATACTCGTGATATACCGAACGAAGATGGCAATATCCTTGCTACGTTTGCCGATGACACCGCTATCCTAGCAGTAGGTAAAACAATCGAAGAAACGACTGCAAATTTGCAAAACGCACTGAATAATGTAAATGAATGGACGAGGGACTGGCGGATCGCCCTCAATGAATCTAAATCTGTTCACGTAAATTTCACTTACAAGAAAACTAAAGACTTGCCAATTTTCCTAAACTCGGCCCGAATACCTTTTGCAAACGAGGCCAAATACCTGGGAATGACACTTGACGCAAGGCTGAAATGGAATTCGCACGTGAAAATGAAACGTAAAAAACTCGAAATCAAATATAGAGAAATGTACTGTTTACTCATAAAACATTCTCAGCTCAGTTCTGAGAACAAACTGCTTTTGTACCAGCAAGGCTAAAGCCGGTGTGGACCTACGGTATACAACTTTGGGGTTGTACCAAGAAAACAAATGCAAATATTTTACAAGCTTTTCAAAATAAAGTGTTGAGAGAAATAGTCCAAGCACCGTGGTATATTAGAAACGACGATATCCACTGGGATCTCGGAATTCCGAAAATCGAAGCTGAAACTAGAAGCTTCGCGAGAAAGCATAGAAACCGACTAATCGCACATGTCAACAATACGTCCTACAAATTTTGGGTGAGAGCAATTTATTGCGCCGACTACAAAGGACGAAACCTTTCGACATGGCGAGATAAGGATTAACCGTGTCTAGATTGCGGAACATGCAGGATCTTTCAGTGGAAAGAAACCTGCCAAAGGTTTTCATTTTATGATAGAAAAATTGCTCGATAAGTTATTACTTAGTTGCGATATCTAATTAATTTATATCGAAGGGTGATGTTTTTTTAGCCAGTAAGAATCTGACACTACTATGAGCACGCGCTTGCTATTCTCATAGTGTCTATGGAAGATTTTTCACCTACTCTCGGGGAAAAAAAGGAGTAATTAATAACTGTGATACCTGTCATAGACTTAAATACGATCGTAACAGGGAAAAAATAAAATTCGAATTAACAGAAACCCCATTAAAACCTCTTGAAATTATACACATGCTATTCTATATAAAAAACAATGTTCTCACCACCTTATTTACTATAAGCTTAATACAAGCATTTAATAACTTACTTATAACTAACAATTAACTGAATGATAAACTTATAACTAACAAAGATTGCTTACAAATTAAGGAAAGATAACTTAGAGCTAATAACGGAGCTAAAACTTAGGGCAATTAGGAGGAGGATTGAGGAGGGTGACTAACATGTAAGCGGAGGCAATGTTTAAGAGTAGACTTACTACAGTGGAAATCAAAAATGTCAGGGAATGTATTTGCTATACGTAGCAGTCATAGGTTCGTTTTGGCCGTAGTCTGTTCGGTGGTACTCAAGGTGAAATAGGGGAACTGTTCTCAAGCGGCGAGGATTAGTGTTGGCAGAAATATGTTGTAACCGATGATTACACTCAATGGTTCCAGCCAGTAACTGATGAACAAAAAGTATATCGGCGATGTCTCGGCGTTGTTGAAGATTTAAGAGTTTAAGGCGGTTCTCGTAGGGAGGAAGGTTGCACGGGTCATCCCAGCCCAGACCCCGTAAGGCAAAGCGGATGAGTCTATGCTGAACAGCTTCAATTCTCTGAATGTGGAGTTGATGGCAGGGAGATCAGACTTGGCTGGCGTATTCGAGAAGTGGTCTGACTAAGGTAATATACAGGGATTTGGTGACGTATGAATTAGATAATTCCTTAGACCAACGCTTAACAAATCCAAGTGCTGAGTTAGCCCTGTTAATTATGTTATCTATGTGTGCGCAAAAGTTGAGTTGAGTGTCACAGAGGATGCCCAGATCACGAATCTGTGGGGACTGTGGGGACAAGCTCATTGTTAATAAAATAATTTCTTTGAGACAAGGGAGGGCGGCTCCGAGAGAAAGTAGTTGATTGACATTTTTTTACATAAAGTTCTAAGAGGCTTTGACGGCATCAGTTAAGGTCCGCTTGCAGTGAAAGAGAATCATCAGTGCAAGAAATTTGACTAGAGATCCTCATGTCGTCAGCATAGATCTGTAGGTCGGATCTCTTAATGACAAGCTCAACGTCGTTAATAGAAATTACGAAGAGAAGGGGACTTAAGTGGCTACCCTGTGGCACTCCTGAAGTCGCACGGATAGGGTGCAGATTATCTAAAGAGGTCACTTGTAGTCGGTTTTCTAAATAGGACTTAGCCCATGAAATAATAACTGGTGGAAAACCAAGCGCTTTTAGTTTGAGGAGTACGATTTTATGAGGGATTTTATCAAACGCCTTACTGAAGTCAGTAGCCACGACGTCTATTTCTTTACCATTTTCCAACAGACTTAGTGTATTGGAAACAAACTCAGTAAGGTTAGTAGTTGTAGATCTGCCCTTTAAGCACCCATGATGCTTGGGGGAGAAGATCGATTTACAGTGGAAGAACACCGTATCGTAGACGATACTCTCAAAAAGCTTAGGTAAGCTTGAAAGCTTAGCAATTGGTCTGTAGTAAGAAATATCACTCTTGTAGCCAGCCATTCTAATGGATGGGGATAATAAATGATTGTTTCAACAACTTAGGGAAAATTCCACCCGAGATTGACAACTGAAGAAGAGCAGTTAGGGACAGGGATAGTTTGGAAGCACATTTTTTCAGGACTATGGCAGGGAGTCCATCTGGGCCAGGAGAGTAGTCATCATTGAGAAGCTTAATCTTATCAACAACAGACGAAAAAGTAATATTTACTGAAGTAAGGGAGGTTTAAGCGCAGCCGTTCATGTAGCTAAAGTAGTTTGAATCGGGCTCACCGTTGTCTTTCGAGAAAGCTTGACAGAAGAAATCAGCGAAAAGCTTGGTAATTACATTTGGCTCATCGGACGATCGATTTACAAATTTTAAAGTAAAAGGATAGCCGTCAGATTTCCTTTTAATGTTCATAAACTGGAAGAACCGTCCTGGGTTACAGATAAGATCAGACTGCATACGATTGATATAATCAAAATAAACGGATTCGCACTTAGAAGAAAAGTCATTGTTTTGGCAGTACACACTCTGTAAAATTTGATGTTTCAAAAAATAAAGAATAATCGCACCTTAAAGAAAAACACTTGTTTCCACTTCTCGTTATAAAATTCGATTACAATTATATTTAGTGCAAGTAAAAGTATATAAGAAAATTGACATTTATATTAAGTTTCGCAATAAACTTTACACATTGATAGATTTAATCTGAGACTACGTTAATGTTACGTACTAATTTTAATTTCAAAGAAAATATAATTTATAAAACTTTAACATTCTCCCCGGCCGTGAACGAAGTTCTCACGCTAGTTTTTTGCCTTACTGTCCTACGAGGCTCTCGGGTCATCTTTTACCACACTGTTTTCTCGCCTCTGCCATTCTCGTCATCTTCTACTTTCCTTGGCTGTTTGGAAGAATTTCATTATTAGACAGATAAGAACAACACATAGGAAGACAACACGATTGAGAACACAGTGAGTAGTGCACCCATTATACTTGTTGGGCCATTACACATTGGTGCAATTTTACCCCGGGGTTTCTTTTACTCTAATCACACACTGGCTAAATAACGCCGGGGTAAAATTGTGTATACATGAACCGATTTGCATTGTAGTGGTGCGACATACTCATTTTGTTTGCATCTCGAAATTGAGAAGTTATGTGTGTATTAGTTTTACCCCGATGCTCAACCGCTTCAATACTGGATGAAGATTTCACCCCGCTTCTTACTTCACACTTCATCTCCCTCTTCTATTAAGTCGGTTTAACCCCGGGGTGATTGCACCAGTGTGTAATGCCCGGTTTACATTTTAGCACAGATAATAAACTTACCCAGATGTCGCATCCCCATACAAAAAATGTTAATCTTTTTTTGCGATGAGCAAACAACGATGGGCAAACAAAAAGCTTTTCTGCTTCGCAAAGAAAAAAAACGAAAAATAAATTTTCTGTGCGAAAAGCTTTTTCTTTTGCTTTGCGAAAAGCTTTCACCACCAGCGTAGAGTTTGTGATACCCACAGCGAAATATATTTTTTGTTTTGTTTTGTAATCTCGTTTATTTTGTCCTGGCCTGCGACTTTGGCACGGTGAGGAACAGACAGAGCAGAAATATACCTACATATGTATGTATACCTACATATGTACATTAAATTAGGGTAGGTTAAGATGAGGAATAATTTTAATGCGATCTGCGATGATGTTAAGAATTTGTAATAGGTACTGCAGGTATTGTAGGCTAACTTTATTTTACTTTACTTTGTTCATATGTGTGTAGGTATGTACGTATTATAAGATTGAGGCTGAGACAAGGCACCAAAGTGGGCCCATCGCGATCCCTAGGAAACCTTCACGGCAAAAAACCTAAACCCAATCCTCCAAGCAATTAATCTCCCTACAAAATCTGAAGAGATCCTTGTTATAGTTCAAGAACCTCACCTCCTCCAAGTTATCGAAGAAGTATCTACCCAGGTACTTTAGCCTTATCCTGGCAATTCCTTGACATTCACAGAGTATATGAATTATATCCTCTGAGACATGTAGGTCATCGCAGTACCTACAAACATCCGTATCGGATAATCCTAGTCTCATGGCATGCCTCTTTAGGAGACAGTGGCCAGAGAGTATTCCTATCGCTGTTCTTAGCCTCGATCTATCTAACTTAATTATCTCCCCAGATTTTCTGCGATCTAACACAGGCCACAAGGCCTTAGACACCCTGTGACCATCTATGTAAGTTTGACCATCTTAGATTAGCCGTGTCAATGATTTTATCTCGGATAATTCCCTTAGCCCTGAAATAAACTTAAATAATATATTTTACCTTTCCTAGATTAACTCTTCAAATTTTGTGTGTCCAACAGTAAAATATCACTTTTCACTTCGAAAAAATACAATTTAGATATTTTTTACCACACCACAGATCTACACAGATCGAAACTTCGGTCAATATAGCAAAATTAAAAGGGAAAATACGTACCTACATATGAATATATGTGCATACATATGTATGTATAAATGAAATTGTGTCTTGCAGTCGCAGGTCGCAGACGGTACAAAGAGTAGCAAAAGAAAAAGCTTTTCGCACAGAAAATTTATTTTTCGTTTTTTTTCTTTGCGAAGCAGAAAAGCTTTTTGTTTGCCCATCGTTGTTTGCTCATCGCGCAAAAAAGATCAACATTTTTTTGTATGGGGATGCGACATCTGGGTAAGTTTATTATCTGTGATTTTAGTGCAATTGCTTTAGTTTGTTTAGTGCTGGGAAAATTCAATCGTAGATCAGTGCGTTGATCAAATAAATTTAGTATAGCGATAGTGGAAAAATTTCGTATTTATTCGGGAGATTTGTTCTTTAGGATAGAGAAAGGTGAGTTTTAGTTAGTATTTTCGGTTCATTTCAATCTTATTACTCTATTGTTGCTTTGGTGGTGTGTAATGCAATTGGTTTATTGTTTTGTAGATTGGATGGGTGAATGTGTTTACAATGATTGATTGTGTTGTGTATTGTGTGTTGTGAGATTAGATTTTAAGTACATACCTATTTATAATTTTTTTGGTTTGTTTTGATTGCGAGAAAGTGCATGTTTGTGTTCGGATTAATGGGTGGAAGCGGCACGGTGCCGTGGTAAAATTTTCGCGATGGGCAAGAATGAGTGCGCATGAGGGTTGACATTTTTTTATAACATTTTGTGTACGATTATTTTCTGTGTTGTGTGGAAGAATGTGTCGTGCGAGTTTTGTGTCATGTACTGTGTACTGTGCGATTTGTGTAGTGTAAATGTAATTGAATATTTTTCAGTCGTATGTGTAGTGTGGTGTATTGTTTTTTTTTTTTTACAGCGCCAGAGTTTTCTATTACCGATGTCGATGATGTCGATTTGTATTGAATTTGCAAATTTTGTGCAAGTAAATTCAAAAATTAGTATTATTTTTCTAGTTTTCTGTGTAGAATAGTGTGGGGTGTTATGTGTGATGTGTTAGTTTTTAATGTGTGTTTAAAAAGAGTTTTGGGAAAGTGTTTCGTTGCTGGGTAGGCAACAGATTTTTGTGACCGTGACCGTGACGTACTAGGTTGTCGGCTCTCTGGTGTAGTGCTGTGGTACGTGCTAAACTCCATTTGGCGGGTGGAAGTCTTTCGTCGCGCAGCAACACCAATTCTCCTTCCTTTGGTGTTTGCGTTTCAGTTTTAGTCCACTTCGGTCGCTGTTGTAGACGCGTGAGGTATTCGGTGCTCCATCTCTTCCAAAATGTCTGCAACAGTGCCTGAACTCTCTTCCACCCGTCGAGATACGAAATTTTGTCGAGGTCGTACTCAGGTTGTGGCGGTGTTACGAGTGATGCTCCGATTAGGAAGTGACTTGGTGTTAGCGCTTGCAGGTCGTTGATGTTCTCTGATACCGGACAAAGAGGCCTCGAGTTAAGACACGCTTCTATTTGAGTCGGAAGCGTGCTGAGTTCCTCGTAAGTAAGTACCTGTGTACCAACGACTCGCTTTTAAGTGGAACTTGATTGACTTTACGCCGGCTTCCCATAATCCTCCAAAATGAGGGGAAGTGGGCGGATTAAAGTTCCACTTCGTTCCTTCGTTGCCGAAAGTCTCTGCACACGCTTGCCAGTCGAATTTAGCTTCCTTCAGGAGCGTCTGTGTTTGCGCCTACAAAACTGGTGCCGCACTCGCTGTACATGGACGTGGTGGGGGGCGGGCAATGTGACTGGGAGGTGCGGATGGGTTAACTTATTTTAAATAGTTAAATAGTTATTTCCATCCATACAATCCAGTCACGGCTAACAAAGCGCACACCCCATGATGATAAGACGACAGAAACGGGCCTCGGATATTGCCAAACCTGGTAAGCCAGGGCATCCTTTGGAGCCAGGCCTGAAGGGTGTCAGTATGCGAGCGTCTGGTGGTGCGTTGGAGTGGATGCCATTAGAAGGGAGAGTTGCGATCTTAAAGCTCAAGCTTGAAAGATCAACTCTGGCATTGGTGCAGGTGTATGCACCGAACCTTCAGTCAGAGTACGCAGCTTTCTTAGATGAAGTTGATGTTGCCCTTGAAAAGGTTGCAGATATGGATTCTTTTGTCCTGATGGGTGACTTCAATGCTCATGTGGGTGTAGATGTTATGACATGGGGGAGTGTGATTGGGAGGAACGGTGATCCTGATCAAAACGCGAACGGAGAGAGGTTGTTGGATTTTTGTTGTGAAAATGGGTTATCCATAATGAACACTATCTTTCCGCACAAAGACATTCACAAATACACGTGGTACCGTCAGAGTCTTCAGCAGAAGTCGCTAATCGATTTCTTTGTGGTACCATCGTGTCTGAAGAGAATGGTTTGGGATGTTCGCGTATTGAGAGGGGCCGAACTATCAACTGATCATCACTTAGTGCTGTGCAAATTGTATCTTAGCGAGGGAGTGCCTCCCCTACCAAAGCGTAAACCAAGGATGGTTACACGCATACGATGGGAGAGGTTACAGGACAATGAGATACGGGAGACATTTGCGCGGCAAATATCTGAGAGGTTTGAACGAATTCCAACTGTTCCATGAAATGTAGAGGAAGAATGGCAACTGTTTTCAACAGCGGTTATTGCCTCTGCGGGAGATGTTTGTGGAGTGAAGCGGCTTGGTGTGGCGGCTGGTGGTGAGAAAAGAACTGCTTGGTTTAAAACGCCCGGAGTTCAAGAAGCCATCAGAGAGAAGAAGAGAGCCTTAAATGTGTGGATTCACTTGGGGAACTCCGATTCTCGAAATCGGTACACTGAGGCGCGAAGAACTTGCAAATTAGCTATGAAAACAGCGAAAGAACAGTCTTGGAAGGAGTTTGGCGAGAAATTGGAACGTGACCACAGATATGCAAATAAGATGTTCTGGCAGACCGTTCGCCGACTCAGAGAAAAAAAAATGAATATCGTTGAAGGAGTCAAATCCAAAGACGGTAGACTTCTTTCCAATGAGGAGGACATCTTACGCAGATGGAGCGAGCACTTTTCAGAATTGCTCAATCCCGAACAGGGCACCGAAGAGGACAGACCTATGGTCGAGAGTTGAGCGGAAAGTAGTCCTATGGTAGAGGAAGTAACTTTGGCGATCAAAGCGCTAAATGTTGGCAAATCTGCTGGTGTGGATGAAATTCGGCCAGAAATGCTCAAGGCTTTAGGTAAAGAGGGAGTCCAATGGCTCTCGCGTGTCATTAAAGTGGCCTGGGAATGCGGTGAAACACCTGGTAATTGGCAAATCGGGGTGATAGTTCCTCTTTTTAAAAAAGGGGACAAAAGAGATTGCGCCAACTATAGGGGTATATCTCTTTTAAGTCTCCCTGGAAAAGTCTTCGCTAAGGTGCTAGAAAAGCGTTCCAGAGCTGTGGTTGAGGACAGTTTGGGGGATGAGCAGTGCGGTTTTCGTCCCGGTAGAAGCACAACCGACCAGTTGTTCACTCTCAGAATGGTTCTTGAGAAGGCCTGGGAATATGCCAAACCTGTCTACACTTGTTTTGTGGATTTGGGAAAAGCATATGATAGGGTTCCTCGAGGCAAACTCTGGAGTGTTTTGCAGGAGTATGGGATTGCTGACTCCCTGTTAAGGGCGATTCAGTCTTTATATACAAACTGTAAAAGCTGTGTTCGGATAAACGGTGTTAAATCAATACCTTTCACTGTGGGCGTTGGACTCCGCCAGGGGTGCGTTTTGTCACCTCTCCTCTTCATTGTATATATGGATTGGATGTTACAGCGCAGCCGTGGCGGGGAATGTTCGAAAGTGGGAGACCTAAGGATTAGTCATCTGCTCCTTGCGGATGATTTGGAACAAATCGGAAGTAATGGTCATATCCAAAAAACCCATTCAGTGCACTCTGCATGTTAGTGGAGGCCCACTGAAGCAGGTGGATAAGTTTAAGTACCTCGGGGTCTTATTCACGAGTGATGGGAGGAGCAATGCCGAGTTATCCTGTAGAATTGGTCAGGCTGGATCAATTTTGAGAGAGCTTTGCTAATCTGTTATAAGGAAGGCCGAACTTAGTGTTCAAGCTAAGCTATCGGTTTTTAACTCGGTGTATGTTCCAACTCTCACCTATGGTCATGAAATTTGGGTAGTGACCGAAAGAATAAGATCGCGGATACAAGCTGCCGAAATGAGGTTCCTTCGCGGTGTTGTTGGAATAACTCGTAGGGATTGAGTGCGCAACACCATAGTACGCCAGGCGCTCAATGTTGAGCAGCTACTTCTCCGAACGGAACGATCTATGCTTCGATGGTTTGGTCACGTAGTGCGTATGCCCCCAGACCGGCTTCGCCATGGTTGCCGTGCCATCAGGTAGGCGACTTCGCGGAAGGCCTAGAAATAGATGGTTGGATCAAGTCCGACATCTCTCCTGGAGCCGCTTAGGGATTCCTCCTGATGAATTGGAGTCAATGGCGGAGGATCGAGAAGGATGGAGAGTCCACCTGAGCATCCTACCCCCGCGACCCTCATGAAGGATTAGCGGGCCATTGAAAATGATTGAATGAATGAGGGTGCTGCTGGTCGTAGTGTAGATCTGCGTTCTGCAGTCTGCCTCCGACTCGTACTACTCCTTGCTCGTCGATGGTTGGATTTAGAGTTTTCCACTCTTTTACGCTTTCGATGTTGGTCCTCACCTCAGCAGGAAACATCTCTAGCTGTGCCGTTCGGACTATCGCTAATGTTGCCGAGCGTAGTTCCAGCGATGACAGTGGGCCCTTCTCTCTCTTTGCAGATTCCTTTCGCAGGTTGGAGGCAAACCTTTTGCAGTACGCGATTACCCTTGTGAGCTTCGTTAACGTTGAGTACCTCTGAATCGCTTCGCTGATGGAGTTCTCGTCGCTCATCAGGCAGTGTACCTTCACTGTACGCCTTCCTTGTGCTGGGTTGGCTCGGAAGCGTACTGTGCCAGGTGTCCTGTAGAAACGGTGGTCCATTCCACCAAAGATCGCTCTGCAGCAGTCGCGACGGTAAAACTCCCCGGGAAGCCAGGTCAGCTGGGTTTTGCTCGGACGGAATATGCATCCAGCTGTCGTTGTTTGTGAGCTTCTGCACTTCAGCGACTCGATTACGTACGAAAGTTTCCCCTATGGATGAAGGTGCTTTGATCCAACACAACGTTATCTCCGAGTCTGTCCTTTCGTATGCCTTGCAGTTCCCCAACTTAAGAGCTCTGACTGGTTCGTACAGCAACTTCGCCAATAAAACAGCGCCACACAACTCTAGTCGGGGAAGAGTAACTGCTTTCAGTGGAGCCACCTTGGTCGCTAAAACCGTGTATTTCCAGGTTGTTGTTATCCGTTCCTGTCTGGATCCATCTCGGAATGCGAAGTTTTTCGATTGCAGGAAGTTCTCGATGAAATTGGATCGATTCTTGCTCAACATCCTGGGGGATGGGTGTGTCCCATTCGAGCCCTCGGGTCCAAAGGTTGTGCATCAACATCTTGGCTTTGACAACGCTTGGGGAAAGCCAACCTAGAGGATCGAACAATTTGGCAATTGACGACAACACAGTACGTTTTGTGGTCTCTGCATCCTCCTGATGAGCCACTTGATATGTGAATGAGTCTGGCAATCATTTGATGTTCAGAGTTTTCACATGGCTGGCTTCGTCGAACGGCAGTGAGAAATCTACTTCACAATCATCGGCTGGCACTCCGTGCACAAGCTTATCGGTGTTGCTGGTCCACTTGCGTAAATTGAACCCTGCCGATGCTAGAACCCATCTCACTTCATCTCCCTTTTTCAGGGCCTGGTCAATCGTATCTGATCCAGTTATAACATCGTCCACGTAAGTGTCGTCGTGTAGGATAGATGCCGCCAAAGGGGAGATCGTCTTTTCATCTTCAGCAAGCTTGAGAATGACTCGGATCGCGAGGTACGGAGCTGAGGCTGTACCAAACGTCACAGTCTCCAAGCGATACGTGCTAACTTGCAGCTGTGGATCGTCTCACCAGAAGATGAGCTGATAATTGGCATCCCTTGGGTCCATCCGAATTTGGCGGTACATCTTCTCCATATCCGCGGTAAAGGCGACCCTATGTTTTCTCCAGCGCAGTATAACGTCTATAACGTTGTTTTGTATTTTAGGCCCTACCATCAAGTGATCATTCAGAGAAGAGCCAAAAGAAGTTTTGAAGGCCGCATCATACACGACCCTCGAATTTGTAGTGGTACTGGATTCTTTGATGACAGCATGATGGGGAATGAAGTAGTGGTAAGGTGTTGATACTGCATCATTAGAGCCTTTTAGACCAGGTCATGTGGCCGAAGCTTATGTACTCTTCCATACATTTTTTGTATCCTTCGTGTAGTGTAGGGTTGTTGGTGAACCTCCTTTCCAGCTGGTAGAACCATCTGAGAGCCCCTTGGTACGTCGATCCTAATACAGGATGTGTATCCCCTTTGAAGGGAAGGCGGACATGATACCGGCCGTCGGGTAAACGCTTGGTGTGTGCGGTGAAATGTCTTCGCATGCCGCATCTTCCTCCGATTCGTACCTTTCGATTTCCCAGAATTTCCGAAGCTGTGTGTCGAGATCGAATAACTGAACGAAACTTCATATCGACGGTGGTATGATCGGAGCCTTTCCCAAGAAAATCCAACCAAGTTGCGTCTTTTGGACGACAGGTGCCGTAAACCTTTCTTCTTTTATGATGTCCGACAGAAGAATTTCAGCATAGACATCGCTTCCCAATAGCATATCTATGGTGGCAGGAGTGTGGTAACTGGGATCGGCCAACGTCAGTCCATTTATGTGCGTCCATTTATTAAAGTCTATGTTTTGGGCCGGAATAAGCCCAGTCAGACGAAGGCTCAGGTGTGCCCTTCGTATTCTGAATGCAGAGAGCCGAAAGATAGACCCACGTAATTGTGGCATGCTCCGCTGCTGACCTTCCCCAACCCAGAAACTTCAATAAATGTACGTCTGTTGCGAAGACTTAACAATTGAACTACGGCTCCTGTGATGAATGTGCCTTCGGAACCCGGGTCGACCAATGCTCGCAGATTAAAATACTCCCCGAAGCTGCTCTTACCTTTACCACCGCTGTCGCCAAGAGAACATGTGTGTTATTGTTGTGTTGTGTGTGGAAGTTGTTAAATGTTGAGTTTGTTGAAGACGGTTGAGGATCATTGGTAGGGTGAAATGCTGGCGCGTTAGGGTTCACCACTGGGTTCTGGTAGCCCTGTGTGTGTGTATTGGGTTGTGTGGAAACTTGATGTGCTTGTGTGTATCTGTGGGGTGGGTTAGAGTGTGTGTATAGATAATGTGAAGTGCTGGTGTGTGGTGTATGATTGGACTGTATTGTGTTGTGAAGTGTTGTGTGTGAAAACATAGGTGTAGAATGCGAGTTTTGAGATGGGTTGTAGTTGTTGTGCAGTAGTGAGTAATGCCTCTGACTGCAGAAGTAGCAACATACACGGCTTGGGCATTGTTGAGTATGATGACAGTATGGCAAACAGTTTTCGCATATGCCGTTCCTTCTTACTGCGTTGAGACGGTCACTCACCTCCATCGTCAAAAACCTGTTACAACTTCGAAGAGAATGCTGCCCCTAGCTGCAAACACTGCAGCTGTATTTTTGCTTTTGCTTCGGTCGTGTGGTAAACGCATTCTTCGTCGTCTGCCTGCTCTGCACCTCTGGTCTGAAGCTCGGTTTTTGCCTTTGTTGATCCACCGCTTCCAAAGTTCGAAACCTGGCTTCCAGAAATTCTGTAAACTCAGCAAAGGTAGGATGGTCTTTCTTTCAACATAGCTTCTGTTCCCATTACTGCTGAGTTAAAGCTGTAAGTTTCTGCAGCATGATGTATACAACAATTACTTCCCAATTGTGAATCTTCACCCTCAGGTTTTTCAGCGCATGCAGGCACTCAGTGGATACATCCGGTAGGCGTTTTAAATTGGCGAACCCTTCGACACTGAGGACGGGTTGTCCGAAGTAAAGTTTCAGCTGCGTGTTCACCAATACATGTTTGTGGTCATACCGGTTTGTGAGGTTGGTCCAAGCCTTCTGATAGTTGTCGTTGTCCAAGCTAAGATGTTGTAGCAGCCTTTCAGCTTCCCCTGTGATGCTGGATTTCAGATAGTGGAGTTTTTCAATCTCAGTCAACGTGGAGTCGCTATGTACCAATGAGTGAAAAATGTCATGAAATGACCTCCAGTTTTCATAACTGCCGGAGAATGTGGGCAGATTGATTTTGGGCAGTCGTAGATCATGCCTCTTATTCGATGCAATGGTGGACGTGGAATTGCCTGGAACTGAAGGAATGGCGGGTACTTTCTCCAGGTGACCCAATAGAGATGCATGGTAAGTCACGTACAATTCCTTAATTGCATCGAACATGTCATCAACATTTCCACTTTTAGCATCAGTATCAGCCTCGGTAACAGCATCCCTATTGGCAACCATGCCTGCTTGAAAGTTACTGAAGATAGTGCTTTGACGCCTTGGTTTCCTTGTCCGCCTTCTTGAAGTTCGTGCCGTCTTTTGAATTTGTGCCAACAGATTTTTTACCACCTTAGCACTCATTTTGTTATATGTGTAAAGCAAGCAATATGTATAAAGGCAATATATAGTTCAAAAGATCAGCTACCTACTCGCTCACCTGTGTATATATGTTAATCTTTATGTATTTCGCGTCGCGGGAACCCGTTTGCCACAAAAACTCGCAAAAACTGTCCTTTTTATCTTTTTCTGTTTTTTTCTGTTTTATTGTTCACTGTTCTTCAGTTTCCACTGTTTTCTGTTATATACTGTTTTCTGTTTTCCACTGTTTTTCTGTCTTACACAGTATTTTGTTAGTTTTTCACTGTTTTTTTTTTTTTTCTTTTTTGTTCAAAAATTGTAAAATTGTTATGTTTTTTGTTATATATTTAACTATTTAATAGATCCGGCTCTGTAGGACCAATGTTTTGTCTGTACACACTCTGTAAAATGTAATGTTTCCAAAAATAAAGAATAATCGCACCTTAAAGCAAAACACTTGTTTCCACTTCTCGTTATAAAATTCGATTATAATTATATTTAGTGCAAGTAAATGTATATAACAAAATTGACATTTTTATTAAGTTTCGCATTAAAGTTTTCTTGAACGTGAGCTTTACACATTGATAGATTTAATCTGAGACTACGTTAATATTACGTTAATATTTTTACTAATTTTACTTTCAAAGAAAATATAATTTATGAAGCTCTAACCACTGATAATATAGTTACATAGATATCGCATCCAGTACAAAAAAAAATGGCCAATTTTCAATCGACTGGGATTTACTCGTGGGTCCCAGTTCGATCGATCTTGTATGTATACCATGCTCAAACGGTTGTGAGTTGGTAGCACGTTTTGTGAGATGTATGAGGGATGATTCCCCATATATGTGAGCAATTTTCATCAAATAAAAAATAAATATCTACGTAGGTATATATGTATGTAGGTGACACAGTCACATATATTTTTCAATGGATTCTTATATTTCAGAAAAAGGTTTTCGATTTTTAAATTATTTATGTTTGCTTTATAAATAATTACGAGTATGATAAGGTAGGAACTTGGTACAATTGTGAAATTATGTCGTCTGATCATTTGATTTTTTTCTGAATAAACTTTATTATTAAAAGCATTTTGTAAGGTAATGAAAACGGTTGAAATTAGTTATCTCATTTGAATAAGTATAGATTTATTTTATGTTTATTCAAATGATGATGATGATGATGAGTATTTTTTTTTTTTTTGGAAAACTTTAAAATGAAGCTTACAAACGTCAAACAATTCATCAGGTGGTGCAAAAAGACTGCCAAAATCACTATTTTGAGAAAATTTTTTGCCAAATATAAAAAACTCAGAAGGGCATGTTATTTTTTCATCTTTTCTCAAAAAAATTTCTGAATTATTTGAACAGTGGCTCTTTGAAGGCATTTTCTAAGCAATATATCCCGCAAAGTATCGCATTGCAACAGTCTCAAGTATAAAATCAGTTTCTTTTTCTAGTTTGTTTATGATTTCTGAGTACAAAAACTCATCACAGTCTTCTTCTTCTTGTTCCTCACTCAGCAAAACAACATGAGTGGCCTTTGTTTGGACTATACCTAAGCTTAAAAACTGAACATCAGCGTCCTTACAATTACTGTAAGGTGAGAAGGAAATAAGGTTTGACGAAAGACTTTTTGACATTAGTACATTGAATTCATAAGCAGATGGATTCTTATTATTCCCACCTTTTATTCTGACAATTGAGAACAGGTTCTCTAAGATGTCTTGATGTACCCTCTTTGTCAGCAAGCAATCAGCATCAACAAACGTACCGTTGTTAATGTCCTCGCTTAATAATAAAACTGCTTTAAGTGTCTGTTCCATTCCTTTGAAATAAAAATTGTTGGGTACATTTGAAAAATTTTGCATCGCTTGCAAATATATTACAAAATATTTTATCTGTTGGTATGCAGCATTTCCAACAGTAACTCCACGTTGAAGCGCATTTTTGTCGTATTGTGAGCCACTGTTCATGCAGTCAAAGGTATTGTTTAATGTCAGCGTAAAAGCTTGCGTTGCTTGATCGTGTTGCGAAGTAAATTTTAGACAATTCGGGTGTTGAGCTGTTTGTATGGACGCAGCAGATGTCCTGCTAAATATTTGAGTCGCTAGGCGTACACTAATTTTTTCAAAAGCATTAGGAGCTATACCATATGTGAGCTAGTAAATTTTAAACAAGGTTTGGCAACATTGTCGGTCTCTAAATTATATATTTCTCTGAAGACATCGAAAGAAACTAAACCATCGGGGGTGTTCAGATCCGATTTGAGTAACAGATTGCGCACTGATTTAGTATATTTTTTGGTTTTCAAATGTCGTAAATGGGTTTTTTCAGTCACATTCAAAAGCTGATACGCTTTCCTGTTGTTTGGACCCTGGTTACAAACAACAGCGCATACTTGAAGACCAAGATCCTTGCATATTTCAAAATTCTTTTTAATCAACTGTTTTAAAGTCATTCCCTTTTATTCCATTTTCTGAAACAAAATAGTTAACAACGCTTTTCCATGAATCAAAAAGACCATTAACCATAAATACACAAATTTCATTAGCATTTGATTTTTTTCTTGCTGAACCTAAATCTTCGAATCCATCAATTAAGTCGTTGGTAGCGTTGTAGGTCAGATTTCGGCGGATTCGAATCTCATCAGAAACCAACACCATATACTTTTGACGATGACTCCTGATGCAATTTTAGATTTCAATATATTTTGAGCCATGTTTTGGTACCCAGGCTATAGACCTTTCACAGGAGCCCAACGATATAATGAAGCTATATGAGGAAGTCGAAGTCCAACCCATCGCGTAGAAATGTATGTATATGTATTTTGCGAGTGATAAAAAAACATTCTGTGCAAGTTCTTTTTCTTCTGGGCTATACAAATTTGATTTAGAAAGCCCCATCAACATAAAACAAAATAACTTGGACTGCTCTGACATATCATGCTCTTAATTTGGGATACCAAAACTGAATACCTATTTTGTTTCTTTATTTTTAATGTTCTGTTCTTTAATCTAAGTTTTTGCTTTAAAGTTTTAATTTTCAAACTGAAAGAAGCAATACTTTTTTTTAGTTGAAAAATGGTTTTTCCCGCTTCTCGATTGATTGCATCAATTTGATGCATTTCAAGCAGCCTAGATCTGAACTTGAACTTCTTCTTCTCTTACTATTCGAAGAAGAAAGATTTTCTAATTCTTCAAATTGATCAATATCATTTTGCAAATTGAGTGTGGGAACTGCATCTCTTTTTAGCATTTTCCTGCCCACAAACTCACTACAAAAATGATTTTGGCAAACAAAAAAATCTTATCGCCATCAAAACTACATGCTTTTTTCCATAAATTATTTAAAATCTCATTTTTTTTCTTTTGAGGGGCATGCAACAATTTTTAAATTAGGAAAACACCTTCTCGATTACTTGCATGTCGTGCAAGAAACTCCTGATTTGCTTTTATCATTCATTTATTATTTTTATTTAAAACCAAGCGCTGTCGCAATTCGATTTCAAATAAATGATACACATAATTTTTAACCTGCGATGACAGAAATTTCAAACTCATGTACATATTTACCAAAAGAAACAAGAAATACGCATCTAGAGAAGTAAATAAATGCCATGCAACCCTTCTAAAATAACACGACGCGACGTAAGATACACACAAGCCATGCCAATGACACGATCGCTATTGAATCATACCATACCATCAGTTTGTTGTATGTACATAGATATTGTTCTTTAACAGAAAATGGTTTCTGTATGACAGAAGTTTGCTTTGGTGTTTCTACGACACACTGAAGAGCAAGATTATTGCATGGTCTTGCAACATAATTTTATTTCGTTTGGTCTGAAAGAGTTCGATTAATCTCCTTTACTAGGATGGCAACCAAGATCGATCGAACCCACGAGTAAATCCCAGTCGATTGAAAATTGGCCATTTTTTTTTGTACTGGATGCGATATCTATGTAACTATATTATCTGTGCTCTAACAGTCATTGTAAACAAAAAGGCACAGATCTGGATCTTAAAAATGCTTGCCATAGTTTGTTACGTTTATTTCGAAGTGAGCGCAGTTCTTTGCTATACCAAGGTGTAGAAGAAGTCGAATCTTTATGGGGTAAGAAAGGGACAGATTGGAAGAAATAGTCAAAAATATAGGAATAAAATGTCTCAATAGTGACATCAATATTAATGGTTTTGTCAAGTATGAAGTTAAAATCAATACTGCCGATAAGATCATTAAGTTTGTCAAAATTGGCTTTGGGAAAATTAAATTTACGTCAAGGGGACAGCTGTAGTGTTATCATTTGCGTAAGTAAAGGCTAAAAATAAGGGAGAGTGATAAACGTCAAGTTTGGAAAGGAGGTGATTGCTCTCGGTAACTACACAGTTATCGGCGTCGGATGAAAAAATAAGGTCTAACTGTCTTCCCAGTTGTTTTTAATACTACTGGTGAAGACCAGAGGCCAAAGCCGATCGGTAAAAAGGATTTCCTTATGAGAGCTGGTGTTAATCGAGGCGAGGTGAATTTCATCATCTGACTCAGTCCAACACAATCGGGGTAGATTAAAATCACCAACGGCAATTACACCATCTTCAGGGGAAATGGATTCCATCACAAAGTCAAACGCATTAACAAGAAGCTGATAAACGTTAGTAGGTTGAGTAGGAAGAATGTAGCAGCACAAGGCATAAAGGGAACGATTAGATAAATAAATTTTTACGCAAATTAGTTCAAGGGAAGAAGTGTTGGGGATGGTGAAAGCTAATACATCGAAACAGGTGCGGACAGCCAAAAGAACGCCACGTCCATGAAAATGGACGCTAGAATCATCGCAAAAAGGAGCACGAGGGACTGAGCCGTCCTTACGGAAGATGTAAAGTCGGTAGTGAAAAGTTCTTGATCATTAATATTAGTTTCTCTTAAAGCAAAAACGTCATAAGGGAGCTTTTGGGAGTTCAAGAATTCGTCAGAAGTTTTTGTGCGCAGTCCTCTTACATTTTGGTAGTAAACAGACAGACACTTTGGATTAGCTTTATCGGGAAGAGTGGGTTGAGAAACAGCGTTAGGAACGCTGAGGAGGATAAAAGTTGTTGAAATCAGCACGAGATCTCTAGAGATGAGACGTGCGTTTGGAGCAAACATAATCAGCATATGTGGACAGATCGCTTGACACCTGACGAGGTGATATTCCAAAGCTCTCGTGAAATTGAATGAAAATTTGTTTTAGGGCAAGTACTTCAGTAGGGAGACCTTGTTCACGATGTTGGTTTTTGTTTTACCATCGACACAGTCAGTTTTATTGTGCAGATAAGAAAGGTAAAGACGCACATTTTCAAAAATTCTGTGATCTCTGAGACGTGACATTACATAACGGCTATCGTTCGACAAGATGTTAGTGCGTCTAACGTTCGATGGTTGCATGGGGTCAAGAAATGTCGGGGGTGCGACATTGGAATATGTGGTGGGCGTATGAGAAGAGGTAGCAGAAGTGGCGGCAGTATTTACACCAATAGCGCTATGGGAAGAGGTAGCAGAAGTGGTAGTAGTATTTACACCAAGAGAGTCAATTGAAGAGGTGGCCGGATTAAGAATGTGAGAGCGTATGAAATTAAGGTAGGTAGAATCAGGTTTAGAAGTCGTGCAATGATCTGGGCCAGGAAGTGAAATTTGAATAAATGACACGCGATTGTGACGGGGGTTTTTGGACAAACAGTGGCTACTTTAGAAGGGAAGGAGGTAGGTTTATAAAAACGAGGGGAAAAAAACAAAAACAAAAACTAGGACAATAAGATTTATAATTTACGTTTAATGATGACGGGTCCTTCCAGTGACGAAACTCAATGCCGTCACGTGAGAAGAATTCATTGTTGGGTGCGAAGAAAAGCCAATCATATTTCCTGGGCATGTATGCAATAAAGGAGGAGTGAGATAAATTCCGAGTGTTGGAGTGGGTGGTCTTCACGAAGTAGGCTTCCGATATTCTGTAATTGGTGTAGAACCAATTGTGCAACCATCGAACATCGATGCAGAGAGGAGCCCTTTGATGAGGTATGTGACTGTATCCATATCTTCCGGAGGAATAATTTTTTATTCTGGGATCCATGGTTGTCTCCAGGCGTCAGAAGGTTCGGGTAATGAGCGCCGAAGAGTAGGTGGTTTGAGGGTCTTTGATAGGCGGGGTTCCTTTCGCATCAAATTCTTCTTAGGAGGAGGAAGGGCAGAAGCACTGCAGGTGTTAGGCTCAACTTCTGAAGGTGGAAGAGCGATCACGGTGGTATTAGGCTCTGTTACAAGGTCGACAATTTCAGTAGATACAGTAGCAGGGTTGGCAGTACTTACGTGAGAAGCAAAATCCGTGCGAAGCTCGTCGAGTAAAGATTTATTATTTGATGAATGGCTCTCACACGGTAAAAGATCAAGTTAACATGAAATTGACTTAAGTTCTTCCGCATCGCATCGATATTTTAGTCAAAGATGATTCATAACAAATGGAGTACATAGAGGCCTGAAGACCATCAATCCGCTTAGCGTGGTCAGACAGATAACCATCAATAGAGACGAGTGCTCCAGATTGCACTGAGAGTGACCCGGTCACTTTTGTCATGACGTTGAGGATTTCGTTAATGTCAGCAAAGAACTTTGAGGCAGTAGAAGAGGAATTAAGGTCTCCGGATTTGTTGACAATACATTTATCTAAGTCAGCGGTTAATGTAGTTATAGATGAGTTCAGGTTGTCGCAGATCACTGAATTGCGAATAATAGAACTTTTAATCTCCCTCAGCAGGACCTCAACGTTTGTGAGGAGAGATTTGAGTCCACTGTGAAACTTATCCAGAGAGCTGTTGATGGAATCCCAGTTTGACGCGAGAGGCTCAGAAGTTTTCGAGTTGTTGATTCGAGCCATCTTATTGCAACCAGAAACCAAGTCCGTCAAATCGCAGAGCTGCTGGTTATTGCATTTAATAGCCAACATTATGTGCGAAAGGGTGATAGTTTTACACTCTTCACAGAAATATCAAAAGATACTAGTGTATTCTTGAAGATAGTGCTTGATGGCGTTTCTAGAGAGCCCGATGCAAATCGGGTGAAACACCTTCCCGCAAATCCCTTTGCAAGAAATCCATTCGGCAGTGTAATTATCGCTGATAGAACAGTCGGAGAATCACAAACAAAAGCAAAGCTGCTTCGAGAAATTAAATGAATCGCGTAAGGATCTACCTAATTACAACCCGGGAGAAATAATTTACGAATTAGACGATAGGCGCGATAAATTGGCACCTAGGTTTAATAGGCACACAGTTGAAAAAAATAATAGGGTTACAGTAGATACTCACACACGAAAAGTACATAAGCAAAAAATAAATAAAAATAAGGAAAATTAAAAATAAAAATTGACTCCAACTATTTAAGCATTGAAGAACTAATAATTCGAATTTACACACTAACGGTATTTACAGAACGAATAAATAAATAAGTTTTATTTTTAACCCAATAAGATAACATTCTCGAAAAACGAACGTCCAAGGTTATACATATATGGTATATAGAAAAAAAATAAAAAAATAAAAATAAATAAATTTAATATTAAAATATATTAAAACTGAATCTTTACGAACTTCATTCCTTCAGTTCTCCCTTTTGGGGTGACGAGTTACGTACAAACATAGTTTGCACTTTAACGTTAAATATAGTAGTAGTATAAAGGTGTTCTGCAATTGGAAGCATTAAAGTAAACAAGTCCAAATGTCTTGCACTTATAAGTAAACAAGTCCAGACGTCTTGCACTTGAAATCAAGTCCAGATGTCTTGCACTTGAAATCAAGTCCAGTTGTTTGCACTTAAACATAGGATCTTAAACTAAACAGGTGCAGGTGTTCTGCACTTGAAACAATGGTAGTAAACAAGTCCAATCTTTTGGACTTGAAAACATAAATAAGTAACGTTATAGAGATTTCATTTTTTAATTAAGCTAGAAATAAGTTAGTATGGAAGGAACTCGAAATAAAAAAGTTGAACTAAATAAAAAAGAATAAAATTAAGTGTCTTATTTTTTTTTTTGGAAAAACTTAAGGAACTTAAGTCGCGCCCAGATACTCACACACACAAACTATTACAACGATAGCCACTGCTGCATGACTGCTGGCCGTGGTTTCCACTGAAGGAATTGTGGGCGATGATCTGATTAATTGCTTCTAGCATTGTTCAGCTTCAGGGAAGGATGTTTTATACCTTAAATGAATCAGCGGTGAATTTACTAAATTCATCTATTTTTAATTTTTTTAATCCGGAGAGCCAGTACTGAGCTACGGCTGTGGAATAAATATTTACAGATGGAAAATATAGCGGGTCGACGGCGGTCATGTTCGCCGTCTCGCTATCAACAAAGGTAATGTCAGTGCACAGATTAAAATTCGAGAATTAATTTATTTTTAAAATACGAAAAAAAAGGAATTTATTTTGAAAAAACAAAAACAAATAAAGCACGACTTGCTTCGATAAGTTTCTTGAGACGAACCATTAATAAGTTTAATTTTGTGGACTGCTGAGTTCTGTGAAACGCCACAGTACTCCCCCTCCAGTAATGCAGTTGCAATTACGATTGTAAGGAGCCAATGCGAGGCGGATGGCGTTTGCTGAGGTGTGTGTGGGTCGCGTTGGCCATGTTGAGCATGTTGGAGGCGTGCTGTGCCGCCTTGAGTCGGGTTGGCCGTGTTGAGCATGTTGGAGGCGCGCTGGGCCGCGTTGACTCGTATTGACCGTGTTGAGCATGTTGAAGGCGTGCTGGGCCGCGTTGAGTCGTGTTGGGCAGCGTTGGTTGTGTTGAGCGGGATCACGCTGTGCCTGGTTGACTATGCTGGGAACGAAAGCATGCGAAATCTGGTTGGTCGTGCTGAAGCGTGCGGGCTTAGTCGAGCGTGTCGGAGCGTGCTAAGCCTAGCTGGACCGTACTGGAGCATGCTGGGCCTCGTTGGCTGTGCTGGGAACCAAAGCGTGCTGGACCTTGTTGGCCGCGCTAAAGCGTGGACCATGCTGGAGCGTGTGGGGCCTAGTTGGCCGTGCTGTAGCATGTTGAGCCCTGCTGAAGCGTGACCGTGCTTGCCTTCGTTGGACGGGCTGGGAGCGGCAGCGTGCTGAGCCTCGCTGACCGTGCTGGAGCTTGCTGGGCCTCGTTGGCTGTGCTGGGGGCGGAAACGTGCTGGACCTCGTTGGCCGCGCTAAAGCGTGGGCCATGCTGGAGCGTGTTGGGCCTAGTTGGCCGTGCTGTAGCATGTTGAGCCCTGTTGAACCGTGACCGTGCTTGCCTTCTTTGGACGGGCTGGAGCTGAAGCGCGCTGTGCCATGCTGGAGCGTGTTGGGCCTAGTTGGCCGTTCTGCAGCATGTTGAGCAGCGCTGGGCCTAGTTGACCGTGTTGGAGCGTGCTGAACCTCGTTGCCCACGCTGAAGCGTATTGGGCCATGCTGGAGCGTGTTGGGCCTAGTTGGCTGTGCTGCAGCATGTTGAGCCCTGCTAAAGCGTGAGCGTCCTTGGCCTCGTTGGCCGTGCTGGCTCAACAAGCGTCGGCTCCAGCCGTGTTCCATCCAGCGGTGGTAGGTGCAGACGTGGTCGGTTCAGCGGTTGCTACCCCTGCAGGCGTCGATCCAGACGTGGTCGGCTCAGCGGTTGCTGCTCCTGCAGGCGTTGGTCTCGCCTCGGTCCGTTCAGTGGTTGCTGGCTCCAACGGCGTTGGTCCAGCCGTGGTTGCTGGTTCTGCTGGTGTTGGTTTGGCCGAACGCTTCAGCGGTTGCTGATTCTGCAGTTGTTCATCAGGCGGTGGTTAGTTCAGCGGTTGCTGGTGCGTCAGTGAATCGTCTGGCTCCACTCCGAAAATTGTGCACTGGCATCACGTCGGGGTCACCAATTTATAGCGGGTCGACGGCGGTCATGTTCGCCGTCTCGCTATCAACAAAGGTAATGTCAGTGCACAGATTAAAATTCGAGAATTAATTTATTTTTAAAATACGAAAAAAAGTAGTTTATTTTGAAAAAACGAAAACAAATAAAACACGACTTGCTTCGATAAGTTTCTTGAGACGAACCATTAAAAAATTTAATTTTGTGGACTGCTGAGTTCTGTGAAACGCCACAAAAATTCGTTCTCAACCCCCTCTGTTCAAAATTGCAAGTACTTACGTCTAGTAGTTTTCGAGAAACGGTGTTCACAAGGAAATTTGACTTTGCTCTTATAGTATTTAAGATAAGATATATATAGCTTCCTTGCGGCACCCCAGCAATTATTTCCAAATCTGAATATTCGTTTCCACATTTGACGCGGAATGGTCTATTCGTAAGGTAGTTATTCAAAAATGTTTGCAAGTGCTCTGACAGAACTTTTCATAATTTAAGCTTTAAGCCTTCATGCCAGACCTTGTCAAAGGCTTAAAAAACATCAAGGAATACGGTTGAACGAATCCATTTTTCTTCGATAACATGTGTTATTATACGCACTTGTTCAATTGTAGAATGCTTACTGCTGAACTGAGTCGATGATCCGGAATGAGATGCATTTCTTCTATTACCTGCTGTATTCGCCTAACCAATATTCTCTCGAACACTTTGGATATAACTGGAAGAAGCGAAATCGGTCTATAAGACGTTTTTTTTCATTCGCCGGTTTTCCGGGCTTATGACTTTGGCGACTTTACATTGACTGGGAACATATTCTAATCTAAGAGCGGCGTTTATAATGAACAGATGCTTAATTGGAGCTTTTCTTTGTAGCGCTTTAAGAACCTCTCCCGTGATTAAGTATCTAGGACCATTCTTAGACTTCAGTTTCTTTATTTCTTCCTTAAGTTCGGTTAGTGTTGCATTTCGTATTGCACTATTGGCTATATACGACGTATTTATTAGAGATGGGCAAAAAATCACTACCTGTGAATTATTCACTGCGAATGAAAATTCGCATACGCAGCCTGTGAATGAATTAAAAATAAGCTGTGACTGTTTAAAACGTGAATAAGGAATTATTTTTCACATCACATTTCTCTATTCGCGACTGTTTATTACTATGTGACACAAGTGCTAAATAAACGCATAGCACATTATTTAAAAGTAAATAAATATTTGGCGCAGCTCTTTAAGTGCCAGGGCCTAGCTTCTCGCAACCATTCATGTTGTGTGCGTTATATATTTCACATGAATGGAGCACATTATTTGCAAAACCTTAATTTTGATAACTGTCCATTTCTCTATTTTAAATTACATTCCTGCTACACTCTCTTTGAATTGCTCCGAATATAACGTTAGATTTTCCGTAGTTTCTTTTCACATTCATATTTTTTATTGCTCAATGTACCTTTGTAAATAAGTTTCGCCCTTTTTCGTTTTAAAAATTCACCGAGTGTGGACGCATTGGTAAACATTTATACACAACACGTTTATATTACACAAATGAATTTAATAAAAGTACACCTATTGAAATTATTGCTTACACAATGATTACACATTTGACCAAACTTAAAATTAATTTTCGATACACTTTTACACAAAACACATTCGTTCTAACACAGCAACAAAAGATACAGAGCGAAGAAAGAAAATGTACATACCACACCATACAGAGCTGCTACTGCTCAATGAAGAGCGACGAGCGAAGAACGAACATGAAGGCATCAAACCGTTCAGAGCTGCAATTGCTCAGTGAAGAGCGACGAGCAAAGAACGAACATGTACACATCGAACCGTTCAGAGCTGCTATTGCTCAGTGAAGAGCGACCAGCGAAGAACGAACATGTACACATCAAACCGTTCAGAGCTGCTATTGCTCTGTGAAAAGCGACGAGCGAAGAACGAGCATGAACAAATCAGACCATTCAGAGCTAGCAGTGCTCAGTTTAGAGCAATCAACGATGAAGGAAAATGTGTATACCTAATGTATATAAGGGAGGAATTATTTTTTACATCGCATCTATGTATACTGAAGTGCCAGGCACCAAAGATAGAACAAAGCAAAACATGGTGAAAGAAATGCCTTGGGTTGTACAAACAACATGCAGGTATATGAAAGGTATATTATTCGCTGGGTTATACCACAGAGAAAGGAAATGTGTATTTCTCTTGTATGTGGTTATATTCAAAGCACAAATTTACAGATTTGTTTGTTTGGTGTATATGTACATATATGAAAAGTATATTATTATTATTATTCGAGAACAACAGGAGCAACGAGAAAATCAACAGCAACAAAAGCAACAATAACATCAACAGCAAATACAACAACAACAACAATAACAACAACAAAAACAACAACAACAACAACCGCAACAACAACAACAACAGCAAGACCAACGTCAACAACTTGAACATCTACAACAAGAAGAAAAACTGCACAAACAACTTAATCAGAAACAACATAAACAAAAGAAAATGGAGTTAATACGTCTGTCGCATATATTCAGGAGTCGTCCTGGCCAACACCTAAACAAGATAAAACAGACCCGACGTGCTCAACAAGCTCTTACTCCCTATTGCAATTTAAACCTCCACAACAGAAAAGAGTTCTGCGTTCAAACACGATTCCACTGGAGGATCTTCCTTCTAATGACGTGTCAAGCGACAAACCTCCAATTGATGACTCGTCCTCATTAATTCCTCCATTTAGTTGCAACGATAACCCCTACCTCATACTTCTTCATGTCAGCAATCGTTGCTTCTAACATCTTCTTCCGTCAACCTAGTGGTTGTGAAAAAGCCTCCTCGTAGAACTATCTTCATCTCACGACTTTCTTCTGCTACCTCAGTCAACGATATTATGAATTACATCAGTAGCAAAATGTTGGTGCCTTCAGCCCTTAAATGTATCAAGTATAATTTTAAGGAACCCCGCGAAATAGCATCTTTCAAACTGCTGACTCCTGACTCTCACTTCGAACTGCGACTATCGAGAGAATTCTGACCTGATGGAACTTTAGTCCATGAATATTTTTCTCGGACTAAGAACACGTCTTTCACAAAGACTTCAGTACCTGCACCAGTAACGTCGCATCCAAAAAACGATTAGGATAGATTATTTGTCTGTAACTCCCCCTGAGTGTCTTTGCGTATATTACCAAAACGTCCGAGGGCTGCGAACTAAGACATCCTCTGTATACCTTAATTCCCAGAAGCTCCCCTATGACATGTTCGCCCTAAACGAAACTAATCTTACTCCGATTTCAACGTTTTTCGAGATGATGGTCTAGAGAAAGGGGATGATTCTTCGGGTCGAGTTGTTCTTCTGGCAGTACATAATCACCTTCACTCGACACTAGTTAAAACTTCGCTCACATCTAATTTTGAGTACATTTGTGTCAAAATACATCTTCTTCGACTACGTACCTTGTCGCGGTGAAGATGCTTAGTAAGGACCCAATGATCCCGAAGGGCGATTGCAGTAGGGCCACCCATGCTGTAAGGTCTTCGGGGAAGGGTATCTGAAGCTAAAGTGTAGTCAACCCATTCTAACGGGTGGAGTGAGCGTTTCATGTAAACCGTGCCCAGGGATGAAAGGCTGAAGGTTTTTATCAGTCGCCAACGAGCTCCTTCAGGTGCCCTGGCAGGGCCTGTCGTAATAAGCCTTACCGCCAGTAAAACCGGCTATGCTGGCGGTGGACACTTCTCATCGGGTTACTCGTGGGAACATGCATACAATTTCTAAAACAAAACCTAACAAAAAAACCAAAACAAACGCAACTACAAATTCCGAGGCTTTGCCTCCAAACCTAACGAACAAGGACAACGAACAGACCGACAAACCTAAATACAGAGAGACGACGGACAACGACACCTACACGAACCCTTCGGATTCTAATACCAGATCCATTGACAATTCCGCTTCAGATGCGGAGCCCCAGGCAAAAGCCGTATCGGCACGTTGCGGGCGCGCAATCCAGAAGAGGAATTCCCCTAGTGCTAAAAAGTAGAGAAACCTTCGCTTGGTAAAGCACCTGCTCGCACGGATTCTGGGCGAGTAGCGTTATCGCTGGGGAGACCAGTCAACCCGAGTCGGGAGGGCAGGCCTCTGCCTCAGTCGGCGAGACCTGCGAATGGCAATAGGCCCTTCGGCAACACCCCGAACGGTCAACCCGAGTCGGGAGGACGTTCGGGCGTGATACCAAAAACGGACTCAACGTCCAAACGTCCTAGATCCCAGGACGATACCTCCAAGACCCCGAAGAAGGCCAAGAATACCGAGTCGGTGCTCAGGCCCTACAACGAGGTGGCGAAGGATCACCTGGTGTTCGGTATCTGCGACAGCGGAAATGAGGAGGGCCGTATCAGTGGCGAGAACTGGAGGCTCCTCAAGGCAAGACTCGCGTCAGACGTGCTGGCGCATTGTCTTAAGAACCCAACTGCTACGCCACCGACCTTTTCGGACGCTGGCTGATACCTCAACGGTGCAAAACTTTTAAAATGCAGTAACAGCAGTTCCATCGCGTTCCTAAATGAGGCAGTACCCAAGCTTAACCACCTTTGGGCCAAAGCCGATTTATCGGTCTGTCACTGGAGCGACATAAAGGTCCGTCCAAGAGCCGGAACTTGGATTCCACCAGGACCATGCAGTGAATCGGATATCCTGAAGTTGATCCGTATTCAAAATCCTGACCTTTCAACCTCCAATTGGAAGGTCATTAAAGCCGATGAACCGGTGGCAGGAAGGTTAGTTTCATTCCTCCTCAAACAAGAATCCCTGGAGCTTTTAAGCAAGAGGGATTACAAGATCTTCTACGGCATGGAAGAACTGGTGCTGAAGGTCCATGAGAAAGACGAAAGGCTCATCTCAGGTATGGTTTCCTCTTTGAGCAGTCTTGGATTGGATACCGAATCAGATAGCGTCCCGTGGGACTCACTACCGACAGCTGCCACTTCGACCCAGGCCGTAACGCCAGCTGAGTCAGCAGGCGTCAAAGAAATGGGACTGGTCGGTACACCAGCTGAGTCAGCAGGTGAGGTAGAGACAGTTTCGCTGCCAAAGCAAAACAGTGGTGAATCTTCCGAGTCGGAGGATGGTGACACCACAGTAATAGAGGCATCTGTACCAGTCAGGAATGATGCTCCGACTAGTGCAGATTAATCTACACCATTGCATAGCAGCTTCTGCTAACCTTTTGCTCCGCCTGCAGTCAGGAGAAGAGGACATTGCCCTTATCCAGGAACCTTGGGTGACAAGTGACAACCGGATAGCTGGATTAAGGGCAAAGAATTATTCGTTGCTCTATGCCAAAGGATCAGGTAAACCAAGATCCTGCATTCTAGTAAAAAACAACTTAAAAGCCTTCTTCCTATCAAATTTCAGCGATTCGGACTTCGCATGTGTGGAGTTAGACCGCAAGGGGAAAGACAGGCTATGGATATCGTCAGCGTATATGCCCTATGATGACACAGGCCCACTACCAACACCAAATATACGCGAGACGATAAAGTCAGCCCAAGTAAGCAACATCCCCATAGTGATAGGCGCTGACGCCAATGCCCACCACAACCTTTGGGGAAGCAGTGATACAAACAATCGAGGTGAGCGTCTTTTTGATTTCATCATAGAAACTAACCTCGTAGTATGTAATATAGGTTCTGAACCTACCTTTACTAACAAAATTAGACAAGAAGTAATAGATATTACTCTAGCCACCAACTCCACAAAGCTAAACATTAGCAAATGGATGGTGTCGAAAGATATCTCTTTTTCAGACCATAACTATATTCAATTTAGTTTGGAATTTACCAAACCTCCATCAAAATCCTTTAGAAATCCTAAGAATACTAACTGGCAGGTTTATAACACATTTTTAAATAAAGAGCTCAGCACCGAGATAACTCAACCTTGCTCACCATCCGAAATCGACCAGATGGTGGACAATGTCTCCGGAACTATGAACACAGCCTTCGTGAAAGCTTGCCCGATTAGCAGGCACAGAAATGGCAATAAACCACCTTGGTGGAATTCTAACATAGCAAAACTCCGAAATAATAGTAGGAAACAGTTCAATATAGCAAAGTCTTCACCATCTCCAGAAGATTGGGATAACTATAAGAACAGCCTCAGGGTCTTCAAAAAAGAGATAAGGAAAGCTCAGCGAGAATCGTGGAGATTATTCTGTAGCAATATAGAAAGAACAAACGATTCTAGCAGATGGGATAAAACCCTTATCCCCCTGGCTCTACGTGATTTTCAACAGCTGCCTTAAATTCCATCCTCATGGAAACGAGTTAAGGTGGTTTTCATCCCGAAATGCGGTAAGACCTCCCACTATAATCCGAAAGATTTCAGACCAATCAGCTTCTCCTCCTTCCTTCTGAAAACATTAGAAAGGCTAGTCGATAACCATATCCGTTCAAAACTCTAGCTCTCAGCATGCTTACCGGAAAGGTTTTTCAGTGGAAACAGCTCTACATTCGTTAGTAGGCACCACTGAAAAATCTCTTGCCGTTAAAGAATATACTATGGTGTCTTTCCTTGACATAGAAGGCGCCTTTAATAACGTCAATACAGAATCCATCACAAGAGCGCTCGCTGACCTGAAGGTGGACTGCTGCCTTTGCATCTGGATAGAGCGAATGCTGAACAGCAGGCAGATTCTATCCGAGCTCGGGTGCTGCTCAACCAAAAGCCTAGCGCACAGAGGCACACCACAGGGGGTGTTCTCTCTCCGCTACTTTGGATATTAGTAGTGAATGAGCTACTCACTTCACTAGAAAATAAAGGCTACAAGGTCGTAGCATATGCTGACGATATTGCCATAGCCATATCAGGTAAATTCCCCCAAACCCAAAGAGATGTAATGAACTCGGCGCTAAATTTAGTAGCGACATGGACGGACAGCGTTGGGCTCAATGTAAACGCGTCCAAAACTGAACTAGAACTTTTTACTAGGAAATACAAAATCCCGTTCGTAGCCCCACCTAAGCTTAGAAACACGGAACTCAGCTTTTCAAACAAAGCAAAATACTTAGGGTTGACCCTCGATAGTAAACTTAACTGGAAACAGAACATTCTAGATCGAACCAAGAAAGCGGAAATCGCCATCTACACCTGTAAAAAGGCTATAGGTCCTAAATGGGGTCTTCAACCTAATATAGTCCACTGGTTGTACCTGGCGGTGGTCAGACCAATCCTGCTTTATGGCGTTCTCGTCTGGTGGCCTGCACTCGAAACAAGGTGCAACACAAACTCTATCGAAAGAGTACAACGATTAGTATGCAAATGCATCACAGGGCCTCTCAGGTCCACTCCCACAGCCGCCTTAGAAACCCTACTTAATATATTTCCCATTGACATCTTTGGGAAAATGGTAGCATCTAAAGCAGCCCTAAGACTTAGAGAATCTCTCCAGTGGTCAAGCTCACAAATTGGCCACATGAAAATCTTACAAAACTCCAATCTCAGAGTAACATATCCCCATCTATTGATTTCAATATCAAATATAACACCACCATCCCTGACAGATCCGCATGGGAGGAAGGTATCATTCTAAATGACGCCGCAATCGAAATCTATACAGATGGTTCCAAAACTTCGGAGGGCACAGGACTAGGTATATTTTCCGAATCACCTAGAAAAAACGTAGCTCTCCGACTTCCGGACCACTGTAGCATCTTTCAGGCGGAAATATCGGCTGTTCGTGAAGCAGCGCGCAGACTCTCTATATACCCGATAGATGGTAAGTCTATCGTCCTTTATATAGACAGTCAGTCAGCGATTAAAGCTCTGGAAACGCCAACAATAAGATCCAAGTTGGTCAAACATTGCCGCGAATCTCTTAACGAGATTGCGGACAGATGCAATATTACTCTGTGCTGGGTCCCAGGACACAGAGATATTCCAGGCAACTGTAAAGAAGATGAACCAGCTAAACAAGGCACCGTACTTCCTCTCGATGTCAATCGAGAGGCACCGGCACCACCAATACAATTAATGAAAACCCGTATGTTTAACGAAGCCCAATCTAGCGCAAACAACAGATGGAGTAATCTAGCTACGTGCGCATCGACCAGGAAGATCTGGCCCTTTTTTTTTTTTTGTCGGGATAGGAAACACTCGACTGGAGCACTCAGACACAACTGGTCCATTGTACTGCCAGAGAGCAAACCCTGATTTACCCATTTTACTGGAATTTCCTTGACTTTCGAAGAAAGCCAAGCAAGCACTTCAGTGATGAGGAGCTTACAGTACCAGCACTCACCACATCCGCACCGAAGATCTGCCACCTGATACGAGCAAAGGCCGGACACTCACAGAGATAATGTTCCGCGGTGTCGTCGCTCTCTCCACAAGCGTCGCAGATTGTAGTGTCACTTAAGCCTAACACGTTAAGATGCTTGGCAAAAGCGAAATGGCCTGTCAAGACGCCGATAAGTTGTCTACAGTCTTTTCTGCTGAGAGACAGCAAGAATGCCGGTGATTTCTTACAGACGTCCGGGAGCATGCGTTTAGTCAACCTGCAACCTGGAGAGTCATGCCACACACAATTGTGCTCGTGAGAGACCCAATCGTCAATGGAAGCCCTAACCGAGGACGCTGGAAGACCCAACGCGGGTTCGGGACCTGAGAAAGCCTCCTCTGAGCCTTGTCTAGCAATCTCATCGGAGATCTCGTTCCCCAAGATCCCAGTGTGACCTGGGACCCAGATAAGAGACAGAGAATTCAGCCTTGCGACCGAGTTCAAAGAGTTTTTGGTTTGACGAACTATTTTGGAAGTGGTTAAAGGGTTAAGCAAGGCCTTAAGCGCAGCCTGACTGTCACTACAGACACAAATGCTACGTCCCTTCTACCTGTTCTTCACAACATAGTTCATGGCCATTAGGATTGCATAAGTTTCCGCTTGGAAAACAGACGCATATTTGCCTAACGAGAAGTGAAGTCTAATGTTGTCGACTTCCACGAAGACACCAGCGCCAGACCCTTGACTGGTTTTGGAACCGTCCGTGAAAATACGACTACATTCCATTCCCGGCTCACACTCTGACCGAAGCCAGTCCTGGACACAAGGAAAGTCGACTCTGAATTTGCGCATCAGCTGGAGTTCTGGTGTCATTGCATCAGACGGCATATCCATAAGACAGGAGTCGTAAGATAAGTGTCGCACAAGTTCATCAAAGTTCCAGTGTGAAGTATACCAAAAACCGCCTCGCCTAAGACGATGGATGGCTTTGATAGTGCAACCCATGATATAAGTATCAAGGGGAGGTAAGTTCAGCAAAGCGTCTAGAGCAAAGCCAGGCGTACTCGGGAAAGCTCCCGAGCAGCCGAGATCTGGCCCTTACTTGACGCAAAGAAAACCAAAAATCTCCTTTCATTAAATAGAAGGAACATAAGCCTCACAGTAGGAATAGTCACAGGACACTGCTTGTTAGGTAGACACGCCACTAGAATTGGTGTCCCAGCAAACGATTTCTGCAGAAGCTGCAGAGATGAAGAGGAGGAGGAGAATAGTCTCCACCTCATTGGCACATGCCCAGCGCTGGCCACACTTCTTTGAGGACCTAAGTGATTTGTCTAACATAGACATTAGAAACTTAAATAGATACATAGGTAAATCCAACTGGTTTAGCTGAAATACCCCCCTCCACATCACCACCACCCCTCCTCCCTCGTCATTGGTTACTATCAATCCGCAAGAGGTACTGCAACAGACACCTCCCAAGATCGATAGCTAACCCTCCCATATCACTTGACCAGTGCCTGTAAATAACATTATTGCATAGAGGTAACAGAGATTGATTGATTCAATGAATCCCCCTATTACTCACATGCACACCACCTACACGGTGAACTAGTTATTAAGGGTTTGACTGAAGCAGTCACCCTACCTAGCCAAACCATCGCCTAAAGTTCGACTGCATACTAGTGCAAGATTGACTGCATCAGTCATCTCGCTCTACTTTGCATTCCCCACTATTTCCACGGTCCGCCTAGGTATGGGTTCGATTGAAACAATCACCCTACCTAGTCCACACTTTATGCATAGCAGTACTTAGAGTTCGATTGAATCAGTCACTTTATGTACGCCTATGCTCCTCTACACCTACACGGTCCACCTAGGTATGAAGGGTTTGACTGAATCAGTCACCCCACCTAGTCAATACCATGCATTACAGTAATAAGAGTTAGACTGAATCAGTCACTCTACTATACGTATGCACCTCTACGCCTACACGGTTTATGGGGTCTGCCAATATTACTTGCACACACCGTATAGGGGGTTCGATTGAATCAATCACCCCCCATCACTTGCTGCACACTATACCTTCTCGGTACACCTTGACTTCAGGGTTGACTGAGTCAGTCACCCTCTCTACCCTTTTCAGTCAGCATTCTCAGCCAACACCCTCATGAGAAAGGTTAAGGTTCCCCTGGTTACCGGTGACTCGACCGGTCACTACTCATGTGGTATCACAATGGACCCATGTGGACTAAGTGTGCCCTGACCCTGTCAGGACAGCCACCTTTACCTAACCTAACCTAACCTGTGTCAAAATAACAATTTCAAACCACAACATTTTTATCCTTTGCTGCTACATTCGACCCAGCCAGCCAATGCAGAGCTACCAGCTTGCCATAGACGCGTTCGATTCGTTCTTTGATATTGTTGATCCTCACGATATCGTCTTAATTCTGGGGGATTTTAATTTTCCCCACTTCCAATGGGCTTCATCTAATGATCAGTCCCATTATACTGCAATAAACCCGTCTTCAGAAAAGGAAGTCCTTTTCATTGACTGTCTTTCAGATTCCAGCTTACATCAGTTAAGTGGTGTCACTAATAACCTAGGAGACAACTTTATCTCGTTTTCTCGTCAGATGCCGCGTTTCAGAGAGCAACCATCTCTTATCCAAATTGGATGGGATGTAAAGATAGATCGCCTCCCTGTGGTACACCCTGGATAACGCTAAATGATCTATCTCAAGAGGAAGCCAGAACAAGCAAGTAAGATTACTCTTCTGGCCATATTACAAAGAAGAAGTCAACTGAACTAAAAATAAACAAAAGAAAAATTTCGTAAATTTCGTAATCATCAACGCCAGTATCAATAAAACGTTATGCCCAATGCAACCGGTGCTTCTCAGCGCCAATTGACAAGGTGCGTCGGACCTTCTGTTCGAATATGCCAACTTAATATCGAAGGGATAAGTAAAGCCAAAAGTGACTACTTATCAAAGCTTTTATTGACAAAAAACATCGATGCAGCCGTCATCCAAGAAACACATACTGCCTCCGACGCGTCTCGAAAGGTTAGAGGGACAGTCGCCGGTTACTTCCAGATAGGATCCAACTACCACCAGTCATATGGATCAGCAACCTATGTAAAAAACGGTATAGATGATGTTAAACTTATAAGCACAAGCTCCAAAAACAACATCTTCACAATTACTATCCTCCAGCTACACCATGGCCGCCTAACGTACTTGATATTCCAAATCAACCAACGGTTTTCATTGCTGACTTCAATAGCCACCATAGCTTGTGGAGATATGATAATAACGATGACAATGGAGATAAGCTAATAGAATGGGCGGACTCAAATCACTTACATTTATTCTTCGACGCCAAAGATACATCCACTTCCTACTCTCGCAGATGGCGAAAAGGCTACAACCCAGACCTGTGCTTTGTTACCTGTGATGCAGAGCAGCACTCTCTACCAGCTTCCAGAACAGTGCTGTCAGATTTTCCGAAAAGCCAACACGCCCGGTCATAATCGACATCGGTATACATATACCACTAACTGATTCAGTCCAAAGGCTACGATGGAACTTTTTGAATGCCAATTGGAATAACATACAACTCTATGAGGATTTTGAGGCATCTGGAGACCCGGAAGTTCCCCACGAATTGCTAAAATCGTTTGACGAGACTCACAAAAAGAAGTGGACATCTACTGTGAACCACCTCAACTTCACGCGCTCTAGCACGAAAGCATGGAGCCTCCTACGCAAACTTGGAGGAAGCAACATCTCAAACACCACAAGTCCTAGCATCGACCCAAATAAAGTGGCTAGCCGCATTGTAGACGTTTCCCGTGCCCCCGTTGACAAGGCACATACAGTCATCACCGAACGTGCACTCAAGAACCTCAAGAACAATACCCCACAAACATCAGAGTTTTCGAGCGATTTCACAACAGAAGATGTCAGCACTGCTCTGACCGCAGTAAAAACAGCGAAAGCGGCGGGATTTGATGGTATGCATCCGGAGTTTCTTGTGCAAAGCGGCAAAAATATAAGACGGTGGTTAGCAGAATTCTACAGCAATATACTGGAAACAGGCACAATTCCGACTGCATTGAAGCGAACGAAAATCATTGCTATTCTCAAGCCAGGCAAACCTAACGACCTACCGGAAAGCTATCGTCCCATAGCCCTTCTAAATACTTGCTAGAAACACTTTGATCGCCTTATCTACAATCGTATAAACCCTGCCATTAATGAAATCATACCTATCCAACAGGCTGGTTTTCATGCGGGTAGAAATTGCACGGACCAAGTGTTATCCTTGACCACACACATTGAGGCAGGTTTTGAAAGGAAGCTCAAAACATCCGTTGCTTTTGTTGACTTAACCGCAGCGTATGACACCGTCTGGAAAGATGGACTCTTATTTAAGCTGCTGAAAGTAGTTCCCTGACTAAGGACATTACGGCTTGTAAACAACCTATTCTCAAACCGCCTTCTTCAAGTTTTTATTAATGATAAGAAAATCAGAGTAAGAAAGTTAAACATTGGGCTTCCCAAGGGTTCCGTCCTTGCCCCTCTGCTATTTAATCTGTATATCAGTGATATTCCTGCGACCGTATCGAGGAAATTTGGGTACGCGGATGATTTGGCAATTGCTACTCAGGATAAGGGCATAACAAATACAGAGAGGACTCTAACTTTAGATCTTGAGCAACTCAACATATACTTTCGACAGTGGAGACTGTGTCCAAGTATGACTAAAACGGAAGTCTGCTGTTTTCACCTTACAAACCACATTGCAAACTTCAAAGTTAACGTTCAGTTTCACAATACCACACTTAACCACAGTCGAAACTCTAAATACTTATGCGTAACATTGGACAGATCCCTTACTTACAAGCAGCACTTAACAAACGTGGCTGGTAAACTCAAAACTCGCAATAATATCCTGCAAAAACTAACTGGATCGACCTGGGGTTCATGTGCATCAACGCTTCGTACCGCAGCACTTGCCCTAGTGTACTCTACAGCGGAATACTGTGTTCCAGTGTGGTTGAATAGTGCCCATGCACAGAAGGTGGACGTGCAACTGAACAATACTATGCGACTCATATCCGGTACTATAAGGTCAACACCAACACGATGGCTTCCTGTGCTGAGCAATATTCCTCCACCTCCCTTGCGCCGCCTAAACACTCTTTTAAGGGAGCGCAACAAAATACAGACCAACGCCGAACTTCCCATTCACGAAGATATTGCTACCCTCTGGTCACATCAGCAAAGACTTAAATTTCGTCAGCCAACCATAAAGCTCGCTGATGAACTGGCAAATAATGCTTTTAACACGAACTCTGCATGGATATCAGAATGGGCATCGTCTAGGCAAACTGCCCCATTACCGTCTCGAACCCATAATGCCAACTCTTTAAGTTTGACCTACCTCGCAACCTCTGGTTGACTCTTAACAGAATCCGAACAAGTCACGGGAAATGTGCAGACTCTTTGTTCCGCTGGGGAAGCGTCAGTTCTTCAGCTTACGACTGCGGGGCCCAGCCACAAGCCATCCACCATATTATTGCGGAATGAAGCAAGCGTTCCTACCCTGGTGACATCCAAGATTTTGCTGATACTAACAACAACATGTCTGTGATAGACTGGTTACGAAACCTAGATGTTGTGATATAGCCTAGCTGTTTCTTTGAAATTACAAACGCCATGCAAAAAAATGGTTTTCTTCATTTTGATGCTTAATTGTTACATCAGTCGTTGACGCCACTTAAATTAAGAGCCAGTCGTCGATTGGATCTATAGCAGCACCATCCTCATAGAGGATTCTTAAAGTTAACTTAAAATAATATTAGGACTATAATAGAAATTAAACTGTTATTTCGCTAATTGTTAAAGCTTTTCGAACATAATCAAGTGTGCATTAATGTACTGAAATTGTTGAATAATAAAGTGTCCATTAATTTACTTGTACAAATATATTAGAAACTTCTCTTAAAGAATGTTTATGTTAGTATATGTCCTATAAGTTATAACATTATACGTGTAGTAACAAAATAATGTAATAATGTAATATGTAATTCCATATGCTAAATCAATCAAAATTGGATCATTACCACCCTCCTCTAGCTCTTACATTGTCTTACAATAACAATAAAAATGCTGTACAATCAGAGTACTCGTACAGCTTTAATTTTCGCAAGGCAGACTACACAGAAACTTAGTAACCTTTTAAGCGCTATTAATTTCAACAACATTTTTAATAGTACACACATTTCTGCCGATAATGTACTTGGATTGTTTTACTCTGAAATTTTCAGCTGTTTTATGCAATCCGTCCCATATATTTCATTATCTCCACCTTGGTATACTAAAGAATAACGTTCACTTCGCAACAGAAGAAATAAGCTCTGCCGCATCTACCTCGAATTTCGCTTTGATTTCAACTTCCCCAATTACTTTCTTGTACATACTCATTTTTCCGATTTCTGTGATTTCCTTTATAACGAATATATTGACCGTATGCAATCTGACATTATCGCTGACCCCAAACGATTTTTTCATTTTATTAACACAAAAAAAAAGTCAGACAGCTACCCTTCGACTCTGACATTCTCCGATACATCGTCGAGAGATCTTAAATAATAGGAAACTTATTCGCTCATTTTATTAGTCAATCGTTCTCCAACCACCCATCAGAGCCCGACTATTCTTACTTCTATTACATGAGAGATTGTTCCCAGACCTCTTTAACTTCAATTGACATAACAGTGGCTCTCGTGACAGAAAAGTTCGAAAGACTTAAATGCGATTACTCCACTGGCCCGGACGGTATACCTGCCGTAGTTTTAAAAAAATGTGCAGACTCCTTAGCTCTACCCCTTTCGGCTCTGTTCCAACTGTCTCTCTCTCAAAGCGTCTTTCCTATGCTTTGGAAAAGCTCTTATATTATTCCTCTTCATAAAAAAGGTTCGAAAAACAAAATCTCGAACTATCGTCCTATAGCTAAACTCTCCTGCATACCTAAGCTATTCGAAAGTATTGCTTACGATGCAATGTTTTTCCATTGTAGGTCTATATTTTCCCCTCACCAACACGGTTTTTTAAAGGGAAGGTCTACAACCACAAACCTAACCCAATTCGTATCCAGCACCCTGTGCGCATTAAAAGATGGCAAGGAAGTCGATGTTGTTGCTACCGATTTCAGTAAGGCCTTCGATAAAATTTCGCACGCAATTGTATTTTTTAAACTCAAAGCTCTCGGCTTTCCGCCTGTGTATATCCGGTGGTTTAAATCCTACCTTTGCTCCCCTTCCTCACTCAGGTCTTGATATTTGTAAATTTTAGCTAGCTTTTAAGTACACATTGTAAATTAGATTTAAGATCTTTACAGCTTGTATTAAGCCAATTAAATAAAATTAAATTAAAGCTGCCCCCCTGGCAGCTGACCTCCTCGTGGTGGGGGGCGGGCAACGTGACTGGGATGTGCGGATGGGGTAACTTAAATAGTTATTCCCATCCATACAACCCAGTCACGGCGGATGGGGTAACTTAAATAGTTATTCCCATCCATACAACCCAGTCACGGCTAACAAAGCGCACACCCCATGATGACACGAAGACGACCGGCCTCGGATATTGCCAAGCCTGGTAAGCCAGGGCAGGGTGTCAGGATGCGAGCGTCTGGTGGTCGGCTTGTCCCGCTCGGCAGCCGGCCGGGTCAAACCCGAAATGGCTACGAGCTTCCTGTCAATGGTCTCGCGAACCATTACGGGGGTCAAGGGGTGAACGCGCTGTGCACCGATAGGGGCACAGATGGACTCTCTGAGATTCGACAACGGCATCGACTTAGGATAGGCACATGGAACGTCTCATCGCTCACAGGGAAGGATCTTGAGCTTGTTGGGGAGGCTGTTAAAAGTCGACTAGATATAGTTGGCGTCTCTTAAACAAAGCAGAGAGGTTCTAAAACTGTGGACCTTTCGGGTGGGTGGAAGCTCTTCCTGTCAGGAGTCGCACCCTCAATGTCTGCTCGGGCGGGAGTGGGGATACTCACAAGTCCCAGGTTGACAGACAGAGTATTGGAGTGGATACCATTAGGAGGGAGAGTTGCGATCTTAAAGCTCAAGCTTGAAAGATCAACTCTGGCATTGGTGCAGGTGTATGCACCGAACCTTCTGTCAGAGTACGCAGCTTTCTTAGATGAAGTTGATGTTGCAGATATGGATTCTTTTGTCCTGATGGGTGACTTCAATGCTCATGTGGGTGTAGATGTTATGACATGGGGGAGTGTGATTGGGAGGAACGGTGATCCTGATCAAAACGCGAACGGAGAGAGGTTGTTGGATTTTTGTTGTGAAAATGGCTTATCCATCATGAACACCATCTTTCCACACAAAGACATTCACAAATACACGTGGTACCGTCAGAGTCTTCAGCAGAAGTCGCTGATCGATTTCTTTGTGGTACCATCGTGTCTGAAGAGAATGGTTTGTGATGTTCACGTATTGAGAGGGGCCGAACTGTCAACTGATCATCACTTAGTGCTGTGCAAATTGTATCTTAGCGAGAGAGTGCCTCCCCTACCAAAGCGTAAACCAAGGATGGTTACACGCATACGATGGGAGAGGTTACAGGACGATGAGATACGGGAGACATTTGCACGGCAAATATCTGAAAGGTTTGAACGAATTCCAACTGTTCCATCAAATGTAGAGGAAGAATGGCAACTGTTTTCAACGGCGGTTATTGCCTCTGCGGGAGATGTTTGTGGAGTGAAGCGGCTTGGTGTGGCGGCTGGTGGTGAGAAAAGAACTGCTTGGTTTAAAACGCCCGGAGTTCAAGAAGCCATCAGAGAGAAGAAGAGAGCCTTTAAGGTGTGGATTCACTTGGGGAACTCCGATTCTCGAAATCGGTACACTGAGGCGCGAAGAACTTGCAAATTAGCTGTGAAAACAGCGAAAGAACAGTCTTGGAAGGAGTTTGGCGAGAAATTGGAACGTGACCACAGATCTGCAAATAAGATGTTCTGGCAGACCGTCCGCCGACTCAGAGGAAAAAAAGTTGAATATCGTTGAAGGAGTCAAATCCAAAGACGGTAGACTTCTTTGCAATGATGAGGACATCTTACGCAGATGGAGCGAGCACTTTTCAGAATTGCTCAATCCCGAACAGGGCACCGAAGATGACAGACCTATGGTCGAGAGTTGGGCGGAAAGTAGTCCTACGGTAGAGGAAGTAACTTTGGCGATCAAAGCGCTAAAAGTTGGCAAATCTGCTGGTGTGGACGAAATTCGGCCAGAAATGCTCAAGGCTTTAGGTAAAGAGGGAGTGCAATGGCTCTCGCGTGTCATTAAAGTGGCCTGGGAATGCGGTGAAACACCTGGTGATTGGCAAATGGGGGTGATAGTTCCTCTTTTTAAAAAAGGGGACAAAAGAGATTGCGCCAACTACAGGGGTATATCTCTTTTAAGTCTCCCTGGAAAAGTCTTCGCTAAGGTGCTAGAAAAGCGTTCCAGAGCTGTGGTTGAGGACAGTTTGGGGGATGAGCAGTGCGGTTTTCGTCCCGGTAGAAGCACAACCGACCAGTTGTTCACTCTCAGAATGGTTCTTGAGAAAGTCTGGGAATATGCCAAACCTGTCTACACTTGTTTTGTGGATTTGGAAAAAGCATATGATAGGGTTCCTCGAGGCAAACTCTGAAGTGGTCTGCAGGAGCATGGGATTGATGGTTCCCTGTTAAGGGCGATTCAGTCTTTATATACAAACTGTAAAAGCTGTGTTCGGATAAACGGTGTTAAATCAATACCTTTCACTGTGGGCGTTGGACTCCGCCAGGGGTGCGTTCTGTCACCTCTCCTCTTCATTGTGTATATCTATTGGATGTTGCAGCGCAGCCGTGGCGGGGAATGTTTCAAAGTGGGAGACCTAAGGATTAGTCATCTGCTCTTTGCGGATGATTTGGTCATCCTTGGGTCCTCTCAAACCGAACTTCAGCGCGCACTCGAAAGGTTTGTAGCCGTTTGTGATGATGCTGGAATGAAGATCAACGTGAACAAATCGGAAGTAATGGTCGTTTCCAAAAAACCCATTCAGTGCACTCTGCATGTTAGTGGAGTCCCACTGAAGCAGGTGGAGAAGTTTAAGTACCTCGGGGTTTTATTCACGAGTGATGGGAGGAGCAATGCCGAGTTATCCTGTAGAATTGGTCAGGCTGGATCAATTTTGAGAGAGCTTGGCCAATCTGTTATAAGGAAGGCCGAACTTAGCATTCAAGCTAAGCTATCGGTTTTTAACTTGGTGTATGTTCCAACTCTCACCTATGGTCATGAAATTTGGGTAGTGACCGAAAGAATAAGATCGCGGATACAAGCTGCCGAAATGAGGTTCCTTCGCGGTGATGTTGGAATAACTCGTAGGGATCGAGTGCGCAACACCAGAGCACGCGAGGCGCTCAACGTTGAGCAGCTACTTCTCCGAACGGAACGATCTATGCTTCGATGGTTTGGTCACGTAGTGCGTATGCCCCCAGACCGGCTTCCAAGACGCGCCATGGTTGCCGTGCCATCAGGTAGACGACTTCGCGGAAGGCCCAGAAATAGATGGTTGGATCAAGTCCGACATCTCTCTTGGAGCCGCTTAGAGATTCTCCCTGATGAATTGGAGTCAATGGCGGAGGATCGAGATGGATGGAGAGTCCACCTGAGCATCCTACCCCCGCGACCCTCATGAAGGATTAGCGGGCCATTGAAATGAAATGAATGAATTAAACTAAGAGTGACGTTTCGGACTATTCCGACGCTGCCCGGATGAATCTCAGCCACTCGCCTTAAGTGCCAGTGAGTTAGGGGTAGGTTCTCTTTTCGGATGGCGACAATATCTCCCACCTTGATGTTGCTTTGACGCCGCTGCCACTTACTGCTCGTTTGTAACGTCGACAAATACTCCTCCCTCCACCGTCGCACAGTGGTGCGAGAGGCGAAAAAATCCAAATTTTCAAATTGTTTGAAACACTAAGTGGCTCTGTATTCTGAAAATATATGAGTTGGATAATACATTTCGATGGAATTGAAATATTTACACTTTTGAAATATTTACACTTATGACAACAGTTGCAATACCTTTAAAGTCGCTACATTATGTAACCATTTTTAGTGCATACAGCGAAGCGCCTTGTATTCTAGTAAATATCTGTGTCAAGTTGATAATAATTTAAAAATTTTAAATACGTTTTACTGCATGCCTGAAGGAAACGTAAACGTTATAATAATTTTTATTTTCTATTTCTTCAAGCAGTTATGGATTTTCTAAGTAAACGGTCGGAAAGCAATATTTGCAAAAGCTCAGTAGAGCAGAATTCGCGGGCTCCACACTCCTCCGTTTTGTTCCTTATTTGGTACTTTAGAAGCTTACCTAAATAACTGTACCATTTCCAGGTGCGTCAACCTGCGCCCTCGTTTATCGGTTTAATAAAACCGTTGAAAAGTCTGTTCTGTTCAGGCGTATCATTATATGGAGATCTTACCATACCTCCCGCGAAGCTATTTGATTTTTTCCTCATTCGCATATGTTTCCTATAGGGATCCGCAGTTAAAGCGATTTTTTTCCCAAAAATTATGTTTTGGCACCACTGTGCGTCGCCAAAACTGTTGGTGTACCTGTCGTAACCACTGCCATCGCTGCATATAGCTGATCGGGATATTATCGACCTTGGGCTCTGATCGGGTCTGGAGCACGAGCTGAGTGGTGCCATGCAACGTGTTATCCTGAACTTTTTTAACCAGCAACCGCACCGGTACACCGGTCAGTGGTAGAATAATAGGAAATCGCTGATCATCAGGAACCGACCGAGTGTTTTCTCACTAGAGCACTTCTTCCTGTTCCAGGCGGCAGCGGACGAATTCCCTAGACGGAGTCAACGGTGGCGTCTATAGTTCCAGTTAGGTTGAACTTAGTGAATACCTTGCGCGAGCTGCTTCGACGTATTCGGATCACAGGTCGGTAAGGAATTTCCAATTTTGGTCAGGACATTGGAATAGAGATGGTGGCGGAGGAGCCCTTAATGGGCCAATGGCAGCGCTCATACTCCCGTAGTAGACTAGTGGCAAAGGTGTACGCGCCCCCTCGTCCGTCCAAAAGAAGAAGAAAGAGCATGAGAAGCGCGCGTTTGAGAAGGAGCAGGAACAATGTACGGAAGTTTTACCAAAAGGTAAAAAGAACGTGTCAGAGAAGCAATACCCGAACAGAAACCTGTAGAGATGAAAATGCAAACCTCATAGTAGAATCACAGTCGGTGCTGAGAATATAGAAAAACTGCCATATTTCTGCAGGCTGTATAACGGCGACGAAGACCAACATCCCGCTGTCAGGCAGAATGAACCATTCAACATAATAGTCAAAATTTCCGTCCACCTGACCAAAACGAAGTGAGGATAGCAATATCCAAGCTAAAATCCAACAAGGCTGCTGGACGTGACGTCTTACCGGCCGAACTTTTCAAGGCAGCTGGGGATGAATTGGTAGAGTGCATACACCAACTCATCTCTGAGACTTGGTTAGACGAGTGTATGCCTGATGAATGGAACCTCAGCATCGTTTGCCCGATCCACAAGAAAGGAGACCCCCTCAATTGCGCCAATTATAGAGGCATCAGCCTCCTCAACATCGCATACAAGATCTTTTCTGCGATATTGTGTGAACGCCTGAAACCTTTTATCAACAGCCTGATTGGACCCTATCTATGCGGTTTCAGGCCAGGAAAGATCTTGGAGAAAACCCAAGAATTCCAAATCGATACTCACCACCTCCTATGACAGCATCTATAGAGAAGAGCTTAATAGAGCCATGTCTAGTTTTGACATCCCTGCCAAACTTGTCCGTCTGTGCAGGCTGATGATGGAGAACGCTCGCTGCTCCATCAAGGTCGGTAATGACCTCACCGAGACCTTTGATTTCAAAAAAGGTTTTAGACAAGGTGACGCGCTGTCATGTGACTTCTTTAACATTGTACTTGAACGGATTGTGCGGAACTCACAAGCCAACACTGGAGGCACAATCTATTACAAGTCTGTACAACTGCTTGCATACGCCGACGAAATAGACATTATCGGAAGAACTCAGCGGGCTGTCACCTGTGCGTTTGCAAGCATTGAGGCGGAAGCGGCCAAAATGGGTTTAGCGATAAACGAGGGCAAAACCAAATATATGCTGTCAACAAGAAGGGAAAGCCAACACCGACGAATTGGACAAAACGTCACAGTGGGCAGCTATAACTTCGAGGTAGTAAGGGACTTTGTCTACCTTGGCTCTGCTATAAACTCTGAGAACAACATCAGCGCAGAAATCAAGCGAAGCGAACTCTTGCCAATCGCTGTTTTTTTTTGGGCTAATAATGCAATTCAACAGTAAAGCCCTATTTCGAACAACTAAGGAGACTTTGTATAAGACCCTGATCATCCCGGTCCTGATTTACGGCGCTAAAACATGGGCTTTATTAAAAGAGGATGAATATATCCTAGGTCGCTTCGAGAGAAAAATTCTTCGTAAGATTTTCGGTCCTGTTTGCGTTGACGGGTTTTTGAGGAGAAGATTCAATCACGAACTATACGAGCTGTACAGCGACATCGACCTAGTCAAAAAACTGCGTATTGGACGTCTGAGATGGCTGGGACATGTAGAGCGAATGGACACCAACGCTCCGGCCCGCAGAGTCTTCGAATCTAATCCCGAGGGACGACGCAGTAGAGGGAATCATCGCCGTAGGTGGCGCGCACAAGTTCAAGGGGACCTCGACCAACTTAGAGTGCGCAACTGGAGGCAATTAGCTAAAGACCGAGCTAAAGGGAGAGGTTTGTTGGTTGATGCCCAGGTTCACCCCGAACGGTAGCGCCACCTAAGTAAGTAAGTATCGTCTAGCTCTTCGTTGACAACAATAGCTCCTCGTTGGTAACGTCGTTTTGGGCACCAACGCACTACTCGTATGTGTGCCCCCGTATGTAAAAGTCGTGAGAGTGAACTGAAACAATAGCTCCTCGTCGGTAACGTAGTTGGGGCACCAACGCACTACTCGTATGTGTGCCCCCGTATGTAAAAGTCGTGAGAGTGAACTGAAACGCTCGCTTAGTCGTATGAGCTGCCCGTCTGAGCGCCGTGCCATAAGCTACAAAAAATTGTCGAGAGCGCTGATATCCTCTCTTCGTTCTGTATTTACACTAACCTGGCTAAGTGCTTCTCCTGCCGGTAGAGGTATTTTGTCATCCCACATCCAGTCCGTGCCATGCCACCACAAGCGATGAGCATACAGTTCTTCGGCTCCTATACTGCGGCTTGCACAATCAGCAGGATTTTGCGCTGATCTGACGTGAAACCATCTGTCCGGTGCAGTGAGCTCCTGGATATTTTTTTTCTATTTCCCTTGCTTGATTTACAACTGTCTAATAATAACATTAGGTAAATTGCTTAAAAGTTACATTTTGGGATTTAAGCGTGAGCGTGGACCTTTGTCCTTAAAATGTTGTCACCTTTGTTGTTAGTATGGCACAGGTGGGTTTTAATCCACCCGAAGCGTTGGGGGTTTTATTCACACCGAGCGCCACTTGTCGCTTGTTGTTGTCGCCTTTCAGCTGCGTACAATAATAATTGTACTCAATTTAATTGGTTTTGGGGTGCACACTCTTGTTTAATTTTCCTTTATTTCAAAATTACCTACTTATTTTAAATGATCTGCCTAATTTGCAACAATAAAACAGTGCACACTTGTGCCTCTAAAAGCACTTGTGCGGACTGTAATTCAATTTTCCACTGCGAGTGTGTTAATATCAATTCAGTTGACTTAGAGTACATGAGCGCTAATGATGTCAAATATCGATGTGATAGAAGCACCGTTCTTCATCGGAAATCGCTGCAACATGCAACATGCAGTACGATCACCCACAAGCAATTGAAATCGAAGGTGACTTTTCTTGAAAGTCGTCTCAACTGGAGATCGTTGGAGTACCGGGTGTAAACAAAACAATGCTAGCGAATGTTTGGAGAATATTTTAATTGATGCATTGTATACCTCCGTTCGACCCACCGAAATAATTAAATGTTTCGTAAAACGTGTGCGGAATAACGACGATTTAGCAAACACCAGCTCCGCTAGAACTACTGGATGCAGTAAAGATGCATTTGGTGACGTTCTGTGCGTACATTTCCCATCACAAGCCTTAAAACATAGAATTATGAACCGAAAGAGAACTGCAACCAACAAGCTGAATGCTGCTTTATTTGTAGAGGAGAAAAGGGTAAGTTTTATATAAATGATAGTTTGACTAAATTTAACCGGGCTTTGTTTATGGAAGCGAAAAAGCTTAAAACAGCTAAAAAATTTAAATACTTATGGTTTCGAAATTCCCAAATTTGCAAAACTAATTTGTCTTGTTCTTGTTTCTTAACCATAAATATGTTCAACATTAATAACAACTTCGATCTAGATAGCAACAATCCAATCACTACAACAATTGAAAGTAATTGTGATAAAAGTTATCACGTTCCAACTGGCGGCCACATGAAGAAATATGACCTGCATTGGCATTGACCGTGGATTGCATCAGCCAATGCATGGGAACCTAAGCTGACTCAGCACACGCGCTTCCGATCGGATATCTGCGCTCGCCGCGCATGCAACAGGTGAGGAAGCTGAGTCAGCACATATATCGAGCATATGCGAGGCGAAATGAATTAGCTGGAATGATCGGGCGGGCAGTCTATCGACGGGAGTAAACGCAATAGGTCTTGAATTATAACTTGAATTATAAAGGAATTAATAAAGTAGCATTTATTTAAAAGAAGAAGTACGTGTTTAATTATAGGCGACTAGTCTGTCGTCGCTTTTTTTTGACATCCGCCGGAGCGGATTCGTTAACTTAAAATGTTCTGTTTGAATTCATATGAGAGCAAACCTTTTTTCGTTGTTTATCAAAATATCAGTAGTGCGAGACAAAATTTCGATCTTCTTTTTTGCAATCTGGAAACTTTTGAATATTTGCCGATCTGATATGTATTTCTGAGATATGGATTTTCTCTCGTGAGATTGACGATTACTATACGTACATAAGGATCGACTTGCTTACCATTGCTAGCAGGTTTTTAATTGGCTGCCTGGGTCCTCCAACTTTTGGCATTAATCCTGACAGTGCCGCTACTGAGACTCTTTCGCCTACGTACATCAGGTGCCTGTGGTCCAGCAGCACTCCCAGGTACTTGATGCGTGGACGCGACTCGATGGTTTGCTCACCGACATGTACGCGTATATTGAGATGTTCTACTTTTGTTCTGCTACATTAGCACTGCTTCCGTTTTTTGAACTACCAGATACAGACCTGATACCTGTAGCCATGCCTTTACGTTCCTTATTGTTTGGCTGCAGTTTTCGGATGCTGGTTCTAGCATCTCTACTACGACGATTACTGCAATGTCATCAGCATAGCCAATGATTTCAATTCTGCTCGGCCTTGGCGTTCTTAGTATGCCATCGTACATTATATTCCACAGGGCTGAGCCTAGCACTGACCCTTGAGGAACTCCTCCTGTGATTTTGTACATCTTGGCCCTTCTTCCGTGTCATAATGAAGCGTGCTCTCACTGAAGTAACTGCCTATGATTGTCAACAGATAGCTGGGTATATGGAGCACTCAGACCACCACAGCACTCAGACTCTCTGGTCCATTATACTACCAGGCAGGAACCTTTCTTTGGTGCAGTGGTTGGAAAAACTTCGATGTAATTCTTTGTTTTTTATAGTCGGGTGGCCCAGGATTGCTGTTGCCCGGTGGGGCTTGAACCTGTACACATAGGTTAACGAGCAAACACACTACCCACTGCGCCTTTGCCACCCCGTGTATGCAGGTTGCTTAGCGCTCTAACTATGCAGCTCCAGCTGGCTAAGTTGAGTGCGTTTTTGACGTCGAGAGTTATGACGGCGCAATACTGCTTTCTCCCTCCTAGCCATCCTTGTCCTGCGATAGCTTCCCGCGCAATGTCGCACACTGCCTTTATCGCCCCTATGGTGATTCGTCTCTTTCTAAAGCCGTACTGCCGAGTAGAGAGCCTTCCGTTAGGCATGTCGAGTAAAGGCGTGTGAAGATCTCTCGTCTTGTTTTAATAGTTCCTTTTAGCACGAAGTTCGGGATCCCATTCATTCCCGGCATCTTGTTGCTCTTTATTGTTGCCGCGGCTTCTAAAACTTCCTCTGCGGTGACTGCTGGTATTGCCTCTGTTTCTTCCGCTTCTTCTTGTGGTAGGGTGAATCCATCTTTCCTCGGGAAAAGAGCGCAGACAATTGAGTGCATGATATTCGGGTAAGTCGGTGCAGCTGCCGTGCCATTCTTGAATTTTTTCATGACTATTTGATACGCGCCTCCCCATGAATTGTGTTGTAACTCTTCTCTGCGTGCCTGAAAGCTTTCGGCTTTGCTCTTTTTTATAACATTAGGTAGTTGTGTTCCTCGTCCCCTGAAACTCGTTCAGTACCTCATAGTCCTGTGTACCTCTTCCTCGGGGTCTCTGCTGGCATCTCCGCATTCTGTGACATTCTACTCGCTTGGCGATGTCATCGTTCCACCAGTACACCATGGCATAGCTGCGTCGCGTCCTCGGTATAAGGACCTTGTGACTTTTTTAGTCTGTTCTTCTGCTGTGCCTCCTGCTATGTCCATGTTGCTTAGCCTGTACTCGAGCATTTCGGTGTCTACGTCTTTTGTTTTCCATCCCCGCCTTTGTACTTTTGGAGGGGGTTTGCGGTGCTGTGATCCGTGTTGTTCTTCTGTTGCGAATATGATGGCCTGTGGTCACTGTTTGTGTACAGGTCTGAAACTTACCATTCCGTCCTCCATGCTATGGCTCTGCTGGCGAACGTCAGATCGATGAAGGAGGGTGCTCTACCGTTGTCGAAAGTGTGCTTGTTGCCTCGGTTTAGTAACACTAGATCGAGATGTCCGTACTCAAGGCTCCTGGAGCACTGTGTTGGAGCTAGATGTTCGCGTATGACGTTTCTCCAGTTTTCGTTACCACAATTGCACTCGGCCTTGTGGGGTTTCTTCCGATCTTTTTGGTTATTTTCTCCGTTTTGCCTCTGCTCTGCTTTTTCTATCATCTTCTTTATGTTTGCCCTTTGGTTGGCTTCTTGCTCATTTACGTTCTTCCTTCCGCTCCAGTGTTTGGATTGATGTTGCTTTATCTTCTCTTTTATTTTCTTTCCCATCACTTTTTTTATTTTTTGTCGGCTCCTTGCATTTTTTGGCAAATCCTTCCATTCATGTGTTTGTATCGGTGTGATTTTATACCTTCTTCTAATATTGGTCGCTCTCCTTTTTTCAGGGTTGCTCTTCTATTTCGCGGGGTCGCTTTGCAGGAAAGGTTTGTGCGCTTTTATTAGCCTGGTCTGGGTTTCTTTCTTTGAGTAAGGTTTCTGTAGTCATCGCTCTCTTGTGAAGTGCTGAGATGTTTTACATGAGGTCCCTCATGGCTTGGTTAATGTGACGTTGGGTCCCCACTGCATCCTGCAGTTCAGAAACTTTTTGGTCTAGTTCCTTAAGGACATCTCTACCTTCTCCGTTTTTGCTGGCCTTCCATATTTCTCCAGCAGTCATGTGGTTCTTCCGTACCTCTAATGGTATTTTAGTGGTATCTCCTTCCCTCAGTCCTGTAGTCCCCGCTGTCCTTGGGTCCCTACTCAAAGTCGTTAACAATGCTCGCATTTGTAGTCACCATATGATCCCATGGTTGTCTATGCAAGCAGTGAGGCCATGCAAGGCCATCTATACAATGCAAAATATGATGGACCTTATGAAAAACCAAACTCTGCTGCTCCAAGCAATTTTATCTAAACAATGAATACATTAAAATTGTATCATGCTAACGTTTTAAGCCAACATAGGCTTGAATTAATAACTTTTCTTGTAACTCAACAAATAGACATAATGCTAATCTCAGAAACCTACCTTACCAATGCAAATAACTTCAAAATACTAGAATAGATTTAAGCACCATGTCAATATAAAATACTGTAAGGAGTATCTTCATTCAACTTCAGTCTCTATCGATGAAACAGTCGGAAATCTTACAATATCTGCTATCTATTGCCCACCGAAATATAAAATCACTGAGCAACAATTCACAGATTTCTTTAAAACACTTGGAGCGAAGTTTAAAGCGGCAGGAGACTTTAATTCTAAGCATACTATTGGGCTATTGGCTGTACGCAGGCATTACCAAAAATAATCTTGAAGTCTTATCTACGGGACATCCCACTTATTGGCCAATGGATCATCGTAAGATATCCGACCTTATTGATTTCGGCGTATCCAAACACTTTAAAAGAAATCAATTTAAAATCGAACCATCATATGAGCTGTACTCGGACCACTCGCCCTCTATATTCACCATTCAGTCTAATTCTATCCATACCGAACTCTATCTAAATATTACAAACAGGCGTACTAACTGGCTATCCTACAGGAAGCACATAAGTTCTCACCTCAATATTAACACCTCTTTAAACAGTAGCGTAGATATTGATCACACAGTTGAAACGTTTACCAATCTGTTAATTCAGGCTCCTAAAATTTAAACTCCAACCTTAAACAGTGATAAAAAAGCGCTTATTTACGATTCACTCACAGCGAGATTGATACCTTCTTGAAGTCGAAGAGGAAACTGAGAAGAGAATGGCAGAACCAAGGATCACCCAAGCTCAAAAGGCAACTTACTGAATGCGCTAAAAAGCTGTAAAAACTTCTCAAGCACAATAATGAGTGGTCCTTCCAAAATTATATGTAAAATCTTTCACAATCCATAACTTCTGACTACTCACTGTGCAAAGCTGCTAAAAACTTGAAACGGCCAACTAACAAGTCAACAAGTGCACAGACTAGTCTCCCACATATGGAAGATATTTGAGGAAAAACAATTCTGCTCGGCTGTATTTGTAGATGTAGCCCAAGCATTTGATAAAGTCTGGCATGAAGGTCTAGTATACAAATTAAGAAAACATCTACCTTCAAACTTGCACTCGATTCTAACAAGTTACCTGCAAAATCGTAAATTTGTCGTTAATTATAAAAGTTTCTCCTCTAAAAGAAATCCCATTAATGCTGGCGTTCCACAAGGTAGTGTCCTTGGGCCATTCCTCTATCTGCTATACACTTCAGACTTACCAACTTGCGACAACATTCTTACTTCGACATTTGCAGGTGACAATGCATTCCTATGTACACGCAAAGATGTGATAACTGCATCAGTGAATTTGAGTAAGCATCTCGTAAAAGTCGAAAAATGGTTATCAATTTGGAGAATCAAAATAAATGATGGATAGCAAACGACTAACAAAGGCCTCGTAGGGGCAGCATCTCCCGATAGGTATTGGCCCGCTAAGTAACGAGAAAGAGCCACTGCAGCCGAAAACCTGGCAGCTCTGTTAGGTTAGGTTAGGTAGATGGGTGCATTGTGACAAGGAGTCACTGCTCACTCAGACCTACAGTACGGGTCCATTGTGTCCAATCATTTAACCCTGGAAACGCTGTAAAGAAAATCCGCCGTTAGAACCACCCAGAAAGTGATATGAATCTCAGGAGGTCCGCTAGTTCAACACTACCTAAGTCCTCCAGCTCCGAGAAGAAGTAACTACCAAGAGTCCCCATTCTTCTGACGGATAAGGCAGGACAGTCACACAACAGGTGACAAACAAACAAATATTCGGCGCAACAGCTCTTTAAAGTGCCAGGGCCTAGCTTCTCGCAACCACTCATGTTGTGTGCGTTATATTTTTCGCACGAATGGAAGGGACCTACAGTTTAATGCCGACTCCGAACGGCGATTTGAGAAGCTTTTTCGTGACAACAATACTCTCGGATGTTTGTCAGACGCTCGCGAGAGGTGGAACCGTGAAAAAACTGTTTGGTGTTTTCTGGGATTCGAACTTGGAACCTCATGCGTAGTGATCCGACACACTAACCACTTACGCCACGGCGCCCACAACAGGTGACGAACAGATTTAATTTCTTCTTCGTCTCTGCAACTTCTGCAATAGTCAATATGCAGCACACCGGGTCGCTCTGCATGAACGCCAATGGCACAATGTCCGGTAATTATGCCAGAAATGACCCGTGCGTTATAACGACTAAGTTTTACCAGAGAGGTTGATCTCTTCTTGCTGTAGGCAAGAGTTCTCTCTTGAATTTTGACCAGTTGGCCCTACGCGAATTTCTAAATTTCCCACTCCCATGAGTAGAAAGTTGTAGCTTGAAGAGTATCCAACAGTGGTCAGATAGTGACGCCTTGTTGGAGACTCTCCAGTTGACAACTTCAACAGGGCTCTGGTCAGAAATAAAAGTTATATCCAAGACTTCCCTTCTATTAGACGTCACAAAGGTGGGGTCGTTGCCTCTATTACAAATAATAAGATTGGTTTCAAGAATACAATTAAACAAAACTTCACCTCTAGCATTGATGTCGGTGCTACCCCACAGAGTATGGTGGGCGTAGACATCACATCCCAAGACTAAGTTTTTCTCACCTTTTTGAGACGCTGATATGAGCGACCGCAGATTTTCCGAGGGGACATTGATGCCGTCATCGTAGGGTAGGTACGCAGACGCCAGCATGCAGTTTCCATTCACCCCTCTCACGTTTACCGCTGTCAAGTCGCCGGAGCTGAAATGAGA